>BSBK01000963.1:915000-2115000 GCA_027943335.1 Chamaecyparis obtusa
TTGCTTCCTGCTGAACCAAGAGACAACTCCTGATCCCAAATTGAAACAACACCCTAAAGTGCTTCTCTTGTCTATTGTACTACCTGCCCAATATGCATTAGTATAGCGTATCAATTTGATACCTTCACCTTGAACATATTTGATCCCGTACTCAATTGTACCACACAAATAACGTAGCACATGCTTTGCCACTGTCCAATGCACTCTCTTTGGCTCCACCATGAACTAACTAAGAGAGCTAATTGCAAAGGCTATATGTGGCCTAGTGTTGACCAAATACATGAGCAAACCAATCAACTACTTGTATAAGCTGGGATCTACATCCTTCTCCTTAGATGTATCTACCTTCCTCCAATTCATGACCATGGGTGTAGACATGGGTTTTCAATCCTCCATCCTGAATATCTTCAAGATTTCAATGCAATATTTCCCTTGCCCAAGGAAAATCTCTCCATCTATCTGCCACACCTCCATGCCTAGAAAGTAGTGCATAAGTCCCAAATCCTTCATCTCAAACTCTATTGCAAGATCCCTCTTGCACTCCTCTATGAGCCCTAGTGAACCTGTTAGAAACAAGTCATCCACATAAAGAAAAAGAATGAGAACCTCACCCCAACCACCAAGTAGTAGAGGTTAGCATCTGCCTCACTCTTCACAAAGCCTATTACTTGCAAGTAAGTACCAATGCACTCATACCATGCTCTAGGAGCTTTCTTGAGTCCTTACAAGGCTCTCTTCAATCTGCACACATGGGTCTCTTTACTGTGTGCTACAAAGCCTTCTAGTTTCTCTATGTATACCTCCTCCTTCAACTCACCATTAAGGAATGATGTCTTGACATCCATTTGATGGATTTTCCATCCCATCTATGCTACAAATGAGATCACAGCTCATATAGAAGTATACCTGGCCACTGGAGCAAATATCTCCTCATAGTCTATTCCCTCCTAAGAGAACCCCTTTTCCATGAACCTTGCCTTGTATTTCTCGATACTACCATCTGCACCATGCTTGATCTTGTAGATCTAGTGTGATCCAACCACTACCCTATCTGTTGGTCTAGGCACTACCTCCCACACATCATTCTACATTATTGAGGTATATTCCTCAACCATCGCATCTTAGCACACCTAATGTTGTACAACCTCTTGACAATTGGAAGGCCCACTATCTACCATCTAGCTGACCAAAGCCACATAGTCATTGAACTTGGTTGGTTGTCTCCTTTCTCTCGTTCTCCTCCTAGGAGCTCCAACAAACTCCTGAGTATCCCTTTGTTGAACCTCATGGTTCCTGCTGCCAACTATAGAGGATGAGATATCAACCTCCATATCTTCTAGATGCATATCCTACTGCACCATTTGCTCCATACTCTATGAACTCTCACCATCTGAGCCTATGCTAGTACTAGTAACTGTACTCAAGATTTTCTACCCTTGACTCAGTTGAGCTACCCCTGGAGCTTCTATCAACTACTCACTCTGATCTTCTGCTGGAAAATCTCTAGACCTCGTGAATTCCTTGTCCTCCATGAACTTGACATCATGTCTGACTATAATTCTCTTAGTCCCTAGAATAAATATCCGATATGCCTTTGAGGTTTCACTATACCTAATAAAGTACCCCCTCTTTGTAGTATGATCTAACTTTTTACATGTATCACCTAGAATATGACAATATTCAAAACTTACAAATATCTTGAAGTGACTAACATCTGGCTTCTTCCCTATTAAAGCCTCCTCTGGTGTCATCTTCCCCAGTACCTAATGTGGAACCCTATTCTATATGTACACTATTGTACTACATGCCTCTTCCCATAAATAGTGGGGCATATCCTGGTCATGTAGCATAGCCCTTGCTACCTCTGATATGGACCGATTCTTCCTCTCAGCAACTCTATCCTGCTATGGATTGTAAGGAACCGTCCACTCTCTCTTGATTCCTTCTCTGGTACAAAACTCATGGAATTCATTTCCTTTGTACTCACCTCCATTATCTGACCAAGTAAACTTTTTCTTTCTTCCTATCAAGTTCTCCACAAGATCCTTGAACTCTTAGAAGCGACTAAAAACCTCATCCTTGGTCTTCAAGAAGTATATCCAGGTCTCCCTACAGAAATCATCAATAAAAGTAACATAGTACTCATATCCTCTGAGAGACTTTGTTGACATTGGTCCATGTACATCTGAATGTACTAGATCAAGAACACCTTCAGATCTGGTGTCACTCCTTGGAAAAGATTCTTTCACAAACTTCCCCAACATATATCCCTTACATACATCATCATGCTCTGTGCTCACCTCAGGAATGCCTGTCACTATCTCACGAAGCAATTTAAGTGCTCCATGATGTATATGGCCCATCCTCCTATGCCATAGGTCTCCAAGATCTCTAGGATTACTACTTCTCATGAGTGCCTAAGGAGTATCAAACTACAGTCTATAAAGGTGATCGCTCCTAACTCCAATAGATACAGGTGATTTCCAATCGTTGTTCTTGATCAACACATGTGTCCCTCTATAAATTACATTATACCCTTTATCCTGAAGAAAAGATACAAAAATTAGATTCATACCTAAGCCTGGCACATGCAACACATCATGAATGGGAATAATCTTTCCATTCTCCCTCTGAAACTAAACAGTCCCTTTCCCAACTGATTTGAGCTTGGACAAGTTTCCCATAGAAATCTACATACTGGTGTCCTCCTCCTTTTAACTGGAGAAGTACTCTCTAACTCCTATCATATGAAATGATGCTGCACTGTCTATATACCAAACACTCTATGAGGTTGAGCTAACCATACAAGCTATGAGTGTGAACTCATCTTCTAATCTACTAGAGAGCTCATCTGCACTCGCTGAAGCTACCACTTGCTTCTTGCCCTTATTTTCATTCTTCTTCCTTTTCGAGAAACCAATGACATAGTGTCCAAACTTGTGACAACCAAAGCACTTGACCTTAGATAGATCCTTCTTCTTCTTCTTCTCACCTTGTGAGTTTGATCCTTTTCTAGACCCCTTCTTCACTTTCCCCTTTCCTGCTAGGGAAACATTTTCTTGTTCCACCTCACTTTTTTAACTCTTGTTGTTGGATCCATTGACAAGACTAAGTCTAAACTCCTCCTGAGTGAAATCACTCCATAGTCAATCCCAACTCGATAAGGTGTCTCATCCAATGACAACTTGAACAAAGACATACCACTATTTAGGAAACCCATTTAGGGCTATTCTGACTAGCTCATCATCACTGGGGCTATCTCCAATAGTTGCTAACTCATCCTTGACAAATCTAAGCCTGGTGAGGTAACTTATGACATCTTCTCCCTTATTCATCTAGGTATTCTTTAAATTTTCTTTAAGAATCAGATTTTGGTTGGTGGTAGCATTTTGGTACAGATTCAAAATGGAATCCCACATCTTATTCGTAGTATCTAACTCTGTGATATGTGGAACAATATGATCCTTGACACCATCAAGGATTATCCTCCTCACCTTGGCGTCATCCTTCTTGTATGCTATGAGATGTCTTGCATCTATGGGTATAGCTAAAACACTGGTAACATACTCCTTGATACCATTCTCTTCTAGTAATAAAGAAATTCTAGCTTTCCTAACACCAAAATTCGAGGCACCATCCAATCTATCCTGATCTCTTAAACCAGCTATTACCATCTCAAATAAATAAAAGAAATAATTTGAAAGAGGTCAAACTAGGTTTTATAAATCCTTAATTTCTTTCCTTCCTAAGGTAAACCTTTTCTACCCTCAACTTAGCTCTGATACCATGTGAAAATTCTATTTTAGTCATTGATTATTAATCTCCTATCTTATAAAGATTATTTAACTACCAAAAATAAATTCATAGCTAATATTGAAAAATAACACAACTGCAACTTCACCTATAAAAATATGCGGAAATAAATACACAACACAATGAACACAATATTTTTGGACAATTGTCCCTGGAAAAACCCCGAGGGGAAAACTAGTACTGCAGATGAGAAATATATTAAACTTTAGCAAATTAAGAGATACAAAATTCCTTGCCTCTCACTAGCAGAACTCAGACAATCTCCCAATTCCTCCTACTAATATTCCTCCACTGCTATCCCCAACACTATCACTGCACCCTTGCTAACACTACAAGATAGTTTTCTATCACTCTAAATACATTTGCTAACACTGCAAATGCTCTCTAAGATGTGTTCTCCAACTTCTTGGTTGTATTCTCCGAATGCCCCTAGACCCCCTTTTATACCACTCTCGTTGGTAAACCAATGGCCAAGATTGATTCTCAATCAATAGTTGAGATTAAAAACAACCTAACAACCAATAACATAATTCTTTTCTAGTTGCTTCCAAAAGTGGTCAATTAATTAACAAATAATTATCCCTACTCTAACTAATTAATTAGTAAAACAATTATTTACTAATTAATAGCATGTGGACAAACATCTATCCAAAGCTAACAAACTAATATTACATCAGTCATCAAGAGCCATAATTCATCAACTCCCAATGGTATATCTAAAATAAAACAATCTCATCTTCCATATTTCATGAATTCTATGCAAAAGTAATGATTTTTTTGTCTAATAATTTTGCAATAGTTGTTTAGTAATCATATATTATCTGATCCTCATATACTACAAAAGAATCCATTTTCATTTCCATTTCTATTTCTCTTATGTTTTTCCATTTGGGTTTATGTTTTTCCCATTTGGGTGTATGTTTTGATAGTTGCTAAGGTAGGGGAAGACAAGTTGTTGGTCACATGGGGGCTGAATGAATCATTGGCAGGTGGGGAAGTGGATTCAAATTACAAGAGTGTGAAGGTGAAGCTCTATTTTTCCCTGTGAGCCAAGTGGAGAGAGGGTGGAGAAAAAAAAATGATGATCTTAGCAAGGACAAGACCTGCCAATTCAAAATTACCAAGGAATCCTACTCTTCTTCTGCTAACAACATGGTCACATGGACAGTAGGGAAAGATGTGCTGGGGGCTACTTACTTTGTGAGGGCTTATGCATTGGATGATTCTAGAACTCAGCTGGCTTATGGCCAGACCACCAATCAAAATAAGACAATTAATCTATTTGTGGTAGAGCCCATTTCAGGGTGACACATGTCCTTGGACATTGCTGTTGCTATCTTCTCTACCTTCTTTGTTGTCTCCTTATTTGGTTTCTTTTTTGTGGAGAAATATAGAGCCAAGAAATGATTGAGAAGAGCTAATCTTGAAATTAATTAATTCTCTCTATTTGTGGTGAGATGAATATGGTTTTACTAGCTTTGTTGTTATGACGATGGCTATCAAAGGTCCATATGACTAGTTGTTGAGGTAGGCTTGTTGGTTAAAGATTAGAGTGAGTATCTTTTAGAAGTTACAAATGTGATAATAGGAAGTGTGAATCAGATTGTGTGGTCAAATAGTTTGTATTTGTTTATTCACATGTAAGTACTATAAGAATATAATAGTGAATATTAATTAGCATCATCATGTACAAATAATAAGTATCATTTAGTACATCTTAGTAATTAATTATACAATGGGTTTTTGATATTCTAATATGATTCATTTAGAATGACACACTTCATTGCACCTGTACTTAATGACCAATATTCAAATGCTCTTATTCTCATGACAAAACCCAATCAAGTGATAAAAAGTTGAATTGACTACCCTCTTCTTAAATTTTGAGTCTAATGAGTGATAATGTTCATTGCACCTTTATTTAATAGCCAAAATCTAGCCACTCTTGTATTCAAAACAAAACTCAATCAAGTGATAAAAAGTTGAATTTACTACCATCTTTAATTTTGGGAGTATAATGAGTGATAAGAGTGTTGGTAAACAAATTTTTGACTACGATTGTTTCTCTGAAACTAACCATGTTTGCCCAAAGAGTAGTGACAAATGTTCCAATACTTGGAGAGATTTTAGTAAACTACAATCTTCCTCAACATTTGAAAGGGGCAGCTCTCTCGTATGATGGGGCTATTTAGGGTTTTTGTGTACTTTTAATATGAAATTACAAAAAGGAGAAAATATGAAACAAAAGAGAATGAACAATAGAGACCCTATTGGAAGACAAAATACGACCAAATAAGATTATATAATGGATAACCATTACAAAAGGGATTATCAACAAATAAGTTTATCCATGCAATGATGAACAAAGAATCACAAATCCCAACATACAAAGAGATAGCCTACTTGAACACTTTCAAACCAAGATACCAAAGCTTGATTGTGTATCATTACAGCAACTACAAAATTATCAGTGTCTTACACATGCATAAAAAGGTTACTGACTTAACATACGAGAAGTTAACAATGATAACACATGAATACATTTAGAACACGTGAATTAAACTGTATTCTTCATTTTCTTTAATCTTTTGAAATTTTACCATCCCAAAATCCTTTCTATGCACATTGCAAACAAAATGAAGTTCTTCCAAAATATCTCTAAAAATTGCTCCAGAGTTTTCCCTCTATAAGAGTCCCCCTACATTACCAAAATAGACTTGTATTTATAGACTTCCTTGCATAACGACTTTGGAACTACCTAGTAATTACCTTTTTGAAATATAATAATTTAAAATAAGCTTTATTTTGGTAATGATTTACTCATCTTTTCTATATAGAAAGCTTATTTTAACACCTCTAATTACAACAACTGACATAAGTCACTTTTACAAAATATAACCCAAAGCCTATAAACCTTGAGAAAAACCATCAAACAATTGATCTCATTGATGTGGACATATATGCTTCTCCCAATTCTAAGCTCACCAGCAATTTGGCCTTGAAGTAATGCACTCTAACCGCATATGCTAAGAACCCCTTTCCATGAATAGAAGATTCTTGTGAATAACATGATAATAGGAGGTGTGGATCAAAGTGTGTGGTCAAAGAGTTTTCATTTGCTTATTCATATACAAGTAATATAAGAACATAATAGTTAATATTAATCATCATTCATCAAGTACAGATAATAAGTGTGAGCTACGGTTTATCTGTATCTATTTTGAAAGGTGTAAACAAGAAAATGTTAGACTAATATAAACATTTATATCAGTTCAAAAGCGTAAACATAAAAAACCAAGCCACCACAGATTGAGCCAAAACAAATGCATTGACGAATTGTTTGATTTGCTCTGATTATGAGGGATGTGGGTGTGCTCTCTAAGCACTTGGAGCTTGTCTCTAATGCATTCTAGGAAGGATTTGATATGATTCATAAATGATTAGAAAAGAATGAATAAAAGCTAAGTTCAATCCATTAAGCTTATTCTATGATGATTTAGAAAGCACAAAATAGAGTTAATCTATAAAATATGCTAAATTCTTAAGCTTAAAACTAAAATGGCATTATAAGTTTACTCAATGTAAAAGGTGTGAATTGGTATTTTGCTCTTGGAAGAGGAGGTTTTTTATAGGATTTGAGGAAGGGCTTGGGTTAGGAAGGAGAGTTAGGGTCAGAGGTAAGGTTTGGGGTAGAGTTAGGGGTAAGGTTAGAGGTATGGTAAGGTTTAACCTTGGTTAAGGTTGCTCACACGTGTGAGCAATACTAGGGAAGTGTGCAAAGGGAACAAGAGTGGAAGATGAGACATGGGCTTCATTAATTTCTTGTAAGAGTCATTAATGAGGATGTAAGAAACATTTATGAGGATGTAAGAATAATTTATGAGGGGTTTTGACCCAAAGTCAGAGTTTGAAGGGTTAGGCTAAGAAATGTAGGAATCAATTTTTAATCAGGTTTCAAGTGAGATTAGGAAATTATAGAAGAGGTTAGGGATTTCTAGAAGATTTCAAAGGGTTTAGGATTTAAATAAATATTTTATTTATTTAAAGGATTTTTGGTCAATTTATCAATTAATAATTAATAAGTAGAGGAAATTCACTCAAATTTGATTTAAATGATTTAGGGAGGGATTCTTTAATTAAAGATGTTTAATTAAAATAGGAGGATTTAATGGCATAAAAATAAATAAATTAATTAAATAATTAAATAATTAATAAATTATAATGTCATCAGGGGTTTTCAGAAAATAAAAATATTTTTTATTTTCTAAAGGATTTTTAGGTGTCTACATTTTCCCCCTCTTTGATGCGATGCCGCAAGTGGCGTGGCATCAAAGACAAGAAAATAAGATGCCCTAGGCTAGGATTTAGAGGAATACGAGGTTGTGCCCCCTCGAGAAAATAACACAAAGAGGAAACATTGTGGAATTTTCTCGAAAGGAAAAAGAAAGGAAGAGGAAGGAGGGAAGGAAGAAGGGAGGATAAATAACCATACGTCCAAGAGCAAAGATGGAGGAATGCAGAATGCAGGATGAAGCTATATGCAAATATGCAAGATTAATCTATATGATGCAAGGTGGGGGATTTTGGGGAGCTCCAAGTGTAAATGTGGAGAGCACAACCTAGTTTGATATAGCAATGCTAGAGACCTTCCAAGGATACTAGGATCACAAGGCCTTGTAGCTTGCATCACATAGGACTAGCATTAAAAAGACACGCAAAGTTTCCTCAACATCACACATGAATTGAAGAGGAAGCATGGTAGAAATGATGCTGGAGAAACCACAAACAAATGACATTCCAAGTGCACCATGTAACCTAGAAGATCACATGTGAACCGTGAAAGGGTCATGTCTGACTGACTCAAAGGCATAAGAAAAAGATCAGAAGACCTTGCCCTAAATTTCCCTCATTCACAATGCACCGGGATATAAAGGATCATGGTGACTTTGAGTAGAGAACAATGAGAAGCCGTAAAAGATTAACAAGATCCAAGACCCAAAATGATAACTCCAAAAGACATCCTTTGCTAAGGAGAGAGATTGATTTGATTGATGGTGGGAAGATTGGTCTGAACGTGTGAAAGGATACATCGACATGGACCTAGTGTGATTGGTGGAAGATTAGGTTTGATAGGAGGAAGGATACATCCTCAAGGACCCATTGATTGATGAGAGAATGAGTATTGTTGTTTATTGGCAAATGATGAAGTTCAAGGATAATCACTATGATAAAGGATAGTCAACAATTGATGTTGCTGAAGTGCAAGGTTGGGTGGGACAAGATTTTTGATCAAATGTGACTACATAAATGATAAGGATGTGTATAACAAGATAGGATGAGATGTACAATAGACAGGAAGATATTGACACCAGATATGTACAAAAGCTTAGGGTTTGGGATAGGAAAACCTCACTAAATAGGAGTATATATAGGAAAGATTGTGTGATATAAGATATAAACAAGAAGCTCAGGATTGGGGATAGGATTTTTTTGCTGCATTAGATAGGCTTGAGGATAGAACACCTTGGGAATGAATGGCATGGTGGTGGGGATGGGGATTGGATAAAGAGGACTAGGTTTGGGGATGGGGGGGATGGGAGTTTGATAGATAATGACTCAGTGCACTATGTATGGCACCTGTTTGCCAGGTTTTCACCAACATATTTATCCAAGGCGCTTGAATTGCCAAGTTTTCACCATTGGACACTTTTTTTTTTTGCATTTTTCAATTTTTATGTATTTTCTGGAATATGGATGATTTGGTTCAGGCATATAACCTCTTCAAATGTATGATGTTGATAGGATCATTCAAAGGCTCACCTTCTGGTGTTGATAGCTAATAGGCTCCAGAGCTGAAGCATGTTGTGACAACATAAGGACCCAACCAAGAAGGTTCAAACTTTCCCTTCTCTCAATTCACTTGGAACTTTTGATTTTATTTTAGGACCATGTCACCCACTTGGAATTGTCTAGGATGGACCTTCTTGTTATAAATCCTTTTGAGTCAATTTTGGTATGCAAATAGGTGATCATATGCCTGCTGTTTCTTTTCATCTAATAGGTCCTACTGTGTGAGGTGTGCCACATGATAGTCTTCATCAGTGGTATAGTTCTTCATGGAGACACACAATGATGGGAGCTCGACCTTGATGGGTAGAATGGCTTTAGCACCATATACAAGGGAATATGGGGTGTTTCCCGTGGGAGTGCGATAAGAAGTATGATATGCCTAGAGGGTGGGATTTATTTGGAGGTGCCAGTCATGGCCAGAATCATTGACAACCTTCTTAAGGATTTTTAGGATGGTTTTTTTGGTTGCCTTGGCTTGGCCATTTCCTTGGGGGAAGTATGGATTGGAAAAGTGATGGTGGATGTGGATTCTAGCACATAGATCATCCACATGATGGTTTTCAAAAGGTGTGTCATGGTCAGTGAAGGTGGCAGATGGTATGCCAAAGCAGAAAATGATGTGGTATAAGATGAACTTAGATATTTGGATGCCAGTAGTGAGGGTGAGTGGAATTTCTTCAACCCACTTTGTGAAGTACTCTATGGTTGTTATTATATAATTATGTCCATCTGAGGAAAGGGGATTGATTAACCCAACAAGGTCGAAGCCCCAACATGAAAATGACCAAGGTGTTGCAATGGGCTGCAAGTCTTGTGCTAGTTCATGAATAAGATTTGCATGCGGCTGACATGGTAGAAATTTCCTAACAAATTCAAAAGCATAATGTTCCATGGTTGGCCAATAATACCCAACTCAAAGAAACTTCTTTGCTAGAACCATGCCACTCGTGTGGGCACCTCAAAGTCTAGTGTGGACCTCTTGTAAAGCCAGTACGACCTCGTTTGAATCTAAACACCTAGAGAGGATGTTATGATATCCTCGATGATAAAGGGTGTTAGCTAAAAGAGTGTAGCGGGAAGCTCTATGAATTAATTTTTGGCATTGGTTATTGGTGAGATGGGGAGATATGATACCATTTTTAAGATTTGGATGGATGTCATGATACCATGGGGACTGAGGACCAACCAAAATACACACCATTTCTGAATCGACATTCTCATAAGTAGGCATATGTAGCTACTCAACTAAGAATTCATACTATGATGAGTCACGAGGGATTTCCAATAAAGATCCAATGGTTTCCATTGCATCAGCCGCTTTGTTTTGAAACTTGGGTATCTGTGTGAATTGTAGATTCAGGAAATGCTCTTTGAGTTTTTCCACCAGTTCTTTGTAAGGTAGAAACTTATCATCCTTTGTCTCAAATTCATCTAGGACCTGCTTGATAATCAGCTGCGAGTATCCAAACACTTGCAGTTCTATGATATTCCACTGGATGGATATTGTGAGACATGAGATGAGTGCCTCATATTCTACAATTTTATTAGTACACATGAATCCCAATTTGAATGATTTTGGAATGTAGTTACTCTGAGGTGTGATGAATAGGATTCCTACCCCTGATCCATGCGATGTATAGGAGCCATCAAAGTATAGCTTCCATATGGGTTGTTCTTCAATCATACATAAGTGTTGATCAGGGAATTCCATGATTAGTGGATACACATCCACTAGAGGTGCTTCTACTAGCTGATTGACAATTACTTACCCTTTGATTTCTTTTCGATCTATGTACTAGATGTCAAACTCACTGAGTAGCATGACCCATTTTTCCATACGGCTTGTGAGAGTTGTCCTGGATAGTAGATACTTGAGTGGGTCCACCTTTGAGATGAGCTTGATTATGTGGCTTAGCATGTAATGTCTAAGCTTCTGAGTGGCGAAGACCATTGCTAGGCATGTTTTCTCCATTGGTGAATAATTGAGCTCATAGTCGACTAGAGTTTGACTAATATAATAGATGGCTCTCTCTTTGTTATCATCATCATGATGTGCTAAGAGTGCCCCCAATGTTGTGGTGGTCACCGAGATGTATAGTATGAGATGGCATCCTGAAATTAGTGGTACAAGGATGGGAGAGTTTGCTAGATACTCTTTGAGCCTTTCAAAGGTTCTTTGACAGATAGGATCCCATTTAAAGCTTGTGTCCTTATGGAGAAAATGTGTGAATGGTTGGCACACTAGTAAATTTTAGCTTATTTTTCGACAAGGATCAGTTGATTTTTAGATGCCACTTGGTCAACCCACTAACAATAACTATTGTCAAAGTTTTTTCGTCGATTATTTGACACAATAATCTTGTCAAAATCATGACCTCTAGAGTGGTTGAATTATCAACAAAACCAACATCAAAATAATCACTTCAACCTGGAAGAATTATCGGCAATTTGTTTCATCTATGTGACCAATGATAGTCAAAATCATGATCAAGTATGGTTGAAAAAGTCGTCGAGTGTATAGCATTTTCATCGAAATGACAAAACAATGTCAGTCAAAATTGCGATGATAAGTGGTCGGAATAGTCATCGAGTGTATTGTATTCTCATCGATAAATATATTGTTTTACCATCGAAAAAGTGACAGCAAAGTTAATTTTTTTTAAATAAAATATATTATCAAATTAAGCATAGCAATAATATGCTTAATCTATTAGTAATTATCTGCATTTAATCTGCCAATTACTAATATTTTTTACGTGAGTTTTATGGGAGAGGAGTCTTAGAAGTTGTGGGGAGGTGTGTATGGTCGAAGAAGACAATGTAATGAACTACCAAATAATAAACTTTTAATTATTTACAAATAGTCACTTCTATGCTCATGAAGACACCGTCTAGTGTTTATATTATTAAAATCTCTATTCAATGCAACATTGATAGGAAAAGCATTCATTGATTGGTATTATAAGTTCTGATAATTCTATGTACTGATTATATTGTTTTGAAGTCTTAAAATCAAAGTATTTCAATCCTTTTATTGACTGTTCCTGTACAGTTCTTGGCGTGCAAACAATCTTTGTCTTGAAGAACCAATTATTTCCTAGGAAGCTCTGTCAAATAGTTGGCAGGCAATGATGTATTCAATATTTCTAAAGTGCTTCAAAAGGCTTAAACTCACCAAGACTCTTCACAAGACTTCTAAGTGATATATTTGGTCTTATTGACTTACATTTTATTGGATTCAAGGACTTCATAATATTGACTTACATGGGGGGTGTATTGGTGCAGGGAACCTAGGCCATTCAATTTTGCTTTGGGACATGAGTTCTATATTTTGTTTTTCTTTGTAAAAAAGGATGTCTTCTAAATTCCTAGACCATCCTATGGTTTGGTTTTAGTCCTTCTTGTGTGGAGGTGTGTATGGTTGAAGAAGATAATATAATGAACTACCAAGCAATAAACTTTTAATTCTTTACAAACAATCACTTTTCTGCTCGTGAAGACATAGTCTAGTGTTTATATTATTAAACTCTCTATCCAATGCAACATTGATAGGAAAAGAAATCATTGATTAGTATTATAAGTTTTGATCATTCCATGTATTGATTATATTGTTTTGAAGTCTTAAAATAAAATAATTTTAGTCTTTTTATTGACTGTTCCTGTACAATGCTTGGCGTGCAAACAATCTTTGTCTTGAAGAACCAATGATTTCCTAGACTCTTCACCAATACACCCCCCCATCCCACCATCCACACCCATCCACTCATGTCAAGATCTTGTCCAAAATCATGTTGAAATATCCATTGACCTAAATCAAGATCCTTCACTCTCACTTCCTTCGTTACATAATCACTTTTGGAGTATATTCTAAAGTCCTTGAATCCAAGAAAATGTAAGTCAATAGCACCAAATATATCACTTAAACTCACCAAGACTCTTCACAAGACTTTTAAGTGATATATTTGGTGTTATTGACTTACATTTTCTTGGATTGACAAGATCTTGACATGAGTGGATGGGTGTGGATGGTGGGATGGGGGGTGTATTGGTCAATGTGATCTTCTTGTGAAGACACTGTCTAGTGCTTATATTATTAAACTCTATATTCAATGAAACATTGATAGGAAAAGCATTCATTGATTGGTATTATAAGTTTTTATCATTCCATGTACTGATTATATTGTTTTGAAGTCTTAAAATCAAATAATTTCAGTCCTTTAATTGACTGTTCCTGTACAGTGCTTGGCATGCAAACACTATTTGTCTTGAAGAACCAATGATTTCCTAGGAAGCTTTGTCAAATAGTTGGCAAGCAATGATGTATTCAATATTTCTAAAGTGTTTCAAAAGGCTTAAACTCACCAAGACTCCTCACAAGAATTCTAAGTGATATATTTGGTGTTATTGACTTACATTTTCTTGGATTCAAGGACTTCAGAATATTGACTTACATGGGGGGTGTATTGGTGCAGGGCACCTAGGCCATTCAGTTTTGCTTTGGGACTTGAGTTCTATATTTTGTTTTGGTTTGTAATAAAGGATATCTTCTAAATTCATAACCATCCTATGGTTTGGTTTTAGTCCTTCTTGTGTGGAGGTGTGTATGGTTGAAGAAGACAATGTAATGAACTACCAAGCAATAAACTTTTCATTCTTTACAAACAGTCACTTTTCTGCTCGTGAAGACACAATCTGGTGTTTGTATTATTAAATTCTCTATTCAATGCAACATTGATAGGAAAATAATTAATTAATTGGTATTATAAGTTTTGATCATTCCATGTACTGATTATATTGTTTTGAAGTCTTAAAATCAAAGAATTTCAGTCCTTTTATTAACTGTTCCTGTACAATGCTTGGCGTGCAAACAATCTTTGTCTTGAAGAACCAATGATTTCCTAGGCTCTGTCAAATAGTTGGCAAGAAATGATGTATTCAATATTTCTAAAGTGCTTCAAAAGGATTAAACTCACCAAGACTCTTCACAATAATTCTAAGTGATATATTTAGTGTTATTGACTTACATATCTACATATCAAAATTTAGTTCTGCATAACTACATATCGAAACAAACACAATATTCCTTATTGAAAGAATCAGTCACCTTGTTGAGACTTATCAAATTCATAAAAAGAGAATGATACAGTTCACACTGCTTCCAAAATTTGGAGACAAACTACTTTCAAATATTGTCCTCAATTTTGATCTTGTGACTCTTTATCATCAATGTGAACAAGACGACGTAGTTCCTCAAAAGAACACATGGTTTCTGCATCAAACCCTCTTGTAAACGATAAATATGACAGACAAATAAATGGAAAAAGAAAACATTACTCAAAGAAATATAATAACAATTGAGGCCATTTATCCACATTTCACATGAAGTGAATATTTACCTGATGAGCTCTGAAAGCAAAAAACACACCCTGAAGCATCAAGAATTCCTGTGTAGGCTCCTTTTTTGAGTTTCCCATTGACTCCAGCTCTATAGATATTCATCTCATTTATCTCTTTGCTACCTTAATGGAACCTAACTTTATGTGTATCAAAGAAGATCATTAAATTATGAGTTTGAGCATAAGCATACATATAGAGATATGAAGTTATAATGTGTTGCAAAGACATGAGGTCCAACATGGCAAATGATCAAATTAATGGTAAACAAACCGACCAAGTAAAGTGAAAATAGAGACTTTTGAAAGGTAATAGATTCAAATATGGACAAACCTTCCCATGTTAATGAGCAACCATTTTGTTGACATCGTTCAATCTATACCATCATCCAATCAATATTGTTTGCAATATACAAATGTAGTACATCCCTCTCTCGACCAACTTTATAAAAAAATACACCAATTACAAATAACTTATATTGAAGATTTATAAGAATTAAGTAACTACAATAATATCTTATATTTACCTCACTTTCCTCAATCTACCTTTGCCCATCAAGTACTCCCCTTTGGATTTGTTAAAGGAGTCTGGATACCAAATACAATCTACATGGATCTTTTTTGCAAACTTAGAAAGATATTCACTAATGTACACCATGGTCTAGTATACCATATATCCCTCTACCATAGAACCCTTAGGATGTGCTATTTGTCGAACCGAGCCTTTCAAAAATTTCAAGTGCCTCTCAACCATCCACATTGACCTAGTTGGTACAGGTCCACACAATTCAATCTTCTCAACTTGACGTATGAGGTAGTGTTCTTGTGCATTGAAAAAAGTTGAAGGTAGACACTTTTGCATTTCACACATAAGATGAAGAATTTTTCTCTTCCAATATTTAATATCTTCTTTATTGATTTCTTTTGATGACAACCACCTCATGTATTTTCCAAGATCATATATAACTTGTTTGACATTGATGTCGAAGTGGTGTGGGAGAGATAGAGGTAAAACATACAACAATATTTGTAAAATGATATTATCAATATTTTATAAAAGAATGCAATGAAAACTACATGTATACAAATATATAGTGAAAATAAAATAACATGAATTACCTTAATAAATGTATGCCAATCATGTATTTTCATCCCTGGCCCAAATTCACTTTTCTTTGATATGAGATTGTTTATGTTCGCAACAAATCCTGTGGGAAATCATTTTTTTTTATAACTTCTTTTATAGCATTGATCTGCTGCTCTGACAATAACCAAGTAAGGTCACTTGTATCAATTTGGTCTCCATTGTTATTTGATAGAATGACATTTTTCATTGCATGTTTGGATTCTTCTATGTCACTACAAATTTTGACAATTTTTTCTTTGTCACACCTTCCATCCAATATTTTCTATAATATCTCTGTTACATTCTTTCCAATATGCATAGCATCAAACAAATGCATATTTGGGAGTTTCTCGTAGTACGACAACCTACTAAATTGCGTAGGATAAATTTTTAGTCCTTTTGGAAGTTGGTTATTAATGCCTTGATGACCTTCATGAGCATCAATTACATCATCAGTAAATAAAATACAATATCAAAATATAAATTTCAAACAAAAACCATTAGATGGAATGACATTACCTCGACAATTTATTTTATTGTATTCCAACTTCCATAGGCGAGGTTTCATTCTCCGTGGCTTTGATTTAGTCTCTTCTTTCCCATTGAAAAAATGTTTTTCGGTAATTCATTACTTATGATTTCTGTGGAGAAAGTGTTTATGCTCATCAAACACCTATTTTCTTAAACTTTTTGAATGATGAGATTTCATCTTTGGACCACAAATTGGAAATGCAAATTTTCCCTTTGTCTTAAGACCTACAAGATCATGTATAATTGGATTAAATATGTTAATTTTGTGTTAGCACTATAACATACCAAAAAAGAGTTGTTAAGAAGAGAACATACCATAAAAATGTGTTAGCCCAGGGGCATCATGTATTGTCCATACAAGTATTGCATGGAATTGAAATTTCTTTGTCCTATTGGTCTAGAGATGTCATACATAGTGACACCATTCCATAACACCATCAACTCATCGATAAGGGGCTCAATATATACATTGCTATCTTTAACTTGGTACTTACCTAGTTGAATGAACAGAAACATTACATAATTATTATGACCATTTTGATGGACTATTTATAATAAATTAATTTAGATGACTATTAAATGAAAAAATACCAAGAACAATCATTGCCAACATTATGCGCTCCCTCTTTATGGTCATCCAAGGAGGAATGTTATTGTTGATAACAAAAATAGACCACATCGAGTAAACAGATCTCATCTCTCCAAATGGATTGACACCGTCTGCTGCTAATGAAAGCTTTAGATTACAAGGTTCTTCTTTAAAGTGTGGCCAAGTTTCCTCTATTTCCTCAAATGCTGAACCATCCAAAGGCATTTTCATAATGTCATCTCAACTTCTATTGCATGCATGGTAAGCCATAAATTGTGCCAAGCTATTGCACCTAAATAATCTTTGCAGACGTGGAATAATGAGAATATATCAAAGAACCTTGGGAGGCACCTTTTTTGTTATTCGATCTGATCAATATCTACTAATATGAAAATCAGGGAATTTTGTTGTAAATTCATGTTGTTTATGATATATAATATGATCATTCAGGCATGCATGTATTGTTTGATACTCCATTCCAATATCTTTCATAATGGAAGATAATTCTTGGTACAAGCGAGGTAGAATGTTTGATGGTGGTAACAAACACTCACCTATCAACCTATGACCAAAAATATAATTTGTTAATATAAAGAATACTAATTGCTACATGATTCACCCTTTGTTAACTGTAAGGGAATTACAACTACAAAAATGAAAAAAGATGACATACCTTTTCATACATGTCATTGCTACGTTAGATAAACTATTCATAACCTTCAAGTTCACCAACAACAATACAATGGCAAGAAGAGTTGTTTGGGAGCCTTCATATAGGGGCTCGTATGCCTTCTCAAGTATAGGTAAATCAAGGTCATATGAATCAACATCATCATCATGATCATCATCTTGATAATCCTGATCTTCTTGATCATCGTGATCTTCTTCCATGGGATCATTACTTTCTACTTCTATATTCACACCTCCATGTTCCCTCATTTGGAAATCCACATTCTCCGGATTGTCATGGTCCATAACATGAAACCTAGGGAGGTTAACCTATATCAAAATGATGACCTTAAACTAACCATGACATGATGTACTCATGATCAAATCATATTTTATGTATTTTATAAATTATTAAAATACATACCAATGGATGAAATTCATTTCCCCCTTCAATGTGACCATGTTGCCTACAATGTTCCTCAGCTATTTTGATTAGATATCTTCGAGTCTTTAAGCCCTTATAAATTTTGAAGGGACAATAACATTTTCCATCACCTTTTCTTTTAAAGTTAGACCACAATCTAGCAATTATCTCCCTATTTTGTTCTGGGTTGATATCATCAGACATGGTCTTTCTTGAATGGAATGACTTGTTGGTGGAAGAATGATGAGTTGTTTGCAACCTACAGATACAAATCATCACTGAACAACCATTTTCTCAACTCTAATTTTCTCAACACAAAGGGACATTTATCATACTATTGAAACCTGATTATTTTTATATGGAATACACCAAGGAGCACTATCAGAAATATTAACCATTTACAATCATGAAAAGTAAACCTAAATCAAATAGCTCATTTTTTTATTAGCATGTGTAGTCTCTGTGTATATGAAAAATGAAAGAAATATCAAGATGAAATAAAATAGTGAACAAGATAGTATTCCACATAGAGTGAATGAAATATACCATCAAAAGAAGATGATAAAATCTTGTCACAAAGCACATACATAGGAAATCAAAAAAGGACAAAAGACAAGAAATAAGAAAAAATCATTAAGACTATAATCACAAAAAGAAACACTCTTTGTCAACAATGTTCAAAATCATTAGGACTATAGAAAAATAACTAAGAATATAGAAAATCAAATTTTAGAAATGGATGGTTCTGATGCTTTACCATTACAACAATTGAGAATTCATCATTTGGTATTGTGTATTCCATTTAAATATTTCATTTAAGTATGTCAACAATGTTCAAAATCCTGTCACCAAGTACAGACATAGGAAATAAAAAAGGGACAAAAGATAAAAAATAAGAAAAATCATTAGGATTATAGAAAAATGAAGTTCTAGAAATGGATGGTTCTGATGCTTTGCAATTACAACAATTGAGCATTCATCATTTCGTACTTCTTGGTGTATTCCATTTAAGTATGTCAGGCACAAAGTATTCCATTTACATTTGAAAAACATGAAGATTTGACCAAGCATTTATGTAAGGGTCAAGGACCTATAGGTATATCTAAGTTTGTTATATGGCCATTGATGCCATTATTATCAATTGCACTTCAAAGTGCAAAGATGCCAAAAAGATGTAAAATTGCATTTTTATGCAATTATGGCCTAAAGAGCTAAATGAGGGTTTAGTAGAGGTTTAGGGAGTTTAGGGGATTAGGATAGGAACCTAAAACCTTTTGAAAGGTTAAAGATGATGCAAGAAAGATTAAAGTGGTCAAAGTTGACAACTAGTTGTCAACTAGACAACAATGCAAATGAATAACTAATTGTAACACTCATATAACTGACTGTGTAGGTTAAGAAGAAGTTTAAAATTAGTTTGTAAGGGGATTTTGGTCGGTTTTGGATTTTTGTGAAAGGAGGCAAGGAAGAGTGACTGTCTTTCAACTTTTAAATTACATTTCTATTGCACTACTAATGTTGTTGAATATGAAACCTTCATTCCAAGTTTGTAATTTGGTGTTAACAAGGGAAAATAGTAACTGCAACATCACTACCAAGATATTACAACAAACTTGCAATTTTTTTCAAGTATAGCTTACAAACATTAGAAGTCTTTTGAAGAGTCTTGGTGAGTTTAAGCGCCCTTTTGAAGCACTTTAGAAATATTGAATACATCATTTCTTTGTCAAATAGTCTTGGTCTAATAGAACTCCCAACAATTCTTAAACATACTTTATCTGATATGGTGAATTCTTAAACAATTAAGGTTGGAGTAGACATAGTTATCACACAGTTTTTTGTGTGGTACAAGGAAGATTTGGCTAGGTCAAATCTTTCTTCGTGCTAGCAGTCTACATAATTAGACCTTTATTAAGAATTCATCATATCAAATAAAGTAATTCCCACTAACATGGGAATAGAAGTATAAAAAAAGGTCAAATTTTATACATATATCCTGCCTACCGACACATTTCATTTTATTTTTATTTTGGCATACTCTGTTAGCAAAAGAGTGCTGAAGGAGGTGGTATAAGGTGGGAATTTTCACTAGGTCGACACCATGCACCTATATGCAAGTAAGTTCTAACCAATGGTTCAATATCATGGAAGTGCTTCAAAAGGCTTAAAATCACCAATACTCTTCACCAATACACCCCCCATTCCACCATCTACACCGATCCACTCATGTTAAGATCTTTTCCAAAATCATGTTGAAATATCCATTGACCTAAATCAAGATCCTTCCCTCTCACTTCCTTCATTACATAATCACTTTTGGAGTATATTGTAAAGTCCTTGAATCCAAGAAAATGTAAATCAATAACACCAAATATATCACTTAAACTCACCAACACTCTTTACAAGAATTCTAAGAAATATATTTGATGTTATATAATTACATTTTCTTAGATTCAAAAGATCTTGACATGAGTGGATGAGTGTGGATGGTGGGATAGGGGGTGTATTGATCAATGTGATCTGCTCATGAAGACATAGTCTGGTGTTTATATTATTAAACTCTCTATTCAATGCAACATTGATAGGAAAAGTATTCATTGATTGGTATTATAAGTTTTGATCATTCCATGTACTGATTATATTGTTTTGAAGTCTTAAAATCAAATAATTTTAGTCCTTTTATTGACTGTTCTTGTATAGTGCTTGGCATGCAAACAATCTTTATCTTAAAGAACCAATGATTTCCTAGGCTCTATCAAATAGTTGGCAAGTATGATGTATTCAATATTTCTAAAGTGCTTCAAAAGGATTAAATTTACCAAGACTCTTCACCAATACACCCCCCATCCCACCATCCACACCCATCCACTCATGTCAAGATCTTGTCCAAAATCATGTTGAAATATCCATTGACCTAAATCAAGATCCTTCCCTCTCACTTCCTTCGTTGCATAATCACTTTTGGAGTATATTCTAAAGTCCTTGAATCCAAGCAAATGTAAGTCAATAACACCAAATATATCACTTAAACTCACCAAGACTCTTCACAAGACTTCTAAGTGATATATTTGGTGTTATTGACTAACATTTTCATGGATTCAAAAGATCTTGACATGAGTGGATAGGTGTGGATGGTGGGATGGGGGGTGTATTGGTCAATGTTCTCTGCTCATGAAGACATCATTTGGTTTTTATATTATTAAACTCTATATTCAATGCAACATTGATAGGAAAAGCATTCATTGATTGGTATTATAAGTTTTGATGATTCCATGTACTAATTATATTGTTTTGAAGTCTTAAAATCAAATAATTTTAGTCCTTTTATTGACTGTTCCTGTATAGTGCTTGGCATGCAAACAATATTTGTCTTGAAGAACCAATGATTTCCTAGGAAGCTCTATCAAATAGTTGGCAAGCAATGATGTATTCAATATTTCTAAAGTGCTTCAAAAGGCTTAAACTCACCAAGACTCTTCACAAGACTTCTAAGTGATATATTTGGTGTTATTGACTTCCATTTTCTTGGATTCAAGGGCTTTAGAATATTCACTTACATGGGGGGTGTATTGGTGCAGGGCACCTAGGCCATTCAGTTTTTCTTTGGGACTTGAGTTCTATATTTTGTTTTTCTTTGTAATAAATGACATCTTCTAAATTACTAGACCATCCTATGGTTTGGTTTTAGTCCTTCTTATGTGGAGGTGTGTATGGCCGAAGAAGACAATGTAATGAACTACCAGGCAATAAAATTTTAATTCTTTACAAACAGTCACTTTTCTGCTTGTGAAGACACATTATGGTGTTTATATTATTAAACTCTCTATTCAATGCAAAATTGATAGGAAAATAATTCATTGATTGGTACTATAAGTTTTGATCATTCCATGAACTCATTTTATTATTTTGAAGTCTTAAAATTAAAGAATTTTAGTCATTTTATTGATTGTTCATGTACAGTGCTTGGCGTGCAAACAATCTTTGTCTTGAAGAACCAATTATTTCCTAGGCTCTGTCAAATAGTTGGCAAGCAATGATGTATTCAATATTTCTAAATTGCTTCAAAAGGATTAAAATCACCAAGACTCTTCACCAATACACCCCCCATCCCACCATCCACACCCATCCACTCATGTCAAGATCTTGTCCAAAATCATGTTGAAATATCCATTGACCTAAATCAAGATCCTTCCCTCTCACTTCCTTCATTACATAATCACTTTTGGAGTATATTATAAAGTCCTTGAATCCAAGAAAATGTAAGTCAATAACACTAAATATATCACTTAGTAGTCTTGTGAAGAGTCTTGGTGAGTTTAAGTGATATATTTTTTGTTATTGACTTACATTTTCTTGGATTGACAAGATCTTGACATGAGTGGATGGGTGTGGATGGTGGGATGGGGGTTGTATTGGTCAATGTGATTTTCTCGTGAAGACAAAGTCTGGTGTTTATATTATTTAACTCTCTATTCAATGTAAAATTGATAGGAAACACTTTTATTGATTGGTATTATAAGTTTTGATCATTCCATGTACTGATTATATTGTTTTGAAGTCTTAAAATCAAAGAATTTTAATCTTTTTATTGACTGTTCCTGTATAGTGCTTGGCATGCAAACAATCTTTGCCTTGAAGAACTAATGATTTCCTAGGCTCTATCAAATAGTTGGAAAGAAATGATGTATTCAACATTTCTAAAGTTCTTCAAAAGGATTAAACTCACCAAGACTCTTCACAAATACACCCCCCATCCCACCATCCACACCCATCCACTTATGTCAAGATCTTTTCCAAAATCATGTTGAAATAGCCATTGACTTTTTCTTTGGGACTTAAGTTCTATATTTTGTTTTTCTTTGTAATAAAGGATGTCTTCTAAATTCCTAGACCATCCTATGGTTTAGTTTTAGTCCTTCTTGTGTAGAGGTGTGTATGGTCAAATAAGACAATGTAATGAACTACCAAGCAATAAAATTTTAATTCTTTACAAATAGTCACTTTTCTGCTCGTGAAGACATCGTCTGGTGTTTATATTATTAAACTCTCTATTCAATGCAAAATTGATAGGAAAAGCATTCATTGATTGATATTATAAGTTTTGATCATTCCATGTACTGATTATATTGTTTTGAACTCTTAAAATAAAGAATTTTAGTCCTTTTATTGATTGTTTCTGTAGAGTGCTTGGCGTGCAAACAATCTTTGTCTTGAAGAACCAATGATTTACTAGGCTCTTTCAAATAGTTGGAAAGAAATGATGTATTCAATATTTCTAAAGTGCTTCAAAAGGATTAAAATCACCAAGACTCTTCACCAATACACCCCCCATCCCACCATCCACACCCATCCACTCATGTCAAGATCTTGTCCAAAATCATGTTGAAATAGCCATTCAGTTTTGCTTTGGGACTTGAGTTCTATATTTTGTTTTGCTTTGTAATAAAGGATGTCTTCTAAATTACTAGACCACCCTATGGTTTGGTTTTATTCCTTCTTGTGTGGAGGTGTGTATGGTCAAAGAAGACAATGTAATGAACTACGAAGCAATAAAGTTTTAATTCTTTACAAACAGTCACCTTTCTACTCGTGAAGACACAATCTGGTGTTTATATTATTAAACTCTCTATTCAATGCAACATTTATAGGAAAAGAATTCATTGATTAGTATTATAAGTTTTTATCATTCCATGTACTGATTATATTGTTTTGAAGTCTTAAAATCAAAGAATTTCAGTCCTTTTATTGACTGTTCCTGTACAATGCTTGGCGTGAAAACAATCTTTGTCTTGAAGAACCAATGATTTCCTAGGATCTATCAAATAGTTGGCAAGAAATGATGTATTCAATATTTCTAAAGTTCTTCAAAAGGATTAAACTCACCAAGACTCTTCACAAGACTTCTAAGTGATATATTTATTGTTATTGACTTACATTTTCACCGTTGGGATTCAATGCTACCATTTTCAAATTATGAAAGCTAAAGCATGAAACTATTTAGGGCCACTATGTTTGGATAACACAATGACTAATGGATCAAAGACATGAAACCCTATGAATACCCATAGTACTCACGGTCACAGGTGTAACACGGGCCACTTAATTTCCAAATAACTCATCACCAAGTTTTCTAAAAGCTTGTGATTTTTCTATAAAAATTCCCTCTTATGTGGGGTTTTGTTTGTAAAATTCATCAAAAATGTATCACAATACCCCTTGTAAATTTGAATTCATTGCAAACATTTTGGGCAGTTTTTTTTTCCATGTTTAGGACATGATTTTTTGTCTGCAACTAGGGCACACAATTAACAGAGGTTTTATTCTAAATTTTTAACAGTTCAGAGTTGCAATTGAGTTCTACCACTTATTCAACATTTTTTTACAATGAAACCAAAAGTATCATCAATTTTACCTTGAACTCAGTTGATGAGGAAACAAATAACCCACCCTTAGTTGACTGGTTTCTCTGTATCTCTGGAAATTGAACACCATTAGAAGTAGAAATTTATGGACCACTTCTAATGGTGTTCATGCCACTTCTAATGGTGGCATGAACACCATTAGAAGTGCAGAAGGGTTTCAAACCCATGACAGATGAAAATAATTTGAAAAAAAAAATGTACCCTTTATTAAGCAAATGCCAAAAAAATTGATTCTCTTACCAAGGCTGCAAGGAAAATGGTTGAAATTGAATGCCTATTCCTCTTGATGCTTTCTCAGTTGGTTTGACAATAGTAATGTGGAAGAGAAGGAGATGCCACAACTTACAAACTAGATGCATATAGGGGGTGTTGACATACAGCTTTTGACCTCCTTATACCACCTTCTTCAGCACTCCTTTGATTGCAGACTATGCTAAAATGAAATAAAATGAAATGTGTCGGTAGGCGGGATTGTATGTATAAAATTTGACTTTTTTTTTTACTTCTATTCCCATGTTGGTTAGAATTATGACCACTCTTTAGGTTCATAATTACGACCAACATGAGAATAAAAGTAAAAAAAATCAAATTTTTCTTCTATAAACCGACCATGGAAAATCATTTTATAACTTGGTCAGAAATGTTGGTCTAAAAAGTGGGTCAAATGTACTAGTGGCACTTGTCTGCCAGTTGTAATATGAATCGTCACACTAATTGCACCTTTCCTTACAAGCTTCTAAGTTGTTTGAGTGTTCTTGGTGGAGGAATTTCCATAATGGCTTTGACCTTTTTGGGTTCAATCTCTATGCCATGCTGTGATACTATAAAGCCTAGCATCTTTCCATATGTTACACCAAAGACACACTTCTTTGGATTCAGCTTCAAGCCATAATGATGGAGAAGATCAAACATACTCTCAAGAATGTTTAGGTGTTCACCTCATGTCTAAGATTTTGCTAGAATATCATCTACATAGTCTTCTAGGATCTTGTGGATCATATCGTGGAAGATGGATGTCATTTCTCGTTGATATGTGACTCCTGTGTTCTTCAACCCAAATGACATCATGTTGTAATAGAAGGTACCCCATGGCATGGTGAATGTTGTTTTGTGTTGATCTTCTTCTGCTATTCAGATTTGATTGTATCCTAAGAAGCCATCCATGAGTGACAACATCTCATGGCCCTCTGTAAGGTCTACGATCATGTCTATGTTGGGTAGCAGGAAATCATCTTTCAGACATGCTTTGTTGAGATCTCTAAATTCAATACATATTCTGATCTCTTCTGAAGGTTTAGCAACATGCACCATGTTGGAGATCCATTCTGAATAATTTATAGCTCTGATGATCTTGGATTGGAGAAGTTTCTCGAGCTGTGCTTTTACTAACAAGGCCACTTTTGGATGCATTTTTCTTAGCTTCTGCTTGATTGGCTTAACATTGGGATCCATTGCAAGATTGTGTACTACTAGATCTAGATCAAGCCCTAGCATGTGTGCATATGACCACACAAATTTGGTAGTGGCTTCTTGGAGTAGCTCAATGAAAGACATTTCTTCACCCTCTGTTAAAGATGCTACAATGTAGGTGATTCTCGGACATTCTTCGGTGCTCAATTTGACTGGTTTGGTTTCCTCAATCATGATAGGCGACTACTCAGGTCTGTAATCCTAGATAGGAGGAAGAGGAAAGTCTCCATCTTCTAGTGTGACATAAAGGGAGGATAAGGAGAGGGGCCAAAGGCTCCCCCTAACCAAATCCACCTTGCTCAAACACACATGGAAGCAACAACAACACAAGTGGAAGAGAGAATGCTGGATCAATTTCATATATTCACTTCAAATAGATTTATACATGTTGGGTTGTAAGGCCTTCCCGGTCTCGACCAGATATTAAAATGAAGTACATAAGTCCTCAAACATGTGAGGATCTATCATATATCTCTAATCTCCTATCTATATCTTCAAACACTCCCTAAACTACAACCAAATAACTACATTTATACAAGAGGCTACTGAATTGAGTAGGCCTGTAGATCCACAATTAACGAAAGCAATGGCTAGATCTAAGACCACACACTTCCCAATAATGGATGCCAACATTAGATCTACAACACAAATTAAATGCACAATTCGGCCTCAATAGGAACTCAAAATAAACAACTTGGTGAACAAAGACAACCGAGCACTAGACAAGCATCACCAAGCGCTAGGGAATTAACCAAGCGCCAATCAAGCATTACCAAGAAACACCGGTGAATGAAGGAAACCAAGCAACACTGAACCAACTCAATCAAAGAAGGAACCGAGCAACAAACAAAAATCCAAATATGTTTTTGGTGACATAGGATTGCCAAGGACCCGAGATGCTTCTGCATCAGACACCTGGGGTTATTTGAGAATGATTCATTGAATCATGAAGTAGGTATGATCTGAGCTGCATCCAAATCAGATTTTGAAATCCATGAACTGTCTTGAACCAGTCTATTCTTCCATTTTACCAGATACTCCATATACTATTTACCTCTTGTACTTTTACCAACTCTCTGCTCTAGAATATGCTCAATTTATTCATTCTGCTTCTTAGGATAATCCATCAATACTGTTATGTCTTCATCAGGTTCATGATACTCATACAAATCAGAAATGTTGAATATGGGTGATATATCCATGTCATCAGGTAAATAAATTTCATAAGCATTTCCATTGTCAAATCTCCTCAAAATTTTGCAAGGTCCAAACTTCTTCATTTTCAGCTTTCCATATCTTCCAACAGGAAATCTGCCTTTCTTCAAATGAACCATCACTTCATCACCAACATCAAAAGTCTTATGTCTTCTTGATCTATTGGCTCTGTCTTTGTATTTTTTATTATTCTTCTCTAGCTTATACTTCACATATTCATGCAATGTCTTCATGTACTCAGCAAATTTTACTCCTTCAACACTTCTCTTACTTTCATCAGCAATGTCTCTTAAATCAGATATGCCTCTCAGTTGTATGCCATTTACAATCTCAAAAAGTGTTTTTACAGTACTCCTGTTTACTGAATTATTGTATGCAAACTCTTCTTGTGCCAACACAGAATCCCAATTTCTTGGTGTGTCTCCAACTAAACATCTCAAAATATTACCCAAACTTCTATTCACAACTTTTTTCTATCATCAGTTTGTGGATGAAATGTAGAGCTATATTTCAACTCAGTGCCAAACTTCTTCCAAAGGGTCTTCCAAAAGTATCCAACAAATTTACTGTCTTGGTCAAAGATAATACTCCTTGATAATCCATGCAATCTTACAATTTCCTTAAAGAAAATATCTGCTACATATACTGCATTTGATGTCTTTCTACAAGGTATAAAATGTGCCATTTTAGAAAATCTATCCACAACAACAAATATAGAATCATTACCTCTTACTATCTTCGGTAAGACAAGAACAAAATCCATACTGATGTCAATCCAAGGTTTCTCAGGGACAAAAATTGATGTATACAATCTAGTATTCTGACTTACTCCTTTTGCAACTTGACAAACTCCACAACTTTTCACAAATTTTTGAACATCTTTATACAACTATGGCCAAAAGTATTTCCCCTTAAGAAAATTCAATGTCTTATCAATTCTAAAATGTCTAGCCAAACCACTACTATGTTTCTCCTTTATCAAATTAGTTCTCATTGGTCCTTTCAGTATACACTAATGAATACCTTTAAACAACATACCTTCTTGAATGAAATATTCATCCCAGTTAGTAGTCAGTTGATCTTGAATAGGTGCTCTGCACTTTCTCCATGGCTCAAAGGAATCAGGATCAAATTCATAAGAACTTTTCATCTCATCAAAACTAAGAACTACAATTTTCATCTCGGTCATCAAAGATCCCCTTCTACTCAATGCATCAACAACTTGATTAGTGACTCCACTCTTATGCTTTATCACAAATGTATAACTTTTCCAATACTCAACCCATTTCATATGTCTTTGATTCTACTTATTCTGACTACCCAAATACTATAAAGCCTTATGATCGGTATACAACACAAATTCACTCGGTATCAAATAATGTCTCCACTTCTTCAGTGCTTTAATAATAGCATATAATTCTTGATCATACAAATAATATTTCCTTTTTTCATCATTCAATTTTTCACTAAAGAAAGAAATAGGTTTACCTTCTTGACTCAACACAGCTCCTATTGCACTACCACTTGCATCACATTCAACTTGAAATAACTTATTGAAATCAGGCAATGCCAAAATAGGTAATTCAACAACCTTCTACTTTAGAGTCTCAAAAATTTTATCAGCTCCATGTGTCCACTTGAATTCTCTTTTATCTCCTCTCATATTTTTAGTCATAGCATTACAAATTGAACTGAAATTCCTTATGAACTTTCAATAAAAACTTGCCAAACCATGAAATGATCTTACCTCACTAGCATTCGTAGGTGTAGGCCAATTCAAAATAGATTCAACATTTTCAGGATCCATTTTCAAATCATCAGCTGTAATCACAAATCCCAAATATACAATCTCCTCTTTCAGGAATGAACACTTTTTCAGATTTATCAACAACTTTTCTTCTTTAAATCTTTGCAAAACTTGTCTAACATGAAAAAAATGTTCTTCTCTAGTTCTACTAAATATCAGAATGTCATCAAGATATACAATCACAAACTTACCCAAGAATTTCTTCAAAACTTCATTCATCAACCTCATAAAAGTACTTGGTGCATTAGTTAAACCAAAAGGCATAACCAACCACTCATACAAAAATTATTTTGTCTTAAAATCAGTCTTCCATTCATCACCTTCTCTGATTCTAATATGATGATATCCAATTTTCAAATCAATTTTGGTAAAATACTTTTCTCCAGCCAAACTATCCATTATGTCATCCATTCTCGGTATAGGAAACTTATATTTCACTGTTATCTTGTTGATTTCTCTGGAATTAGTACACATTCACCATTCTCCATTCTTCTTAGGTGCCAATACAATAGGTACTACACAAGCACTCAAACTTTCTCTGATCAAACCTTTCTCCAACAATTCTTGAATCTGTCGGTTCAATTCTTGATTCTTGGTAGGTGTTAACCAATGAGGTGCCTTATTCTGTAAACTAGCTCCAGGGATTAGATCCATGCAGTGATCAACATTTCTCTTTAGTGGAAAACCATTAGGCACATTATTAGAAATGGTATCTTTGTATTCGGTGAGTAATTTATCAATCTCCTCAGGGACATTATCCTTTGTTTTCTTACTCGGTTTGTAGGAATTACAACAAAACATACATCATTCTTCTTCAAATCCTTAACAAACTTTATTCCTTCCATCAAGAAAAATCTCACAGATGTGAAAACATTACTAAAAGGTTCTTCAATCAAAGGTAACAAAATTTGTCTTCTACCATTAGCCTAAATAGTATATTTATGCAATCTCCCATCATATATAGCATGTCTATCATATTGCCAAGGTCTACCCAAAAAAATATGACAACAATCCATAGGCATGATATTCTCCAATTTTCAAATTCACATAACATTGTTCACTTACCAAGAGCATATGCTCATCCTTGATCCATGAAATTTGATAGGGCTTTAGATGTTCCAACCTTTTCAACTGTAACTTTGTGACCATTTCCTCAGATGCCATATTTTTTGAGCTACCATTGGCAATGATTACCTTCCAAAATTTATTAGAAACTCTACATCTGGTCTTGAACAAACTTTTCCTTATCGTATCTTCCTTTTTACTTTCATTCTATAGTGCTCTCCTTACCATCAAGTTATTTTCTTTCTCAGGTTCATTCAGTGACTCTTCTTGCACCAAAGCATTTCTATTGTTACCAACCTTGTTTCTTGCATGTGTACACTCAAATGATCTATGTCCTTCTCCACAATTGTAACAAGTTCCTCAGAAACCACCTCTATTATAACCACATCGGTAGTTACTACTGTTGCCTCTAGATGAACTTTCACCTTTCTACTCGGTCTTGCCTTTATCTAGACTTATCTTTTATGGTTCAGATCTACTATTTTCACCATAAGATCTACCTCTTCCTCTAGGGAATCTACCACCTCTACCTCTTTGTCTCTGCTCATGTCTTTTGTTCAATTTCTCCTCAGCTTTCAATGCAAATTGATAAGACTCTTCAATGTTCTCTAACTTAACCATACTGATCTCTTCTTGGATGGAAACCCTCAAACCATTCAGGTATTTAGCAATTCTTTCTACATCATCTTCATCATGTCTAGATCTCATATCTAATCTATAGAATTCCTTAGTATATTCTTTTACTGAGCTATCTTTCTACCTCAAACTTTGCATTCGCCGAACTAGGCTAATCTGATAATCACAAGGTAAGAACTTTCCTTTCAATTTATTCACCATTTTATTCCATACCTTGATTTTGTCTTTGCCTTTCCTCTTTCTGTCCAGCTGCAGATGTTCCCACCATAAGGATGCATGACTTTTCAACTTTTGCAATTTTTGCAATTTTCACCTTCTTTTCCTTAGGTACATTTTCATACTCAAAGTACTTCTCCATCTCGGTGATCCAGTCCACCAATTCATCGGAATCCAATTTTCCACTTGTATCATCTTAAAATGGAAGCACTTCCATGATAAGAGTGTTTAGCCCTTTGAGTAAGTGGTCAGGGGTCATGTTAAGCACCTTGATCGGGTCTTTGCATGTATTTGGCTTTCTCCCCCGTTCTACTTCTCTCTACACCCGATTTCACTTCATGTTTGCATTTCCTAGCATTCTAGACTAAGGTCCTAAGGTTTTTGACCTCAAGGTCAAAGTTGACCTTGAATTTGACCTAGGTTAGAGTGAACCTTGACCCTGACCTAGGGCAGAGTCTACCTCATCCTTGACCCAGATTTCAAATTTCAAGATTTTCTGATTTCTGGGTATCAGGTTTCAGAAAGATTCTTTTTCTCGCCTCCGGGTTGGCCTTTTCAGGTTTCAAAATGGTAAATCCTTAAATTAAATTTAATATGGGTCCATTTCTATGGTTTAAGGTTAATTGGGAGTTAATTCCCCAATGTTGGCCTTCTTTAGAGGTTTGTGCCCTAGTTCACTATAAAAGGAGGCCTTCCTCTCTCATTTTCACATCCATTCTCACCAAGCAATTTCATGAGCAAGCTCTCAAGTGAAAGAAAGTGAATTCAAGCATTTAAGCAAGCCTTCAAGCATTCAAGTGTCCAAGCATTCATCAAGGAGATCCATTGTTAGCCATTGAAGGATTCAATCTCTTTAGAGCCCCCTTGAAGATCCATCCTTCCACATTCATCCAAGTCAATTTCTATGCAAAGATCCATTCAAGATTGGTGTTGAAGATCAAATGCCATTGATTTGAGACACCCTAAATTCATTCTACATCCATTGGAGCATCCCTACTTGTGGATTTTAGGATTAGAATCCTCTACAAGAACTTCAACATAAACAAGGTGAATTATTTCATTTACTTTGTTTATGCACATTACAATTTTAATTCAATTTCAAGGTTAATTCTTAAATTGGGGTTTGACCAAGGAAAACCCCCCATACAAACAACAAAGCCCTCTTTTCAGTGAACTTCCAAGATCTATGAACAAAGTCAAAGTTGACCTTCAGAATATTAATGTAGCCTTTGACCTTTTATTAGGGTCAAAGACTACTTGCTGTTAGAAACATAAAAGTTTTCTGGGTTTTCTTTGTCTCAACATTTCTAGTCTAAAAAAGGTTGCAGAATTACCATAAACTATACACAGACATCAAAAATCAACATTTTTCAGATCTACCCTATTTTGAGGTTAGTATTTGTCTTTCAATTATTTCAGATTTCAAGCACATACTCCTTTATAGGGAAATATAAGGTTTTCTTCATCTTTCATATTCTCTATAGATTGATTTGATTGTGTATTAATCTTTTGGTTGATCAATTTGGATCTCTCCTTTGGGAATTTGGATTTAGAAGTAGATCTCATATTTCCCCCACTTATTTTGACATGCTCCCTATTTCCTTCTATTCACCACTATACTCAAGAGGATTGAAATGTGGTGTAGACTTCAGACTTGTCAAAGCCTTCAAGAATCCTTCCTCACCCTGATCCATCACAAGTGTAGGCTCCACATTCGCTTGTTCTTCCTCAATTTCATCATCACTAACATCTTTAAGATGTCTTCCTCTTCTCTGGGCTATTTCAACAACTTCTAATCTAGCAACAAGTTGTCTCAACATGTCTGCCAATCCTAGATCCACATCTTGCCTTCCATGAACCATCTTGAAAACCCTCTACAATTGCAAGTCAGATCGCAATCCGCTACCCCACAACAATTCAACTAGGGCTTCCCAAGAAGGAACCTTCAAACCTAGATTCAAAAATCTAGATCTAGATCTAACCTCACTCTGATACCACCTCACACAAGGGAGGATAAGGAGAGGGGCCAAAGACTTTCCCTAACCAGATCCACCTTGCTCAAATACACACGGAAGCAACAAAAACATAAGTGGAAGAGAGAATGCCAGATCAATTTCATATATTCACTTCAAATAGATTAAAACATGTCAGGTTGTAAGGCCTTCCCATTTTTGGCCAAATATTACAATGAAGTACAAAAGTCCTCAAACATGCGAGGATCTGTCAGATATCTCTAATCTCCTATCTCTATCTTCAAACTTGCTCCCTAAACTACAACCAAACAACTACATTTATACAAGAGGCTACCGAACTAAGTCAGCCTATAGATCCATAATTAACAGAAGGAATGACCAGATTTGGGACCACACACTTCCCAATAATGGATTCCAACATTAAATTCATGACCCAAATTACATGCACAATTCAGCCTCAATAGGAACTCAAAATAAATAGCTCAGTGAACAAAGACAACCGAGTGCTAGACAAGCATCACTAAGCACCAGGGAATTAACCAAATGCCAGTCAAGCATTACCGAGCAACATTGGTGAATGAAGGAAACCAAGAAACACCGAACCAACTTGGTCAAAGAAGGAACCTAGCAACAAACAAAACTCCAAATATGTTTTTGGTGACACAGGATTTCCAAGGACCTGAGATGCTCTTGCATCATAGCGCCTTAGAGAGGTTTTCACTAGAAGATACACCCTTTATTTTTTCTTTTTTGGAATCAGAATGTGCCCCAAAGGGGTTTTCAGATAAGGACTTGTTCTTTTATTTTTTTGTTTCAATTTTGCGGCTAAAGCTTGCCTCCTCCCTGAAATATCCTTTAGGGTCAAGCTTGCAGACATGAGTTTCTTCTAGATCTTGATATTCTTGTTGGCTTGATGCTCCCATGAACCTTAGGAATGCTTGTGTGCTTTGGAACTCATCGATGTGTGTGATACTTGGTTAATCCCAGTCTATGAGTTTAGGGTGGATGAGGGGAAGTTCTATGACATTAATGAATAGTTGATGGAGGACAAAAGTGCCTAGTAGGGTATCATCGTCGAAGATGTCATCATATGATTTCTTTTCTTCCTCTTTAGGGATGTCTTCAATCTCTAAGAGGTCATCCTTACTATTCAAGAAGGGAACGTTGGTCATGTTGGTGCCCCCAGTTGCAGTATTGGGGTCTTGCATACACATGCAAGGGGTATTAAAGCCAAGACCTTGATGGTTTGGATTCTTTGAGGCTATGATTGGGTCTTTGCTTCTGCCTTCTTATGGTCCTAGACCACCACCCTGGTATTTCCATTTTTATGTGGCGTACTTGTGTGATTGTGGATATTTTTCTTTGAAGTATCCAAGAAGTTGAGTGTCAGGTGGTGGGGGATCTCTATACAACTACCATTTAATGTCAAGGTCCATCTCTTGACTATCTATGTTTCCATGGGAAACAAAAGTCATAGGTCCCATCTTCTTGATTTCATGATTTTCTTTAGTGGGATTGCTTTGATGGTTTGGGCGCCCTTGTGTATGTGGATCAAGCGGGAGGGCCCCTACTAAAAATACATCATTCAGGGTGTATTCACCACAACCTTGGTTGTTGATCTTGATGAAAGAGAGAGTGGAGGTGAGGATAGTCTCTGGATCACAATGGGATCATGAAGAGCTGGCGATAGAAGTGCCAATGTTAGTTCTAGGACAATGGGTGGAATGATGGAATGATGCTTCCATTGCATGATAGTATGCAAAGGGTTGGGGGTCTGCATGGATGGTGACCTGAGCATCTTGATGAGGAAATTTGATGCACTAATGGTAAGTAGATGCTACAACCTTGATGGAATGGATCTATGGTCAACCAAGGAGGATGTTGAATAGTAAGTCAAGATCAATAACATGGAAGATGGTGTCTTGTGTTGCTGGTCCTAGCTTGATAGGAAAAATAATGGTACCTTCAGAGGTACACTACAAGTTGTCATATGCCTTGATGGTGGTGACTTCTTGTGATATGTCAGCCTCTATGAACCCTATCTGGTGACTGAATTTCAAAGCACACAAGTTTAGGGCTAAGCCATTATCTATCATGACCCTTTTAATAGAAAAATATTTGACCATAATAGCGATGCAGAGAGGGAGATTGTGGGTAGGTGCAACAGCTGGTATGTCGAATGGTTTGAAGGATAAAGTGAAAGATGCGGATAAATGCCCCATAAGGTTTTCAAACTGGATAGCATTTATGTTTGTGGAGACATGTCCTTCATGAAGGGCTCGAGTGAGGATTTCTTGATGGATGGGTGAAGTGAAGAGGAGGTCAAGGATGGAGATTTGGGCAGGTTTATTCCCAAGATATTCTATGAGGTTATATTGTGCATTGTGTGCTAGTCTTGGAGTAGCACTGGTGATAGTTATCCAGCCTCTGTGTGTGGTGACTGCGTACTGAGTACCAACTCCTCTGACATGGATAACATTGACTTTGAACTCAGCCTGGGTTATACATGGACAACAAGCTTTTCATACTTGATATGGTTTGCAGTATAGTCTTTGTGGTCAACATGGTCTCCTTGCTTTCCTTTTCCTTGGTTCTGGGGAGGAGGATTGGGATTGATTTGGTTCTTCCCAGCATTGTGTTGTGGGAACATGTTTTGGTAGATCTGCAAGTTGGCATTAGGTGAAGCTTTGGCTGGTGTGTCCACTTGGATCTCCTTTATGTTGATGAGATCTTGGATGTAATGCTTGGGTTTCATAAACCTTAATGTAGTGTGTCCTTTGACATGATGATAATCATAGTACTCATGATCGTTGCACCAGTTGGGTTTGGGAGTGACATCATCAAATTGTAGAATTGGTGGATACATGATTAGGTTGGCCTTGGCCATTCAGTGAAAGATAACATCTAGAGGTTCACCAAGTTGTGTGAAGGTTCTCTTCTGGTAAGTCTAGGCTCTAGGTCTATTCTGCTTGGGAGTAGTGGAGATGGCATTAGCCTGATTGGTCGGATTACCTTGATTTACTTGATGTGCTTGTTGTTGATAGTTCTACATAGGTTGTTGATGGATCTGAGGTTGTTGTTGTTAGAATAACTAAGAGGGGGGTGAATCAGTTATCCACAGTCCCAAATACAAAATGTATTTAACCTTAAACAATTTTATCAAACTTCTGCAACTCGGTAACATAAAATAGTAAACTATCAGTGCTTTTACCGATTACCAGTTAATAACTTATAGTGATTACCAATCAAATCAAATATGAAACATGTAAATTATGATAACAAATAATCATCATAGTGATCAATGCATAACACAAGAGATTTAACATGGAAACCCTGTAAAGGGAAAAACCACCTAGGACCGGCAACCCAAAATATTGTTCACTCTTCTGAAGTGAGCTTAGTGAAGAGTCAACCCTACTAAAGGTTACAAAACACACTATAAGGTGTGACCTTGTTAGAGGATTTAATACTAATAGTTATCATCCAACCAACATTCATTATGGGGTTGATAGGATAACAATGTACATTCTATGAATGATATACAAGACTTTCAAGTCCACTCAGTTAAGAGATTTATCTATTTACAATGGTTAAATTGTAACAGTAGGTGATCTGATTAAAATACAACTTCTTTTGCAGATGTTCAGATCTATACTAAGCTCATTCAAATCCTCTGATCAATATATCAATTCTGTTAAAAAATATTCAGTAACTTACTGTCTCTCGGTTATAGCTTTCTGACGCTCAGTAATCTTTGCAGTTTGGTTCTCCTTTAACCAGTTTGATCAGGCATGCATGAAGCTATGTTCACATGATATCTCTACAACATTATTTCTTTTGGCATATGCAAACAATGAAATTAGTGTCTCTTAAATAGATAAGTAAACCATTTTATTTTCATCCATCAAATTTTGCCGCTTAATCTCCTTCATTGATTTTGCTGCTTAAACCCTCCTCAGCTGATGTGTCAGTAACACATTTTGTTTCCATCCTTTAGATCTCCTTCAAATTTTGTTAGCCATAGATCTTTGTTACAAACATTATCTTCAACCTCGAAATCATACACTTTCCATCTGATCAATTTTTGTCGGTTAAACTGATCATTTGGTTCCTTTCTTCATGTTCGGTTGATAAAGAAATGTGTTGGTGCAAACAATCTCGGTTAAAATTGTCACTCAGTATACACTACACTTTCTCAGTGTATACTAGAATGCTTCTTTAACCGACCACACTGATTTGTGCATTTTGGCTCTTTTATTCATCATAGATGAATGCAACATAATCAAGTCAATAACATAAGGTCATAGAGTCATCAATAAGTTACCCAAATTATTCCTTATCCTCATCTATCATATCCATCTTCCTCATGTAGATATATATGTTCTTCATCTCTTTTCTCCTTTCTACATATGTTTAGGTATTTGTAACTTACAAGATAAGTACTGTCAAAACTAGTTGACATCAATGACAACATATTACTCATTTAATCATTGATCTTCAAGTCATTCAGATTATTCAAATCAGTTGTAGTTCACCAGTTGTTGCTGATATGTAGAAGTAGGTGTAGGACTAGCCACAATGATTTGGACATGCTTAGTGTTTATGGCTCCATCAGTGACAATGTTTTTGTTTCGATTCTAGTAACGAGGTTTGTCATTGCTAGATTTGTTGTGGGAATCATCTTTGTGATGTCAAATTGTGCCTTCATCTAAGAGACCTCTTTTGATATCTATCCCCTTGCCTTTGATACCTTGATACATTTGGATGTAGTTCATCCTCATGAAGTGGGATAGTTTGGGATGTAGGTTATTGATGAAGATTTTGGTTAGATGTTTCTCAGGTGGTTGATATGATAACCTAGTGGTGAGGTTTTTCCATCATTGCAAGTAGTCTGCTAGGCTTTCTCCTTTCTATTTTGAGTTACATAGGTCTAGTAAAGATAACTCATTCTCAACATTGTGGGCATATTGGACAATGAACTTCTCAAAGAGCTCGATAAAAGTTGTGATGGTCCCATAGGGTATCTTGTAAAACCACTCAATAATAGTCCCTCCCAAGCTTTTGGGGAATAGGCGTAAAAGGTAATTATCATTATAAGCCACTTCTTGGCATGCCATATAGAACTCTTTGATGTGGTTTACAGGGTCTCCTTTCCCTCAATATTTATCAAATTTGGGTTTCTCAAAGTGCTTAGGGAAGTGAATAGCTATGATTGATCGATCAAATAGATAGGGACACACCTCTTCAACCTTGAAGGTCTTGTTCTATGTGCCAACTTTGAGCTCTTTAAGATTATTTTTCATTTCTTCCCACTTAGCATTGATTAGCATTGGAGCGGGTACTCCCATTTGGAAAGGGTCTAATGGTGCCGGTGAATAAGAGTGATTTTGAGATGGATATTGTGGAGTGGGATATGGAAATTTCCTAGCAAGATAGGTGGATTGGAATGGATGTTGGGGTGATGATTACTAGCGATGATACAGTTGTTGAGGCATGGGGGTGTACTACTGTGGAGGATATGGAACTACTTGTTGTTGTCAGGGGATGATGGGATGCTACTACTGTGATGGTTAGGATGATGCTTGTTGTTGTGGGATGATGGGATGTTGTTTTTGATGTGTTGGGAAGTACTGTTGTTGCAGAGGAGGCTAGTGGAATGGTGTAGCTTGTTGGTAGGCTTGGCCTTAATGCACTTGTCTTTGCACTTGGTTGATGTAGGATGGATGCATTCCTACATTGCTTAAGGGTGGGACAGATGTTGGGAAGCTTGAAGCAGGGAGCAATTGTGCCAGGTAGCTTGTGACATGGGAAGAAATTTTCTATTAGGGAGGTATAACTATATGCAAAGCAGTAGGTGGTGTGGATATAAATTTGGCATATGAAGGAAAGGATGAAGCTGACAGAGGCTGTGAATGTTGTTGTTGTGATACTTGAGGGAATGTGGCTTGTTAGTTTGTAGGCATGGATGCGGGAGAGTGGGTTAGTATTCCCAAAGCTTGCATCTCTTCATGAGTAAGGCCCCAACAAGAACCAGTGCATGGTGGGAATTGTGATGCGGAGGATATTGGCAATGTAGATGTGATGGGATTTTGGGATGTGAATGGTGGATTTGGGAATCCCATGGAAGGAATACCTATTGTGAATCCAGTTTGTTGGGCTTGTGTTTGGGTAAATGATTGTTGAGGTGTAGACAAAGATGCTTGCGTTCCCCATGAGAAGGGTGGTGTTGATGTGGAAGCTTGCTGGGAGAAGGAGGAAAATGATTGTGTTGCCCCTGGAAATGATAACATTGCTTGGCCCATGGGAGGTGGAGTAATTTATTGTGTAAAGGTTTGTGTGGGAGGTGGCAATTGGTTTTGTGAAAATCTTTGGGTATAAATGATGGATTGAGCTGCTATGGAGGATAATGGTGTGCCCATGACAAGAAATAGAGTTGATTGTGTTTCTTGTGTTGTAGGGATCATGAAACTGCTTTGCAAAAATAGGGGAATAGTGGAGGTTTCTTGAGACATTTGCAAGGTAGGATTAGGCATTTGTTGGATGATGGGAGTGTATGCCTTTGCTAGGATCTAGATGGTGTTTATGGGAATGTGAGGTCAAAGATATGGTGGAATGGGAGTACCCTCCTATGTGAAGTTAGCCAATATGTTTTGCTAATTCTGAGAAATGAGTGCACTGACTATTTGTGCATTCCCTGGATGATTCATGAAAGTTTCCATTGCAAAAGAAATGGGGGGGATATTGGGATCATCCCACATATTACCAATTTGTTGGATTTGGGGATTGTAAGCTACCATTATGCTGGTAGAAATGTTGGGATTGGATGAGCTGGTGGTCTGATAAGGATCCATATTCCTTTGTTTCCTGGATCTTGTCTTGACAAGCATGGAGCGGAGATCTAGAAGATGAAAATGCAAAGGACAGATGGATGCAAGATGTTCCTAAGAAACTCTAAGGATGATGGATGCAAGTCTAAGAAACTTCTAAGGATGGTAGATTTCTAAGATGTGATGTAAGGATTTGGAACAACTAAATGGTGGCAGGATGATGACGGATTTGGTGAGATGCTTTGATTTGAACCAAGGATGATGGAAGATTGGTGGGATGCTCGGATTTGAATCAAGGATGATGGAGGATTGGTGGGGGATATGGAAGTTTTTACTAAGTGTTTGGTCAAAATGAGTTGTTGCTTCCTGATGTAGGATCAATGGTAGGATTGTCAACCTAGGATAGACTGATGATCTTTGGTTAACATGATTCTTATCAATGTAGGTCAATCTATTGCTCGAGATGATGAGGTTCTACAAGGAAAAGTGAGGATTCCCTTGAAAATGCTCTATCATAAGGGGGAGATTTCTGATTTTGGATAAGGATTAGAAGCAACTCAAAGGATTTGAACACTAAGTTTGTAGCTTTTGGATCACTAGATTTGGTGCAAGGATAGTGATTTCTGACTTGGATTATGGATATTGGATTTGGATCAAGGATTATGGAATAAGGATTGTGGATTTTCTAATGGAAGGATGACTTTAAATGATGCTACCCCCAAGAGGGTGAGCTAGATGCAGTTGGAAAGGATGTCTTATGATGCAACTAGGAAGATGATATGCAATGATGCAACTATAACTGATTTGGAATGCAACTAAGGATGGATGGCGATGTAAAGATGAATCTAAGAATGGTCTAGGATGCAAAGGATTCCAAGATAAGATCTATGGGATTTTGAAGGAATGAAGGATATAAGATGGGCAAAACTAGTCCTCTCTTTCTAGATTGACATAATGATGATTAACCTAGAATCATTATGCAAACTATTTCACTCTTGCATTATAATCTATGTTGTCTAGTCTCTCTTGATTCTTTTCTTCTACTTGGATCTCTTTGAGGGAAGGTTGGTGATCTTTGAGTTTTCTCTCTACAACTTTCTTATCCTAATAAACTTGGGAATTGGGAAGCCTAGCTTTTTTGTGGTGGGTCAAATCTGACATAGCTTGGAGAGATTTCAGGAAAGTGTTTTGAAACAAGGTTTTTTGGGTGTCTAATTTTGGAGGATCTCTTTTGCAAGGTTTTGTTTGAAATCTTGTGATCAATTTTTAGATCAGTTTAATGTCTCCAAAGGAAAAGGAAAAACTTGACAAAAGACACTCTAAACATAATCCCAAGAAGGGACAAGGCAACCTTGTGGAATACAAGCAATGCCTTAGCCACCGAATCTGAAAGAAAGCTTAGAAAGGTGTATATTCCAAAAAGTCTTTTCAATGAGCTTTTGATTGTGCAAATCACTTCAAGAAGATCTACCTAAGGAAAGGTAAGTATCAGTTTCCTTTCCCATAGCTTGATACCCCCTAAAAGGGGATACATATGGTGAGTGTCTTAAGGTGATCTAGGAAACCATAGGGATCGGTCCTTGCACAAGGATTGTGATACTTTCGGGGGTAGATCGGGTAGCTTCTAATTTAACAGGTTTGTAGTTTTTTCATGGAGTCCTCCCAATCAGTTTTTACACACGTGACTCACTTAAGAGCTTAGTTGACCATGCCGAAATAGTAGGGATATTCACCTACCTCGGGCTACCATCAGCACACATCGCCTGAGCTTGAGGGGATGAAGTGAGAGTTTTTTCAGCGCTTTATTTCTATACCGGTCGGGGAAGGTACTGGTTTGAGGTTTTTCTCCAAAGAGGAAGCATTTTTCTCTCTGAACAAGCCTCTCTAGAAGTAAAATGAATGAACTAGTCCAGGTTCAAGCATTTTACATTACTTATTTAAAAGGATTTTGCTAAAATGGAAAACTTTTAAAGACACATTAAGCAGTTTTTTTCTTTCCCAAATTGATTAGTGAGCTTTGAATTTGCAATTTTGTAAGCACAAGTGTTTAAGTTTTTGAATTTTTCTTTCCTTGAAGACACACAAGCTTTTGAAAAAGATTTATAATTTTGTTAAATTGGCACTCAAGAGTTTTGTTTTTGTTTTGAAACTAATTTGAAAAGATGGAATGCTTTTTTGATTTCAACTAATACACTCAAGATTGAATTTGAAGTAAATGACTTGCTTGATTTGATTTCAAAAAGAAAATTCTTTAGCGGCATTCAATATGTGATGTTCTAATCCATTTTTTAGAGCCAAATGAAGATTCCTAGCTTTGATCTCATGCATAAAAACTTTAGAAACTTTTCAAAATTTTGACAACATAACATTTTTTTTCATCAAGATTTATAGATTTGATTTTTTAGGAACCATTTAGAAATGATATGCAATTTTGAGTTTCTTTTTATGCACCAAAAAGTTCAAGTGTTCCTAGTTTTGCATAAAGCTATAAAACACCTAGATTTTGAAAGCATGAAGGTTCTATTTAGCCAAATGAAGAACATTAGAAGTGTGTTTGAGTTTTCTTTTAGGACCAATTAGAAATGATTTGATTTGATTAGGATTTGATTGATTTGTTAGCTTTTTAGGCCTTCAAGAGTGATTTTGAGGTTCATTTTAGACATTTAGACAAAGTGTGTAAGATTTGCCTTGTTCAATTTTATCCTTTTTTAATTTTAAGCCCAAATTGAAATGATGAGGTGTTGTGAGTTCATACAATGTTCATTTTAAGACCTTAGGATTAAGTGTGTTAATTTTATCATTAATTCATGATCCCGCTGACTGTTCCTAATTTTTAGAACAAAATCTAGTAAATTTTTCTATAGATTTGGATAGATCTTTGAACCATCTTTCTGGTTCTTTTTGAATCATAAAAAATGGAGCTCATATGCAAAAGTTACAAAGGTTTTCGTGAAAGTGCCTCTTTATGGTTTTTTTTGGAAAATAAGCCAAGATCCCGCAAGAAGAATAATAATAATAATAAGAAGAAGAATTCTAAATTCTCCCTCAACCTACAAGCTGGAAAAATCAGAAAAACACTCCAAATCTCATTAGAATGTTACTAAAGAACTCGTAAAGTGGGTCCCACCGGGCGTGCCAGAATGTGAGCTACAGTTTATCTGTATCTATTTTGAAAGGCGTAAACAAGAAAAAGTTAGAATAATCTAAACATTTATATTAGTTCAAAAGCATAAACATAAAAAACCAAGCCACCTCAGATTGAGCCAAAACAAATGCATTCAAGCATTGTTTGATTTGCTCTAATTATGAGGGATGTGGGTGTGCTCTCTAAGCACTTGAAGCTTGTCTCTAATGCATTCTAGGAAGGATTTGATATGATGCATGAATGATTAGAAAATCATGAGTAAAAGCTAAGTTCAATCCATTAAGCTTATTATATGATGATTTAGAAAGCACAAAATAGAGTTAATCTATCAAATATGCTAAATGCTTAAGCTCTAAAACTAAAATGGCATTATAAGTTTACTCAATGTAAAAGGTTTGAATTGGTATTTTTCTCTTGGAAGAGGAGGGTATTTATAGGATTTGAGGAAGGGCTTGGGTTAGGAAGGAGAGTTAGGGTTGGAGGTAAGGGTTGGGGTAGAGTTAGGGGTAAGGTTAGAGGTATGGTAAGGTTTAACCTTGGTCAAGGTTGCTCACACATGTGTGAGAAACACTAGGGAAGTGTGCAAAGGGAACAAGAGTGGAAGATGAGACATGGGCTTCATTAATGGCTTGCAAGAGTCATTAATGAGGATGTAAGAAGCATTTATGAGGGGTTTTGACCCAAAGTCAAAGTTTGAAGGGTTAGGCTAAGAAATTTATGAATCACTTTTTAATCAAGTTTAGAGTGAGATTAGGAAATTCTAGAAGAGGTTGGGGATTTCTAGAAGATTTTCAAGGTTTTAGGATTTAAATAAATATTTTATTTATTTAAAATATTTTTTGTCAATTTATCAATTAATAATTAATAAATAGAGGAAATTCACTCAAATTTGATTTAAATGATTTAGGGAGGGATTCTTTAATTAAAGATGTTTAATTAAAATAGGAGGATTTAATGGCATAAAAATAAATAAATAAATAAATTAATTAATTAATAAATGATGATGTCATTAGGGGTTTTTGGAAAATAAAAATATTTTTATTTTCTAAAAGATTTTTAGGTGTCTACAATAAGTACCATTTAGTACATCTTAATAATCAATTATTTAGTACATCGTAATAATCAATTAAGTAATGGGTTTGTGAAATTTTAATATGATTCATTTAGAACAACACACTTCATTGCACATATACTTAATGACTAATATCCAACCACTCTTGTTCTCATGACAAAATCCAATCAAGTGATAAAAAGTTGAATTGACTACCCTCTTCTTGATTTTAGAGTCTAACAAGTGATAGTTTTCATTGCACCTATACTTAATGGCCAAAATCCAACGACTCTTGTTTTCATGACAAAATCAAGTGATAAAAGTTGAATTGACTACCCTCTTCTTTAATTTGGGAAGTATAATGAGTAATAGTGTTATTGTCAATATAAATCACATAGTGAACCTGTTCATTTCATGAAAAAGGAGGGACAAATGGTGAATTATTGTGTTGATTTGCATATTTAAATTTTGAAGCATTGGCATGTTTTCATGTTGTCTTGTGGATTGTCAAAAAGTTTTATTGCTATGAGTTTTGAGTGTGAGTGATTTTAGTGAGCTCTATCTAGAAGGTGTTCCATCTTATGCAAGACCCTTCTCTTACTCACCATTGTGTTTTTTCTTCTTGAATGTGTATAAGAAGGGGTATATTTTCATATATTTTATCTAAAACTAACTCAATTCATTTTTTCTTGATCAGTAGACACATTTGGCATGAAAATTCAAGAGTGGGATAAGAAAGTTGAACAAAAGGAAATTTCAAAAACCTTAATTGTTTTGTTTGAGTTAAGTGATTTTTGGATGCTTCATGATGATATTGAAGGTTTTTTTTGTTGGGGTAGGTGTATTGTAAACCTTGCATAAAAATAATAATGTAAACAATGTAAAAATAAATATTTAATTATGATGCATCTTATATATGTGGGTACCACATGAATTAGACATTCTTGGGGACACTTATGATATATTTTGATAAATATTGAATGTGGTTGTAACATGGATAAACATTTATTATTGGAGAAAATTAGTACCAAATATTTAATTTAAGGTCATGATTTAGTGAGCTCATGATTTTGTAGCATATAGTTTATCTTAAATGTCACAGTGATTTGTTCACGCTTGTTTTTAAAAAGCAAGCACATGAGTAGTTGTTGAGGTTGGCTTGTTGGTTAAAGGTTACACATGCGATTATAGGAAGCATGGATCATGATGTGTGGTGAAATGGTTCTCCTTTGATTATTCACATGCAAGTAACATTAGAATAAAATCATGAATATTATTTGTCATTAATCAAGTATAATACTAAGTATCATTAACTAAACCTCAATAATCGATTATGTTTGTGATATTCTAAATATACTTCTCACTTAGAATGATCTATATTTCACCACACTTATACTTAATGACACAAATCCAACCACTCTTACTCATGAAAAAATCCAATCGAGTGACAAAAAGTTGTTTTATTACCTTCTTCTAAATTTCAAGAATCTAACAAGTGATAGTATTTTTAGTGATATGAATCATACCACTAGGCTTGTTCACGTCATTAGAAAGGAGAGACAGATGGTGAATTATTATGTTGATTTGAATGGTTGATTTTTGAGGCATTGGTATGTTTTCATGTTGTTTTATGGATCTTCAAAGCAATATTGATACAAGTTTAGTGTAAATGAGTTCAATGAGCTTTATTTAGAAGGTATTCTCTCTTATGTAAGACTCTTTTCTTACTCACAATTGTTTGTTCTCTTCTTGAAAGTTCCTAAAAAGGGGTACACTTTCTTATATTTCATCAAAAACTAACTCAATCCAATTTTACTTAATCATTAAACACATTTGGCATGAAATATCGAGTGACAAATAAGAAAGTTAAATAAAAGTGATTTTGGACAAAGTTTAATCATTTTTAAAAAGTTGATTGTTCATAGGATGCTTTATGATGATATTGAAGGCTATTTTGGTGGGAAAGGTATTTTGTCCACCTTGCATAAAATAATAATGTTATTAAAGTAAAAATAATAATATTTTATTTTGGTGCACCACATAATGTGGATATTACAAGGGTTAGGCATTCTCGAGTACACATGTTTTTTCTGAGATATTGAGATATATATTTAATGTGGGTGTAACATTGAAAAAGTATTTAATATAAGAAATATTGAGTACCAAATATTTAATTTTGGGTCATGGTTTACTAAGCTCATGGTTTAGGTTAAAATACCACTTAGTAGTTTGTGGAAGCTTTTCTTATAAAAGAAAGCATGTGAGTAGTTGTGTAGGTTGGCTTGTTGGTCAATGTTAAATTGACAATCTCTTGGAGGTTACAAATAGGATTATAGAAATCATGTATTGGAATGTGTATCTACATCATTCTCATTTTCTTATTCACATTGAGGAATGCAATTGAATTTCTTGATCCTTCAAAGGCCTTCCACGGAAACAATACAAGTATCTTGTAGTCATATTTTATTAAGAAAATGCATTGAATTGTGTGAATAATTTTGAAGGCTAGAATTTTCCACTGGAAAGGGTTTTCCTACCATACATCTAGTGTTTTATTGTGGTATATTTTTTTATTCCTTTCCATTTTGGATTTTGAATACTTGTTTTGCATTTTTTTCCAGATAAAAGTTATATGAAAATGATATATCTTTCCTATAATTTTATTTCATTTGGTATATCTAGGTTATTTGATTGTAGGAGGAGAGATCTATTGAGAAATTTTCTCTCAACCTTGAAGTCTTAATATTCATTTATTTAATACTTTATATGTAGTAATTGTTTCATTGTTAGCATAATTCATCCTCGTGTATATAGTATAAGTCATATTTGAGGCAACATTATTTTTTTAGTGGATTTGTTGTCATATGAAAAATTTGACATCCCACTTAAGGTGGCATTCCTTATCCATGTGTTAACATCTTGTGGATTTCTAGGGTTTTTATGATGGGAGTTACTATGATAGATTCTTATGATGTATAAAATTATGTAGGAGGAACATTACATTAGAGTCTTGAACAATGTTATGATAATTATACATTTTTTTATGGAGTACCCTAATGCATTGGGGATGAAGAAAATTTAAGGTACCCAAGTTTGGTTGGTTAAATATTACATTTTTATGTATGACATGTGAGAAAATATAGTGAATATAGTTAGGAGGATCATGACAAAAGTGGAGCTTAGACATATAGGTTTGAATTTAGGAGCCATGCTTCTCTTGTATTTGTAATTGGTTTTCCTAAACCACCCATATGTTTTCTAATATGTTCTTCACCTATATATTAGTGGTTGTAGTTTTTATTTGGTTAATTTTTACATGTTGTTATGCTACTAGAATCATTCCAAGTTCATATGTTGGTGATGCTCCTATAAAGGTTTTCTTTGCAAGTGTATTGAAAAGATTTTAATATTACTAAATAACACATTGTGTTACTTTGGAGTGGATTTTTCTCCCAAAGGGTTTCCCCCATATACACCTATATTGTGTATAATTTGTTTATGCTTCTCATATGTTCCTTTTTTTGTAATTGTAAAGATCTAAAATTTACATAATAATCACCCCTAAGATTCCTTTCAATATCTTCCTAGTATTGATGGCCATTGGTTTGAGTAGATCTTGTACCTATTTGAATCTATAGTCATAAAAAAATAATTAAAGATATTTTCAAGGTTTAGGATGTGTTCGAAGGTCTAGGGTATTCAAAATCTAAGTTATCTTGTTTATTTTGTAAATCAATTTTGTGGATTCTTTGTTTGTGAGTATTTTAGATGTGAAGCTATACATATAACCTTCTAGATTAAAATAGGTCTCACCATTTACTGGAGTTGAAGGTTTCTAAGCTATTGAAGAATATGACTTGACTTTTCTTTTTGTGTTGGTCCTGCAGTGTCTTTTTGCTGGTTTTGTGTAGGCCTTTTTCTCTGTGTTGGTCTCCGATTGTTTCCTTTATTATGCCATCTTTTCTTTCTGTAGACTCTTGGTTGATTTTGACTTTTTTCATGCTTTGATGCTTACCTTGAAGTAATTCTATTGTAAATGGTTTTGGGTCCCTTCAAAACTTGTTTTTTCCTTGATCAAAAACATTAAATTCTTAAAGTTTGGATCTAGAAAAAAATGGGCAATTTTTTAGGGCTATGAAAAATATTGCCCTATTGAATTCCATATAGCCACATGGACTCGTACATAGTTATACAACCATATACCAATGTCTAGTTGACATTAGATTTGACATATTACAAGTCTTGCATCATAAATGTATGATTGGTAGTTTGTGAGATATTTCATTCAGTTGAGGGTATATGTCTTTATCATCTAGTACACCTTCTAGATTAGTATCAATAATATAAACTGGGTGTCTATATTTTTAAAGGTTTAATAATAGATCCCTAGTCTAGTGAGAAACAACCAGCTAAAGTATGGCCCTTGATTATGAGAGGCCTATCCCTAGAGGGTTTAAGGGTAATGGTCACATGGTTGATATTGCCTCACCTTTATCATTGACAATCTTATAAACCAAAGGAGAAAAACCAATGGCCACCTACTCCCCACCCCCACCAATGCTTTCTCTATGAGAAATGTGCAAAAAATAAGCATATCTTCATATGTCAAATACAAACCATTAAGTTTGACTTCTTGGAGAAAAAATATCAAGCTGAATCACTTAACAATAACATCTTTAATACCATATTTACAATAGAAGGATAAATATCCCTCTTACGCTCCAAGACATAATTTTTCAATTCACGATAAGGAAGAAAAAATGGATCTTTCTTGTGTTGCAAGGCATCAAAGTTGTTAATCAATGTAATTGATTAATCAGAAGATCCTACATCTTAAGCAAGATAAGGGGACCTAGATCTTTGCATCAAAGAAGGGGGAGGGGTGAAGTGGAAACATGGTCCATAGATTTACAATTTACGTAATAGGGGGATTGATGAAAACCATGGGACAACATTAAACCATTCTAACTTACAACAAAACTTGAAAGTTCCTTCCTCATTTCAACGAGTTTCATCCATTTGTCATAACATATTTGAAAATATGAGTCAACACAAACTCGATGATTATTATCATTTTGAGTTTTTGAAGAGGGTTTTATTATTTAGTATGACTAAGAAGAACACTTTGACAATCTAGAAGAAACTTACTAGCTAGATGATGTTACAACTATAGACCACTAATCTATTCCTTTTGGTAGGGAAATCTCTAATCATATGGCCTTTTTGTCAATAATAAAAACAATCATTACATTTGTTCAAATATACAACTAGCACGTTAAACTCAAACCTAGGTCCAATAAGGTTAAAAAATGGTAGCTCCACCCACATATTATAATGGGGTATAGAAAGGCCTTCACGGTAAAAATATAGGGTTCAAGCTTGTAATTAATAGACTTGGCCACAAATGACCCAAGTACCATATTGTAAAATTTCTTGAGCATGCACTATTGCTCTAACTTGTATGACACATATCCTTTGCCTAACACTCTCAAAGCTTCAATTTCCCAAATCTTGGTTTCCTAGCTTTTAATTTGCCTTTTTGTAAAAGTTTGATTCAAAGGGAATGTCTCTTAAAAATAGCAAAATGGCATATATGTGTTGACATTTGACAAGGGCGATCTCGCAAAAGTGTGTCCCACTTTTTCCCATGAAGAAAAAAAGCACGGATGAAATACGCCCATACTCGCCCCCTTCACTTGAACAAGGGTGTTCACAGAAAGTGGGAAAATGCTTTCGTGGGAACCCAATGATGTAGGCGAGTTTGCACAAAGGGGGGCATTCATGCGAATACAATGACATAGGGGTCTTTGTGGGAAGGCACTTTTAATCATATTTTTATATAAATTTTTGGCGTAACAATTAACCTGTTAGTTTTAACTATTTACTTTTGGGGACCACAGGTGTTGGAACAGATACCCTAGGTGGAGGAGGCTATCAGAAGTGACTTTTGACCTTTTTTGGTGTAGAGATCAACATTCATTCATATTAGGTGCACTATTGCTTTCCCTTTTTGTTTATTTATGATTGTAAATTGTACGTTTTTGTAATTATTTTTAGTTAGTTATCAAAATATAATCTTATGGAAGTCTATCTTTATTTTCTATAATTTTTAATTATTTTTTATTTAAAAAATTATAAATTTATTAGAAAATCTTAGAAAATAATTAGAAAATCTTATAAAAAATTAGAAAAACTTAAAATTTATTTAATTAGGTACATATATGTTTCATTTTTGTAGTTTTCAATTATTGTGTTATGTTTTTTAAGAAAACATGAAAAAACAAAAAAAACTTAAGTGCATTTTTATTTCTCTCTCTCTCTCTCTCTCTCTCTCTCTCCTTTTTATAATCCCTTGATACATGAAACAAATACTTTATCTCATTTACAGTCCAATATAGATGATGTACATGTTATTTTCCATCTAATTTTTAGGTGATGTACATGTTAATAGTAAATAAATAAATTTAATTTTCATCGTTAAGAATTGTACATGTATTTTAGATTTTAATATTATTTTATATTTAATCGCATGGTTTTATATCAAATTTATTTGCTTGTTACATGCATGTAATGTACTTAATTAATTTGTAACATTTAACATGTTACTCCTAGATGACACATCCTCATGATGATGAACCTCATGATGGCGCGTGTCCTGGTGAGGACGATGTTCTTGATATTGCTAGCATATTCCATTATGATGATGGTGAGATGGTAAGGTTGAGAGATGTGATTCATACATCTGATGTGGTGTATAGAGATATATGTACCAATATTTTGTCGAGTTTCAAGTGAATGAGTGAGCACTTGAGATCCCATACTACATAAACCCCAGAGGTTGTCTATGAGATTTTTCAAACATTGAGAGAAGAGATCTCAGATGATGTGTCCTTGGATATGGTCTAGAGCCATGTTCCCAAGGACATCATCAAACAAGATGTCTTCCCATATTATGAGGGGGGAAAAGGTGAGGGCCTATCATGTGATACAGTGCCTAGATCCTGATATAGCCTCTCAAATTTACCCATGATCCCTTGCAACACATGGTTGTTATCCTAATAATGACCAAATTATATTGTATTTTGCATAGTGTTGAGTTATATTTGGGCCTCAACGTCAACTACTTGGACATTCTAGCTTATTTTGGTTAGGGGCATGACATAGTTGCCAATCATGATCAGTACCATAGGGCCGATCAACCTAAACCATCTCGTATACAGTTGGTTTACTAGAGGTTTTCCATTGTAGCATATGTTGGTTCCCAAAACAACATATTAGAAATCTTATGAGATTTTCCGATCTCAATGCTTGGAGTTTCCAACTGACTTGACCAATGAACAGGAATGATTGATTATGATCCTCTTCCCCTACACTTTAGGCTCTATAGAACCAAGGCGGGTTTACCTATTCCTTAACCTAGACTCTGGGATTAAGGTTTTTTTATAGCAGATCTGTAGTTGTACTTTGAATTAGGGTGATCTCTCAAGATGGAAATTGGGTCTTGATGGAGATCGAATTGTATCCTTTATAATTTATAAATCACTAGACTTATCTTTTGATTACTATATTGAGAATATGTTAAATACTTTTATGAATTGACTTGTGTAAAATTAAAATTATACCTACTTTCTACTTGTAATCTTTCAAACAAGGACCTCAAAAGATGATAGACAAGTGCTTTCTTCAATTGGGATATAGAGATAGTCTCTTCTTAATCCTATGTACAACTTATGTGAGATGGGAAAAATGTTCCTATCAACCGCTTCCTTTTGATGCTTTTAATTACTTTATCATTCTGTAACTAGTCTTATTTAATTTAAACCAAACTTAATGAGACCAATAAGATAGAGATAATAATGCTTATTAAATCTAATGATCAAATTTGTAGAGCAATATAAATAGTCTCCACATGCAAAGATTGAGAGAAGCTTCACTTGCTGGAAGTAAAATTACAAAGGACCGATTAATCCAAAATGACTGGATGCACAACTTCATATTGAAAGAACTTGTTGGTATATATTAAAAATGAAAAGTATTCATTGTTTACAAAAAATAATTTGCAAAAATGTAGTGTATGTAAAAATAGTATTCCCCTCTTCTTCTCTTTATTACAAAATAATCTCCTCTATATAGTAGGAGGATCCATAAAAATGAAGAGATACATCTCTTCATCATCAGTCATAATTATTTTTTGGAAGGAACACAACTTAGTAATAATAATAAGAACAATTATACGGGATTAATCATCTTCGAGTAGGGTGCTACATTTGTGAAAGTTTCACCAAATCTTTAAGAAATCAAGTGATTTCAACTTATCATTGAGCCTCTTAATTCCTTCTCTCTATGTGTTTTCCTTTGGCACACCATTTGTATAACTCACCATTTACTATCCCGATAGAGCTATGTATTTCTGATCATCGACATAGTCTATACCACTTCACCCATCGATTGTCGGTGTGACTTTCATTTTTTTATTTTGTAATGCAAATCTATAAAAATGAAGTCATAAGCATGAATCTCTTCTTGATACACTGACTATCCACAGGCTCCACTCTTTGGAGATTGAGAATCATAATTCCTCCCTGCATTCTCCGATGGATGATGTCGCACTTCAAAAGCTTCCCTTCCGATCAAAGAGTTTGATGACGTAGTGGTCTCTTGTCATTTGTCAATTAGGTCCCAATGATTTGTCTTCACTTATCTTCTTTGACACAAATTTATCTTAGAAATGCATAGGCCCCAACTATTCTTTCAATTTTTTGGTAATTCCCTTACTTTGCTTCCATTCCCGATCACTAGCACCCTGAGCATTAGTTCTCAACATTAGAGTACTTAGTGTATCCTTGAAGTTCAGACTTGCTATCAACCTGTCGGATTCTGGTGATTTTTCCTCCTCACAACCATAACTTCAAAATATATGGACCCCACCCTTCCCTTCAAAATTTTGGGAATTCCCTTACTGTATTTCCATTCTCAATCACTGTAGTGCCTTCGAACAAACAATGCTTTGTGTTACTTAGCCTCTAAGTTTTTTGAAATTCTTTCTCACTCGATGAGTTATTTCAACCCTTTGGTTAACTATCACTGTAAGACCATTAAAAGGCATAGTTAGCATATCAATGCAACCACTAAACCTTAAAGATATGGAAACCTATCTAATCCTATCATGAAAACCACTTTAAATATAAAGGAATCAAAACATGATAAAATCCCCTTCAAGTGAAGTTTCCATGTTCTCCTTCTCCATTGAATGAAATTATGTAGGTTTATGACAATGATGAAAATGCGCTAAGAAATTGAAAGAAAAATTATAAGAATACTAGGAGAAAAATGATAGCAAAAGTGGTTAGCCAAATTAGTGCAAATGAGGCTCAATTTATAGGGTTGAGAGCCAAAATGCAAGAAAAGGAAAGTTTGTCTACAATTTGGAAATATGTCATAATTATGACAAATTGGTGCACAAATTAGTAAATTGAAAGGCTTAATTAGAAAAGTGTCATACTATGCCACATTATGACAAGGGTAAGAGATGCATTTTAGAATGCATAAATTAAGGGAAAATTGGCATAGAAATATGGAGGCAAATCAATAGGGAAAATGTAAAGAGGTGAAGAACAATTAGGGGGAAAATGTTAAAGGAAAGGTGGAAGCTAATTAATAGGAAATGAAGCACAAATTAAAGGAGTGTGTAAGAGTCATAATTTTTAAAATTTGAAAATATTGGAAAGTGATGTTTGGGAGCACTATTGATCACTTAAGGGTTGTCATTTATGGAAAAACTTATGTTGTTATGAGCGCATTAAGTGAGAATAGGTATTGGTGACTCGGTCATGAAAATGACTAGTATAGAATCATAAGAACAATATTCTGCAGTATAATTTTGGTTAGCAAAGATGGTATATAATGTATTATGGCTTGCAAAGTTACAGGAAGATATTTTGGGATATGTATGACATTCAGTTAAGGTCACATGTATTTTGGAGCTAATATCAGGAAGATACAATGATATGAAGGTATGTGAAGATAGAGAATCAGTGAAACATGGTATATGAACAGCCGTGATGATTGAGGGAAGATCAGATGGAATGGTAACGTGCTAAGTTAGATGAGAGTAGTATATTGCCGACACTTGGGTAATATAAGATTGTTGACTCAGTATTTATCATTTGCATAAATATTTGTTGGCAATTTGGCTGAGGTATGTACATAGATGTTGTCATTATGGAAACATATGTTCCCTATAAAGATCGCATAAGCTGGAAAGTAAGTATGGAAGATCGCAGACTAAAATTGTCTAAGTATGAAACAATGTTTTTAACAGAGCACCCGATACAGTTTGTTTTGGTGATGTTCACTGGAGCATGATCAGAGTTTTTGCAGTTGAACATAGACTCTATGGTGTCTAAGGATACCCCATCTTAGTGCGCAAAAGAGTACAGATAGTACGAACAAAGTTATGATTGTTTTACCAATGACAGAGTACAACCGACAGAGCAGTTTTGAAGACAGAACTAGTAAATGAATTAAGGGATTATTTTTCTTGTCAAAATAATGACTTTATATTATAAAGAGATGATGTCCTAGATGTTTACTCTTGGATAAAGATATGCAAGCTGATAGGAGAAAGATATTATGTTTGTATCTTGTATAAATAAAGATGTATTGAACATACTTGAAATGTAACATGTAATATATGTAACTTGTGATAGCAGTGAAAGTTGTTGATGCAAAGTTGTAAGCAGTACCATATTGTAATCAATAAACATTTGTATTACTTGTTTGGGTAATGAGCTCATTTGGTAATCAGGTTTTGTATCTACAACTCCTAACAGGGTTGAGGCTTCTAACAAGGCCTATAGTCCCTTAACCAGGACTGATACACTATATGATTGTAATAGGCTCCTAATAGGGTCAACATCCTTAACCGGATATCTTTTGATTAGTGGATCTTTGTGGGTACCATCCCCACCAAGGTTTTCCCTTGTCCAGGGTTTCCTCAAGAACATATCATGTGTTATGAGTTCTTTACATTTACTATTATGTATGCTATTTATTTTCTTATGCTTTAAAGTAATCTGTTATATCCATAAGTGGGCAAAAGTAAAAGTTTGTGAAATACTGATTCACCCCCCCCTCTTAGTATTTCCTATTTCTAACAATTGGTATCAGAGCACAGTTACTCAGAGAAGAAACATTCAAGGAAAGCCTAGCATCTTGAGTAAGATCTCTATGGATATGGATCAATTACAGAAGAATCTTGAAGAAGCTCTTGAGAAAATTGATATGCTTACTAATGAAAGAAACACTTTGAAAAGAAAGTATGATGATGCAAAGAATCTTATTGAAAAATTGAAAGGTAAGATAGAAGATTAGAAGTCTAAGAAGGAATCTGAAATTCTTGTTGAAGATTGTGATGATTTAGAAAAAGAAAATGTGATCCTTAAACATGAATTGAAGATAGAAAATCTGAAGCTTAGCTTGAAAGATGGAAATGAAAATTTGAGATCTAAGAATGAAAGTTTAAAGAATGAAAATGAAGATCTAAAATCTAAACTTGGCAAGATAACATCTGAATTTGATAAAGTCAAATTGCAGTATGATGAACTTGAAAAATATAACAAAATTGTGAAAGGTGAATTGACTCAATCCAAACAACAACTTGAGAGGCTATATTCAAACAGTGAAAATATTGATAAGAAAGTATCTTATGGAAAACCATTCTATGACAAAACTGGTCTTGGATTTAACATATTGAAGATAGTTAGTGAAAGCAAGAAACCATATCTGAATGAATGTGAAAGCAGTGAAGAAAAGAAGTTAGATGAGAACAAATCTGAAGATGCACCTAAGCAAGAAGAATCACCGAAGCAAGAAGATGCACCAAAGCAAGAAGAACCACCAAAGAAAGATGAATCATCCAAAGGTATGCAAAGAGAATTCAAAGGTAGATGTTTTTCTTGTAATACTATTGGTCATATGAAGAGAGATTGTACAGGTAAAAAATTCAAACTTCTTAATGGATATTGTTATAATTGTCATATTTTTGGACATAGAGCTATTGAATGTAGAAGATCTAAAGTTATTGAGAATAATTACAATAGTAGAATGCATAGAAATACTAACAATGCAGATCAGAGATCAACTGAAGACATGAAAAGAGGAAATGGAATAGTATGTTTTAGATGCAACAAAATTGGACATATTGCTAGAAATTGCAGGACACAAATCAATCAGCAAACACCTAGATATGGAACCAATGGAATCACTTGTCAGATATGTAACAAGATTGGACACACAGCAAGATTTTGTAGAATGAACAATGGAGGTTATCATCATAACCCTAACCCTAGAAACTATGCAAGAAGAAATGAAAATGCAGGAAACAAAGAGAAAGGTTGCTGTAGCAATGAAGATGAAGTAAAATTTGTTAAAGGCATAGATCAAGGAGGTATATTCAACATTGAAGGTAATCAGGAAGGTAATGTATCTGATGGTAAGAATGAGTCTTTACCTAACCCTTCTTTAAGCACTTAAATTATGTAAATTTATGTAGTTTAGGAACTTAGAATTAGTATAGAATTAGATTTTGAATGAGTTAAGTTTTGCGTAGTTAGATGAAGGTTTTTTATATTATACTAATGCTATAGTTAAGTGCGCAAAAAGAAATATTGTGTTTTGCGAGGTCGCAAGAAGATTTATGGTTGTAGGTTTACAGAATCATCTTTTTGGCATTTTAGCGGCAAAAGAATTGAATGCAATGTCAGATCGAGTAAATGCTAAGTATTAAAAGATTGAAATAAAATTTATTTTGATTATCAAGCAATTAGAAGTGATTTGGAAATGAAGAAAGAAGTTTGGAAGTGATTTGCAGAAGTTTGAAGCGTCGATCAAGAGAAAGCCCTAATTTTGCGAATTTAAGGTATTTATTCGACTAAGATCTTGAATCAGCTTAAAGTAATCAGATATAATCATGGATGTATCATTGATTCACAACATCAAGGATAAGAATAGACCTAGAACTAAGAAAGATCCAGTTGAACCCTCAGAAAGAGATGCTAGTTTAGCCTTATCATCCGTACCTGACAGAGTTCTTCATTTAGAGAATGTTAAAAGTTATCTTGGATGCAAGTATGAAACCCTAAGGGAAAGTGATTTTAATGGTGAATATAAGAAATTGTACAACATAAATATGTCAGTGAAACAAGGTTATGAACATCTAGAAAACAATGAAATCATTGAGTACTCTATGAAATATGAATTTGATGATGAGGAGTGTACTAAGATCATTTTGAGTAGGATACATAATGGTAAATTTTGGTTAGAAGACAGAGTTATAGACATAACTACAGACCTAATTCATGATGTGACTGGATTATCAAAAGTTGGTGCAATTCCACTGAATGAGAAAAACATGAGAAAGATTGTGATTGAAAAGACCAGTTTAGTATACAATGGTAGAGGTATAGTCATTAGTAAGATTAAGCAAGATGATGTAAAATACTTGTGTAAGATTTTGACAACAAATTTTTGTGGAAGCTCTAGAGAAGATGATATGCTAGCAGGTATGGTACATATTGCTTATTTGATGTGTGTGGAGAAGAAGCCTGTGGATATGTGTGAAATTCTAAGAATACAGTTGTTTGAGAATTTGGAAAAGATAAAGAAAGCTAAATACAGTCACTTTAGATTTTCCTCATTGGTTACTTACATGTTCTTCCACTTGCTAAGAATATTTCCTTACACTATTGAATGGAATGATGGTGAGAATACTATGGCAAGAATCAATAAAGTTTACATGAAACATCTTATTGAGAAGGTTAATGATAGTGTAAAGTTAGTGTTGAAAACTTTTCAAAACATTGTGGTAAATAGATCAAGAATTCCTCCATCCCTAGTTGAGAAATACAAAGATGATATATGTTTTATGGTTGATACTAATTTCACTTACATTGAGGTAGTAGAACCTAGACATGAATTCATAGACCCTCTTGGCTATGAAATCTCTGAAGTTGAAATAGAAGGATATGTTAGTAGATTGTTGAAAAGTAAAGTTGACGCTCATGGCAACAGATTTGGAACATATGATGAAAACTTTGATTCAGCAAAGACACTTAAGGAAGAAAAACAATCAAAGAAGAGAGTGGAGTCTACAATAAAGAAAATTCTAAAAGAATCAGGTATGAGTGAGTAGGAATTTGATATTGCAAGAAAGATTGCAGAAGCAATAAGGCAAAGTGAGATACTATCAGTCCCACCTTTGGCATCAAGTGCAGAACCTATTCAAGTTAAGGTAAAGGTTGAAGAACCTGAGAAGGAACAAGAAATTAGTTAGACAGAGAAACCCTTTTCTTCAGCACCAAGAAAAATAATGAAAGCAAGTGCTTCAGGACTGGGTAAAAGACAAAAAATAATTGTTCCACCAGTACCTAGAAGAGTTGCAGAGATAAAAGATGATGAAGTGACAATAAAGAAGAAATCATGGAAACCAAGGATAGAAAGAGTTAATGAAGATATAATACAGCATGGAGACTTTACCAAAATGAACAAATACTATGATTTATATGGATCCTCTGACAGATTAAATCTAGAGAATGCAATGGTTACACATATGATTTTAACAAACAAGAAATTTGATACTATTCATGGAAAGATACCAGAAGATCTGTACAACAGACTTGTGAGAAGAAAGATGAGAGCACAAGAAGAAGATACTAAAATGAGAGAGAATGTGATTAGATAGTTCTGTGAGATAAGAGATGATGACCACCTTAAACAGATCCTCAAGCCACTTGAAACCCTATTAAGAACCAAAAGAAGAATTATACAAATAATGGGAGGTCAGTATGAACAAGTAAAGACTGAAACTGAACAGGCAGTTGTGCAAGTGCTAGCAAACTTGGTAGCAGGAAAAGATAGCAAAGATCGATCAGTTGCAGAACTAGCAGAGAAATAGAGTTCAGAACAAGCAGAGGTAGCATTAGAGGTAGTTGAAGCTAAAGATATTCCCTCTTCTTCTATAAACATTGGCACAGAATCTATGGACATTGAAGGAACAAAAGTTACTTTAGATTTAGATGATGTGGTACTCAACAATTTGGATAACATTGTTGACAATTTGGTTTTGGGAGAGAAAGAAAAGAGTATTGAAATAGAGACTACTCGAACTAAAGTGCAAATGGAAACAGAGGCCCATACACCTACTAAACCACAAGAAGACATCAATCTTACTCCTAAGACTGGAAAGGAGAAAGGAATAGGAACATTGATTGAAGATTTGAGCAAGGAAGTTGATGACGATGATCAATTAGAGTTGGTCGCTTCTTTGAACAAAATTATTGGAAAGAACAAGAAAGTTAAGAATTTGGAAGGTAGTTTGAAAGATTTGACTGAAAAGCTACAAAGTGTTATATCTACAAAAGTCTTTGATTCAGATCCACTTGAAAGAGAAAAGATGGTAATTAATTCTTTTTATGTTGAGTTCACTAATTTGATAGATATTGCTAAGGTTAAGGCTCAGGCAGCTTATGAAGCTGAGATGTTGCAAAATATAAGTCAGAATATCAAAAATGACATTGACAGCCTTAACAGACACATTAATAACTTAAGGAAACATCTTGAGACTGGAAAGTGTTTGTACATTCAGTGTACAAAATCTGAAAATATTTTAATTGAGGAAGAGAAGAAGATAAAAGAGAAGCAAGATGAAATTGCAGTAGAGACAAACTCTTTGGCCAGCCTAAACATAAAGATCAGTGCAGTTGAGAAAAAGATTAGAAAATTATGTGATGAGATAAGGACTTTGAATGATGAGAAGAACAAGAAAATTATCAGAATAAACATCTTGAGAGAGCATGTCTCAATCAAGTTGACTATAATAGAAGAGTAGCTAGAAGAATGTCTTACTACTAAGACATCATTTCAGAAGCTCAATTTTGAATCCCTTCAAGCCTGTCAGATTGCAGCATACAGATTGAGTACTTTACTCAATGTAGCAGAATCAATAAAGAAGGCATGGGAGAAAGATTTTGAGACTTGGAAGATAGATTTTGCAGATTGTGTTGCAAGCCTACTGGCTTTGCAATAAGACAGTAAGGTAAAAGTTTTGACACAATTTTGTATATCCCTTCCCACCCTTTATTTTGTCATTGTTGTCAAAGGGGGAGAGATACTTAGAAAATTGTCTATATATATGATAAGGAAGGATACTCATAGGGTGAGTTCTATGGAGTATTATGAAGTGTTATAGATTATGTGTATATTTTGAGGAGATATAAGGATAGTATACTTATTTTGATACAAATTTTGAGATTTTGACTTGTACACTTAGCCAATTTTCTCATATGTTGCCACCAATGACAAAGGGGGATATTTTTGGCAATTTGGCTGAGGTATGTACATAGATGTTGTCATTATGGCAACATATGTTCCCTATGAAGATCGCATAAGCTGGAAAGTAAGTATGGAAGATCGCAAACTAAAATTGTCTAAGTATGAAACAATGTTTTTAACAGAGCACCCAATACAGTTTATTTTGGCGACGTTCACTGTAGCATGATCAGAGTTTTCACATTTGAACATAGACTCTATGGTGTCTAAGGATACCCCATCTCAGTGCACAAAAGAGTACAGACAGTACAAACAAAGTTATGATTGTTTTACCGATGATAGAGTACAGTCGACAGAGCAATTTTGAAGACAGAACTAGTAAATGAATTAAGGGATTATTTTTCTTGTCAAAATAATGACATCCTAGATGTTTACTCTTAGATAAAGATATGCAAGCTGACAGGAGAAAGATATTATGTTTGTATCTTGTATAAATAAAGATGTACCAAACATACTTGAAATGTAACATGTAATATATGTAACTTGTGATAGCAGTGAAAGTTGTTGATGCGAAGTTGTAAGCAGTACCATATTGTAATCAATAAACATTTGTATTACTTGTTTGGGAAATGAGCTCATCTAGTAATCAAGTTTTGTATCTACAACTCCTAATAGGGTTGAGGCTTCTAACAAGGCCTATAGTCCCTTAACTAGGATTGATACACTATAAGATTGTAACAGGCTCCTAACAGGGTCAACATCCTTAATCAGATATCTTTTGATTAGTGGATCTTTGTGGGTACCATCCCCATCGGGGTTTTCCCTTGGCCAGGGTTTCCTCGAAAACATATCATGTGTTATGAGCTCTTTACATTTACTATTATGTATGCTATTTAGTTTCTTATGCTTTAAAGTAATCTATTATATCCATAAGTGGGAAAAAGTAAAAGTTTGTGAAATACTGATTCACCCCCCCCTCTCAGTATTTCCTATTTCTAACAATATTTATTATATTTTGTATTGTATTTGGGAGCTGGCTAGATGACATAATTAGTATAAGTATAGAGTGTTTTGTGGAAGTGAACGGTGTGTATGAGAGGATGATATGATGGATGAAAATAGTAGATGTGATATCAGAGATTGACAAAGCTATAACTGAAACTATCAAAGCATAGCAAATGCTTGTGCAGTTCACTTTTTAAAGAACACTTTTGTGACAGTATTGTGATTGTAAGAGTTGTAATCTCACCACTTTTAACAGGGTTTTTGTATAGCCCTAATAGGGTTTTGTATTCCTCTAACAAGGAAATGTACTATGTAATACTTAGCTCCTAATAGGGTTAGATCTCCTAACAGGGATTCTATATTTTAGTGCATAGTTGTGGGTACCATCCCCACTGGGATTTTCCCTTGGCCAAGGTTTCCTTGAAAACAAATCATGGTGTTATGAGTTATGTGTTGTGTATTTATGTTTTTTTCATTTCAGCATTAATATGGTTTATTTGCAATTGGTTGAAGTTTAAATTAAAGTATTGTAATACTGATTCACCCCCCCTCTCAATATTACCTAGTCCTAAAAATTGGTATTAGAGCTATTGGCCCATGGAGAGAAACCCTAACAACTTAAGGGAGATCAAAATGAATTCAAAAGGTTTGCAAGAGAACTTTGAAGAAACACTTGATGACCTGGACAAAGAAAAGGCTGAGAATGGAAAATTGAAATTCAAATTGAGAAGAGTGGAAGGTTTCATCAAGAAACTAAAGGAACAGCTTAAAATTTTAAGAAATCAGAAATAAGACCTTATGGATAAGATCAAAGAGGATTAAGACAATGATACATCAGACCAAATAAAGAAGCTAGAGCAAGAAAAAGAACAAATTAATCTTCTGATGATTAAAGAGATTCAACATGAAATGGATGCAAGATACAAAGTTGAAGAGTCGCTAAAAGAAGTAAATGTGTAGATAGGACAAATGAAGACTAAACTTGATCACTAAAAGGATAAATGTCAGGAATTGGAGAAGTATAATTAGATCATAAAAGGTGAACTCACTCAATCCAAATTGCATATTGAGAAGTTGCACATGAGTAGTGATAAGATTGATGGACAAAGGGAAAGACAAAAACCTAAAGGAGACATGACTAGAGTTGGATTCAATGAAGAAAAATTTTCTAAGACTAATGAAGAAACACATGAAGCAAAGTCTAAAGAAAGACCTAATCTTGAGAGACCTAGAGATTAGATCATACCTTTCAGAGGTAAATGCTTTGGATGCAACAAACTTGGACACATGAAAAGAGATTGTAGAGGTAACAGTTCTTTCAAACCTTTTTCTGGTTATCGTCATAACTATTATGCATATGGACATAAGAAAGTAGAATGTAGAAAACCTAATCAATCTAGATATAACAAGATTACATCAGAGAAGAATCAACATCAAAGATCACATGCCACAAATGCAATAAATTTGGGAATACTGCAAGGTATTGTAAGTTGTAGGTTAATCACAATAGAAGGAGGCCACCTACATGTTTCAAATGCAACAACTTAGGACACATCGAAGTTTTGCAGGTATAATGGAATAAACAATAGAAGAGGACCACCACCTGTGGTTATAAGGAAGAATGTTGGTGACATTGGTAAAAGTCTTAATGAGTACATGGATGAGTTCAAGAATCATTTCAATAAATCTGCAAATGAAGAGGATGAGAATATATGGAGGATAAAAGAGTTCAATAAGGTATTGGTTAAGGGAGAGACAATAGATGCTATTGTGTCTTCGCATTATGATAACATTGATACATTGACCTAGAAGGTCACATGGCCTTAGGGGGATCATTGGATGAAGACACCAGAATATATCCAGTGCTTGTTTATGTGGAATAAGCTCATGTGAGCTCATATATGGTGTGTACAGATACTATGGATTTTATTTTTGTGATCACAACACTTGGAGATTCATAATCCATGTTCATAGGATTTGTGTTGACTAGACAACATGAAAAGTTGAGCTACTTGTGATTAATGCACTTACTCAACCAGTGATGGATAAAGAGCTTGAAGCATATCATTTCCTCACCATTTGATAATCAACGAACAAGGAGAAAGCAGAAGTTCCAGAATTCAGCGTATCGAAGGTATTTAGATATTCTACTCATTCAAGAAGATATGGATGCATCTCTGATTTTTAATGTTGTTGATAGACCGATATATAAGTTCAAGAAGCACCCATTTAATTCTTGTGAGGATGATCTGGAAGGAGCATTTTTGCAAACCCCTTACGACGTGTTACACATTGAAGATATTAGGGAATAGATCCAGTACAAATATGAGACTATTGGGGATGTAGATATATATAGGGAAATAGATGGAATGATAGAATCAGATGGAAATATGGTAGAAGATTTCAAACATTTGGAAGAATAGTCCATTATTAAGTTAGCCCTTCTAAATGAGTTCAGCAAAACTGAATGGTTCAAGATCATTCTAAGTAGAATTCATGACCAATTTATTTGGATAGGAGAGAAACTAGTTAAGATATATGGCCAAATGATACATGAGATAATTGGATTAGACAATATTGGATCCCTCCTAGTAGCTGGAAAAAATATTAGAAAACAAGAAGAAACCCTAACCCATTTTGAGTGGGATAAGAGAGCGATGACAGTGAATGACATCTTTCACATCAATGCTACTAGGTTACAAGATGTTCCAAAGTAGTAGACTTAATTCTGTATCAGTAGGAGTAGTTATGATGGCCTATATAATGGTTAAAGAAATTAAAAGATATAACTTACATGAAATACTAGCACAACAATTCTTAAAGAATGTGAAAGTTATCAAGAAATATAAATCAAAGGCATTTAGGTTTGGTTCACTTCTCATTCACATGTACATCTACATTGAGCATAGATTCCCTAGAATGGACCCTAGAGCATGAAATGATAATATACCTACTGGAATAAAAATCATTGAAAGCTACCAAAGATAAGATAAGAATTAGGTAGATGGTGAATTGTTTGTAATGACCAAAATTATTCAAAGGAAAATGAAAGTCAGGTACAAGATACTTGAGGAGATAGTTGAGAAATACAAAGACACAATCTGTTTCATGGGTGAAAATGACTGTGTATGCTTTGAGGCATTTGAACCAAGGAAGAAATGGTGCTACTCTATGGGGTATGAGGTCAGTTTTGAAGTTCTAACAATGCAGGTTCAGCATGTGTTGGTAGCTGAGATAGACACATCTGAAGAGAGATGGGGAACTTACTTGGAGAAGTCAACTAAAGTAAGAGAGGAAAAGGACAAGGGAAAAAGGAAGAGAAGAATAGAGAAAATAGTTGATGAAATTTTTGTGAAGGCAGGGATCACAAAGGAGCATCTGAGATAAGTAAGGAAAAAGATGACAGAAGGATCCTCTAGCATGGCAATTGAGGCACCCCCTCCTTCTAAAGTTGAAAAGACAGTAAGTCCTACTCTGGACATAATTGATTTATCAGTTACACATGAGAAAATTGTAGAAGTGGTTGCACCTACAAGCACACCTAGGAGATCTACAAGATCTAATAAACCAAGCAGACCTAAGAAACAAAAGGTAAAAGTAGAGACAAAGAGGAATGAAGAAAAAGCGATTGAGAAGAAAGAATAAAAATAAGTACAAAATAAGCCACAAGATTTGTGGAAGCTAGATATTCAAATGTTTCAAAAGAGAGTGATAAGAGATGGAAATATAAAGATGGTAAATAGATACTATGAAAGGTATGATTCAAATAATCAAGCAATAATTGAGGACACAATAATTGAGTACTTATTAGTTTTCAAGAAAACATTGCTAGAGATAGAAGGAAGTAACCCTAAGGACTTGTATAGCAAGTTAGAAATAAGAAAACAATTAGCATAGTCTTAGGATGAAAATATAAGAAATAAGGCTATTGAAGAAATGCTACCTATAGTCTCCATACAAGAAAGGGAGAGAATCATCAAAGAGATAAAACCTTTATTGAGGACTAAGGCTAGACTGGTGAAGATTATGGCAAGAAAGTATGATGAAGTCATAAAGGATACACAAAAGGAATTAGACCAAATTCTTATGTGTGATATGCCTAAGAAGACTTCACCTCCCAAGGTTACCAAGCCTACACCCTTATGAATGGGAGAAAGTTCCAAGACAACAGAAGAGAGTGAGCAAGCTAGCAAAGTTGACAAGGAACCAGACTTCTTCATTTCTGGTATGCCTATATCATTAGAGACTTCACTTGATACAAGTGTCCCATTTCAAGAAAATTTTGATAATGTGATGACAATAGAAGAAGAAGCACAGAAAGAGGAAGAACAAATAGAGGAAAAACAAGAAGAAAAAGAACAAGAGAAGGAGAAAAAACAAGAAGAAAGATAGGAAGATGAGACAATAGCAACAAAAGAAGAAGTAGTAAGAACAAAACTCAAACAAGAATTGGGTACCTCCTCCACTTTATTTTTGGCAAGTATGGCCAAACCGGTGAGCACAGATGTGGAAAGCATGGATGAGGATGAATTCATGAGGTTTTCCTTCATGGATTTTGCAAAGGCAAAGGAAAGGTCACTACAAAAGGGGAACAAGAAGGTAAAGGTGATCACTAGGGTATTGGAGACAATGAACAAGATACTCCATATGCCTCTTATTTTTCAAGGAAAGGATGATGTAGAGAATTTGAACATGGAATTGGAAAAATTTGATAGTCATTTTTAGTCATTGTTGAAGATCACAGAAGATAAGGCTGAAATGAGATTCCTAGAAAAGAAGTTGAAGGAAGTTTGTCAGTCCATCTAATGGGACTTGAACATTCTAAAAGCAACTATAATCAAGGCTACAAGTTGTGTGGCACACAAAATAAATATCTATAGCTATTGCATAAATCCTATCAAACATGTTAAGAATATTGAAGACATCATAGCCAAGGACATGGCTACGTTATACAGCTTAATGGACAATTGTGAAACCTCTTCACAATCTGTGGTGGAAATGGACAAACAAACATCCAAGATTTTGGATAAGATAAGTGTTTTGAATACAAAGAAATGGAGAGTAGTGGAAATATTTGGTTTTCTAAAGAGTTTAATCACTCCTAAGCTATCAATTCTTGAAGCTCATCTCACAGGGATGGAGAGAATATGACCAATGACAAATGCTATACCCACTAAGCTGAAGGCAACATAAACAACATCTTATGCATTGAATGGACTAATCCATGTCAGTGAACTTTTGATTAAGTCATGGGTTGATGAAGTGAAGACCTTGGAAGACTCTTTCCAAGATATTTTAAATCTAGTGAGTAAGCACTAAGTCTTTTGTGCTTAAGATTTTAGAATTTTGAAATTTTGTAAGTACTTTTGCCATTGATGTCAAAGGGAGAGGAAGAGAAGAGAAAAATGAAAAGAGGAAGAGAAAAGAAAAAGTGAGAAGAGGAAAAAGAATTTAAAAACAAAAGAAAAGAGAAAAAGAGAAAAAAAAAGAAAAGAAAAGAGGAGAATATGTATATAGAGAAGTAGAAGGAAGATAGTGTTCTAACACTTAGTCATTTTTCGCTAAGTGTTGCCATCAATGCCAAAGGGAGAGATTGTTGGCAAGTGGTGTTTGCGAGCACTATGGATCACTTAAGGGTTTTCATTTATGGAAACACTTATATTGTTGTGAGCGCATGAAGTGAGAACAGGTATTGGAGACTCATTCATGAAAATGACTAAGTACAGAATCAGAATAACAGTATTCTGCTGTATAGTTTTGGTTAGAGAAGATGGTATATAATGTATTATGGCATGTGAAGTTACAAGAATAAATTTTGGGATATGTATGACCTTAAGTTAAGGTCACATGTGTTTTGGAGCTGATATCAGGAAGATAATGTGATATGAAGGTATGCGAAGATAGAGAATCAATGAAACCGGGTATATGAACAATCGTGATGATTGAGGGAAGATCAGATGGAATGGTAAAGTGCTAAGTCATATGAGAGTAGTATATTGTCAGCACTTGGGTAATATAAGATCATTGACTCAGTATTTATCATTTGGATAAATGTTTATTATATTTTGTATTGTATTTGGGAGTCGACTGGATGACAGAATTAGTATAAGTATAGAGTATTTTGTGGAAGTGAAAGGTATGTATGAGAGGATGATATGATGGATGCGAATACTATATGTGAGATTAGAGATTGATAGAGCTATAATTGGAACTATCAAATCATAGTAGATGCTTGTGCAGTTCACTTTTTGAAGAACAGTTTTGTGACAGTATTGTGATTGTAAGAGCTATAAACTCACCACCTTTAATAGGGTTTTTGTATACCCCTAACATGGTTTTGTATTCTTCTAACAAGGAAATTTACTATGTAATACTCAGCTCCTAATAGGGCTAGATCTCCTAACAATGATTCTATATTTTAGTGCACAGTTGTGGGTACCATCCCCACCGGGGTTTTCCCTTGGCCAGGGTTTCCTCAAAAACAAATCATGGTGTTATGAGTTATGTGTTGTGTATTTATGTTCTTTTCATTTCAACATTAATATGGTTTATTTTCAATTGGTTGAAGTTTAAATTAAAGTATTGTAATGCTGATTCACCCCCCCTCTTAGTATTACCTAATCCTAACTTTAAATTTATTATTCCCTCAAAAAGGATAATTAGGAATTAGAAATTAATCAAAACTCCCAAAATTCATGGAAAAGGGAATAATTAATTGGTTCCAAAATTAATTAACTGTGGGAGACATAGGATAAGGGGAATTAATCTAATAAATAGATTAATACAAAAGGGATAAACTATGGGTTATCTATCCCAAGGGGATAAATTAGTAAAAATGATTGACCGAATTGATGACATATGATCGAAAAGGGTTTGGTCTTGAAAACTCTGATAAGGGTTTGAAGCAATTTTAATGATTTAAAACTGATTAGGGAACGACGCAACATCGATGAACTTTGACAATGTGTGTGACATCGATAGACTTAGACAATTCTATTGGGTTGACTGACAATGATGAAATAATATTGATGAACTTGGACAATTATATTGAACCAATTGGATTAGGATGATGGGGATGAGGCATCGATGAACTTTGAAAATGCACTCAAATTGATGATGAAAATGATCTGAAAAGAACATTGATGAACTTGGAAAATTCTATTAAAAAGGACTAACGATAAGATTGATGATGACAAGGCATCAATGATCTTTGAAAATGCCTTTGATTGATGATGGTGAGGCATTGATGATCTTTAACAATGCACTCGAATTGATGATGATGATGATGATGAGGCATTGATGAACTTTGACAATGCCTTGGATTGATGATGGTGATAATGAGGCATTGATGAACTTTGACAGTGCCTTGGATTGATGATGGTGATAGTGAGATTCAAATGATCTAGACTAATTAGGATGGGATTAGGACTGATTTGAACTAATTTAGGAAGGTTTGACATGGTTTAGGATCATTTAGGACTAGTTAGGAACATTTAGGAATGTTTAGGATCAGTTTAGGAACATTCTAATAATATTTTGAGCTTGATCGATTTGGCCAAAGAGATCGAAGTTATGATGCAAGATGAGAGAAATGTTAGTGACTAATCAAATAAAAAATGACACAAGATAGAAGACATGTTAAAAGGGGAACGCATAGGTGTGAACCATTTTTAGGTGTCTACATTTTTCTCCTCTTTGAGACAATGCGATTATGAGCATTGGTTCAAAGAAAAATAAAGGATCATGCCCTAGTGGATCGATAGAAGGGAGCTAGGATGCCCCCTCGAAAAATTGGGCAGAATTTGACTTGAGGACATTTTTTTGAAAAGAGAATGATTAGAAGGATTGACATAAGAGATGTTAGTAAAAGGATAAACTTAGACAAAGAAAAGTTAATAATGATGAAACTTTCTTTCATAAGTGCACTTTTGTCACGAGAGCTTTATTTTAATATGGAAAAATGGATGAGTCGCACCATGACATAGGAAGCCAGGATGATAATGCAATCCCTTTGTGTAAAAATAAACATGCAATAGACAAGGAATGTTTCAAGCCATCCTGAAGCATATAAAATACATCCCCCAAAATTTTTATGGAAAATGCCCCACAAGAAAAAGATAAAATAAAAAGAGATAAATCAATAAAAGATAAGACTCGTTGAACCAAGCAAGTCAACAACCATTTTGATCTAGTTGTCAAAATTGATAGTTTATTTTGTGTTTTGATAATGATGACGATGAGGATGATGATGATGATGGTGGTGGTGGTGGTGGTGGTGTTTGGTTTCAAGCATGAAGTACCCCATCTAATATAAATATTGTCTAGTTTTGAGTATACCACACCCTATATAAGACAAAATTATAGGTTTGATAAAAGGACAAAATGATGTTGTTGATTTATAGGACAAGTTTGATCTGATTGATGGTTGACTTGATTGGATAGTTTTTTTTTTGAAGTGTGATTCTGTTAAGCGCAATGTTTAAAAGTCTTCAGATTGTGTCTTCTATGATGTTTTTGATTACGTAAAATAGGTTTTGACGGGTACCTAAAACCTGAAACAAGTTAAGATATTACATTAAGATCCACAACAATAAAATACGCAACTAGCCGAAAAGGCCAACAACAGGGCCAGCTACAAAAGACAACAAAAAGGAACCAGCACAAAGTGCCTTCTCTAATGTTTGTCTTGCTACAAGGGACAATTTATTGAAAACAAGGAAAATTGTACATGTTTATTGTAGATTTTTGAAGGATTTTTTGATTGTTAGGATTTTAAAAATATTCGATTTTTTTTGTGCTTTCTAAGGACATTTTAGGATTTTCGAGACTTTTTATTCTCTTTATTGATTTTTTTCAGCATCGTATTTGGTTTCTAAATCTTTTTTAGCTTCGTATTTGATTTTTTTTTTGTCTTTTTTAGTACCATATGCAATTTTTAAGATATTTCTTCAGTTCTTTATGTGATTTTTAAAAATTTTCAAGACATTTTATGATTTTTATTGATTTTTTTAGGACATTTAATATTTACATCATCAAGAATTGCTCCAGTATCTAGCAACAAAAGGACATTATGGGTTGGTGAATGGACTGGTAGATGGAGGAAGGATACAGATCACTTAGTATGTCTTGAAGTTATTTGGATTACCAAGGACTATCCACAGAATGGGATAATATGCATTTTTGCAAAGATGAGGGACTAGACATAACAATAATAGGATAATGAAACCTTTTGGCACTGGATAAAAGCGATGCATAGGAATGGACATGTCAATAGATTTTTTGGAAAGTATGTTTTTTATTTTACGACCTTATTTTATATCAAGGCCAAGATAGGGATTTGGATAAGAAAATAATAGGATATGGATAGAATAACCAAGATCAACAAGAGACAAGGGTAATGGACTAAAGGCTTCAGTAAGATAGGTGATATGGACCAAAGGGATGGGGATAAGATATGCAACATGGACCAAAGGGATGTGGGTAATGTGAAGTAGATATGCCATGTAATGCCTCTAGGGAGATCCTTAACCTTGTCAAGATCAAAGCTAGGGAAAAGGGAATATGGAAGTTGATAGGATAAGGGATATGAAAGGAAATAGGACATAAGATAATGGAGGAAATGATAAGGATAACTAAATGATAGGAAAATATGGATGAAACCGAACCCCAAGTATGAAATGCAATAAGTTCAGAAATTATGCATGATGCTTGTTTGCCAGGTTTTCATCATGGTACTTTTCCAAAGCACCTACTTGCCATGTTTTCACTTTTGGTGCAATTATTTCTCTTTTTTTTTTGTTACAAAGATGCCTGTTTGCTAGGTTTTCATCAAGGCAACTATTTTTTCTTTTTGTTTTTCAACTTTTTTTCTTTTTTATTCTTTTTTCATTTTTTTTGAATTTTTGACATTTTGTAGAAGACAATGGATGCATGACATGACATGGACAAAGGACTCAAGCTTCTTTGTTCTCTATTGAATGGCATGCAATAGTGGACCATTATTGTAGAAGTATGCTCAAAGATGTTGGTAAGGTAATGACAAAGGATATGACATGGATGATTGGATAGGATAGGATAAGGGATTATGCAAAGGATTGGATAGGTTGGATGAAAGGTTGGAAAATAGGTGTTGGATAATGGAGGGAATGTAAGAAGGCTTTATTTTGAGTGGATGGAAAAGGAGGAAAGAACAACATTGGCACGCACCTTGAGGGGTGATGGAGTGATGGAGGAAAAGGAGATGTTATACTTGATGGAGGAATGGATATGGATTTGGGGACAAAAGGACCCAAAATGGATTTGGAATATGGAAGGATTTTAGATGGAGGGATAGAAACTTTGGATGCCAAATTGGATTTCTCTTTAGGACTTTGTGCTTCAAGAAGCTTCTTGGGGATCTACATGCATTCTTTTTATTTTTCATTCTTTTGTGGGTCCTTGGAATGCATTGCTTGCACAATGGACTTAGGAAACCTTATTGATTTTGATTTTTCTTTTTCTTTAATGGGCCTTTATGGCCTTTTTGACATTTCATTTTATTTTTGGATCATATTTTCTTTTGTTTTGACATGTCTATTAGACTAGACATTTTGATCCTTAATTACATGTAGATTTTTGGGCTTATGGACTTTATGCTTCACACTCAAATTGTTTGGAAGAGGATTGAAATTTGTGAGTGGATATGAATGATATTGAGGCTTTTTGGATGAGTGAATGGTTCTCAAATATGTGTTCCTTTTCTAACTTGCTTATGGGAAAGGGTAAGTGGATTGTGAACTAGTGGATGGAGGAATATATGGACTTAAGATGGATGGAAGGGGTGAAGGAGGGGGCATAAGTTTTGATTTAGGTTTTGAAAGGATACCAATGTCTTGAGCATGATATTTGTAACTGAATTCATGACCATTATAATTTTCTTTGACATAAAATGGTTTTAATATGCCTTGTTCATGGATGCTTAACCCTTTGACTTGATAATGCTTTCTTTGACTAGTGAGACACTTGCTGGTAGATGCAAGCCCATTTTGAGGTGGTCATGATATGAAAGAAATAATAGGATCATAAAGTGGATTGGAATATATTATAATGGAGGAATTCATTGGACATGTATGGGGTTCATAAAAATCCTACACAAATGTGTTCAAATTATGAGGGGTCTAGGAGGAACAATGGGATCCTCCAATGGAATATGAATAGTGATAGGATCATCTAGAGGGATAGTATCTTGTAGAGGGTATGAAAGATTAGGACATGGAGATGAAGGAATAGAGGGATCTTGAGGAGGATATGGAGGTATGATGGGATATTCTTGTGGACATGATGCATGAAAATCTCAGGTTCTTAGAAATCCTGTATAACCAAAAACATGTTTCAGTTGTCAGTTGTGCTCAGTAGCTACTTTTGGGCTCTTGGTGATGTTTTTCATATTTCCACCGATAGGGCTCAGTTACTACTTAGTTCCTTCATTCACCGAGTTGGCTTGGTTGGTTCACCAAGTTAATTCCTCGTCGCTTGGTAATCTTTCTCACTGAGTAGTTTATTTTGGATTTCTGTTGAGGCTGACTTGTGCATTTAATTTTTTTCATAGAGTTAATGGTTCCATCGATCATTGGGAAGCGTGTGGACCTAGATCTAGTCATTTCCTTCTCCAATAATGGATCTAAATGATGACTTATTTCGGTAGCCTCTTGTATAAATAAAGTAGTGTGTTGTAGTTGTTGTTAGGATTAACAAGGTAGAAATAACAATTATGTGCAAATATAACTAATATCAGAAAATAATAAACCACACAAAATAGAACACAAGACACACAGATTTAACGTGGTTCACCCAATCCTTGGGCTACGTCCACCAACAGCGAGTCCAATATTATTATTATCCAGTGATTACAACCTGATTACAATCCGTAATCCCTTACAGCCCAATTCTACCGCAAGTACTAAAATCATACATAATGAAAATCCCTAACCCTAAGCCATATTATACTATATTTTTCTGCTTTAGGGTTAGAATGAGTTATAAGTAGTCGGCCCAAATAACTGAAAAGTGTACAGTACTTTCCTGATTAGTCACCATAAGCTAACAATCTCCCACTTGGTGACTGATCAGTATCCACACTATACTAAAAAACCTCCCACTTGGAGACTGATCCTGTAGCAATACCGCTACCCACATGAGGCTCCCACTAGATTGAACCACCTTGGACTCAGCTGTTCCTTTATTTTGTTTAGTCTAGAAGACCAACTGAAGCTGAACATGAGTTCAACTTCTCCCTTGTTACTACCTTTGTAAACACATCTGCTGGATTATCATCAGTATGAATCTTTTCCAGCCTTAACTGTCCATCATCCAAAACTGATCGAATGAAATGGTACCGCAATTGTATGTGTTTTGTCTTTGAGTGCAAAGCAGAATTCTTTGCAAGATGAATGGCACTTTGGCTATCTGTATGTAGAAAATTATCCTTTTGTGGATGTCCCAATTCTTCCATGAAGAATTGAAGCCATATCATCTCCTTGGCTGCCTCTGTAGCAGCAACATACTCTGCCTCTGTAGTGGATAAAGCAACCACCTTTTGTAGTCGAGAAATCCAACTCACTGCTGTCCCACCAACAGTAAATATATAACCTGTAGTACTCCGCCTGCTATCTATATCTCCTGCCAAATCTGAGTCAACATAGCCTTGTACAGTAGTAGTAGAACCCCCAAAGTGTAAACACTTACTGGATGTGCCTCTCAAATATCTAAGAATCTATTTGACTGCATTCCAATGCTCAATACCAGGGTTACTCATATAACGGCTAACGACTCCCACTGCGTGTGCAATATCTGGCCTAGTACATACCATAGCATACATTAAGCCCCCTACAGCTGAAGCATAAGGTACCTTAGACATTTTAGTCTCTTCTTCTGGTGTCTTGGGACACATATCCTTAGTCAATTTCAAATGACCAGGCAAAGGTGTGCTGACAGCTTTGGCATTTTCCATAAAGAAACGTTGCAACACCTTCTCAATATAATCAGCCTGAGATAGAGACAATTTCTTATTTTTCCTATCTCTACAAATTTTCATACCAAGGATTTGTTTTGCTGCCCCCAAATCCTTCATAGCAAAAGATTTTGCTAACTGTTGTTTCAACCCCTTAATGTGATCCATGTTAGACCCAGCTACAAGCATATCATCAACATATAAACATAAAATAATGTAGCTGTCATCATCCAACCTCTTAAAATAAACACAATGGTCAGAATGACACTGACTATATCCATGCCCATTCATAAAAGTGTCAAATTTAATATACCATTGCCGAGGTGCTTGCTTCAAGCCATATAAAATTTTCTGCAATCTGCACACCAAATTCTCCTTACCCTTGACCTCAAATCCTTGTGGCTGAACCATATATATTTCTTCATCCAAATCACCATGAAGAAAGGCTGTTTTAACATCAAGCTGCTCTAAATGCAAATCTTCAGTAGCCACAATACTTAAAACAGTACGAATAGAAGTCATTTTAACAACTGGAGAAAATATCTCATCAAAATCAATACCATATTTCTGTGCAAATCCTTTTACGACTAATCTGGCTTTAAATCTTTTCGTACCTCCATCCTCTTCTTTTATCCTGTAAACCCATTTATTCTATAAAGCCCTTTTACCTGCAAGTAACTTACATAAATCCCATGTCTGATTTTTCAGAAAAGAGTCCATTTCATCTGTCATTGCAGACTCCCACTCAAGCTTTGTATCCACCTGCACAGCTTCATTATAACATTCAGGTTCACCAGCATCTGTTAACAGAATAGAATACAAAGATGGAGAAAATCTTTCTGGAGGTCTACTTAGCCTTGTTGACTGTCTAACACTCACTGGGGTGTGTGGTATTTGTTGTTGCTGTTGTTGCGGAGCATAAGGAACTACTGGAACATGAACTTGTGGAGTATCATCCAGTACTACATAGTCATTTTCTTTCTTCTCATGCTGCAACAACAGATCTTTGTACAATACTTTCTCATTGAATATGACATCCCTGCTTCTTACAATTTTATGATTTTCAAAATCCCAAAGCCTATAACCAAATTCATCAATGCCATACCCAAAAAATACACATTTCTTTGACTTAGCTTCCAGCTTGGTTCTATTTTCAGAATCTATAAGTGCAAAAGCTTCACAACCAAAGGTTTTGAGAAAAGAATAACTCACCTTCTTACCACTCCATGCTTCCTCTGGAATACCACAGTCCAAAGGAGTAGAGGGGCTTCTATTGATTAAATAAACAGCAGTGTTCACTGCCTCTGCCCACATATTTTTGGGCAGCCTAGCATGCAACCTCATACTCCTTGCACGCTCCATTATTGTCCTGTTCATGCGTTTAGCCACTCCATTTTCTTGTGGAGTCCTTAGTACAGTTTTCTGCCTACGAATACCATTAGAGGAACAATATTCTTCAAATTCTGTGCTGCAATACTCACCACCATTATCAGATCTGAGACATTTTAACTTTTTACCAGTCTCATTCTCAACCAAGCATTTCCATTTCTTAAAAGTTTGAAATACATCAGATTTCTGTCTAAGGAAATAAATCCATACTTTTCTTGTTGCATCATCTATAAATGTAACATAATACAGAGAGCCACCAAGGGAAGATACCTGAGCTGGTCCCCATACATCTATATGCACAAGCTCTAATCTCTCATTTTTCTTTTCCTTCCCACTCTTCACAAAACTAACTCTCTTTTGTTTTCCATAAACACAACTTTCACAGAAATCCATATTGACACATTTTAGACCAGGTAAAACTTTCTTTGAATGAAGTAATTTCATACCTTTTTCACTCATGTGCCCGAGTCTGTTGTGCCACAGTGCTGTGTCAGAATCTACAGCAACAGTTTGATGTTCTTCCTGCTCAACTGCAGCCACTGTTCCTGAACATTCATTATCTTCTGAAACAATTAAAGTAGAAGGAACAGTATGACCTATACAAAGATATAAGGTGCCTACTTTCACACCTTTTTCTACTACTAAGGAACCTTTTGAAACCTTCCAATTTTTATCATTAAAAGTAACTGTGCAACCCTCATCACCCAGTTGCCCTGCTGAAATTAAATTCCTACTCAGCCTTGGAACATGTCTTACCTCTTGTAGTAGCCAATGATTCCCATTCTGTAACTTAATCTTAATTTTTCCCTTTCCAACAATCTGACAGGGTTCATTATCTCCCAAATAAACTAGCCCAAAATCCCCTTTGACATAATCAATAAAATAACTTCTATGGGGTGTAGCATGAAATGAAGCCCCAGAATCTAAAATCCATGAATCATCAATACTTTCTAAGGACAAGAGCAAAGCATCCTCCTCGGATTTGTTACTTACCACATTTGCCTCCTTGTTTCCATCATTTTTGTCTCCTTGATCTTTCTTCCGGGACCAACAATCTTTCTTCTTATGACCTGGTTTTCCACAGTACCAGCAATCATTTGGCCCTTTAGATTCGGACCTCTTTCCCTTTGATTTTCCTCTTGATTTTCCACGATTTCCAGAGTTGTTTCCTCTATCTCTTGTTCTGCCTCTGCTTTCTGTGTTCAATACACTACCCGATGTGGATGCCCCTGAGCTTTTCCTACGAATTTCCTCACTCAATATAACACCAATAACATCATCATACTTTAGGGTATTAGAACCAGAAATAGAATTACTAACAGCCATTACCAAGCCATTCTAGCTTTTTGGCAAAGAACACAAAATTAAGAGAGCCCTAACCTCTTCATCAAAAGTAATTTTAACTGAGGTTAATTGACTTGTAACTGTATTAAACTCATTCAAATGATCAGTAACTGATCCACCTTCTACCATTTTCATATTAAATAAACGCTTCATAAGAAATACCTTGTTTGAAGCTGAAGGCTTTTCATACAACTTCGCTAGGGTTTCCATCATATCTTTAGCTGTCTTTGCTTCAGTAATATTGAATGCCACCGATTGTGCCAGGCATAGACGAATACTCCCCAGTGCCTTCCTATCCAAAATATCCCAATCCTCCTGAGACATTGATTGCTCTTTCTTGGCTACTCCCTCTAATGGCTGCCATAGATCCTTCTGATAGAGATAATCCTCCATTTGCATCTTCCATAATTGGAAGTTCTGCCCATTAAACTTATCAACCTTCAGCCTACCCTCGTCTGCCATTTCTCCCACTTAACCGAGAGACTCTCCCACTAACTCGTGAGCCCTGCTTCAGAGAATAGATGAAAGAATAAATGAAATAACCTCGCTCTGATACCACTTGTTAGGATTAACAAGGCAGAAATAACAATTATGTGCAAATATAACTAATATCAGAAAATAATAAACCACACAAAATAGAACACAAGACACACAGATTTAACGTGGTTCACCCAATCCCTGGGCTACGTCCACCAACAGCGAGTCCAATATTATTATTATCCAGTGATTACAACCTGATTACAATCCGTAATCCCTTACAGCCCAATTCTACCGCAAGTACTAAAATCATACATAATGAAAATCCCTAACCCTAAGCCATATTATACTATATTTTTCTACTTTAGGGTTAGAATGAGTTATAAGTAGTCAGCCCAAATAACCGAAAAGAGTACAGTACTTTCCTGATTAGTCACCATAAGCTAACAGTTGTAAGGCAATTTTTAGAAGATATAAGATAGGATCTGGTAGTTGAATCCTCACATGAATGAGGGTTGTTGTAATTGGATCTTGATTGTATTTGGTCATAACCTGTAATGCCTTACAACCCAACATGTATGAGGTTTTGATAATTAATATATGAAGATTCTGCATTCTCTCCCTCTATGTTTGTATTATTGCTTCTATGTGATGTTTTTGCAAGGAGGTTGGTGATTAGGGTGTGCCTTTGGCCCCTCATCCTTCCCTGCCTTGCGTTAGGTGGTATCAGAGCAAGGTTGAGATCTGATCTAGATTTCTAAATTTAGGTTGAGGGTTCCTTCTTGTAAAAACTAGTTGATTTTTGTTGTGGGGTTGCAAATTGTGATCTGACCTGCAATTGCAGAGGGTTTCAAGATGGTTTGTGGGAGGTGAGATGAAGATCCAGGATTGGCAGACATGCTAAGGCAAATTGCTGCTAGGTTAGAAGTTGTTGAGACAACTCAATGCCAAGGAAGACATCTTGAGGATGTTAGCAGCGAAAACTTTAGTGGCAATTATTCACCAATTGGCAAATTTCACTTGTCATCAACCCCTGATTTGGAAAATATATTGGCCACCTGGGAATGATCATATCGCCCAACATTTATGAAAATTGGGTTCAATGCCTGGGCTCATCGCCAATTGGTTTATGAAAATTAGGTCCAATGGTCGGGATCATCGCCAATGGCATATAATTTTTGGGCACAATATTTTTTAACATTCACCTATAATTTCAAGGTGGCCCCAAATGGATGGCCTATATTCACTAATAGTTATATATATTTTTTTAGGCAGACCCAACTTCACCAGCCATTTTACGAATGCGTTTCTCAAACCGATTGATTTTTGCCAACTTTTTTAATATTACCATGGTCTTGGACGACTCATAATTGCCTAGGATATAACACAAGATGTGTTATAATTACGTGGGCTTTGCCAAATATTTGGACACCGACCTAATACCTCCTGCCCAATTTGTCAATAAAGATTAGTATAAATATAATCATACATCAATGTTATTGTACACAATTTGGATCGGTTCAATTTGATTGATAGCGAAGTTCAAACTATTGAGTCTTGACTACTTTGGTGAGTCATGACTATGATTGAATTTGAGGCAAAGGTAAGTGATTATTATTCTGTGACTATGTAAACATTGTATATTATAGTTCTATTGTCATTTGTCACTTCTTCAACAAGTAAACTTTTTTTTACATTTTTTTTTCACTGGTAGGCCGGTAGCCTTTATTTCATTGAAGAATCAAGATGTCAAACAAGAATAAGGGTAAGGCTCCCGCATATGGGGAAAGCCAAGAGAGGCCAACAAAATGCAGAACCTTATCATCATACTTTGGTCATGTTGTTGGAAATGTTTCTAGCCAAAATCAGGAAGCTACTTCGTCACAAGAAGATTTTCAAGATTCACAACCTGAGGCTAAACCTACGCGACATATTGAAGAAGTCAGTGAACCTGGTATCTCAGATCATGATGAACTTGAAGAATATTTTCAATTAAATACCCAGAGTAGCCATAATGATATAATCGACTTGGATGAGACTGAGAATGTCAAAGAAGATGATGGTGCAGGGAAGAAAAGAAAATACAAATCAAAGAATGATAGAATGTGGGATCTATCGAGGAATTTTCAAATAGAATGGGTGTCAAAGTATCTATTCATTGAACTAGTGGATAATCCAATTGAAGGGGAGCCTCCTGTAGAATGCAGATGTAAGATTTGCAGTGAGATAAATAAGAAGGAAAAGAGGTTGCAGCTAAAAATCAACACCACAGAGAAGCATATGGGTAAAGTTTATGAAAAGAAAATCATAGATGGAGTTCAAAAATTAGTAATAAGATGGAAAACAAAGGAGGAATCTTAGCATGTTAGGAATGCATAATTATATGAATTTCAGCATGATATAAAGATGAATCCTGGTGAAGTTAAAGGCTCTATTAAAGCTTGTTTTGGAAAAGCATTGGAAGTAGAACTAATGGGAAAAGCTATTTAGTTAAGTGTTGCGTTTAATATTTTGAGTAGAGGGCATCCTATGACAAACTACCCATCATTGAGTGCTTTATTACACTTTCTAAAAGTTCGTAACTATCCTAACAGTCACTGGTCAGTAAACAGTGGATGGGAATGGGCAAGTTGTCTTGCCGAGATTGAAAAAGAGGATCTGAAGGAAAAAATTAAAGAGTCAAGTTTTATTGCATTGTCTTTAGACGAGGTTACAACAGTAGACAATACTTCCTAGGTATGCATGCATGTTTATACTATATAGAATTTTGTTCGCCAACCTCATCTACTAACTGTTGCTAAAATGAGGGATAATGCGATAGCGGAAAATTTATTTGAACTAGTAAAGAGTTCTCTAATTGGAAATGGAGGTATAAATGACATGACCATTGCCAAAAAGCTGGTGTGTGTTGGAGCGGATGGAGCTTCAGTAATGCAAGGCCACATGTGCAGTCTTTGCACAAAGATACAATCTTCTTATGCACCCTACATTACTCCCATTCACTGCATGGCCCATAGAATGAATCTAGCTTTTGGAGTTGTCAGCAAGCATGCTCTAGTACAAAAAATTGAAGCTTTAATCAAAGAGCTCTACCAATACTTTTGTCGAAGTCCAAAATGATTTAGGGAATTTCAACACTTTGCTAAAGGACTAACTGATGGGAACAAGCTTCTTAAGGATAATGATACCAAATGGATCTCTTTGGATGGACCAGCACATCAAGTTTTTTTAGAATATCAATTGTTGCTTGGTCTAATGAACTCAAGTCGTGACAAAGCCAGGCAACCAAAATTTCCTACGCTGCTGGAAATGTTAACTAATGTAGAGACACTATTAACATTAGCGGGTATTCTCCCCATGCTTGAGGAAATGAGAAATTTAATGAAAAAGGCCTAGCAAAGATCTATGTATATTGTAGAATATGCTTCGCTACGTAAATTGACATGCGTGGCGCTCGATAGTCTCTATCAATTATGTGAAGATGATGTAAAATTTGCCAGTTGGATGAAAGTCACAGATTTGGACAATCCTGATAACTTTTTAAAAATAGGTTCAAATGGGGAGTTATGTACAAAAGTTCATGGAGTTGAGATACCAATGCACTACTTTGCCAGGATCGAGTCCGAGGAACCAGGAAAGAACACCAGGACTCGGCGAGTATCAAGTATTAAAAGGGAAGACTTTACCAAGATCATTGAGTTTGTAATAGCTTCTATGAAGCACATTGCCTATGATCTTTCCTCAGAGATTAGAGAAAGATTCCCTCCAGTCAAACTACTTTAATCCATGGCTATTGTGTTTCCTCGATATGTGAGTATGAACAATCTGAAAGATTTTAAAACTAGGCTACTAACTTTGATAGATCATTTCTGCAAAACTAGAGTTAAATGGAGTAACTCTAAATGGAATTTTAGATGGAAATAATTTGAGAGAGCAATCAAGTCATTTTTCAATAACAATGAGGGAACAATATAATATTATGCAGAACCCTCGCAAAGATGGATCAGTATCAAGGCTTTGGAAAAATCTAGCTGAGAGCGAATTGTTGATTGATTCAATATCAAAATATTTCAAGCTTGCTGATTTATGTTTGACCATGATATTGGGGTCGGTGGAGGATGAGAGAGTTTTTAGTGCTTTGGGATTCCTAAAGTCAAAGCTAAGAAAGAAACTAGACAAGAATCTGGAAAATTCCTTTGGGTCTATATATCCAGGTATGAAGTCAATACTTTTCCTTATGAAAGGGCACTGAAATTGTGGAGGAAGAAATGTCAGAGAAGAGGGATGGGCAACATTTCAAACCAAAGTGGGATTGGGAGTGGTAATTCTAAAGACAATGATGTCATTGAATCATGTACTACTGGTATTGGTACTGCTAGCGGTGAACATCAGTTAAGTGGTGGTATGCAGAGTGAAGAAAACATATTGAAGAATCAACAAATCTATGAAGTTGATGGCACTGAATCTAACGATCTCAATGATGATATGACATGGCAGCTTGAAGTTGAACCGTTGTAGAAGTAGCAGTTCCTAGCCTCCTAGGTATTTATTAATCTTTTTCCTGAAGTCTACTGTTAGTTTTTGTATCTCATCATCAATCATGCATAATAGCATATTCCAATGTCAAAAACATGAATGTGGTTGATAATGTCATTAAGATTCAATTCCACAATTAATAATGGTTTTCATTTGCATTATTCAGCTCATATGGTACAATTCTTGTAGATTTTTCATTATTTGTTTTGACAACATAGCAATTAATATGTTAGAATTCTTAGAGTTAGAAATACTGATTCTCATTAATTTAATTACAAATATGATACAATGTAACAATTCATTCATTAATACTAGTAAGAACACAAATCTGTGATTTTGTTTACAAAACTCAATGACTCAATACCCATTGGCAATTTGGCACATTGCCCAATTTCAATTTCATTACCATAAGCCAATGACCTTGAATTCCCTTTTATAGAAACAAGGGAGCAACAACATCTTCAGGTCGATTTGCCTAATGTGAAGTGAGAAGTCTCAAAATCTAAATTAGTAAGACAACTACAAGTCTACAACATCTCTACAACTTTAGTTGTACATTTTTGCATTTGACAGGCCGATTTAGTAAATTAGCATTGGCAATAGCGTCTGCAAGACTGTAGCATTCATCCTGTTCAAAAAACAAAGTTCAAACTTGTTACTTTAAACTCAATTATAGACTCTAGTATTTAGGATAATATCAAAGATATATACTAAAGATATAGAGATGATTGAAACTGAAAGTACTTTCACATACTATGATTGATGAGATCAAGATGATTATGTCAGTTTCTTTAGTATGCTCCATTCTTCATCGGTTGGAAGGGAAAAATTTGTCATGTTATAGTACATGACCTACAACTTCGTCAGCCATCCATACTTGGAAGAGTGAGTTGAAAGCAATGTTCCTTCCATTACTGCTTTCAAATTTGTGAATGTTTTGATGCACTTTGCAATGCCTTCATAAGTTTTGTCCTGAGGAAGGTTGCCTAAATCAGACGTCACTGTGTCCTCCAAATTTTTTTTGTAATCTTCTATTCTAATGAAACTCATTGATGATTAATCAAGACCAGGACTCAGAAAACCAAGAGATATCAATTTGCTTGTTTTACTATTCATCTTGGCGAGCTTTGGCCCGAATAAGGAAACATTTTCTTCTGCTTCTGTTAGTTTCTGACATTTTTGAAAGACATAGTTCACCTTTATTGTTGCAGCAATGCGATCCTAAATTCCCTTTCTTATCAAATGCCTGTCACTGCTTCTATTGATTTCTTGCATAATCTTCTTTGCAGTTTTCTTTCTCTGACAAAAACTTTTGTTCTTCTCAATGTGCTCTCTCAGCTTCCCAAAAACATCTGTAAGAGTTTCATTCAGTTCAAACCAATCACACAACCTATCAGAAGACATCTTTATTTGGCCCCAGAAGAATTTTTTTATTTGCTTGACTGTATTATTTACATGGTCATTCAAGCTATTTTCATAATTTTTAATTGTATTATTTTCCTTCTTTAGGTCTTCTCTCATTTCTGAGAACTTGTGTTCACTATCTTTTCTTATTTGCTCTACTTTCTCTTCCCACTCTTTTGCTTTCTCTTCCCATTGTTTTGTTTTTACCCTCTCATTCTCCAATTCTTTCTTTAAGTTATTGGTTGTCTTTCCCGCACTCTCCAAGTTTTTGTAAAAACTTAATGAAGAGGCTTTTTCATTCTCAAGTTTTTGTTCGCTCTGTTCCAATTTTTCCCTCAGAGATTTCAGTTCTGCGTCAATATGTTCTTGCTGTCCAACTCCAATTGCTTCTTTAGAGGATGAATTTTTTATCCTTCTCTCTAATTATTTGCACCTATTTTCTGCTGCTTTCTCAGTTGCCTTTACATTTGCCAGGTCTACCTTTAACTTATCTATTGTGCCCTGAAGCTTTCCTTTCTCTCTCTCCAACTTCATCAGTGAACTGTAGACAACTTGGTTGGTCATTTTTGACACATTTATCTTGTCCACATTTTTAATTTTGGATAAATCCATTTGGAGGGTGCTAACTTGAAATTGAGATGGATCTAATTGACTCTCTGGTGGATTGTTATCTCTAGTTGGGGGCATAACAACCATGAATTCCATCATATCTTTATTTGGGTCATATGTGGGAAATAGCCTATTTTTTGCAGGTTCTACCTCACGAGTAGCAACAACTGCTTCCATCTTCATTGTCTTACTAGGTTGTCTATTCCTATTTTTTGATTGTTCATAGTTAGTTACAAAATCATTGTGATGAAAATCAGGGTTTTGTGAAACAATTGAATGTTTGAATGGTGAAATAGCACTTGCACTGATGTAGGTGCTTCCACCTATGTTGCCTGTGGTGCTGCTAATTACACCATGAGGATTAGCAACACCCTGACCCATTACAAGTGGAGTTTTTGGACTATTCTGAACCTGAGGGTTTTGTCTTGAAGGTTGGGCAATTGTTAGAGTCCCAGTCACCATTGGCATTATTGTACCAATACTTTTCAAAAATTTTTGCTTCTTTACACTACCTTGATCTTTGGGAACAATTGTTTTCATGTCTGTCTGTAATGTCCTTTTCAAATCACTAGTTTTAGTTGTACCCATGATATCCACAGTTGTGGGAGTGGCAATTGATTCAGGAAATGGAATTGACTGAGTTGATGATTTTGATGATTGAACTCCAAGCCCAAGGCCTGGTTTCTCACCATGTTTTGGTGGAGTTGATGGGTCAGGTAAAGACCAAACCCCTTGGCCAATAGGACCCAAACCACCAAAACCTTAGTAGCCCATTTTTTCTATAATATCTGCCCCTTTGGTATATTGATCTTTTTTGGAGGCATCAACTCCTCTACTAATTGAATATACTATACTAGATGTGGGATTCACGCTGGATGTGGGATTCATAGAATCTTGGTCATCTTCATTGTCATCATCATTTGGATATGCTTCAGCTGGATGCTCCTTATTCCACAATTTGTTAAACTTTGTATCCTCTTCCATGTCATAAAGATCTACAGAGGTCTTTGGCTCACCGAGATTCTTCCTCATTTCCCAAAAATCATAAATTTTGGTTCGGGTCCAATTATCATCAATACATTCATTCATTATCTTTTTTGGAATAGAATTTGTAGATGGTTGAGTATCTTTCTGGTAGAAATTGGACAATGTCATACTCATGGCCTGCACTTTTCCTTTCTGTTTGTGCAATGCCATAATTTGTGATGAAAATTTTTGTATTGACATATTATTTTTAGCAGCATATTTCTCCATCTCTTTTTTTACCTCCTCCCAGGAATCCATGTTTTTAAATTTTTCAATCAATGGAATACTTTCATGTTGACATTTGCTTGCAGAGTTCCCATTCTCTCTAAGCTTTGTTCCAATTATGTTGAGTGGATCATACTGCCAGTGACTATCAACATCAAAGCAAAAAATTATAAAAAAGGCTTCTGCCACTTTGAATCCTCTTCTCTCAAATATGAACCCTCCAAATGAGAAAGGCAAGGAAGGAAATATCATTTTCTTTTGCTGACCACTAAAGAGTACATCTGTGCTCTCCATCTTCCGTACATATTCCAATGCAAATACCCTCTCTATGACATGTATTGGAAGTTTGTAGGGTTCTACTACTGAACCGTAAAACCTTAACACTGTGTACTCTTCCATGAAGTACCAGTCAGCCAATTGTATTTTACTTCCAAGTTGAATTAAATCTCTACAAGTAGCAAGTAATCTAGGCATTGGAGTGCCTATAATTTTATCGTACATTGGTGCCAAAAAGAAGTCTAAAAAATTATTGTAGTTCCTTCTATTATTAATCATCCTTATCTGAGGTGTCAAATCATATATTAGATTTTGGCCCTGACTGCAAAGCTTGTTTGTCTGAAATATTGCATGATGCTTTGCTAAGAGAAGATAGCACAAGTAGGTTGTGAATCTAAATGTCTTTTGTGAACCTATTTTAATCATTACTAATTGTTCTTGCATGCAACAAACAATGTGCTCAATAAAACAATATTTTACTGGTTCTTTTTCAAAATGAATATGAAAAAGCATTTCAAGAATGCTGGCACCCACTTCCTTGTTACTATCCAATCCCAAACAAAATGCTAGCAAGGAAATACTATCCTGAACCCATGGCACAAAAATTTCATAATCATAAGGAGGCCTATGATCTGGACTCAGGCTTGAACCATTTGTAATTTTTATTCCTCTGATATAAGAATCTCTTTGTGTTGCATCTATTTTTTCATAATCCTTTGCCAACTTTCTCAGGTCAATTTGCACATTTGAGTTTTGTTGTTCAAACCCTAGTTTCAACAGACTAGCAAATTCACTCTTGGTTATGGACAAAATTTCCTCTTGAGTATTTTTATTCACAATTGCTTTTTTATTTTCATCATAATTTTCAGCCCAGACCATGACAATTTTTGGGCAAGGGAATACTTGAGGTAATGCCATCCTTGCCGACCCAGCATTCCACAGTGCAATTTTATTTGCCGTTGCATTTACCTTTGGGTTAAATGAAGAAAATCTTGAACCCTTATTTGGATCGTTCCACTTGTTTTCAATTGCAAATCTAATTTCCATTATTCTCTTATTTCCATGAATAACAAGATCATAAATATCAAGGAATACATCCGTTAAACCTGGTGTTTTAAGCAGATTGTGGAATTCTATTATCTGACTTGTCTTTTTACTCATAGTCTTATTCTTGATAATTGTTTTTCCCATCATGGTAAGCTGGTAAGTGGTAACCTAAACCGGTATCACTATTTACTCATAGGAAAATTTAAATATTTATACACAGCTACAGCCTACAAGCCTACAATTTACAGGGGCGATTCAAGAATCAAAATTAAACCCTAACAAGTAATAGGATAATTTTTTTCTATAATATAAATAGTAAAGTTGTAAATCAAGAGATTTGAAAAATTTAAAATGTGGGACCTACGTGTTTAGGATTTTAGTAGTTACCCATTACCCTTAGCTTTGATTTTTGTAGACTTTGACTAGGAACATGTTACAAAGCTTTAGCTGAGAGAATTTGTTGCACTTGCTTTCCTCAACATAGAAATTTAGAATCTGTAAACCCTTTCTAAATTCATAGACTACTAGAAAGTGAAACTTAAAGCACCAAAATTGTACAATCTAGAGTCGTCACTACTCATCTGACAACTAAATCACCTGACGACTATGAGTCAGATGTGTCACGTCATCATCAAATGGCATTGTTGGTAGGACCAAGCGAGACTGTGAGTGGAACATCTTACGTGTTTAGTGACACGTGTCATGATTCCATAACGGGTTTGAAAAGATGGTGTTGCTTTTCCCTTTCATCCTAAAATACAACTTTAGTCGTTGATCTACAATAATCCAATGGTCATAATGGCATTGTTTTCCTATGGTACTGGTGGCCCCGGGCCCCCGTGGCTATGGATCCCATTAACTCACATAGTCACCACTCGCCTGACGACCGAGTCAGACGTGTCACGTCATCATCAAATGGCATTGTTGGTAGGACCATGCGAGACTGTGAGTGGAACGTAAGACTCTTACGTGTTTAGTGACATGTGTCATGATTCCAGAACTGGTTTCAAAAGATGGGGTTTCTTTTTCCCTTTCATCCTAAAATACAACTTCGGTCGTTGATCTACAACAATCCAACGGTCATAATGGCGTTGTGTGCCTGTGGTACTGGTGGCCCCGGGCCCCCGTGGGTCCCATTAACTCACCTAGTCACCACTCACCTGACGGCCGACACATGTCATGATTCCAAAATGAGTTTCAAAAGATGGGGTTGCTTTTCCCTTTCATCCCGAAGTCCATCGTACATCGTCGATCTGTGTTCATCCAATGGTAGTTATTTGCAACGGACATTGTTAAATGTTATAATGTTATTTTTTCCTTTATAAATATTAATTAATAATGGATAATAAGTTAATAACATTTAAATTTATTTAATTGAATAGTAACAATTTTAGCCAATCAAATTCAAAATGCACTATTTTTTTAATAATATTAAATTCTAATAAATTTCAGAGGCCGGAGTTAAGGACCAAGGTTAGTGTTTAGAGATAATGAGATTTTCATGGTCGCTGAGTCACTGACTCGCTAGGTCTCCCAAACATGAGTTAAACTAATATTTTTTATTGATTAAATAGTATACTTAATGTTAAAATGATATTTTTTATTGATTATAACTTTAACATTGATAATTATAATCACATATAATTATCATACCTTAAAATTAGAAAATAATAAATTCTTTCTCTAACCTTATTAATTCATTTGTCTGTCAAATTGATTATATAGTATTCTTAAAGTTAAAATGATATTTTTTATTGATTTAGATTATAACTTTAACGTTGGTAATTATAATCATAGATTCACATATAATTCTCATACATTATAATTAGAATACCATAAATTCTTTCTCTAACCTTATTAATTCATTTGTCCTTCAAAATTCTATAAATCTTTCATATTAAATGTACGAGTGTGTGAATTTTGACAGGTAACATTACCCAAACTTAATGTCAATACTCAGTGATAACTAATAAGACATTTCTTTTATTAATACGCAGATAAATCATAAAGCAACTAATTAAAATATTGCAATCACAGTGATAGAGAAGTCTAAGAACCATTTTTTGTACAAATTGAAATAAGCTAAAGCTTGCAAAATTTTTTATTGATTAAATAGTATACTTAATGTTAAAATGATATTTTTTATTGATTATAACTTTAACATTGATAATTATAATCACATATAATTATCATACCTTATAATTAGAAAATAATAAATTCTTACTCTAATCTTATTAATTCATTTCTCTATCAAATTGATTATATAGTATTCTTAAAGTTAAAATGATATTTTTTATTGATTTAGATTATAACTTTAATGTTGATAATTATAATCACAGATTCACATATAATTCTCTTACATTATAATTAGAATACCATAAATTCTTTCTCTAACCTTTTTAATTCATTTGTCCTTCAAAATTCTATAAATCTTTCATATTAAATGTACAAGTGTGTGAATTTTGACAAGTAACATTACCCAAACTTAATGTTAGTGCTCAGTGATAACTGATAAGACATTTCTTTTATTAACTATAACTGTCTACATTGTACAATTGTGATACATCATACATATCTAATACACAGATAAATCATAAAGCAACTAATTAAAATATTGCAATCATAGTGACAGAGAAGTCTAAGAACCATTTTTTGTACAGATTGAAATGATTAAAATTTTCATTGTTTTGTTTTCATAAAATTATAATTACATAAAGATTGTCCAGTTCCACTTCCAGAATAAAGAGGAACCTACTATAAACAAAAAAAAAACAAAAAATGAGTTATGTTTTTATAAAACAAAAACCACTAGTAGACTAGTAGTCCAGTGTCTACTTCCAATACAATAGTAAATACTACAAAAAGAAACATACTATAAACAAGAAAAAACCATAAAATTTTTATCAAAAAAACCTGTAGTAGTCCTCTACTGATTTTGGCCTTCGGCTCCATCTAAGTAGAATTCATGAGAGATGATTATCTGCGTGAATTCATCCAGCCACCCAAATTCCCCCACCTCAGCCTCCTCTTCATCAAGGGCAAACCACCTTCAGAGGAAATCCCTAGCAAGCAAGGCTCATTTCCTATGGTGCTTATACTACCCAACATTGAGGCCCAAAAGAAAAGGTTGCATGGCCACATTCTAGCCTGGGAGGAGAAGCTTGGGCATTTCACTTTCCCAAGGGATCCCCGCCCCTATTTTTGTGAACATGACAACACTAATGTTGTCCCCCAGGTACTCTTCTTTAAAAACCCTCCTCAACAGCATTAACATCTCCACCTTTTCTCCTCCGAGGTCGAGAAGAGATGCCAAAAAATAGGACGTAATGTTCGTGTTGACCCGGTGCCTATCTTCATTATTCTGAAACTCTCAGCCCAACACCATTCTCACAGCCTCTATAATGAAAGGCCCACCCTCCTTACAAATAGATTCTAAGGCTTCATTAATAAAGGAACCTAGAAAGGCCTTCTGGGCCTCCTCAGATGTGCATTTAAGCCTAATTGGAGTGTCCATCTGAAACAGTAAAACTATAGAAAAATTTAAAAAAAATTATTTGCAGACTGCAAACCCTAAACAAACAAATTATCTAGCAAACGCCAAAGACGAATCAATGAATAATGAAGATAGATCATCTATACATAGCCCTTGAATTTTGGATCGTTACTTAGCAATAAATTATTCTATCTTTAATGGTATTAAATCCATTGTCTTTAACATGCCTCTAAATCTTTCATGTAAATCTTTCCCCTAAATGCATGCGTGTGAGAAATTAATATTTTGTCCTTAATCTTTCATATCTGGTAGTAAATCTTTCCCATAAAAGAAAAACATGTCAGATATTAGTTATAGCATCTGTACAAATTTGGAAGTGGTGCATGTCTACTCTGCATGACGAGTTAAAGAATGTCGCTTGTCACTAACAAGGCATTTATTGCTTACCGATTTAAGAGGTTACAAGTTGCACTATAGTAATAGAACTGTGAATATCGATACCAACATGTGTACACTATAGTATACAGACAAGTAACCCTTATTTGATATGTGTCAACATTCCAGTGACTTCCTCCACAACTTTGTGTTAATCTCTATTGAGCATTTTAGGTTGTCATTAGTATCAAAGGACAGTAAACAAGTCAGTCAGTCATTTACATTGAGATGGTCGGTAACTAGAAGTAAGATAGAGCAGTCGGTAAAGCCTTATACCAAGCATCACACAATTAACCGAGCACCAGTGACACCGACACCGAGCATTGCAATGTACACTGAGCAGATTATATAATGTTTACTGATGATCACAGTAAATGGCATAGTAATCTGAATGGCACATTATTCTATGCAAATGGTTATAATAGATTGTAAAATGGTTTACCAAGATCAAGGAGCATTTATTGTAAAAGATATTCATTAAATGCAATGATTATCTTATTTGTATTAGTTGATCTAGGTTATTTTGCACCGTAGATCTTAGGGTTATGATTTTCTTTTGTAACCTAATTTCTGTTTAAGCGGCAAAAAATAGAATACTATATATTGTATATGTTCACACCATTTTATGGGGTTGTTGAACTGATATATGTGAATCACAGAGCACTTGAAGAAATTGCCTATCTTCAAGACAATCAGTTTACCGAGCAGAATAGAGTACAGAAGTTTTCAGATTGAACAGAATCAGACAAGGCTACCGAGCAGAACAGAGTGAGAATCATCACATATAAGGTGATATTTTGATAAGAACTTATAGATCTATTTTCAGACAATTGAGTAGTCAACTAGCAGATAGTTACCAATTACTTTCTGACAATTGTGATAGATTTTTTGTGAAATCTCTTAACAGAGTAGACTTAACAGTCTTTGTATAAATCTCTTAACCGAGTACACACTTCATATAGTGTTGTTAAATCCTATGACTAGGTAGATCTAGATGATCTAATATGTTACTCCTAACAGGGTAAGATCACCAGAAGTGATCAAAACTTATAGCCTTAATAAGAAAACTTTTTCTACCTGCAGTAGTGAAGAATTTGTGGGTGTCATCCCCACCGCAGTTTTTACCTTCTAACAAGGGTTTCTGCGTTACCAAAATAATTGTGTTATATGATTGTCATATTGATTTCATATTGTTACTTTCTTAAGTTAACTAGATGATTGACTTATGCAATTAGATTCAAGTTATTTTGATTGGTTATCACAGTATTCAGTCATAGATCAGAAAGGTTTTGCAATTAAAGTTTCGAAGGCACTGATTCACCCCTCCCCTCTCAGTACCTATCTCTCCTAATTCCAAAAATTGGTATTAGAGCTCAGTTCTCTTATTTAACAACTTAACCACTGAAGGGAAAAGATCTAAGTCATGGAGAGATACAAGCTTAACAAGACTATTGAGAATCAGAAGATACAAATGCAAATGTTTGTGGAACAATACAAACAAGCCAAGGAAGAATTGAAGAAATTACTGGTTGAAAGAAAGAACCTTGCAATTCAGTAGAATGAAATAAGTTAACATGAAGAACCTATTGATGACATATTTGATCATATTGGATCAAGCTCTAGAAGCATCTCTGATGGATCTGAAAGCATAATCTTTGAGCTATCGGAAAAGAATCAGCATCTATTCGAGTAAGTGAGAGCACTTCAAATCGGTCATGAATCTCAAATGGTGAGAATGGTGGAAATCATGAACAATGGTAGACAAGCTAAACAAGATTGGAATCTAGCTATTGAAGACCGAAGACTGATGACTGAACAACTTCAAGAAAAAGAAAGTGAAATCCAGAGACTCACTGATCGTCACTTCCAAGTATCAAATCAGATGATGACAGTCAATCAAGAAATGAACCGAGTAAATGGAGAATTATCAAGAAGACTTGAAGATGTAGAAACACTTAGAGAAGATAATGAAAAATTGAGAAATGAAATAAAAACACAAAAGAAACACAATGAGATGATGAAGATAGCCGAGGACAGCTCTAAAAAGATTGATGATTTTTTGACTAATCAGAGGAGATTCGGAAGCAAAGCCGGTATAGGCTACACCAGTGAAGGAGAATCATCACAACAAGTTGAAGAAGTCAATAACAATCAAAGTCAAAAACCTAAAGTGTTGACATGTTACCACTGTGGAAAACTAGGACATACATCTAATATGTGCAAAAGAAAAGCACAAGGTAAACCTCCTATCATTCCTAAGTTCAATGGATATTGCTATTACAGTGGTAAGTTTGGACATCCAGCTTATGAATGCAGAGAAAAGAATAATGACATTGCTAATAACACTACTGAGGAGAAAATATGCTATACTTGTAATAAGTATGAACACACTACAAGGGACTGTAAGACAAAAATGAAACAGGTCTGGACACCTAAAGAGAAACTACAATGAAATCCATATCAACCAAAGAGACAAGCTAACTCATATGTTTGAGATTATAAAATTGTACTCCATGTGGTTAGTATGGACATATTGCAGCAAACTATTACAGAAAGATTTGGATTGGACAATCAAGTAACTGGACAAATGTAGTAAAGGCGTGTATGCACTGTCATAAGGTCGGTCAAGAAGCAAGAACTGTAGAGACCGAGCACCTGATGAAAATCATATATTTGAGAGTGGATATAACATTGCAAAAATTACAAAGTTAAGGAACACAATGTGGAAGAAGGCATCTAATGAGAATGCTGAGTCAAGTAACACTGTTGGTGAAACCTCATCCATTGGATTGGGTGACATCGGTACCTCCACTTAAGATGACAAAGGTATGTATGGAACTGACATTTTACATGATCATATTTTACATACAATTCCTTATATGTGATGTACAAACACCAAATCTACATGAATGAAGATGCACTATGGTCAATACAGTATTAGCTTGCAAATGACATCTGGTCGGTAAAAGGGGAAATATGAGTTGGTTACCCGTCGGTAATCACTATACAAGGTTAACTAACAACAGTTCAAACCGATGAAGAAACTCTATGTTAACTGAGCTAAAGACTTTACCGAGATGACAACCGTCTCATATTGTAAGTTAGGTCATGCATTTAATGCATCAAAGTTTGAGTGGGAATTTTGGAAAACCCTATATATATGCGAAAATAGAGTTCATTATTACATCGTGATTTCGAAGAAAGGAGATTTTACAGAGAAGAGTTCAAGCTAACAATTCTCAGAATAGATTCAAAGCAACTAGATTGAACCAATGACATTTCTTCGATGATAACAAGTAAGTTCATTTGCCTACCAATCACTGGTTATCTATTTGCTTGCCGAAAACCCTAGAAACAATTTATGGCATCATCTTCGACCATAAGAAAATCATAGAATGTTGAGGAAGAAGTAGAATTAATTGTTAGGGCACACTTTTCTGAGGAGAAATTCAAACCTCATCCTAAGGTGACAGCACAAATGGATGATATGGGTGCATTCTCTAGTATTCCCGATAAGGTTTTGTTAACAGAAGATGTTAGGGCTTACATTCACTGCAAGATCAGTGAAGTATGTGACTTTGAGACTATAGCAGCTTATCAGCAAGTCTGTGGACCGGATGGTAAGATCAAACTTAAGCATAAGAAGATTGAGGAATCAGGGTTACAGTGTTTCACATACTTCCCGCAATCATTTCACAATGACTGGATATGAATCATACTTAGTAGATTCCATGACAGAAAATTTTGTCTAGAAAAACCAATTGAGGTCACCAAGAAGATTATCAGTAGGGTTACTGGGTACCCTACAACCGACAAAGCCAAAGCATTTCAAATTTCATCTCATCCCAATGTAGAAAAGAACACTAGAGCTCAATGGGATGGTAGGGCACTAAAGATTTCAACTATCAAAGATCCAATGGTAAGATTTGTAGCTCATGTCATCGGGTACAAGATATTTCAATCAAGTAGACCAAATAGTGTACCCTGCAGCGTCATGGACATGGCTTACAAAATTGTGAAGAAAGATCACTAGGTTGATTTTCTCGAGCTACTACTACACCAACTGCATGACAACATGAAAACAATAAAAGTAAAGAATTCCAATACATGTAAGTACAGATCACTTCTTGTATGTACATTCCTCTATTTGCAAAAATATGTACCAAGTATTGGAAAAGTTAACTGGGAATCAGACAGACCGATAACTGCCCAAATTAGTGATATGATGAGAAGTCTAGGAGACAATGTGAACAAGGAGTTCCATGCATATTTCAAGGAATTTCAAACAAGAATGCAACAATGAAGTAGAATTCTAAAAGAATTAGTAAACAAATTTGAAAATGACATATGCTTTGTGGTAAGCACAGACCACTCAATGATAAAGGCAGTAGAACTGAGAATAAAATGGCTAGCACCAATGGGTTATGCAATGAATCATGATTTCACTTTGAAATCTATCAATGCATTGTAGCATTACCGATTGACATCACTGCCAGTAGGTTTGGGGTGTATGAGGAAGCTAAGTCTAGAATCACAACAGACATTGAGATCGGTAAAATGTCAAGGAGGGAAAAGAAAATGAAAAAGGATCTCACAGCAAAATATGGAACTATATTTGACTCACCTAAGGAGTCACCAGTTGATGAAGCAACCTAAGGTCAATTACAGTTGGCTGACAAACCCTATGACAGTGAGGAGACCGAGTCTGACAAAGAAAAGGATAACACACCGGTTCCTCCCACCAATGATGAAGAAGAAATACAACTTCCTACAACTGATGAACAAGATACTCAGCTACCTGAACCTGAAGGAATGAGGACACATTTAGAAAATGTAGCCAAATCAACTGAGTAGAAAGAAGAAGCAGAAAAAGTTGCAAAAAGAAGAGCAGCCACACCAACAAAGAAATACATCAAGAGAAAGAACAAGAAGGTAGCTGAACCATCAAAGAAAAAGAGGAAATACATAAGGAGTAAGGAAGACATAGAGGAGACTGATACTGAAAATGACCTTGATCAATTCCAGCTAGTTCGTAATAGGGATAGTACCATAGAAGAAATAATTGAAGATATTATTGAGAATAGAAATCTTAATGATCCAGGCATAGGCAAATTCAACAATATGTCAATTGAGGACAAGACAAAGATAGAACATGCTATTGTTCAAATGATGATCAAGTTCAAAAGAGTACTAATGGAATTTTCATGTCAACTACCAAAGGAACTTGATGATAAAATAAGTGAAAGATGGGCTATTGCTTTAGATACAGAGAAAAGAAAAAGAGAACGCTCTCTCGGCCATGCAGCCACTCACTTTAGCTATGCCGAGGTAAGTGAATACATGACAAGGTATCAACCTAGATTTTCAATCAAGAATAGAGCTATGTAGATTATGGATGAAAATGTAGAAGATATGGATGTCGTATGCGACTCCCTATGGACATCAATTTTGAAAGCAGAAGAGAAAGCTGAACAGGAAGCATTCTTGAAACTGTCTAAAAAGAGACACAGTTCAAAAGGTAAAAGTATTTTAATTGATGATAATAAAGGCAAGAAAATAGAAGACGCCAGTATATCAGTTATCGAGGTAATTGATATTACCAAGCATAAGGAAGAAATCAAAGTTTCACAGGATGCACCGGATCAAGCTAAGATCCACTTGCAAAAGAAAACTGATGATGATGCACTCATTGAGGACATCACTAACAATGATCCTGATGATAAGGATGATGAAGATGTAATAATTACATAATACAAAGATGAAGCATTAAACACTAATAATGTGTGTACATCTCTACCGGGTGAACTTCCTGTACTTGCAGAGGCCACTGAAATAATTTCACAAGTACAACCTGATGTCTCTCATCTTGAGCCAACCAAAGATACAATCGAGATTCAAGCACCTAAGCAACCTGTCGATACAAATGAGCCTGTCAAACTAGAGGCACAGTCTACAAAATAGAAGGACCCTGAAGAAACCAAATCAGCCGAGGTGAACCAACCTGACAGTACCACTGAGACTCCCACTCAATCCATCGAGGAGTAGAAGAAAGATGATATAGTGTCAACTAGTAAGGACACTCTGAGGAGTGAAGAAAAATCTATTGTTGTAAGTGAAAAGAAGTCACCTCTAGCCCCGAAGAAGAAAAAGAAGAAAGCCAAAGGGTCGATCACCATTGACGAAGTTATTGTTATACCTGAATGTGACCTGAGAACTTTAAGCCCTGAGGAACTAAGTCAGTATGGGGAGTTATGTTCGAGGAAAGTGGCACAAGAAAAATTGACACAAGAACAAAAATGTAAAGAAGTGTTAAATGATGTAAGGGATATTCTACAACAGATAGTACTAGAAACAAACGTTGATGAGAATACTCCCATTTTAGATCAACTTGCCAACCTTGCCGACATAATCAATGCCCCTAATACAGACACGGACAAAAGAATAGAAGAACGGGCAGAGTCAAAGATTCAACAAAAATTGGAAGAAAGGATTAGCACTAAAGTGGCACTAAACAAGGTGAAATTATCTGAGGTCATTACCGAGGTAAAATCTATCACCCAGGTAATTTGTCAACTGCTAATAAAACTTTGTACTACAAATACCTTTACTGTAGAAATCAGTGAAAAGATAAAAGGTTTAGAAGAAGAAATCAAGGTGAGTACACAAGCAGCTATCGCTGAGCCAACTACTTTCTTAAAGCACATTAACCAAGTTCAAGAACTCTGGCAACTGATAGAAAACTTAAGGAAATAGGAAGAGCACATCACTGATCAGGTCACAGAGTTACAGAAAGAACTCACTCCTTACCTGAAGATTTTTGAAACACATACTATCAAAGCTGAGCAACTCATGGCAACACCAGAGATTTCGATGTTGAAAAATATCTTTGACATGCATGCACAAGTCGGTCTTGAGAAAATTGCTCTTACCAACTTGAAAGAGGAATGGGAAAACCTCTTGGAGTCTGTGAAGAAAACCCATCAGCACATTTTTGATAAGATGTAAGTATACATTACATATTTTTTTGGTATTTGGCATTATTATCAAAAAGGGGGAAAACATGTATATGCCAAATAATATATTTTTTGATATGTATATTACATAATACCGGGAGCATGCACCGAAGGGGAGTACTTTTGTACTTAGAAGTTTCTGTAGTGGATATGTATATAGTAGAGATATAAGGGTTATATAGATACAGTTTGTCTATATACATTATGAAGTTTTGATACTAATGCCAAAGGGGGAGATTGTTAATCTCTATTGAGCATTTTAGGTTGTCATTAGTATCAAAGGACAGTAAACAGGTCAGACGGTTATTTACATTGAGATAGTTGGTAACTAGAAGTAAGACAGAGCAATCGGTAAAGCCTTATACCAAGCATCACACAGTTAACCGAGCACTAGTGACACCGACACCGACGGTTAGTAAACACCGAGCATCGCAATGTACACTGAGCAGATTATACAGTGTTTACCGACGATCAGAGTAAATGACATAGTAATCTAAATGGCACATTATTCTATGCAAATGGTTATAACAGATTGTAAAATGGTTTACCAAGATCGAGGAGCATTTATTGTAAAAGATATTCATTAAATGAAATGATTATCTTATTTGTATTAGTTGATCTAGGTTATTTTGCACCGTAGATCTTAGGGTTATGATTTTCTTTTGTAACCTAATTTTTGTTTAAGCGGCAAAAAATAGAACACTATATATTGTATATGTTCACACCATTTTATGGGGTTGTTGAACTGATATATATGAATCACGGAGCACTTGAAGAAATTGCCTATCTTTAAGACAATCAATTTATCGAGCAGAACAGAGTATAGAGGTTTTCAGATTGAACAGAATCAGACAAGGCTACCGAGCAGAACAGAGCAGAGAATCATCATAGATAAGGTTATATTTTGATAAGAACTTATAGATCTATTTTCAGACAATTGAGTTGTCAACTAGCAGATAGTTACCTATTACTTTCTGACAATTGTGATAGAGTTTTTGTGAAATCTCTTAACATAGTAGACTTAACAGTCTTTGTATAAATCTCTTAACCGAGTACACACTTCATATAGTGTTGTTAAATCCTATGACTAGGTAGATCTAGCTGATCTAATATGTTACTCCTAATAGGGTAAGATCACCAAAAGTGATCAAAACTTATAGCCTTAATAGGCAAACCTTTTCTATCTGTAGTAGTGAAGAATTTGTGGGTGTCATCCCCACCGTAGTTTTTACCTTCTAACAAGGGTATCTGCGTTACCAAAATACTTGTGTTATGTGATTGTCATATTGATTTCATATTGTTTACTTTCTTAAGTTAACTAGATGATTGACTTATGCAATTAGATTCAAGTTATTTTGATTGGTTATCATAGTATTTAGTCATAGATCAGAAAGGTTTTGCAATCAAAGTTTCGAAGGCACTGATTCACCCCTCCCCTCTCAGTACTTATCTCTCCTAATTCCAACACTTTGTTTCCTTCAAGAAATTGGGGCCTAAATTAAACTTCAGCCATTGATCTTGGATCATCGGACGGTATCAAATAATATATTTAACATTATAAAATAATGTATGTATGTTAGGTATGTTAGTCTAAGGCATTATAACAAAATATTTCCCATCTTTTGAAAATCGCCAACAAAATATTTTTTTTACCATAATTAACGAACGATTAGCCAATAAAATAAATAAATTTTCAAACGGTACATAAAATTCACCAATAGAAATATTTTTTTACCCTTCAGAAAAAATTCATTCACCTCATATATTTTTATTTTTTACTTGAAAAGAAAATTATTCGCCTCATATATTATTATTTTTTACTTGAAAAGAAAATTATTCACCTCATATATTATAAATTTTTAATTCAAAAGAAAATTATTTGCCAGCAATTTATGAAATTATCATTCAGTGGGGAAAAAATCGCTAATAAAAACTATGAAAAATCATGGATTTGAAAAAAACATTCGCCTGCATTAAAACAAATTCCCCCCTAAAATAATGTACGATTCGCTAGGAGTTTACACTTTTTCCTAAAAGGGGGTTTCTTAAAGTTATCCCTGGATGTTAGTGATGAAGAGGTCGAAGATGAACAAGGTGAAGACTTTTGAAGGCATTGATAAATTTGAAGTCTACACCACATTTCAATCCTCTTGAATACAGTGGAAAGTTAGATTTGGATGAATTGATGGATTGGATAACTGAGATGGAAAAGTAATTTGAATACGAGAATGTCCATGAGGAAAGGATGGTAAAAATTTCAAGTACAAAGTTGAAAATTCATGCATCCTTATGGTGGGAGAATCTACGATTGGACAGAAAAAGAAAAGGTAAAGATAAAATCAAGGTATGGAATAAAATGGTGAATAAATTGAAAGACAATTTATTACCTTGTGATTATCAGATTAACATAGTTCAGAAAATGCAAAGTTTGAGGTAGAAAGATAGCTCGGTAAAATACTATACCGAGGAATTCTATAGAATAGACATCAGATCTAGATATGTTGAGGATGAAGTGGAAAGAATTTCTAGGTACCTAAATGGGTTAAGAGTTTCTATTCAAGAGGAAATCAGTTTGGTCAAGTTGGAAAGTATTGAAGAAGCTTATCAATTTTCCCTGAAAGCTGAGGAGAAATTGAACAAAATATATCAGAAAAGACAAAGAGGAAGAGGTGATAGATTCCCTAGAGGAAGAGGTAGAACTAATGGTGAAAACAATATATTTGATCAAGATAAAATAAATTAGGATAAAGGAAAGACCAAGTGGAAAGGTGAAAATTATTCTAGAGGAAGAAACAGTAACTACCGAGGTGGTTATAGCAGAGGTGGATTCTGAGGAACTTGTTACAATTGTGGAGAAGAAGGACATAGGTCATTTGAGTGTACACATGCAAGTAAGAAGATCGTAACAGTATAAATGATTTGGTGCAAGAAGACTCATTGAATGAACTAGAGAAGGAAAAGAACTTGATGGTCTGAAAGGCACTATGTGTAATACCCCAAAAATGGGCTATAGGTTCATTAACCTCCTACATCTTCAATTCGAATGAAATCGACATCGAAGTCCTAACCTAAGGCACATCTGCACATTATCAAAATCCTAATTGATTTTATCATAAATTTTGCATCGGGGAATATTCCTAGCAATATTCCTATTTATTTTAATTATCTTTAATTTAATTATTATTTGGCCATGAATCCTATTTATCCTAAAGTTTAATTAATTGAATATTCTGAATATTTAATTAATTAGATTTAATACTGCCACTTAATTATTTAATTGAATTTAATTAAATTATTCCTAAATTGCATTATTTAATTTTGACAATAAATAAAAAATCTCATGATTAATTGATTAAATTCTTATTTAATTGATTAAAGTCAATTGTCAATATTTAATAATATAGTTTTGAATAAAAGTTTGATTAAAATAATTGATTAACCCACAAATCAGTTATTTTTAAATTTAAAATCAGTTAAGTTGAAGATAAATCACTTTATTTATTTAATTAATTCATGATTATTTGTGCACATTCAAAGAGCAGTTAAACTTTAAATCAGAAAATCAATTCAAGTTGTTATCTTTTCGAAACTCAACATCTATTTTGAGTTCAAAGTTGATCTAAACTTCTGATTTGAGTTAAAAAGTTGTTCTTGTATGATTTTGCATGATTTTATGAGTTATCTATTTCTAATTTCTTGTTAACTCAAAAATCAACCTGCGTTCATCAAGAGTGATTTATGACTTTTTCCATTCACCTTCAAGCCCTGGATTTCTATAAAATAAAGGCTCATCTCTTTACAAATCATCCACAGAATTTGCATACTTACTCTGGCGAATTGACATCAGAGGAATCATCAAGCTTCTTGCGAATCAGTGTTTTGTGAGATCAATCTTGTTTTTAATTCATTCTAGTTTCATATTTCATATCATTGTTAGCTTAATTTGCATATCATTTCAATCCATTTAGATTAATTTATTATCAGTTTTCCTCATCTTATTGCATCAAAAATTAAAAAAAACTGATTAATTTGCATTCATATTTTATTGCTTTCATCATTTAAATCCTTCGTTTAGGTGTTGCATTGTCACTGATCTCGGTCTAATCTGGGATTACCATACTCGCACCTACTAGAAGGCAGTAAATCGCCTGGTTAGCTATATTGTTCTTATTTGCATATTTTAATTTTTGCTAACCTCTAATGTTTTACTGAAGTGTTGTATCTACAGCTAGGTACAAAATTCACACACACATTTTTGGCACCCACCGTGGGGCAACCCACCTTTACATGCTGGTTTTGATTATTATTTTTTTGGAGCTAAAACCCTAAAGTTTCAAAGATTTAATTTTATCTCCCAAACGGCTTGGATTTTTGGTCTAAAATTGTTTTTGCAAGTTGGAGACATATCAAGGAAGCTTCAATAAAAAAATCAAAATTTTCTGAGATGTTTTGAATTTGTAATAAATTTTTTTTGATTTTCTAGAAAAAATTAATTTCTGACACAAATCAGTATATTTTTCAAAAAAAATTATATTTTTAGAAAGCTCATTAAATTATATAGGGGATCCATGCTTTGTGTTTTAAATTTGGATGTAATATAATAGCTCAAATAGTCAATTTATAAAAATTGGTTTGTTTTGGTAAAATGGGTCTCTAGGACACAAATGAAGAGATTTTTCTAAATTTTTTATATTTTTTGGAAAGCTCTCTAATTTTTAGCAGGGGTCTCTTTTTTGCATTTCTATTTTTGTGGCCAAAATCATATCAAAAAAATCAAATCTTGTTGACTAGGTCAAATGCAACAAAAAAATAAAATTTTGTGATGGGTATGCACTTATTTTTCACATGGTTCAATGAATGATATGAGTTGTCATTTGGATTAGTTGCTGGTTATTATTTCTCCTAATAATTGATTTTCAGATCTAAGCCTAGGGTTTTCATAAGTTGAATATACGTTGCATATCTTGTTTGCTTGTTTTCTTGTCAGAGAGTTTGTGGCTTGCTTGCACGGGATTGCTTAACAAAGCTAAAAATTAGGTAAAATCTACTAAGCGTGTTGCGAGGGAATTTAGGTATTCTACTACATCTGAAAATATTTCAATTTGGACATAAAATGAATATCTCACGTGTCTAGCTTGAGTGCCTTTCCTGCTTTCATAAATCAGACTTCAATTTTTGGGCTATAAAATGAACATAGATTTGCTTTTTGCATATTTGTTACACATAGTAAATAAGCCCTATGAATACTATTTGTGGATGATCTTGAGAGATTGGGTTTCTTTCACTTGTTTATTCATGCGAAGCTCCTCTTGACGAAGGATCCCCTTGTAAGTAGGGAAGGTACTGAGAAAGTCTCACGTTCTACTAGATTCATGTGTCTTCAACTTTTGATTGATACATTCTCTCTCCGGAGAGGTTGATAGATCATAAGTGGTTGACATCATAGATCTTTGTGAGATAATCTTGGTCTTAGTGTGTCAGATTAATCTATCTGCTTTGTCTTGGTGAAGTGAAGAGGTTAGGGGATTATGCTCTACTTCCTTTTTGGATAGTACTAGAAACCTAGATCCTTGAATCTGATCTAGTCCCCCTGTGGTATCTTTTGTGAGTCACCTTTAGAGAGGGTTAACCATAGTGGACATTCTCTTAATTGGGTCAACCATGTGGACGGAACCTCAAGCGATAATAGCCATTTTCGTCGTGGTAGCAACAGCCGCTATATAAATGTCCTTGTGGAGGAAATCTTCACAGGTGTGGTCTCTTGTTGGGCTGTCAGATCTCTCTAGTAGCTCTTGATTGATTAATTTCTTAGACTGTGTCAAAACCCTAGTGTGCTTGTATTGGAGTTCACCCTCTTGGGATCACAAAATTTGTAGAGTCAGATCATTACTACAAACCCTAGTGAGGCCAAATTTTTTTTATTTTTCTAGGAATATGTGCATTATTGAAATTTTTTTTGGAACATACACAATTAGCACTTCTAGGGATTAGCACAATAAGTCACTATTGCTTGTTCATGCGCAAGGTTGCTTTTTCCCTTGTTCATTGTTTTCAGATGATTGCTTGCTTGCCTTGCTTGCTATTTTGTGTACTTGATATCTTCTTGGTTACTTGAGACAAACTTTTACACAGATCTTCAAAAACTAGACAGAAAAATTTGCAAACAAACTGGTACTGAAAATTGAAAAATTGCAAATCTAAAGCAAAAATCCTTTTTGGTGTCAAAAGTCATCCTAAAATTTCAAAACTCGTATCAAAGCCAAAGTCAAAGTTGTCAGAGATTGGGCAAATTTGTCAGAAATCCAATTTTATAGCCTATTTCCAGAATCTGTCAAACAAATAATTGTGTTAGGAACATACCAGAACCTATAACGAATACATTCATTTTCCTAAAGTGGTCACTTGAGTCTGATTTAGCCTTCTGATTTATCGATTTGAGTCTTTTTCATCTTGTGTCAAAACCTTGTCAAAATTATCTTCAAAATTCAATCTTTTTACTAAACGGCTAAGTGTTGTGAGCTCATACTCATCATCTGTTGGGTGTCTACCCACACTACTATGGCATAGTATCCTTCATTTATGCTCGATCTATTCTTTAATCACTTCAATCTTGACAAGGTTGCATCATTTGATCTTCTAGAATCAATTCATTCTTCAGTTGTCTTCATCTTATTCTTTGGCTTCACCCAAGGTTAATAGTGAAAACTAGAGCTTTGTCACACAAGAAATCTAGAGAGGTATCCCATACAATACTTCTGAATACTCTCCAGGCCCCAACTCTTGAACAACTCTACAATTTTGGTCTTTACGTAGACGACGGTCTTGGCAATTTTTGATTGAAAACTGGTTACGTACCCCCTCCATCAACTCACGGAGGTAATCAACAAACCTCACCTCAATCTAATCCAGGGAGCCCTAAAACTCCTAACATGTCTCATAGAGGGACACATCACAGGTCTCAAGGACACCAATCTCAACATAGTATGGATCGAGAACCTACACCTTCTGAAATTGTTCGATATCAAAATGATGATGACTTCAAAAGAATGATGAAATATTTCTTAAAAAAAGATAGAGAAGCATACTTTCTAGAGTTAGCTCATCAAGGAGCTAAACTTCCTCCAAAATTTAATGTGGAAGATATCATTACACATGAGGAAGAAACTCCTATCATGGCTATGATGAAATAAATGCATGTCATGCAAGTCAAACTTAACAAACTTGAGAAAGAAAAGGAACCTAAAGAGTTCTCCATGGAGGCTCTATGTCCTTTTCCATTTGATAAAGACTTGTACATGCCGCCATTCCCTAAAAGAGTGGAGATGCCTAAATATGATAAGTATGATGGAAACTCTGACACTCAAGATCATGTTAGAGAATTATGTACTCAATCTATAGAATGTATGCACGAACCAACCTACTTAATGCATCTTTTCCCTCGATCTCTGGGAGGAGCAGCCATTCATTGGTTCTCTAGAATGCCCCCTACTATCAAAAATTTTGAGGAGTTAATCAAACTATTCTATCAACAATACTCCTATAATATTCAACATTCGGTCACCATGATCGACATCTACAATTTGAAACAATATCCAGGAGAACCATTCCTGACATTTCTCAAGAGGTGGAGGAAGAAATGTTCTCTATATGCTAGACCTATTCCAGAAACTGAGAAGCTAGAAATCTTCATCAACAATATTGTTCTAGAAATCAACTACCCTTTACAAATGCAAAATTATACATCTTTTGACAAGATGGTAGATAATGTGATCAAAATTGACAAAGTACTTGTGCAAAAAGGAGACACATCACTTCAAAAAGACAAGTATGAATCTGGATCTAGTTCTAAGGACAAGAACAAAAAATGGAACAAGAATAAAGGTGTTGTCATAGATGGCATTGTTGATAATATCCATGCCCCATCTATGGCACCTGCTTTCAATCTTACTGTTGGTACCCAAGCCATCAAAGCTTCTGAAGCCAAAGCCACAGAGTCCAACAAAAAGTCATATGATTACAAACCTTGGGCTACAGAGCCTAATCACAAATTCACTCCTCTCAGAGAATCCTTGGAATCTGCCATGAAAACTCTATTGGAAAACAAAATCATCTACTTGCCTAAGATGAAAGTCTTTGATCCAGAACCTAAACCAAAATGGTGGAGAGAGAAAAATTTCTATGAATTCCATTGCAATAAAGTTCATAAGACTAATAACTGTATTCACTTGAAGCACATTACACAAGACAAAATTGATAATGGCGACATCATGATTGACAATCATAAGAGCAATAACGATCATACAACATTCACAGAACCATTTCTTAAACATGGTAAAGAAGATTCTTTTTCTCAACCTAATATGGGTGCTAAAGTTAATTATGCCTACTCAAGAAACAATGTTGTTATCAATATGGTTAAACCATGCCTATCTGAGCATTGCAATGTCATCGCAATTATAAGAAGAGATAGAGATAATCAATCAGCTAATGTAGTTACTCGATCACAAGCTCAGGCACACCTACAAGGACAAATACCAGATTCATCAAATGTCCCTAAGGTGCCTTTCAATCTTTCATCTTCTTCTAAATAGAAGGCTACATCTAAATCTTCAAATCCTAAAGACATGAGGCCTACTTCATACAATATTGTCCAACAACTCTAGCACACAAATGCTAAAATCTCCATGTTTGAATTGCTTCGGATATCTCTAGTGCATAGAGCCATTCTAGACAAAGCTCTACTCGGATCCAATGTTCCTGATGACCTTGATTTAGATAGATTCCAAACTATGGTTGGTCATCTTACATCTCCACAGTACATTTCCTTTTCAGAGGAAGATGATAACTCCTTGAGTCATCCACATAACCAACCTTTGCATATTGAAGTCTTGATCCAAAACCATTGTGTCAAATGTGTGTTGATAGATGGAGGCGCTAGCCTAAACATTTGTTCTTTCAGCTTGATTACATAATTGGGATTTTCAGAAATGGCCATTGATCCCAAGAAGAAGATAACTGTCAAAGCATATGATGAGAAAGAAATATCTTCTAAGGGAACTATTGTCCTACCTATCAGAGCAGGTCCTGTCATCAGAGATACTATATGTCAAGTTTTTGATCTACCTTTGGCTTACAATATCCTCCTAGGAAGACCCTGGATACATGACATGAAAGCCATCCCCTCTACATTCCATTAGTGTTTGAAATTTCCTTATGAAGGAGTTGAGGTGATGATTCAACCTGATCTGTATACAGCTTGCAATACCTTGAAAGAGAGTGCAGATAAAATTTTTCCCAATATTAGAGAATCTTCCACTAAGCAGCTAGACGTTGCTTCAACCTCCAAGATGGAAGACATTTATAAAAAGGTTAAAATAAAAAAAAATGGTATGGGAGAATATACTATAGAGCCAGTCTTATCTTTGACATCTCTCCCTATCTCTCCTAAGTCTCATGGACAAACTCTAAAATAGTCCAAGCTCAAATTTAAAGAACCTCTTGAAGCATATAAAGGAAATTTTGTTGCAAAACAAGTATCTAAATAGGAGTTTGAAGAGGATGAAGTTGTGCTCACATGGCTATACAAAGATGAACCTAAATCTCAAGTTGTCCAAAAATGTGATGCTAAAATACCAAATATCTCGTCTAAGTCATATGGCCTAAGGGATAAATTGATTACAAAGATGGGATATAAAGGAAAAGGACCTCTAGGACTACAGGGTAAAGGTCTTCTATCGCCTCTTGATCATTGTGGCCAAGAAAACAAGAATACAATAGGTCTAGGATACATGAAGAAGCCTTTCTATCTTAGCAAGAACTCCCCGCATGTTCTAGAACAAATTGAGCCTTCCGTAGCAAATCAACTAAAGGGGGAAATAACTAAACAATCTGATAGTGATGATTTAGACACCACTAATGAGCTCATTCCTTATGAGCATTTTCCTAAAGAAATAAAAGACCTCCTTGAAGCTGAAGATGATCCAATAAAAAGAATTAATGTAGTAGAAACACAAGAACCTACTATAGAGCAAGAGATAGTTGCAACACAAAAACCAACTAATCTCGAAGGCAATCAAAAAGAGGAAGGTGGCAGTTATTCTAAGACAGATTCCTACGAGTATGAATTCAAATCAGAATCTAAGGGTAACCCTTTTTGGGGTATTCATCCTAACTTTACTCATGTTCTTAGATTTCCTAGAGGTCTAGATGAAGAAACAAAAGATGAATCAAATGACTATGAATGGGGAGTCATTCTAGAACCAGATGAACTTGTTAGGGAAAAGCATGTTGATGTTATTCACCAATATGCACCTCAACCTAACGTAAGTCTAGAGTGAAATGATGAACTTATCGAGTTTGATCCACCGATGGCTAAAGTGGATCTCCACAATGACATTGAGCCTATTCATGAATTAAATGTCTTAAGTTGCAATATCACCTTTGAATTTGAGCATCAAGTTAGGACCAATGATGACATATCCATATCTATAAACACTCTTTCCCAATCTTTCATCACTTTGACTATCCAATGCCCTGATCTTCTTGACATCACATCCACCAACTTCAACCAAGGTATTTATACCTTTCCCAATGAATATGCCCTTTCTTGCTACCTAAATGTAGTTGAACCTATGAGGACTTCCATCAATGAATTGAGCATTAGCATGATGGAGTCAGACATCAAGTATCTTAGTCATAAAAATAAGAACAAGAATAAAAAGAAAAGGAGTTCTAAGGGTGAAAACCACTTCGTGGTAGTCTCAGAACCTACAAAAATAAAAATAAAAGATGTATCCAAAGGTGAAAACCTCTCTGAGGCACCTAAGGATGAGATATTTGATGTCCTTCCAAGTCATTTATAGGAAAGATCTCCAATTCTAATTGAGCCCACTCAATCTATCAATTTGGGAATAGCAGAAGAACCACAATTGATCCATGTAGCACAATCTTTATCAAAGGAAGAAAAGCAAAAATTTACAACATTCCTAACAAAGAAGAAGATCAACTTTGCATGGAAATATTTAGATATGCCAGGGTTGGATCCTGATCTTATAATGCACCATTTATCTATAGCTCCAAACGTTAAACCTGTTAAGAAAAAATTACGAAAGATGCATCCACATGTTGCACTCTTGGTAAAAGGGGAATTAGAGAAGCTCCTAAAAGCTGGATTTATCCAAGTTATTGATTATGTGGAATGGATCTCTAATATTGTACCTATTTCTAAACTAGAGAAATCAATAAGAATGTGCACTGATTTCAGAGATGTAAACAAAGCATGCCCTAAGGATGATTTTCCATTACCTAACATTGATATGATAGTAGACATGACTGTGGGCTTTGAGATGTATTCTTTAATGGATAGTTTTTATGGATATAATCAAATAAAAATTGCTCCAGAGGATCAAGAGAAAACTGCTTTTACATGTGCATGGGGTACCTTCTACTAGAATGTCATGCCATTTGGGCTTAAGAATGTCAGTGCTACATATCAGAGAGCTATGGCTTCTATTTTTCATGACATGATGCATAGGACTATGGAGGATTATGTTGATGATACTTTAGAAAAATCTATGATTAGAGTTGAACATCTAAATGACTTGAGCAAGATACTAGATAGAATGGAAAAATTTAGTCTCAGACTAAATCCTAAGAAGTGTGCTTTTGGTGTCACTTCTGGAAAGCTCTTAGGATACATAGTTTCAAAGAAGGGAATTGAAGTTGATCTAGCTAAAGTAAAGGCTATAATGGAGATGCAAACTCCCAAGAAAATCAGTCAAATGAGGACATTTCAAGGTAGAGTTTAATCTATCAGATGCTTCATATCTCAACTAGCACACATATCACAACCTTTTACAAGGACATTACATAAAGGTGTGACCTTTGCATGGAGTGAGGAATGTGAAAAGAACTTTAATCATATCAAGAAATATCTAACAAATCCTCCTATTTTGATTCCTCCCATTCAAGGGAAGCCTTTGATCTTATATGTCTCCACTACAGATACATCACTGGGGGCATTGCTTGCACAACATGATGAGAACAAGAAGGAAAAAACTATATACTATATCAGTAGAACATTTGTGGCATACAAAAAGAACTATTCAATGATTGAAAAGGCTTATCTAGTTGTGATCTTTGCATCATAGAAATTGAGACATTATATGTTGGCTCATACCATACATTTAGTAGCTAAGATTGATCCACAAAAGTACCTACTAAGCAAAGCAGCCCTCACAGGTAGATTAGCCAAATGGGTCATGCTCTTAAGTGAATTTGACATTGAATATGTTGAAAGAAAAGCTATTAAAGGCCCATTTATCACTGATAAATTAGCCAATGCACCTTTGTTTGATGACACACCAATGCAAATGGAATTTCTAGATTCCTCTATCATGAATCTTTCTTCTAGAGAATGGCAACTATTCTTTGATGGCTCCTATACACAGAATGGATCCGGAGTAGGCATCTTGTTTATCACTCCTCAAGGATACTCTATCCCTAAGGCATTCAGATTAAAGTTCCCTTGTACAAACAATATTTCTGAATATGAAGCCCTTTTGAATGGTATGAAAATAGCAATTGAGTGGAGAGTAATAGAATTACACATTCATGGAGACTCACAACTTGTAATCCATCAAGTCAATGATGTGTACCAAATGAAAGATGAAAAGATCATTCCATACAAGATAATGGTAGATGATCACAAGAAATATTTCATCTCTATCACATTTGAGAAAATACCTAGAATAGAGAATAAGGTTGTCGATGCAATGGCAACACTATCTAATTTATTATAGCAGACTGAACATGAGCTATGCTACGAGTTCCTGGTGGAAGCACTATCTTATCCTGCATATGACTCCCCTGATACCCGTATGATTTTCACCATTGTAGGTCATGATTCATCCAGATATAAAAACCTATTCTCCTATCTCAAAGACAAAATCATTCCCAATACCTTTAATTGTCATGAAAAGAGATACCTTATCTGTAATGCCTCCCGATATGTTATCATTGGTCATGATCTGTACAAACAAGGTCTAGATGGTATGCTACTTAGATGTTTAGAATGAGAAGAGTCTCAACATGTGTTAGAGGAAGTCCATAATGGTATTTGTGGGTCACACTCGAACGATTTACCACTAGCTCAAAAACTTATTAGGGCTGGGTACTATTGGCTTAAAATGGAGAAAGAGTCTATCAAGTTTACTAAGAACTGCCAAAAGTGCCAAGTGCATGGAAACTTAATTCATGCTCCAAGGAGAGATCTAATTCCCTTCACTAATCAATGGCCTTTTCACCAATGGGCATTTGATCTTATAGGATCCATACATCTTCTAACGGACATACTCACATTATTACAGCTACAAATTATTTTATGAAATGGGTAGAAGTAGTCCCTTTGACACAAGCAATTGAAAAAAAAATATCTATGTTCATCTTGAACTACATCATATGTCGATATGGTATTCCCCATTCTATAATCATAGATAATGGTGGACAATTTAAGAATAAAGACTTGGATGATCTATGTGCCAAATTCAAGATTACACAACATTGGTCATCTATCTACTATCCTCAAGGGAATGGACAAGCAGAGGCTTCAAACAAGAATCTATTGAAAATCTTGCACCGTACAATTAATAAAATAGGAAGAGACTGGCATCTCATGATCAATCCAGCTCTTTGGGCCTACAAAACAAGTATCAGAATGCCTACTGGGGCTACACCTTTCACTTTAGTTTATGGGTCTGAAGTGGTACTACTTATTGAGGTCAAAATCCCATCACTAAGAATCAGAATGCATGGTCTAGTAACTGATGATGACTATAGAGTGTCTAGGTTGCAAGAACTTAAACTACTAGATGAGCATAGACAAGCAGCGTATGATCATCTCAGAGTATATCAGAAGAGAATGTCTAGAGGCTACAACAAGAAAGTTAGACATAGAGAATTTCTGGTTGGCGATCTAGTCTTGAGAGAGAATCCTAAAAATCAATCACATAAAGAGCGTGAGGGGAAGTTTGAACCCAACTAGCTGGGTCCCTTTGTAATCACTACTACTTTGGCTCTAGTGCCTATCAACTCTCAATGACTGAAGGAGAATAGCTCTGAGAACAAATCAACGTTCTCCATTTGAAGAAATTCTATGCCTAAGGCATTCAGTGTATGGTAAATTGTCTTGAAAAAATCTTAAAAATCTGAAAAGTCCTAAAAAAAATGAACATCTTGGTGAAAACCTAGCAATGGGTGCCTTGATGATTCACAAAAAAAGTAAAAGATATCAAAAGTACAAAAAAAATTTGGGAAAAATAAAAATACAAAAAAATGAGAAAAAGAAAAAGTGCCTTGGTGAAAACCTGGAAACAGGCGCTTTGGTAGCAAAAATAGAATCTCTACCAAGATGGTGAAAACATGGAAAATGGGTGCCACTTGTTTCAAAATGCTCCATCTATCAGCACAATCTTGGTCTTTCCTAGCTTTCAGTCTTGCTTTAGTTTGTACATATTTCCTGGTTTGTTTATGGATTCCTATTTTCAATAAGTTGGTCTGTACACCAATCAACTCAAGTGCCTGTATCCTATCAATGCTTAACATTTGGGGGCAATCAATGTCATATCCTATGGTCTCTAGTATACCTCAGACGAGTCATATCCAATCAAGGTCCTTTGAATCTTTGTCCGAGTCAGTCAGTCAGTCTCCTCTCCAAAAAGAATTTTGCATCTACAACAACGCAATCAAACACAAATTGAAAACAATCTATTCTTTTACATGCTTTTATCTCCTTGTATGCTTACTGATTCACATTGATATTTCTACATATTGTGTCCCTTCAAGCTCTTCAATGATGTCCTTTAAAATATTTAGAGAGTGATGACTAGGGGCATAATCTTTTCTCTATTTTCTGCTTGTATGTGAAAATCTAACAACTTTGGAAATTCTGGATTGAAATGGTGTCTATCTATAAGAGTCTCTATCTCGAATTGGATGGCCATGAGTACCTCAATCATTGATACCTGGAACATTCAAGGAAGTTTGATCTAACTATTGTCTTTTTGAGTGAGTTCTTTCTCCTACTATGAAACACAATCTTGCTTAAGGATGTGAACGATAAAGGGTCACTACGGGTAATTCACACTGGATTTAGAAGGATCTCTTGACTACTTGACGTGTTTGTTACGCAAGGTGTATTCTAGTCATCATGACGTCTATGTTTTGATGCTTATACAAATTGCTATATCAAAATGGACATGATATTTAGGTCATCCTGGCGTTTGTGCCTTGATGGTTATATCTAATCCAACATTCTGAAAATAAAATCAATATTCATATGTCCATGGTTGCCTAACCAGTGGGTGTTGTATTGATTCCTACACATACAAATCGATATTCATATGTCTATGGTTTCATAACTAATGAGAATTGTATTGATTTATCCAGTTACCTAAAAAGTTCAATGATGATAACAAATCGACACATGATCAGTGACTAGGTCCTAGGTCCTAGGTTTGTATTTCATTTTGCACTTTGCATGATTGCATGATCTCACAAATTATTGAATTAAACTTAAATGCTTAAACGATTCTTCAAAAATGCTAAAAACATATCATAAGAGTTAAATCTCACATGAAGGTTCCTCCAATGAAACAAGTAGAATCCTTTTTCAGGATCAAAATCAAAATTTGAGATCATTTATATTATTCACTACTTGCATAATCAACCTTCAATCATCAAAGAAATCCAGAATTCAACTTAACTGATTATCTTACATCAAACTATCAAAATTTCAACTTGGTTAACCATGGTCAACTCATGGTCAAACCTAGTCAAACTTGGTCTCTAGGACCTCTAAACGATGCAAAATGCATTCTCAGACATGTATAACCACTTCTCAAATCAATTAACATGCTTCTAAACTATAAATGCTGACTTTTCTTGTCAGATTTCTATTTTAATCTCGAAGGGGGAATGGCATTGCACATCATTCAAAGTCTGTAACTCAATTCTGTCAATCAATCTTTCCTCAGTAATCAAGACAAAAACTACATCTAGTTGCTGATTCATCTAAAGTCCTCATCGCTTGGGGAAAATCTATCATCTCTTGGGGCATATCAGATTCATCTAGTATCCAAATCTATCTTTTAAACTGTATCAGCTTTTCATAACTATCGGTTCATTAGTGTTATTTCCTTGGTTCTTCGTAACTGATGGGTTCAGGATGTGATACCAATATGATTCATACAAGGACATTGAGGTCTGGAATCGGTCACTCACTTCTTCACAATCATAAAGTTCAGAATCAAGCATTTTGGCACTTTTTCGTAATCACCAGTTCATTGTTGATATAGCTAGCATCATCTCGATTCCTGGTCATTTTGGGCCTGGGTCGATATCTTTCAATCTTTAATCTTTCAAATCAGTTTCATACGTATATCAAAACATAGACTATTCTTTGAACCACTGCACTTTGCATAGTGATTCAAAGAGGGGCAAAATGTAATACCCCAAAAATGGGCTATAGGTTCATTAACCTCCTACGTCTTCAATTTGAATGAAATTGACATCGAAGTCCTAACCTAAGGCACATCTGCACATTATCAAAATTGTAATTGATTTTATCATAAATTCTGCATCGGGGAATATTCCTAGCAATATTCCTATTTATTCTAATTATCTTTAATTTAATTATTATTTGGCGATGAATCCTATTTATCCTAAAGTTTGATTAATTGAATATTTTGAATATTTAATTAATTAGATTTAATACTGCCACTTAATTATTTAATTGAATTTAATTAAATTATTCCTAAATTGCATTATTTAATTTTGACAATAAATCAAAAATCTCATGACTAATTGATTAAATTTCTATTTAATTGATTAAAGTCAATTGTCAATATTTAATAATATAGTTTTGAATAAAAGTTTGATTAAAATAATTGATTAACCCACAAATCAGTTATTTTTAAATTTAAAATCAATTAAGTTGAATATAAATCACTTTATTTATTTAATTAATTCATGATTATTTGTGCACATTCAAAGAGCAGTTAAACTAAAAATCAGAAAATCAATTCAAGTTGTTATCTTTTCGAAACTCAACATCTATTTTGAGTTCAAATTTGATCTAAACTTCTAATTTGAGTTAAAAAGTTGTTCTTGCATGTTCTTGCATGATTTTATGAGTTATCTATTTCTAATTTCTTGTTAACTCAAAAATCAACCTGAGTTCATCAAGAGTGATTTATGACTTTTTCCATTCACCCTCAAGCCCTAGATTTCTATAAAATCAAGGCTCCACGCTTTACAAATCATCCACAGAATTTGCATACTTACTCTGGCAAATTGACATCAAAGGAATCATCAAGCTTCTTGTGAATCAACATTTTGTGAGATCAATCTTGTTTTTAATTCATTCTAGTTTCATATTTCATATCATTGTTAGCTTAATTTGCATATCATTTCAATCCATTTAGATTAATTTATTATCAATTTTTCTCATCTTATTACATCAAAAATTTAAAAAATAGATTAATTTGCATTCATATTTTATTGCTTTCATCATTTAAATCCTTCGTTTAGGTGTTGCATTATCATTGATCTCGATCTAATATGAGAATACCATACTCACACCTACTAGATGAGAGTAAATTGCCTAGTTAGCTATATTGTTCTTATTTGCATATTTTGATTTTTGCTAACCTCTAATGTTTTACTGAAGTTTTGTGTCTACAACTAGGTACAAAATTCACACACACACTATGGAGTGAAAGCAATAAGGAATATTCGGTAAGGAAAAGTTTATTCAAGACCAAATGTAGAGTTTTTGATGAAGTCTGGAAGGTAATCATTGATAGTGGGAGCTTAGAGAATTTGGCATCTGAGGAAATGGTTGTAAGTTTGCAGTTAGAGAGGTTGAAACACCCGAGACCTTATCGAATTTCATAAATCAAGGATGAGCATACCCTATTGGTAAGTGAACAATATTATGTGAATTTGATAATTGGCAAGTACTATGATAAAGTGCTATGTGATATCATGCCTATGGATTGTTGTCATATTTTGTTGGGTAGGCCTTGGTAAAATGATAGACATACTATATATGATGGAAGATTGCATAAATATACTATTTGGGCTGATGGAAGAAGACAAATCTTGTTACCTTTGATTAAAGAACCTGCTAGTAATGTTTTCACATCTATAAAATTTTATTTGATGGAAGGAAGAAAGTTTATTAAGGATTTGAAGAAGAATGATGTATGTTTTGTTGTGATTCCTAACAAACCGAGTGAGAAAATAGTGGATAGTATCCTTGAAGAAGTTGATAAGATACTCACTAAGTATAGAGAGATCATTTATGATAATATACCTGATGGTTTACTGACAAAGAGAAGTATTGATCATTGTATGGATCTGATTCCTGGAGCTAGTCTACTGAAAAAGGCACCAGATCGGTTAACACCTACCAAGAATCAGGAACTTAATTGACAAATCCAAGAATTATTGCAGAAAGGTTTGATCCGAGAAATTTTGAGTCCATGTGTAGTACTAGTTGTATTGGCACCTAAGAAGAATAGAGAATGGCGAATGTGTACTGATTCCAAGGAAATCAACAAGATAACAGTGAAATATCAGTTTCCTATACCGAGGATGGATGACATAATGGATAGCTTGAGTGGAGAAAAGTATTCTACCAAAATTGATTTGACAAGTGGATATCATCATATCAGAATTAGAGAAGGTGATGAATGGAAAATTGCTTTTAAGATGAGAAGGTTTGCATGAGTAGTTGGTTATGCCTTTTGGTTTAACTAATGCATTGAGTAATTTTATGAGATTAATGAATGAGGTTTTGAAGAAATTATTGGATAAATTTGTGATTGTATACCTAGATGAGATTTTGATATTCAGTAAGACTAGAGAAGAACATTTTTTGCACATTAAATAGGTATTGCAGAGATTGAAAGAAGAAAAGTTGTTGCTTAATTTTAAAAAGTGTTCCTTCATAAAAGAGGAGATTGTATATTTAGGATTTGGGATTTCAGGTGATGGTTTCAAAATAGATCTTGAGAAGGTTGAAGCTATTTTGAATTGGCCTACACCTGAAAATGCTAGTGAGGTAAGATCATTTTAAGGATTAGCAAGTTTTAACTGAAAGTTCATAAAAAATTTCAGTTCAATTTGTAATGCTATGAATGAGACTATGAGAGGAGATAAAAGAGAATTCAAGTGGACACATGGAGCTGATAAAAGTTTTGAGACTTTGAAGAAGAAGGTTGATCAATTGCCTATGTTGGCTTTACCTAATTTCAATAAGGTATTTCAAGTTGAATGCAATGCAAGTGGTAGTGCAATAGGAGCTGTATTGAGTCAAGAAGGTAAACCTGTTGCTTTCTTTAGTGAGAAATTGAATGATGCAAAAAGGAAATATTTTGTGTATGATCAAGAGTTCTATGCTATTGTTCAAGCCCTAAAGAAATGGAGACATTATTTGATACCGAGTGAATTTGTGTTGTATACTGATCATAAGGCTTTACAATATTTGGGTAGTCAGAATAAGTTGAATCAAAGACATATGAAATGGGTTGAATATCTGTAGAGTTATACATTTGTGATAAAACATAAGAGTGAAGTCACTAACCGAGTTGCTAATGCATTGAGTAGAAGAAGATCTTTGATGACTGAAATGAGAATTGAAGTTCTTGGTTTTGATGACATGAAAGATTTGTATGAAACTGACCCTAATTTTTCTGAGCCGTGGAGAAAGTGCAGAGCACCTATTCAAGATCAACCGAGTACTAAATGGGAAGACTATTTCATTCAAGAAGGTATGTTGTTTAAAGGTATTTAGTTGTGTATACCGAGAGGATCAATGAGAGCTAATTTGATAAAGGAGAAACATAATAGTGGTTTGGCTGGACATTTTGGTATCGATAAAATATTGAATTTTCTTAAGGAGAGGTATTTTTGGCCATAGTTGTATAAAGATGTTCAAACATTTGTGAAAATTTGTGGAGTTTGTCAAGTTTCAAAGGAAGTAAGTCAGAATACTAGATCATATACACCGATTTTTGTTCCTGAAAAAACTTGGATTGATATCAGTATGGATTTTTTTCTTGGCTTACCGAAGATAGTAAGAGGTAATGATTCTATATTTACTGTTGTGGATAGATTTTCTACAATGGCACATTTCATACCCTATAGAAAAATATCAGATGCAGTGCATATAGAAGATCTTTTCTTTAAGGAAATTATCAGATTGCATGGATTATCAAGGAGGATCATCTTTGACTGAGACAGTAAGTTTGTTGGATATTTTTGGAAAATTCTATGAAGAAATTTGGGTACCAAGTTGAGGTATGGTTCTACATTTCACCCACAGACTGATGGACAGACATAAGTTGTAAAGAGAAGCTTGGGTAATCTATTGAGATGCTTAGTAGGAGACAAACTGAATAATTGGGATTCTATGTTGGAACAAGAAGAATTTTCATACAATAATTTAGTGAATAGAAGTACTGAAAAAACACCTTTTGAGATTGTTAATGGCACACAACAAAGAGGTATATCAAATTTAAAGGACATTGCTGGTGAAGAAAAGAGGAGTGTTGAAGGAGAAGAATTTGCTAAGTTCATGAGGTCATTACATGAGGAGGTAAGACATAAGTTGGAGCATAGTAATCAGAAATACAAAGATAGAGTGGATAGATCAAGAAGACATAAGATTTTTTCAATTGGGGATGAAGTAATGGTTCATTTGAAGAAAGTTAGATTCCTTGTTGGAACCTATAGAAAATTGAAAATGAAAAAATTTGGTCCTTGCAAAATATTGAGGAAGTTTGATAGTGGAAATGCTTATGAGATTGAGTTACTTGATGACATGGACATATCACCTACATTCAACATTGTAGACTTGTATGAGTATCATGAATCTGATGAGGAAGTAACAATACTGAATGATTATCCTACGAAGTAGAAAGAAGTTGAGAAGATTTTAGAACAAAGAGTTGGTAGAAGTACAAGAGGAAAAGAGTACATGGAATATCTGGTAAAGTGGAAGAACATACCAGTTTAAGACCATTTGTGGATTACACAATTTGAGTTAGATTCATCTCAGGTTGTACCTGCTGCATGATTCAGAGAATCATCTCAAAACAACCCCAGTTGTCTGATGCAGGAGCATCTTGGGTTCTTGGCAATCATGTATCACCAAAAACATGTTTGAGTTGTTAGTTGTGCTCGGTAGCTACTTTTGGGCTCTCAATGATATTTTATTGTTTCCATTGATGGGGCTCAATTGCTACTCAGTTCCTTCATTCACTGAGTTGGCTCGGTTGGTTCACCGAGTTAATTCCCCATCGCTTGGTAATCTTGCTCAACGAGTGGTTTATTTTGGATTTCTGTTGAGGCTGACTTGTGCATTTAATTTTGGTCACAGAGTTAATGGTTCCATCAATCATTGGGAAGTGTGTAGAACTAGATCTGGTTGTTTCCTTCTCTAATGATGGATCTGAAGGATGACTTATTTCGGTAGCCTTTTGTATAAATAAAGTAGTGTGTTGCAGTTGTAAGGCAATTTTTAAAAGATAGAAGATAGGATCTGGTAGTTGAATCCTCACATGAATGAGGGCTATTGTAATTGGATCTTGATTTTATTTGGTTGTAATTGGGAATGCCTTATAGCCTGACATGTATGATGTTTTGATAATTAATATATGAAGATTTTGCATTCTCTCCCTCTCTGTTTGTGTTATTTCTTCTATGTGATGTTTTTGCAAGGAGGTTGGTGATTAGGGTGTATCTTTTGCCCCTCATCCTGCCCTACCTTGCATTAGGACATGAAGGTGAAGTGATACTTTCATCTTGACTCAAAAAGGGGATCATTTGATTCTATTTGAAAGGTGTTTTGTTCTTTACTTTGGATGAAATCATTGGAAGGAATGGAAGGGAGGTCATGATATTGCTTAGGGAGTGAAATTTAAATGGGACTTGGAAGGATATTTTGTTCTTGATATGGAAGGAGATCATCTGGGATAGGAAAGCTAGCAATAATGGGATCATCATTAGGCTCAAGGAAAATGGAATCTTGGTCAAAAATTGGAGGAGATTGATCATTGTTAGGATCTTGATCTTGATTTGTTTTAGGACTTATTTATTTTTATTTTGGATCATCCTCCTAACATGGGGTTTGAATTGGGATCTATACATTGGAGACTTTAGAAAGAGGTCAATTTTTTTGCATGAAGGAGAGGTAATTTGCATGGGATTTTGCATTTTTAAAGGATGGAAGGAAATTATATCAAAAAATGGATTATCTTGGATTTATTCTATGGATAACCATTGGAAGTGTGACTGGATGGAGATGGAAGATATTTCTCTTTTGAAGGTTTAGAGGATGAAGGAATGGAGGGAAACATGGATGTTTCTTGAAGGTCAATGTCTTGAGGGGAAATCGATGTGGCATACATGTATTTTTGGGATGATTCATTGCTATACATGGGTGAATTATTATTTTCCTTCTCCATAATGTTATCTACAAACTCCAATTCTTGAAGAAATCTCTTCATGAGCTTAGATTTTTGGTTCTCCTTAGGTGATCTTGTTGGTTAACATGTTTGAGCTTGTATTTGTAAAAGAAAAATTTGTTTGGTTAGATGGCATGAAAGGTTTCTCATTAACATAAAATGTTCTTGGAGGTAAACTTTTGTGTGATCTTGGAATTGGTTTAATTGATTACATGATGGGTACAAGGGGTTGTTAAATTATTTGAGGGATACTTGGTTGCAATGGAATAAAGATTGGTCCATTATTAGGTGGTGGTCCAATTCAAATTATGCCACACTCTGGTTGGAAGGATTTATTTGGAACTTGGTTGAATCATTGATTTGCAATTTGATCACATAGAAATTGATTTGAAATTTGACTGAATTGAGCATGATCTAGGACTTGATTGAAATTTTTTTGGTCTTGAACATGCTTGAATTGGTTTTGGTTGAAGCTTTCAGTCGCTTCATGTATTTGTGAAAAATGTTTTGGTATTTTTGATCTTGCAATGAGAGCTTTCACATTAATTTCACCAAACCTTTCTTTTGGGCATTTAAGGAGTTTGGCCATATCTTTTCTATTCCTTTTAGCATTTTTGACTTGTTCTTCTACAAGATTAATTTCTTTCTCCAATTCTTCTATGAAATTTTTAGTCAAGTGTGCATGGGATTGATATGATTGATCATGTGAGAATATCATTTTTCTTGGATTAGGAAGTGTTTTTTATAATGACATGGGTAGTGGGTCATAATGTGCCTGGTTCTCTTATCTTGAACGATACATCACATTTGGGTCAAAACATTATAATTGCAAAGATATACTTTGTCTTGGGTCAAAAGGTTTTTGTGAAGTGTACATGGATTGGTAGGAAACTTTCCTTGTCATGATGACTAAATGAAAAATGATGATTTTTTTTGGATATTTAGGAGACTAAAGGTATGCAAAATGAAACCTAGGGAGATATCCAAATGAAAAGTTTTTGGATTTTAAATGATTGTGAAAAATACAACTATGTTTTTGGATTTTTGACTTAAGATATGATATGAAAGCTAAGGTTTTAAGCAACTTGGTTTTTGGACTGAAAATTTTGAAAAAAATCTTTGGAAAATACAAATCTAAGAGTATGACCTTAGGAAGTTTAAAATTGGATCTTGACTTTGAAAAATAGACAAAAGGATAAAAATGATCAAATTAATAAAGCACCAAGTCAAACCCCTCAAGACATAGATAGAATTTAACTTCAAAAAGGAAAAAGGACAAAAGATTGATAAAAATATCAACAAAGTCACTTGATCCTTTATTCATCAACATAAGGAGAGACTCTAAGAATTGGATTTTTTGTAAAATTATCAAGGAATATAAATGAAAAATGAGGACTATGCAAAAGACTATAATGAGGGTTTGAAATGAGGACTAATGAAAGGGATTTGAGAATGATAATGCAAAGGGACAAATGCAATGTAAGCTAAGGTTTATGCAATGAACTATGATGTGAAAAATGAGGACTCCTAATCATGCCACAGGGTTCAAAAATGCATATTTATGAAGATCCATTATGCTCACAAGGTTTTAAATCAAGGTGTTTGTGACCAATGAATGTTTAAGAAAATTTTGAAATGTTTTGAAAATATGGTGAGTGTTTTTAAAAGTGTTTTTTGAAAATTTTGATCACTCAATCAAGACACGTCGGATAGAATGGCTTTTGTAAAATGAAACAAAACATGCCACAACCTAGGCTTGAAGGGAAATATCCACTGGATTCCCACTTGAAAAAAGTTCAACCACACCTACTTTGTTAGAATTATTTAGAACAATAGAGAGGGGGGGGGGGAATACATTGTTCTTAGGTCCATATGTACCATTTTAAAGGATTTAAACACTCTGTCAAAAGTGACCCGGTTAAAGGATTTGAAAACAATCCATTAGAATGCCACCTTGATTAAAGGATTTATACAATGACTATTAGGTCAACCTTGATTAAAGGTATAAGATGAAAAATATGGAGGGGTGTATCTAGAATGTAGTAAGGTAATAGGGGAATGTAAGATCTATTTCTTAATCCAAATTCCCAAAGGAAATATCCAAATTGATTAACCACAAGGAAGTGATCAATGCACAAATGAATCAATTGATGGAGACTACCAAGAAAGGAGAAAACTTTATATTCCTTTATAGAAAGTATATATTGTAATCTAGAATCAATTGAAGAAAAATACTAACCTCAAAATATGACAGATCTGGAAATACCTATTTTCTGATGTCTATACTTAGTTTTAGGAATTTCTGCAACTAGATTTGGCCTGGAAATATAGAAATAGAGAAAACCCAAAAACCTTTTATCTTTTTGAGCAAGGTTGACCTTGACCCAAAACAGGGGTAAGATCTTACCCCAAGGCACAATCTTACCCCTAAAATTTGACCTTGACTTGCACTTCTCTGACAGAATTTTTGTTCACAGATCTCAAAGGTTCGCCGAAAAGAGTACTCAGATTTGAACTATGATTCATTGTCCCACACCTGTACCTGTAACAAAAATTGTTTTGTTGTTTGGATGAGGGGTTTGCCTTCATCAAACCCCAGTTTGGAATCAACCTTAATAATGGAATTGAAATAGAGAATGCTAGCAAGTAGTAGAAGTAGATCTAACAATGAAGCTATGGTATTCAATAGATATGCAATTGTATTTTAAATGTAAACAAGTATGTTGATATGAAAGCTTGGACTCAACACTAAAAAAGATAAATGTAAATCAAAACCTCCATGATTTTATTCTTGGAATCCACCTTGAAGGGAGAATGAATTGATCTTGAAGATGAAGAAAGGATCTTGAAGGAAGATCACACCATCATGATGGATAGATCTAGGGTTTGAATGATGAATCTTGAATGCTTGAACCAAGTCTCTTTAAAGGCTTGAATGCTTGAATCCTTGATCTTCAATGGAGAAATTGAATTCTTGAATGTGGATGATTGTTGGAGAGAAAACTTGATGGATTGTGGATATCTCCTTGAAAGTGCTTTATAAAAAGTGGATATGAAAATGAGAGAGGAAGGCTTCCTTTTATATAAGTCTAGGGCACAAACTTCTAGAGAGGCTGACATAGGAGAATTAAATTCCCATTTAAAACTTAACTCCTAGAAATGGATCTGAAACAACCAACCCAGAACAGAGAAATAAAACTTTCCAAAACCTGACATCTGGAAACTTCTAGATTTTAAAATCAGGACCCAAGGTCAGGGTCGAGGTCGACTCTGACCTAGGTCAAGGTCAAGATGAACTTTGACCTAGGTCAAGGTTGAGATTGAATTTGACCTAGGTCAAGGTCAAGGTCAACCTTGACCCAGAAGGTTGACCTTCTCAGGGTTTCAGGTGAGAATGCCCAAAACAGGTTGGAAAGAGGTGGAAAGAGGAGCAGATCATGGGGAAAAGGCCAAAATCAAACCAAAGATCCACCAAGGTGTTCGACATGACTCCAAACCACTTACTCAGAGGGCTAAACCTGTCCTAAATGGAATTTCTTCCATTTTTCGATGATACATTTAGCCCCTACTTTAGCAAGAGTATGGATTCAATACAAACTCTTGGTAAAGGAGAAGAAAGATCCAAGTGGATTCACAACAAGATAGAATAACACTTAGTTAAGGACACAAGCCCCCAAGATAAATATTCTAACGCAACATACATGCATGAGGGCGTGAAAGAAAAGAAAAATAAAGGCAAAGCTAAAAGACACAAAAAGAGGGGTTAGTACAAAAGACAAACCCAAATCAACTAGCAAAGGAAACCTTGATAAGAAATATTTCCTATACTAGGATCATGTTTGGAAAACTATCATAAGAGCATAAATGATTACATAAAAAAGACAAGAGAAACACTATAAATATCATAGCATCATCATAAGTATGGGAAGAACTAGGATTAGCAAATGTAGAATTAAGCATGTTAGGAATGTTAGAAATTGAATTAGGAAGGATAGGATTAGGATTAGGAAGATTAGGAGATGGTGTATCATCTACCAAATTATTCACATAATCCAAAAAAGTGATAAGTCCACCACATAAATCTTTAATGAAAGTTTTGAAAGTGGGAAAACTAGTATCAGTCAATCTTACAATAGCATAGGCAAGTGAAACATGAAGAGTGACAAAATCAATGAAATGGATGATACTATCATACACATCATAAGTACGATGAATAGATGCTAGGAGGAGAATAATAAGAAAAATAACCACACACCAAAGAACCTTAAATATCTTCATATTGAAATGCAAGAAACTATTTTTGTATTTTGTAAAATATATAGATTTTAATTATTTTGAATTTTGAAATGCAAAGGCTAATTTTAAGAAAATCATCTAACACCAAAAAGATAGATTTGTCTATCGCAGGTTCACCAAAATGTAAGATAAAAAATATGGAGGGGTGCATCTAGAATGTATTAAGGTAATAGGGGAATGTAAGATCTATTTCTTAATCTAAATTCCCAAAGGAAAGATCCAAATTGATTAACCACAAGGAAGTGATCAATGCACAAATGAATCAATCAATGGAGAATATGAAGAAGGGAGAAAACCTTATATTTCGCTATAGAAAGTAGATATTGTAATCTGGATTGAATTGAAGATAAGTACTAACCTCAAAATATGACAAATCTGGAAAGACCTATTTTATGATGTTTGTACTCAGTTTCAGGAATTTTTGCAACCAAATCTAGCCTGGAAACACAGAAATAGAAAAAACCTAGAAACCTTCTATCTTTTTGAGCAAGGTCGACCTTGACCCAAAATAGGGGTAAGATCTTACTCTGGGGCACAATCTTATCCCTAAAAGTCGACCTTGACCTTGACCTTGACCTGCACTGCTCCAACAAAATTTTCATTCATAGATCCTGAAGGTTCGCCCAAAAAAGGTACTCAGATCTGAACTACGATTCATTGTCCCACACCTGTACCTACAAGAAAAATGGTTTTGTTGGTTGGATGAGGGGTTTTCCTTGGTCAAACCCAGTTTGGAATCAACCTTAATAATGGAATTGAAATAGAGAATGCTAGCAAGCAGTAGAAGTAGATCTAACAATGAAGCTATAATATTCAATAGATATGCAAATGTATTTGAAATGTAAACAAGTATGTTAATATGAAAGCTTGGAATTAAAACTAAAAACCATAAATGTAAATCAAAACCTCCATTATTGTATGCTCGGAATCCACCTTGAAGGGAGAATGAATTAATCTTGAAGATGAAGAAATGATCTTGAAAGAAGATCACACCATCATGATTGATAGATCTAGGGTTTGAATGATGAATCTTGAATGCTTGAACTAAGTCTCTTCAAAGGCTTGAATGCTTGAATCCTTGATCTTCAATGGAGAACTTGAATTCTTGAATGTGGATGATTTCTTGAGAGAAAACTTGATGGATTGTAGATATCTCCTTGAGAGTGCTTTATGAAAAGTGGAAATGCAAATGAGAGAGGAAGGCTTCCTTTTATACAAGTCTAGGGCACAAACTTCTAGAGAGGTTGACATAGGAGAATTAAATTCCCATTTAAACCTTAACCCCTAGAAATAGACCTAGATTAAATATAATATAAGAGGTTACCATTTTGAAATCCAAAATAGGCGATCCGAAAGTGGGAAATAAAACTTTCTAAAACCTGACATCTGGAAACTTCTAGATTTTTAAATCAAGACCCAGGGTCAAGGTCGAGGATGACTTTGACCTAGGTCAAGGTAGAGGTCAAATCTAACCTAGGTCAAGGTTGAGGTCAACCTTGACCCTGAGGTCAAGAATCTTAGGGTTTCAGGTCAGAATGCCCAAAATAGGTTGCGAAGAGATGGAAAGAGGAGAAGATAAAGGGGAAAAGGATAGAATCAAACCAGAGATCCACCAAGGCATCTGACATGATCCCAAACCACTTAATCAAATGGTTAAACCTATCCTAAAAGGAAGTGCTTCCATTTTCTAATGATACAAAAGGATTTAGACTGATACAATGGTTAGAAAGTAACAGTAGTTTTTGATCTAAAAAAAAGTCAATTTTTCAAATACAGATCCACTTCACACATATATGTTGATTTACTGACTAACCTTCATTTCCATCTCCATCACTGATCTTCTCAGAATTCACTTCAAGCAATCACAACTCTATTAAGCTCCTTCACAATTTCACCTTCAGCCTTCTACTTAGACTTATTAGTCAATAACATCAACAACTCCAACCCATGTTGTAACCTCACAATTAGGTTTTCCTTTATACCTCTTCAATTAGGAAGATCCATCTTTTACCACTTAATCTCCTCTATAGATCTTAGTTTTAGGTTAGATTCATTGAATCCTTCCATCATTATGTTCTTCATCCTTCCTTCTAGATACATCTCCAAACTTCTCTTTTAATCCATAATAAAACTATTTACCATGCATTAAATACTCCATACAATTCATTAATAAAGTCAACAAGATTTACATATCCCAAGAATTCAACTATGTCAGCTGGGAATCTCAATTCTTTCTCCAAATGTAAATTACTAACACTCGGTCATACCTCAGTCATCATTGTGTGTCACAGTCATCTCTACAAATTGTCTTCCTCGGAAAACACTGTCTTTTCTCGATAATTTCATGTCACTCAGCTTATAGTGATGTTTGGTCAACACTAAATTTACTCATCATATACTAGCGCTCGGTTGACACTAACATCACTCGGCTTAAACTAGATTTCTTCACTTTTTCTCAGTTAAACCTTCTTCTCCAATCTTTCTTCTTACTTAGATAAACAATACATTATCTTATCAATGTGCCAACTAATCAAGTACCCATTGAAGTATCAAATAACTCAAACTTTCCTTAGGTTCTCTTTTTATCTCCTTTCCCTAATCCTCTTCATCAATCAATAGATATCGTACTATCCTAGATAGCAACTATCTTACTAGTTAAGGTTTGACATCAATGACAATATAAAAATTGTTTCAATTGCAGTTTCCAACAATCTCCCTCTTTGGCATTGATGGAAATACCACATGAATAACACATGATTTACCAAACAATCCAAAAACTTATGTGTATAAGACTTGTGTAATATCCTTAGATTCATTCTAATTCACAACATCTTGCCTTGTTTGACCACATACACAGTTACTCCCTTTGAATCTTTCCAGTCAACCAACTATCTTTGAATCTCTCCCTTAGGTTCAATGATTCATCTCTATGTTTTCTTTAGAATCTCTCCCTCTTTGAGAACAATACCAAAGTAGTATCTATCACTTACATCGTCCACATGTAGATGTCTTCATGTTAGTTCAGTATGTTTTATTTCTCCCTTTGTCATCTTGCTTATTACTGATTATCATCTCTACTTTACTTCTCACAACTCTAGGCAACTCCTAAAGTGTGACCTTTTCTGCATCAATTTTTCAAATATTATGTGTAGCACATTTGATGCAATGCTCTTAGTTGACTAGGAAGCCTCAGTTAGGGGAATTAACCCTAGTTTACCTCTAAGATATTCATGAGCATCCTTAGGTAAAGCTTTTTTGATTATGTCTACTAGTTGTTCTTTTTTATTCACATATTCCATTCTCACTTCTTTATCTTGTACTAGCTCTCTCAAGTAATGATACTTGATAGAAATATGCTTAGTCTTTGTGTGCATCACTGGATTCTTTGATATATTGATAGAACTTGTGTTATCACAGAAAATAACAACCAAAACAGTGATTTCCTCTTTCATTCCTTTTAATAATTGCTTGATCCACACCAAATTTCAACAATTCACTGTAGTTGCTACATACTCAGCTTCTATTGTAGATTGGGAAATGCAGTTTTGTTTCTTGCTTGTCCATGATACTAATCTCTTTCCTAGAAAGAATGCTCCACCACTTGTACTTTTTCTATCTTCAACATTTCCAGCCCAATCTGCATCAATGTAGACTTTTAGTTCAAATTTCTCATTTTTCTTGTAGTATAATCCATAATCCTTTGTCCCTTTTAGATATCTTAGTATTCTCTTCATTTCCATCATATGATTTTCTTTAGGATTGGCAGAAAATATTGCCACAACCCCAACTGCTAGGGCTATATACGGTCTGTTGTGGACAACATATTGTAGTTTTCCAATCATAGATCTATACAAGGTTTGATTCACTTCAGCAATTTCATTAGTTTTTGATAGTTTATGTCTAGTAGCCATAGGAGTACTTACTGGTCTGGAATCCTCCATACCAAAATTCTTCAATATCTCTTTGACATATTTAGATTGAGTAATAAAAATACCTTTTTCCATCTGATAAACTTGTAAACCAACAAAGAATTTTATCTCACCAAACATAGACATTTAAAACTTAGTTTGCATCTCACTTGAAAATTTCTAACATAGGGCATCTTGTCCTCCAAATATGATATCATCAACAAAAATTTCAGCTAACAAAATCCCTTTACCTTCTTTAGTTTTCATATATAGAATGTTGTTGTCATTTTTTCTTGAAAATCTAATCTTTATCAAATAATTGTGTAGTCTCTCATACCATGCTCTTGGGGCTTGTTTCAATCCATACAGCACCTTGTTCAACTTGCAAACCATATTTTTTCTTTCTCAGGTCAACAAATCCTTCAAGTTGTTCAATGTATACTTCTTCTTCTAATATACCATTCAGAAATGCATATTTGATGTCCATCTGATATACTTTAAAATCTTTATATGCAGCATATGCAAGTAGAGTCCTCATTCCTTCTAATCTTGCTACAGGGCCCAATGTTTCCCTATTGTCTATTCCTTTCTCTTGTGCATAACCCTTTCATACCAATCTTGCCTTATTTCTTATGACTTGTCCATGTTCATTTAGCTTGTTTCAGAATACCCATTTTGTTCCAATAACATTCTTATATTCTGGTCTCGACACCAGAGTCCAGGTATCATTCTTTTCTATTTGATTAATTTCTTCATTCATAGCTTGAACCCAGTCATCATTCTCTAAAGCATCTTTTACTGTCTTAGGCTCAAACTCAAATAGTAAACATGCAGGGTCTTTCAACTTACTTCTTGTCAAGACTCAAGATTCTTTATCTCCAATGATTTTCTCAGGCTTATGATATCTTCTTACATATTGTGCCAATGTAGGTTCAGATTTATTTTCTCCTTGATCTTGATTTTCAGGTTCATCATGCAAATTATCAGCTTCATCTTCTGATTTCTCGGCAACATCCTCTTGATGCTCGACATTGCTTATCCATGACTCTGCTTCTAGTTCAAGTGTGTTACTTTCCCCTTCTTCTTCCATGTAAATAAAAGATCTGTAATCCTCAAGTTCTTGTCTGCCCTCCAGTTCATTCTTTTCAGCATATTCATCAACTCTAAAATTTGCATTTTCCACAACTTTGTTAGTGTTATAATTCAAACACTTATAAGCTTTTCTCTTAGTGGAATAACCTAGGAATATGCCTTCATCACTTTTTGTATCAAATTTTCCATTCCTATTGTCTTTCAGTATATAGCATTTACTCCCAAAGATTCTAAAATACTTCACATTAGGTGCATAACCATGCCATAACTCGTAAGGTGTAGCATTTGTACCTCTCTTGATTTGTACTCAGTTTAAGGTATAAACAGTTGTACTTACAACTTCTCTCTAGTATTTTTTTGCAACATTCTTCTCAATCATAAGTGTTCTTGCACAATCCATAATTGATATATTTCTTCTCTTTGTTATGCCATTCTGTGGAGGTTCTCTCAGTGTAGATGTCTATCTCTTGATTTCTCTATCATTGCAAAATAGATTGAACTCATTTGATATAAACTCTCCACCTCAGTCAGATCTCAAACATTTTAGGCTTCTATCTATTTCTTTTTCAACTTTTACCAAATACCACTTAAACAATTGAAATGCATTAGATTTCTCTTTCAAAAACATTACAGTCATCATCCTAGTGTAGTCATCAACAAATAGATTAAAATACCTATCACCACAATAACTTTGTACACCCATAGGTCCACAAAGGTCAGTATGAACTAATTCCAAAATATTTTCAAAAGTATATGTCTTTCTCTTAAAACTAGACTTTGTCATTTTTCCAAATTGACATTATTTACACATCACATGATCAAGTTTCTTCAATCTCGGCAAACCTCTAACTTTCTTCTTTTTACTAATATTAACCAGATTGTCAAAATTCACATGACACAACCTCTGATGCCATAACCATACATCATCAAATTATGCAAATAAACATGTTTCTTCATATAGGTCTAGATAGAACAAGTTACCTCTTGTCTATTCTCCACTTCCAATTAGTTCACCAATGGCATCAAATATTTTAGCCTTTCTGTGATGAAATTTCACTCGATAACCAGTACTATTCAACTATGCATCACTCAAAAAATTATAGTTAAGACCTTCAACCCAATAAGCATTTTCACATGTGATCTTATCAGTCAGCTTAATTGATCCTTTACCTCTCACAAAACATGGTGCATCATTACCAAACTTAACACTTCTACCTTTGTAATGATCTAGGGTTTCAAATTTACTTTTATCACTAGTCATGTGATGTGAGAAACCTCTATCAATAATCCATTTATCACTTTTACTCACATAATAAATAAGTGCAGTTTTCTCATCTTCATTAGGATCATCTTTCATAGCAACATAAACTACTTCAATATCACATTCATTAGATTCACTAGTGTCATTGTCAATTTCCTCTTCAACAATATAGCAGGATTTCTTACCTTTGTCTTTGTAGTCTTTGTACCTTTGGTGATCTCTATCATTGTTCTTATCCTTATACTTGTTTTCCCTTCTCTCATCCTTGCCAGTCCTATCAAGGCATCTTGCTGCAATATGGCCAACTTTGTTACATGAAAAATAGATCATAGGAAGTTTACCTTTATATTTCCCTCTTCCTCTTTGTAGTCTTCTAGCCATGAGTGCCTCAAGATCATGTAGTTCCTCATCAGAAGTGTCACTTTTCACACATTTTTCTTTTTCCTTCTTAGACTTGTGAAAAACCATTTGTGACTTGAATGCAGATTCAACATTAGGAACAATGTAGTTATCATAGTTAGACAGCTCAAAAGCAGTAAGCTTACCAACAAGACTTTCCAGAGTTAGAACATTACCAAGATTACATCTTGATTCTTGAATTGCAAAAATTTTGATAGCATAGATAGGAAGCAAGGTTCTCAATACCTTACCAATAGTAGTCTCATCATCAATGATTCCATTAGCTCCTCTTATAATATTCACTATCTCCTTAATTCTACCACAGTACTGAGCAATATTTTCACCTTCTTTCATTTTAATTTCATCAAACTTACCTCTCAAACTTTCAGCTTTTTCTCTTGGTACATTAGTATCTCCACCATAGATAGTTGCAAGAGTATCCCACATTTGCTTTACAGTAGTGCAGTCTTTGATATCTTCAAATTCAGGATAGCTTAAGGTAGATGAAATCTCCAACATTGCTTGATTATGTTCTTGTTTTTCTTTCATCTCCTCGGTAGTCAAAGGTGCAACAGGTATAACATATTCATGTTCCACATAGTAATTTATCGAATCACCAATACCAGCTAGATGCAATTTCATCAGACTTTGCCATGTAGCTAAGTTCTCTTTGTTCAACTTCGGCACCTCCTTTTTATACATCTTGGTCATTAGCTTCAAGTACCTTTAAAATTTTCTCTATAAGCACCAAAAAATATGATACCAATTGTTAGAACTATTTAGAACAATAGAGAGGGGGGGAATCAGTTGTTCTCGGGTCCAGATGTACCAATTGAACTTTCTAGCACTTCAACAATCTTAGATCTAATCACCAACATAACTCAATCTCTATAGTATATATCAGAAACATATAACATGCAGTCCACTTTCAAAAAGTAATTAACTTGTAGAATATAACAAAATTCACACAAGTATAACACCAGGATTTATAGTGGAAACCCAACTTGGAAAAACTCACTTTGTAACATGCTACTGATATTTCACTCTTCTGAAGTGAGCTTTGTGAAAAGCAAACCCTGTTAAAGGTTTACAAACACACTGCTAGGTGTGACCCTGTTAAAGGATTTAAACACCCTGTCAAAAGTGACCTGGTTAAAGGATTTAAAACATTCCATTAGAATGCCACCTCGATTAAAGGATTTATACAATGACTGTTAGGTCAACCTTGATTAAAAGATTTAGACTGATACAATGGTTAGAAAGTAAAAGTTCTGATCTAAAAAATCATACAACTCACTTTTGCAAATACAGATCCACTTCGCACATATATGTTGATTTACTAATTGACCTTCATTTCCATCTCCATCATCGATCTGCTCAGAATTCACTTCAAGAAATCACAACTTTGTTTAGCTCCTTCACAATTTTACCTTCAGCCTTCTACTTAGAATTATTAGTCAATAACATCAACAAATCCATCCCATGATGTAACCTCATAATTAGGTTTTCCTTTATACCTCTTCAATTAGGTAGATCCATCTTTTGATACTTAATCTCCTCCTTAGATCTTAGGTTTAGGTCAAATTCATCAAATCCTTCCATCATTATGTTCTTCATCCTTCCTTATAGATACATCTCCAAACTTCTCTTGTAATCCATAATAAAATGATTTACCACACATTAAATACTCCATATAATTCATTAATAAAGTCAACATGATTTACATATCCTGAGAATTCAACTATGTTGGCTGGGAATCTCAATTCTTTCTCCAAATGTAAATTACTAACACTTGGTCAATACTATGTTCTTCACCTCGGTCATCACTGCATGTCACAATCATATCTACAAACTGTCTTCCTTAGGAAAAATTGTCTTTGCTCGGTAATTTCTTGTCGCTCAGCTTATACTGATGGTTGACCAACACTAAATTTACTCAGCTTGACACTAACATCACTGAGCTTAAACTAGATTTCTTCACTTTTTCTCAGTTAATCCTACTTCTCTAGTCTTTCTTTTTATTAAGATAAACAATACATTATCTTATCAATGTGCCAACTAATCAAGTACCCATTGAAGTATCAAATAACTCAACCTTTCCTTAGGTTCTCTTGTTATCTCCTTTCCCTAATCCTCTTCATTAATCAATAGATATGGTACTATCCTAGATAGCAACTATCTTACCAGTTAAGGTTTGACATCAATGATAATATAATAGTTGTTTCAATTATAGTTTCCAACACTACTTAGGGTGAAAAACTTAGAAGCTTGGAGGCACAGGTTCCCCCTTACATTGCACCCACTTCTCAGGCACACCAACCTTTGAAGTCCATGGTTCATCACCTCCAAAAGAACTATTGTCTCTACCAAGAGCCATGAAAAGTGTGGGATGTCTTCACAGGCATGGGTGGCCCCTTGTGTCAGTGAATAGAAGTTTTTTTGGCAATTACAACATGGTATTTAGTCCAAGACATCTCATTCAATGGGTGGTGTGATAAACTCCCGCAAGAGGTCTCCCAACCTTGAGAACTAAGGTTTTACACACCAAAAAGGTACAAGAGGAGAGATATCATCAAAAAAGACTATCGATTAGATTATTAGTCACAATCATGCATTTATATAGTAGTTTGGATGGAGACCTGGCTTTGGCTTGTTACCACTTGAGGTCATACCTTGGAACATTCAAAGTGAATGTCTTGGTCCGATGAAGGCCTCTCTAAAATAATTGTACAAATTTATCTTACACCCAAGATCCATGAAGGTGAGGGGAGAGGATATGTCTATATAACCCTTGAGGGATTACAAATGAGAAGAAATGGCAAACACTCAAAAGAAAAGACTCATTTTAGGCACCAAATCAAGTATTTTATAACTACTAAAACACATACATAGATTTGGAATACACACAAGGTCTTCATCAAGCATCATGCATCGTGTAATGTGTTAGTATTTTTTAATTGTATCTTCATCCCATGATTTCCAAAAGCTAAAATAGATCATCAATAATAGCAAAGCTGCTATCCTAAATGCATAAATAAAGTTTTGAAATCAGAGAAAGAAGATTTGTAGATAAAAGACATAGATCTTAAAAAATGCGCAGTTCTGAGAACCAATTGTGCATTTTATCTTTTCAAGTGTGCAGTTCTACCATCTACACAATTCCAAATGCTAGCTACACAGTTTTGGACCCTAACTGCACAGTTATGCAATCAAATAGAGAAATTAGGGTTTCAAGACTTCCAGATTAGGTCCAATTTGCATATTAACTCTAGAAACATGTAAGTGTGTGTAGTATGAACTCATTAATCCATTTATTAGGATCATTTATGTGAAATTTGATTTATTATAGGCCTTAATTTTACTAATTTATAGATTTGAAACAATTAGAGTTGATTGACTAACAATTGAACAAGATTGCTTGATTGAACCCTATACTAGGTGAAGTTCATTTTATCAACCCAATTGAAGTGTGGGATTGCTTTTAAAAAACCTAAATTGAAATGTGATGTTCATTAAATCCTTTTAGAACATTCTTTAATCCATTTGAGAGTTGATTTTAAGCCTTAGAATAAAAGAACAATGGGTGGATAAGATCAAACTAAGCAACAAAACCCTAAAACCCAAAATGCCTAATCAAGACCCCAACTGCATAGTTATGGCTATGAAATACATAATTATGACTACCAACTACATAATTTCTTTGACCAAGTGCACAACTTCTTTGACCAAGTGCACAACTTGACCTCTTAAGAGCTAGAAAGCCTCTCGGGACTTCCAAATGTACAATGACATAAAAAAACCAATCAGATATGAGTGTTCACATTGGGTGTTGGTGCCCAAAAATGATGGATCACTTTTGGCCAACTAACAAGTACACATTGATACCTCTGCAATTCTAGCTTAATCAAGCCAAGGCTGGTAGGCCTGAATTCACTTTAAACTATCAAATTCTCTATGTCATACAACTGCGTACTACATAAACAAACAAAGTTCCTCCCAAGGTGGTGAATGATCCTTGGAGGAAAGTAAAAAATCCTCTAATAATCTCTACTCTATAAATCTTGACTAAAGTGGATTAAACTAAGGACTCAAAAGTAATTTTTTGAAATAATGATTATATAATCTACAAACTACAAAGTATGAAACAAATGACAGTTTCCACATAATAGTTAGATCAGTGCCTTCTAAATACTTGGGCTATAGAGTCATAAAACTTTCAATCCTACGTATGATCAGAGATGGTTTTAAAAACTTACTTTTAATAAAGAAAGACTGTCATTCCATAGGCTTCCACTTGATTCACAATTCAAATCAATTTACACAACTAATCCTATCGAGTTTAACTCAAATTAAGAGACCGATAAGAACAATGGCAAGTTCATAGACCATACAATTGATACTCGAGTTGTATATATTAACTTTGAATTACAATATTCAGGGAATATAACACAATGAAACACTCTATAAAATAGAATATCCGAAAGACTAATTGAAAACATATAACTTATAACCACAAATAAAAAGAAATGACACTTATCTTTATTAATATTGAAAAACTGGTAAATAAGAGTTCATAGTTGTAGTTGTTTATGAAATTCCATTCTATCAAAATATATCTTATGAAAATATTAATTTTATTCTCTTCTCTCTACATTTTACATTATGTATATATATATATGTGTTTGAGTGGCTTTCACACCTCTTTAGGGTGAAAAGACACAACCCTTATTACAATTTTTTTTAAAAAAATAATAAACTAACTAAAAAATAACTACCTAACTTTCGGATTTGGGTCTGGTTGAAAAACCAAAACACCTTGTGGAAAGCTAAGATTTTTATTGGAAATAGAAAATTTGATTTCCTGAATTGGGTCTATTTTAGCTTTTTAAAATTTGACCATCTTTAGCCTTTGTTGGCATCATCTTTGTAGCAAGTCGAAATTCCAGCATTTTCTGAAGGCTTTGATTATAGAATTTTGATTGTTCTTGTCATAGAGATTGCTTCCTTAATCTCTCAACTTTTTAATTAAAAATTAATATAATTTTTTCATCCCATTTCATGTACTCCATCATTAATTATTGGGCATGGAGTTTAAGAGGCCATCTTTTAGGGTTTTATCACTATATAGGACTCCAAATTTTGCCCAAAATTTAGAGCTCCAACACCAGGTTCACCAATTGTAAGATAAAAAAAAGGCATAGTTAGAATATCAAGACAACCATAAAACCTTAAAGATATGAAAACCTATCTAATCCTATCATGAAAATCACTTGAAATATAAAGGAATCAAAACACAATAAAACCCCCTTCAAGTGAAGTTCTCATGTTCTCATTTCTTCTCCATTGAATGAAATTATATAGCTTTGTGACAATGATGAAAATGCACTAAGCAATTGAAAGAAAAATGATGAGAATACTAGGAGAAAAATAATAGGAAAAGTGGTTAGCCAAATTAGTGCAAATGAGGCTCAATTTATAAGGCTGAGAGCCAAAATGCAAGAAAAGGAAAGTTAGAGTGCAATTTGGAAATATGTCATAATTATGAAAAATTGCTGCACAAATTAGCAAATTGAAAGGCTAAATTAGAAAAGTGTCATACTATGACACATTATGACAAGGGTAAGAGATGCATTTTAGAATGCACAAATTAAGGGAAAATTGGCATAGAAAGATGGAGGCAAATTAATAGGGAAAATTTTAAGAGGTGGAGCATAATTAGGGGGAAAATGTTAGAGGAAAGGTGGAAGCTAATTAATAGGAAATGAAGCCCAAATTAAGGGAATGTGTAAGAGTCATCATTTTCAAAATTTTAAAACTCATTATTCCCTCAAAAAGGATAATTAGGAATTAGGAATTAATCAAAACTCCCAAAATTCATGGAAAAGGGAAAAATTAAATAATTCTAAAATTAATTAATTGTGGGAGAAATAGGATAAGGGGAATTAATCTAATAAATAGATTAATACAAAAGGGATAAACTATGGGTTATCTATCCCAAGGGGACAAATTAGTAAAAATGATTGATTGAACTGGTGACATAGGATTGAAAAGGGTTTCAGCTTGAAAGATTTGATAAGGGTTTGAACCAATTTTGATGATTTAAAATCGAGTAGGGAATGACACAACATCGATGAACTTTGACAATATGTGCGATCGAGGGCGATAGGATAAAATAGAATCGATGAACTTTGACAATGCTATTGGGCTAACTAGGAATGATGAAATAGCATCGATGAACTTGAACAATGCTATTGAACTAACTTGGATTGGGATGATGATGATGAGGCATCAATGAACTTTGACAATGCACTCGAACTGATGATAAAAAGGATCTAAAAAAAATATTGATGAACTTGGACAATGCTATTAAAAAGGATGGACGATTAGGTTGATGATGACGATGCATCGATGATCTTTGATAATGCCTTGGATTGATGATGATGAGGCATCGATGAAATTTGATAATGCCTTGGATTGATGATGGTGATGATGAGATTGAAATGATTTGGATTGATTAGGAAGGGATTATGACTGATTTGGACCAATTTAGGAAGGTTTTACATGGTTTAGGATCAATTAGGATCAGTTTAGGAATGTTTAGGAAAGTTTAGGATTGGTCTAGGAATATTTCGATGATAATTCAAACTTGATCAATTTAGCCAAAGAGATCGAAGTTATGATGCAAGAGGAGAGAAATGTTAGTGATTGATCAAATGAGAAATGACACAAGATAAAAGAGATGTTAAAAGGGAAACACATAGGTGTGAACCATTTTTAGGTGTCTACAGCTATGTGTGCATTTTGTTATGTCCTCATTATCAGATAAACTTCTCCTTCACCAATCACTTTTACAACTTACTCGATGGTGAATGTTATTCGACATGGCACCATTTCTCAAACCCTTCTTCCTTCGAATAAATTTTGTATCATTTCATCTTTGGTAGGTTACTTGACATGATATTTTATTTGATGCATCAAGTGAAGTGGCCCTACCAAATTTTGAAGAACCTTGACCATCTTTATTAAACCATATTCACTTATTCAAAGTTCCATTTGGTTTGATACCGCTTCCTGCCACATCATCGCACACTAGTTGGCCTTTCCATGTGGCATCACCTTGTGATCTTGATAACTTTCTCTTTCCTCATCATTCCAAACCATGGGATCATGAGCGCTCAAAACCTATCACTATATTACCCAAGAACCATCACTAATCCACACTAGATGACTTGCCATGTGTCACAATCTCATGATCCCACGGGTTTTCTCTCTCTACATTAGATGAGATCGCAGGATTATGGGATGATGCCATGTGCCATCCTGAACCCACCATATTTCCCTAGAACACATGCCACTTATCACCCTTTGATTCACCCTTGGACTACCAACTCACTACCTAATTGTTAGTGACATCATGTACTGAGTCATCACGGGCCCACAAAATATTTTTAAGTCCTCCACCAATTCCAAGTTGCCTTTGCATGCGAGCCCTTCTTTCCAAAAGATGACATGCCTTAGATAATTCAATACTAGTGTGTTGATACATAAAAAGACAAGTTTGGCACACCCCCTAGATAATGTGGGATAAATGTCCTCTACATACAAAAAATATTAAGGTAGTTACAAATATACTTCACATCCACATGGAGCCATGATTATAAAAAAATTTACAAGGAGACTTTTGTTTCTTCAACCTTCTCAAAAGGATATCAAATACAAGTGTTTGGTGATGACTTGTGTGCAACAAATTTGAAGGCTAAATTTATGAAAATGGAACTACAAAATGTGTGAATTTTGGGGGTCTCACAATGGCTCTTTTTGGGGATGTATGTTCATTTGGACATAGCAAGAATTCAGTTATCTCTAGGGAGAAAAATAAAATCATATGAAAAGAAAAACATATTTACACTTATGGATGACAATATGGGGTTCATACAAATGAGGTGGAATGGGTGTCCTAAACTACCATGCATGGAATAGAGATTGTTCTCTTAAGATAAAAAGTACTTCAAGAATTGTCCATGCATTGGCAATTCTTTAGTTTCCCTTGAGGTATTTTGTAATTAGTAAGCATTTTCTCCTCCTTTCCCAATAATAATATATAGACCAAGACACAAAACCTCAAATTTTCCATGTTTTCCCCTATCCCGATTCTTGGTGTTCCATATGAGTACCCAATCTCCTTCTTTGAATGTTCTATTAGTTTCCCTTTTGTCATGCAAGCACTTCATCTACTATTGGCTTTTGAGATTCTATATTTGAGCATCCCTCCCGATTTCCTCAAGTTCAACAAATTGTTCAATTCTTTCTTCCATGAAGTTTATGTCATTAATTTCTTCCTCCAATATAAATATGTATACAGGTAGAAAATTGTCTAAAGGAAGCATGGATTTCTTCCCATACACTAATTCATAAGGAGAAATACCTATAGATTTCTTGATAGTAATTATGTCAGTCCACAACGCCAAATTTGATTTAGAATCCCAAGCCTTTTTATTATTCTCTAACATCCTTTTGATTGTTTTAAATATATTTTTGTTGTTAGAAGCAACTTTCCCATTTCCTTGTGGATGAAATGGTGATGCATATGATAGGAAAATCTTGTATTCTTTACAAAATTCTATAAATTCATTTGACCTAAAGAACATCCCATTATCAGTGACTAACTTGTGTGGCACTCCAAATCTGGTCATGATGTTTTCCATCAAAAATTTAATTACTACTTTTCTAGTGGCTTGTCTAGTTGGTACTGCTTCAACCCACTTAGTGAAATAATCTATAGAAACCAAAATCCACATATGCCCTCCACTCGATTTATCATGTATCTCACTGATGATGTCAATACCCCACATCTGAAATGGCTCCTTAGTTTGCATATGTTTGAGAGGTAAAGCTCCTTAATGTTTCAGATTTCCTAAAAGCTTCTGGCATGACTCACACTTCCTTACATAAGTACAACAATCTTTAAACAAGCATGGATAGTAGTATCCTTCTCTCAATATCTTATGGGCTATGGTTTTTACATTTTAGTGTCCACCACAAATTCCTTCATGGAGTTTTTTTAGGAGAGAGAGAGAGAGAGAGAGAGATCATCTTAAGGGGAGGGGGGAATAAAAATACACTATCTAGAGACCTAAATATATTAAAAAGACTATAAATATAGTAAATTGACCTAGAGAGAGAGAGAGAGAGAGAGAGAGAGAGAGAGATAGTCCTAGGTATTATCTTGAACATATGTCAGAAGACTATGTACTAATACTATAAAGTAAATAATATATTTTTATGTGAGAGAATGGGTCAATTTGAAACATACTTTATGTCAAATAATAGAGAGTCTTAGGTTCCTTGGGTCATCCTAAGGGGTCATCATATGTATTAATTGGTCATTTGGGATATATTAATTGGTCCTATAAGCTCCTAAGATACATTAATGGGTTTGAATAAGTCCTAAGATACATTGATGGGTCAGAAGGAATATTAGGATACATTAAGGGGTCCTAGGTATCTTAAGTAGTCCTAAGTGGTCATATGATACATTAATGAGTCCTAGGATGTCTTAACGGGTTCTAGGTTTCATAAGTAGTCCTAAGGGATCCTAGGATACATAATTACATTAATTTGTCCTAAGATGTCTTAAGGGGTACTAGGTGTCTTAACTAGTCCCAAGGGGTCCTATGATAACATTAGTGGGGCCTAGGATGTATTAAGGTCTCTTGATTGTCTTAAGAGGTCATAAGGGGACCTCATATGTATTAATAGATGAGCTAGGATACATTTATGGGTGCTAAGTTATCCTAGGGTACATCAATCAACATTGGGATACATTCATGGGTCTCATGACATCCTAAGATACATTAATGGGTCCTATGGGTCCTAAGGGATCATAGGTGTCTTAAGAGGTCTTAATGGGTCCTAATATATCTTAAGCATTCCAAAAAGAGAGAAATAAAAAAACATAGAGAGAGATAAACATAGAGAGAGAGAGAGAGGAAAAACAGAGTGATAAAATCTACAGAGATTAAATTAAAGATGCATACTTTCTTTAGTTTTATAATAATGTGTCAATGCAATGTCATGATTTTTTTGTTCTCTACTAGGTGGCCACTTTCATGCAAATTTATATTGTTGCCTTGTCCTTTTGTTTCCCATTTACTTTCTTCAAAAAAATGCCCTTGAAAAATTAACTCGAACCAAAATAATATTCTTTATAAAAAATGAGAATTAACTTTGTATATGTTTTTATTAAAAATAAAAATATACCTTTGATTTATACCCAATTGAACAGTCATGCCAAAAAAGTAAAACCCGACCAACATACATTGGGTGAACATAGTTAGTTACCAAAGATGATATCGATCGTTGTGTTATTGTTTGTGCCAACCTCGTTTGTGCAAATGGGTTTTCATACAAAGGGATTTGGGTTTGTATGAAGGTGGTTCACATGAAGGGGTCTTCAGGCGAAGGCCCCTATTATGGCCTTCTCCCCCAAAGCCAACTTGTTTCTACAAATGTTTGCCCTTTGGAGCTCTGGTTCAAGGACCAAATAGAACAATCTTGAGAAACCCAAATGCCAGATGGTGATACTCAAAACAAGCTTTTCATAATTATGATTTCAATATATATTGAGTTCATTAGAAATTTCTATTTTTTAGTTTTTATTAAACATAGGTTTCTGACCATTTAGCAATTTCTTTGTTTAACGCTTATGGAAAAATAGTAAAATAGGAAAAAAAAATAATGAAAAATATCTAGGCACTATGTATTTATATAATCTTTCTAGCAAAAAAAATGAATTTCAATGTATACAAGTCAAATTAAGGGCCTCTAAATGAACCTATGTCCAAATTATAGTTAATGCCACTTCAAAACTTAATAAACTATAAAATATTCAACCAAATTGAATGAAACCAATTGGATACATTAGATATTGGTGTTTCTTGCTGATTCTTCCACGAGGGAGCCCTTTGAATCAGATTATATATATAAAATAAAATATATGGTGGCTTGTCCGCTTTTGATTAAAGAAAAAAAAAATCCTTTTTAGAAAAAAGTTATATTGATCTAACTTAATGTCACTCTTTAAAAATGTTGATTTTTTATACAAACTACTTTTCGAAAGATAAGGAAAAAATATATTTAGAGCCTACAAACAAAATGCTAAAAATCACTAGTTTACATCATCTTGAAATTCCTAATTGTTTTGTAGCAATAGTGTCCAAATGTGAAGTTTTTTTTTGTAGAATGTCCATTTCAATGTCAAAGTTGGCAAAAAGTGGGACACGGTATTGTGGGACCACCCACAATGCAATTCATAACATTATTAGGGAGCATAAATTCTAGTGTTTTACCTTATTCCTTTCCATATTGCTCTTCCATTAGATTGATTTCTTTTCCACCATTTTCTTTTACTGAGTTGAATGAAAAATTTATAGCTAACACTCATTATCCATGCTCATTTCAATTTTTTTTCTTCCAAGTAGGGCTCCTCACCTTCTTCCTTGTTTGGTCCTCCCTTGGAATTCCTTTATTATGAAATAAGCTCATCTTGAAGCTTTAACCTAGTAGATTATCATATTTGACAAAGAAAAAAGCTAGGGTGTTTTTAAAAAAAGAATTTTTTCTTCCTCATGTTTACTCCACTCACTTTACAGAAAGGTTAGGGGAGAGGACTTGAGGTTGAGCACCCTAATTTTATGTTTCTCAAAATCATATGTGGAAATTTCAAATCAGTCCCAATTTTTTTTATAGAAAATTACTTGGGAAGTCAGGGGTAACCCCCTTGCCCAAGCGGTTCTTAAGGTTGTGCTAAGGCTTTGGGTTCTTCCCATGTAGGTCCAAGGTTCAAATTTTGTTAGTCAAGGTAACTTGATTGGTATGGTGTGTGGGCTATTGCATCTGTCCCTAAGGAGTAGTCTTGCCTCATCTAACCCCATCAACACCCCAACTTGGTCTAAAAATAATCCTAAGGCAAGGTATAATGAAATTGTTGGGATGAGATATGGGGATACCCTTGGGTCATAAATAAAAAAATAACTTACATATAAAGTCTCTTAATTATAACTAAGGTTTCAAGGCCACCTAAGTATGCTTTTGTCAAGATGCCCAAAAATCCTATTGATGTGAGTTTTATTCCACTGCAACATGCAAGATTGAACACACAATGTTTCAAAGTGAAACACTTAAATAATCAATTCTCTCTTGAATAAGGTCACTTCTCATGCTAAGATTGAAAAGTAAGATCATGAAATGACTTCAAAGTTTCTTTTATTGTGGATAATCACTCAATTGAAATGATGTTATTTTTTGGAGTCACTAAGGGGACTTGCACTATTTCTCAATATTTATCAATTTTCTTCTAAATATTTGGCTTCTCAATGTGCAATGAAAATATAGTTTTTTTTTAAATTTTAAACTCTCCTTTAACTTAAACTTAAACTTAACTTGTACTACTACTCCTAACTATGAATGCAAGGAATTATGGATGGACTTGGACTCTACTAGATGTAGCTTTGTCAGCGACTCTACCCACCTAGTGCAAGCTTCTAAGGCACTACTACATTTGGGGCCAAATTTTGACAAAAGTTTTTGATGGGTAACTTTTTATTATGAATTTGGTGTTTTTTTTTGTAATAGGCCCCGATCGTGTCAGTATTCTGATGGGTGTTTAATTGACCATCGGAATTTCAATAGATTCGGGTATAGATGAAAAAAAAATGTGAAACGACCTCATCATTTTTATTTCAATTGGATAGAGAAGGAGCAGGAGAAGAAGCGAAAGCTGTGCGTGGGAGAAGGTATGTGATTTTTTCATCTTTCGAGCATCATATTCAAATGCATTGCATTTTATTTGATCACGAATGTTCTCTAAAATGACTGTATTCTATTGGTGTCATACCCTAGCCCATGCTTTAACTCCATTATTTGATGTTATTGGTGCTTGTGCTCAAGAATATCCATTTTTTTGAAATGTTGACTATGGTTATCAAATGGATAGCCCGTGAGCTTCTAGCTATACACCATTTGTATATTTGATAGGTTAGGGCATCAAATGTATATTGTATCATTGATAGTTGAGACTTTGTTAAAAGAAAATAAGACAAAGAATGATTTTGATTTAGTCTCTCTATTTTGATCCCTAAGTGGCTTACAACCCTAGAGAAGTATATGTAGATTTACGGATGCAGTTGCAGGATACATAGCAGCCAATAATTCACAAGAAATCTGTGCATCCAATTTGAATAGAAATTAATACAAAGAAATAGGGTCCTCCAATGGCACAATCATTCAAACCTTGACTGTCCCCTCAACCAGTGACCCTTCAAAACTGAGTTATCATGCAATCAATGAGTGATCTTTCATTCTCTTGGTGAGCTTCTAGCTAGGTGCCATTTGTATATTTGATAGCTTAGGGCATCAAATATATATTGTATCATTTATAGTTGAGACTTTGTTAAAAGGAAATAGGACAAAGAACAATTTTGATTTAGTCTCTCTATTTTGATCCTTAAGTGGCTTACAACCCTAGAGAAGTATATGCAGATTTACGGATGCAGGTGCATGATACATAGCAGCCGATAATTCATAAGAAATCCATGCATCCAATTTGAATAGAAATTAATATAAAGAAATAGGGTCCTCCAATGGTGCAATCATCTGGACCTTGACTGTTCCCTCAACTAGTGACCCTTCAAAACTGGGTTATCATGCAATCAGTGAGTGATCCTTCATTCTCCTGGTCTGCCCTGCATCCAAGCATATTGGAAATACATAATACAATGATAACAAGTCTTTCACAATCCCCCTTCCCTCAAGGAACACTATCAACCATCCCTTCCACATAGCATTTCACCTTTTTATGAGTGGATTGTGTAGGAACAGTTTACATTAAACAAGGAGAAAACTCCTCAACACATCTTGGAAACCATTGAATTCAATAATAAATGAAACCTAACACCAACACTATTCCTTCTATAGTTGCAGGATACATAGTAGTTGATAATTCACAAGAAATCCATGCATCAAATTTTTATAAGGATATCCTACTAATCAATAGGAATTTTCTTGAGATGACCAATGATTATGCATTTTGATGGCAGTATGTTAATTCAAAAGGATAATATAAATCTGAAACAATTTTTTTTATTTTCTCAAACTATAAATGTGGTTAAAGGGAAAATATTATGTGGAAAACCCACAAACCAAGCTAGCAAATGATTGTACATCAAATTATTCCTATATTCATTCAAGTATTGCTATGCTTTAGATACCTGACCTTTGAGCTTCATCTAGAGGAATGTGTAGCTTTAAGATAGAGTTACTTCTTGGGCCTTACAATAGGGTGGAATATGATCAAGATTTGTTTAGGATGTATCTTTGTTAGCCCCATTGTTAGGTTCTTATAGTTCATGGTTTGAATCTATTATGGTTGTGTAAATGATTTGTAGATGATTTTTATAAGATAATTATTGGACACCATGACTGGAACAACTGGTTGTTGACTATTGTACACATGAATCATATCTGCCAATGGTTCTTTGTGTTCAAGAATTTGTTGATCAATCTTTGAGATTTATTGTCCCATCTTTAAAAGAGTGATAAAAGATATAGTGAGTGCTATCTTTTCCAAGTGTTTTGTGGGTGCCATTATTTTCTAGGAGTAATTGCTGGAACCAAATTATGTTCTTTGCCTCTAGTAAATATTGTAGACACAATCATCTTCTTGGTGAAGGGTTGTTTCCATCCCCATGAGGGACTTTTGCATGGTTTTCATTCCCTTGTAGTATAGTGAACCTAATTTAATACAAGTGTGCACTATTTTGGGATCCATAATTCATGGCCCCTACACTGTGGTTGTTAGCCTAAGACAAGCCTACCTTTGCATATAATAAGAAGCCAACATGAAACAAACATCCAGAGGTTAGGGGGTTGTTCCCTATCCATAATTTATTATTTAAGTGCTAAGTGATGATGGGTATATCATGTAATTCATACCTAGTGTGTCTCTTTCTTTCTCTCCATATTTCACATTAGGATTATATGTTATAAAATACTAATGAAATCAACTATTGGTCAAATCTAATCAAAATTGCAATATAAAGATTAAAATAGATCTTAAAGAAATATGGGAACCATTTTTGACAGATATTGTACAAACGAAGAGAATACTCCGAAGAGGAAATGCTTTAATGTGGAACAATTGAAAGACAATATTTTACTTTTATATGCACATCTGCAATGTTTTTGATATATTTATGAGATAAAAAAACCATAGAAATAATAGCATATAGAAGAAAGTAAAGAATAATGATCATACTTTGAGATATTGTGGAAACTTAAAGGAAAGAATGCTTGGTGGGGTTATCATGCAATCAGCGAGTGATCCTTCATTCTCCTAGTCTTCCTTGCATCCAAACATATTCAAAATATACAATACAATGATAAAAAGTCTTTCAAAATCCCCCTTCCCTCAATGAACACTATCAAACATCCCTTCCACATAGCATTTCACTGTTGTATGAGTGGATTGTGCAGGAACAGTTAACATTAAACAAGGAGAAAACTCCTCAACACATCTTGGAAACTATTGAATTCAATAATAAATGAAACCCAACACCAACACTATTCCTTCCATTCACTTCTACCAAGAATAAAGCATTTAATCTATTCAACATTACATATAATCATTAGATAGTTACATTTCCTAACTATGTAGAGGAATAGTCACGACCAAAACAATCAAAACTACTTTCACCCTTGCACAAGCTATTCCAAACTTCAAGTAAAATGAGCAATATGATATTTCAAATCATTCATATTCATAGTAACCATTCGAAGGATCATTTTGTCAATGAACCCTCTGACTGTACCCCTGTGGCAGAGAAAGGAAACCTAAAAATAGAGAAAGAAAACTTAGTAAAACTAGTCTATGCCACTATTTGTGAGGGAAACTTAGTCACAACATCAAGTATCATCTCATCATGGTCTATTCACCATGTTTCAACACCCGATTCACTCTGATCTATTCAATTTACACCATTCTTCTTCTCCAGGACTCAAAGACTTGAAATAATATATTTGGTAAAAATTCATGAAATACTAAAGAAGACCTGCTATTTGTTAGACAAATCTTCATTGTCCCCCACAAAAAACTAAGTAATAACTACTCTACCCTTAATTTGTTTAACAATGCACCATATTAGACAAAGTAGGTTTTATCACACATGGCATGAACTCTCTTCAAACTCACAATACATTGCATACGTAGTACATAACTCATGAGATTCTAAAGAAGGCCTCATTCTTAATGAGTTATAAACATGCCATTGTTTCAGTTTTTCTTGCGAGTTATGATAATTTTTGTAAACATGCCATTGGTTCAATTTAGTGTATTCATTTTTTTCAAACAAATTTTCATTGTCTTCTGATTGTCTTCTTTATATAGTAGCATGTATTAATTGGTTGACAAATAAAGAAGCATTTAGACAATCAGAAGACAATGAAGATAATTTTAAATGCATCTAACACAATTTTTTTTTACAAAATTAAACCAATGGCATGTTTACAACAAAGAAATAGAGTGATAATAATATGCTGAAAATTGTATTCTATTTAATACACGCCAAAGGACCAGTCCCAACAATTCTTAAACATACTTTATTTGATATGATGAATTCTTAAACAATTAAGGTTGGAGTAGACATAGTTATCACACAGTTTTTTTGTGTGGTACAAGGAAGATTTGGCTGATTAAGAGTCAGGCCTTCTTTAGAATCTCATATAAATTTGGTTGATTAAGATGAGAAGAAAAACACAATTCATTAGTTAAATTTTTCAATTTCATGTATTTTTTCTCCTATTTATTAGGTGCATGAGTTGAAGGTTGAATGTAAGAGTCTTATAATGTTGTGTTACCTTTGGATCTCAAGTTTTTGATACTCCTATGATGATCTTTCTCAACAAGTATTTTATTCTATTGTTGTTTTTTGAATAACATATTGGGAAAATACAAAATTGTGTACTTCTATAGGATAGTGAACACAAAATTAAAGCATCAAACAAGACTTGATCAAGTTGTAGGTGAAACGTGCACTCAAATAGTAAGTAATGTAGAATAACAAAATAAGTAATCTATCCTGTCTACATTTTATTATTTTCTAAGATTAAATCCATGTTCTATATTCATAGAATGGTTCAAAATTGAAATTTACAATTCGATAAAAGTACTGATGGGTGTTGTTCTCTGCACCCTCAATCAACAACTTGCCTCCATTTTATTTTGATTTACAAACTACTATATTATTTGAATATTTTTCTTTCTTGCCACAATAGGAAAGATTTTGAGGTGGAAGACTACAATAATATAAGTGTTTCAATTTGGTATACTATACTACAAGATCATTTCATAACTAAGTTTTCAATTTCTATATATAATTAGGTTATAGATAATATAAGTGAAGAAGGATCATGTCAGACAATCCAAGTGAAGAAGGTAATGGGGATGCAATCAATAGATTGTGGTCGAACTTTAAAAGAAAAGGCGATGGAAAATGTTATTGTCCCTGCAATATTTGTAAGGGTTTAAACATTAGAAGATTGCTAATCAAAATAGCTAAGAGACATTGTAGGGATAATGGTCACATTGAAGGAGGGTTTGATTATCATGAATTGGTAATTTTTTTATTATATTTATTTAACAATTAATATATATGTATATATATATATATATGTGTATATATATATATATATATATATATATATATATATATATATATGTATATATATATATATATATGAAATACACTTGATGATGAGATCATTATCATGGTTTATTTGTGTTCATCATTTTTATATAAGTTGACCTCCGTAGGGGAGTATGTGATATGGACCATGGAGGTGCGAATATTGAAGCTGAAGATTATGATCCCATGGAAGATGACGATGATGCGCTAGATGATGGTACTAATACATTGATCCATGACAGATTTGGTATTCACGCAACTGATGATGATGATTAGGATGATGTTTATGTCATCCATGATATACCTCTACTTGAGAAGGTAGCCACACCCCTTTACAAAGGCTCCCAAACAACTCTTCTCTCTACTATATTATTGTTGAACTTGATGGTTATGAATGGTTTATCCAACATAACAATGTCACGTATGCTAAGGTATGTCATATATGTCATTATAGTAATTAAATGGTGAAATATGTACCATAAATATTATTAATATTAACAACTTATATTTTTTTCTATGGATTGATAGGCAAGTTCTTGTTACCACCATCAAATATTCTCCCTCACTCATACCGAGAATTATGTGTCACTATGAAAGATATTCGAATAGAGTATCAAACAATAAATGCTTGTCCCAATGATCATATTATTTATCATAAAGAACATGAATTTGCAACAGAATGCCCTGAATGTCATATGAGTAGATATCGAACAGATCAAATAACAAAAAAGGTGTCTCACAAAGTTCTTTGTTACATCTCCATTATACCATGTTTGCAAAGATTATTCAGGTGTAGTAGCTTAGCACAATTTATGGATTACCATGCACGCAATAGGAGTCAAGATGACATTATTTAAATTATTTTGGATGGTTCTTTATTTAAGGACATAAAGGAAAAGTGGCCGCACTTTATCAAAGAACCTCAAAATCTCAAGGTGTTAGTGGCAGCGAACGATGTCAATCCATTTGGAGAGGTAAGATCTGTTTACACTGTTTGGCCTATTTTTGTCATCAACAATAACATTTCTCCATGGATGTCAATAAAGAAGGAGCACATTATATTGGCAATGATTGTTCTAGGTATTTGATCATTTAATATTTATCTGCATGTAATTATAAATCTTGTAGTAAAATGGTCACAATAATTATGTAATGTTGTTGTTCATTCAACTAGGTAAATACCAAGTTAAATATATGAATGTATATATTGAGCATCATATCGACGAGTTGGTGGAGTTATGAAAATGTGTCACTATGTATGACATCTCTAGACCAATAGGAGACTGATGCAGGAGCATCCTGGGTGTAAGAGCAATCTTGCATCACCCAAAAATATTTTTGTTTTTGTATTCAATAAGGGCTATCTTGTGCATAGTTGCTGTTTATGGAAACTTGCTATTTTTAGTAAGTTGGTCTTACGATCTCAAAATATTCTAATTTTACATGTGGAGGTTCATCTCAGTCATATCAGCCTGCCAGCAAAGTTTCATGGCTAGATCAGGTCTAGTTTTGAAGATATTGAAGATTTTCGGTATTGGCAGCAGGGTACAGAAACTTCGAACTCAGTTTTGAAGGCTTTAGAGGCCTCAGATGAGGTCAAAAATTTGGGTGATAGGCACTTTATGTTGGTTAAGCCTGTAGAGCGCTTCGTGGCATTTCCAGAATGGGGTTATAATAGCCAATCGGGTCAACGGGTGATGACTTATGGTCTTCAAAAATTGGGTCACCTGAAATGGCGAAAAATAATTTTTCTTCAAAATTTCTGTTTGGGTTTCAAAACTCATTTTGAGCCGACTTTGATGTAATAAATTGTAAAATAAAATAATTCTAAGTTTGGTCGGCCCTAAGGGCTAAATCTCTAGAACCTTCTCGGGAGGTGGAAATTGCCTATATGAAGAAGGCCCGTAGTGTTGTCTAGAGCAGTTCTGGGTAGTAGATCTGGGTATTGATTCGAGGCTTTGTCCTATCGAATATTGTAAGGGAATGCCCATGTGGCTTTGCATATTGTAATTCTAAAAGTTTATAATTCCACATTTGTGGAGATAATAAGAAGCCAATTTTCTATTCTTGCATATTATTGTTGTTGTTTCTCTATTTCTATTAAGTGTTTGTGGTATTAAGGGGAGCACCCTTCATCAGAGACAAACAATTTCAATTCCATGCAATGCTTGTATGGACAATACATGATGCCCCATGGCTAACACATTTTTCTAGTATGTTATGGTGAATTCAAGTTGCACATGATAATTTTAAAAATAAAAATTAACATATTTAATCCAATTGTATCATTACCTTGTAGGTCTTCAAACAAAGAGAAAATTTGCATCTCCAATTTGTGGTCCAAAAATGAAATCTCGGCATTCAAAAAGTTTGGGAAAGTAGGTGTTTGATGAGCATAGACAATTACTCTACAAAAATCATAACTATCGAATTACCGAAAAATATATTTTCAATGGGAAAGAAGAGACTACATCTAAGCCACGGAGAATGACACCTTGCTTATGGAAGGTGAAATATAATAGAATTAATCGTCAAGGTACTACCATTCTACTTAACGGTTTATGTTTAGAATTTGTATATTTTTATTATTTTTATTTTTTTGATTATGTGATTGATGATCATAAATGTCATCAAAGAAACCCTACTAAGCACCTTCCAAAGGGAGTAAAGAGTTATCCCAGACAATTTAGTAGGTTGCCCTACTACGAGCAGCTGCAAATTGTGCATTTGTTTGATACTATGCATATTGGAAAAAATGTAACAGAGACATTGTGGAAGATATTGGATGGAAGGCGTGACATAGAAAAAATTGTCAAAATTTGTAGCGACATTCATGAATCCAATCATACAATGAAAAATTTCATTGAGTCAAATAGAAATGGAGAATAGATTAATACAAGTGCCCTTCCTTGGTTATTAACAAAACAACAAAGTGATGCCATAAAAGAAGTCGTACAAAAAATTTGATTTGCCTAACAATTTGCTACAAACATAAGCAGTACCATATCAAAGAAAAGTGAATTTGGGCCAGGGTTGAAAATGCATGATTGGCATACCTTCATCAAGGTAAGTCATGTTCTTTTGTATTTACAATATATTTGTAAACTGCATGTACTTCTCATTCTATTATATGAGAAAAGAATGACATTATTATTTTTATAATTGTTGCAGTACGTGCTACCCCTATCTCTCCCAGATAACTTCAACAATAACATCAAACAAGTGATATATGATCTTGGAAAATGCATGAGGTAAGTAATGATATCTGTTCAATTTGTTGTATATATATATATATATATATATATATATATATATATATATATATATATATATATATATATATATATATATATATATATATTGTAAAGTCTCGTGTTTATATATTTTTGTGTCTTAAATGTCTTGTAGGTGGTTGTCATCTAAAGAAATCTTAGAGAAGATATAAAATACTGGAAGAGAAGAATTTTTCATCTAATATGTGAAATGCAAAAGTGTCTACCTTCAACCTTTTTCAATGCACAAGAACACTACCTCATACACTAAATTGAGGAGATTGAAATGTGTGGACTTGTACACAATCGGTCAATGTGGATGGTTGAGAGGCACCTGAAATTTTTGAAGGCTTTGATTCGGTAAAGAGCACGTCTTGAGAGTTCTATGATGGAGGGATATATGGTATACTAGACTATGGTGTACGTTACTAAATATCTTCCTAAGCTTGCAGAAAAGATCCATATAGATCACATTTGGGATCTCGACACCATTAGAAAATTCAAAGGGGAGTACTTGGTGGGGAAAGGTAGAATGAAGAAAGTGAGAGGTAATAAATTATAAGATGTTATTGTAGCTGTTAATTAATTCTTAATCTTCAAAATTAATCAGTTGTAAGTAGTCTATTTATTTTTTGTATAGCTGCTCAAGAGAGGGATGCAATACATTTGTATATTGCAAACAATCAAGATTTGATGATGAAATAGATTGAATGATGTCATCATTTAGGTCGCAGATTAACATGAGAAGTTGTGTCTTCATTGGTTAATGAAGCTCATCATAACGGAGATCCAAATGTTACGCAAAGGGAAATAGATTTAGCACATGGTTTAAGATATTTTCAGGTATGTATAAATTTGTTAATCACTCATATGTTTATGAACTCTCGATGCATTAATTTATACATGTTTTACATATTTTTGCAGGTCAAAAACACAAGGCTATGTTTTGCAATGGTCATAAATTTTGCATCAAAAAGTTGGATGACACAAAGAAAACTTGTGATTCTGGGATAAGTGCAGTCTTTCAAGTGACTAATATTTCATCTAGAAATGACTTACATCCTCAAGAGTTTGAAAATTGATACTATGACATTTTGGATGATATACTTGAGTGTGACTTTAATTCCTTCAGATTAGTTCTCTTCATTGTCAGATGGTATAGGCTACGACTTAATCAAAATGATCCTGATAGAACTATTATTGAACATGATAATAGATTTCTAATGATTAATACAAGGTGGTTTGAGCCAGTTGGGGATGAACCCTATGTTCTTCCAAGCCAATGTGAGCAGGTATTTTACTCAGAGGTTCCACATAAATTGAGTTGGTCGTTTGTTGTTAGACATGATAGAAGATAAAGGCTAATGAGGTATAATGCGATGGAAGAAGAAGATTGTGAACAACTAGAAGATGATGTAGATGGTGATCATGAACAACAGTTAGTCGATGATGTTCCTGATGCAACTTTTCTTGAAGAAGAAGATGATGATGATGATGATGCTACCGATGATGCTACTGATGATGATGATGATGATGATGATGATGATGATGATGATGATGATGATGATGACGATGACGATGACAAAGACAATGATAGTGGTGGTGATGATGTCGATGTCAACGATAATCATGGTGATTAGTTGAATGAAGAAGAAGATGAATGACATGAATGAAATGTGCAGTTACGTGATCACTGCTTAATCTATTTAATATTGATTTCTTGATAGAAATGTGCAGTTATGCAATCACTACTTAATCTAATTAATTCATGATGTACTTACTATGGGATGCTTATGGTTTTTAATGTACTTACTATGTGGTTTTGAGTATATGTATCATGAATTTTTTAGCTAACATTAGATAATTAAATTACATATGTAGGTACCTAGAATCCTTCACGAGTATCCCACATAGTCTCATGGATCGACAAGTATAAGTCAATACACCGTATAGAGATTAATGTATTTCACAATTTGCAAAATTTCTCACATTACTTGCTATCTCTCCCATTTGATGGAGTGCAGGTAGCAGCAAATAGGTATTTTTCAGATGTGTATTTCTCGAGCGAAGAAAGTGAGTCATCTAGTATGTCTAAATTAGGAAGATCAACTAGAGGTCAAAAAACTAGAAGGAAATTCAATAAATGCATGAAATTTTTCCTTTCTCAAGGGGGGTCATATTCTTATGATGATGAGAGAAAAGGTGACATTGAGGTGCCCTCTAGGTACCAAAATCTATAGAAACAATGGATCCCCAAGGAACTTCCTCCAATAAACATTGATTTTAGTGTTAAAGGCAAGATATATCATATTGCACCATTGTCAATACATGGTTTGGGCCTATTTTCCATGGATGGCATAAAGGTCTCTTACAAAAAAGTTGTTGAATTGATGGAGTATGTTGGACCTTGTTACAATTACAAAATTTAGATGCGAATTGTTCAATATAAAAAAAGTATGCATAGGTATGCACTCTCGGAAAATTATATTCAACAAAAAGACAATGAGAAAAGTAAAAAAGTGGCTATATACATTGACGAAAGGCCAAAAGCATCAGGGAATATTGTAATTTTTATAAATAGCATGCGACCTCTGTCAACTATTAAGCAACCCAATTGCATATTTGAGGCGTGCAAGAGAAATCATGTATTTGTATGTGCGATAAAATCAATAAGTGCAGGGGAAGAGCTGCTTATTGATTACAATTTGAACCGCATAGATACAAACAATGTCACTATCATTAGGGTGTAGGTACATACTATGTACCAATAAATAATTGAGTTTTTTTGCCAACCACATTTAGAGAGTCTCCTCACCATCCACCTAATCTCCATCATCATCTTCTAATGAAATTTATTAATGTATTCATTTCTAATTATTGGTTAACTTTAAATAATAACACAGGACCACAATATGAAGCAACCACATAGAGGGGACAATGATGATCGTGCATGCACTTATTCCCAATAGGTAAACCTCTTTGTTATTGTACTACAAATTAGATAGAAGCAAAATGTTAAATAAAGTTTTTTATTATATTCTTTTCATCACTATTTCAGATTAATTTTAACAGTGTTAGTAATATTTTTGTCACAAACAAGTGGTCAATAGAGAAAGGGAAAGGAACCTGCAGTCTCTGAAGAGGATTCCTTTGACGAGGACCTAGTTGTTAATTTGGCTAGTTGTGATGAGTTGGCCTCTGCATTTAAAATATGCCTCCACAAAATTGGAAAAAGATTGGCTGAATTGGCATCTATATTCTCTCCCACTCTTGAGTCACAAAAGAGTGAAACTAAACTGATGCGCCTATCTCAAAATTACAGAGTAAGTATTAAAATAATTTTTAATTATAACAAAAGTTCAATAATATTTTTTATGTTATAGTAGTCTTTTATGTCATTAAAAAATAAGCGAATGTGTTGCTTTTACAACCTTTTTTTGGTAATTTTGATCCTCATGGCCATGATGAGGGTACTGCGGTTGGTTCAGGTAGATCACATGTTAGACTATATTTTTTTTTTACTCTCTAACAATATTGTCCATGCTAATCACTAGTTTTATTATGCTCTAACAATCTTATTCTTCAACACATGTCAATGATCATTTACTATCGCCACCTCATGTGATGGTTGGCTCAGATGTAATGCGTCCTACAATGTCGGCAACACATAGCATGGCCATAGATGCCATGACACCACCTACTCATACACAAATTTTATTATCTCTATTATTATATATATGTTTATCTCCTTTGAAGTGTTCTTTCTTAGGGCCATTTTGTAATGGATTCAATTTATACAACAGAGGATGCAACACTTGATGATGATTTTCCTAGATGTACTAATATTCCTAGTATGGGAATGGTGAAGGATTGCATATTTCTTGTGAGCGAAGAAGAAGGAGTTCCCTTGAAAATAGCAAAACTTCCAAGTACTTTAAAGATTGGACCTTTCTTTTACTATACAATCATATGTTAATCACACCTTGCATTCAATATGAGAATCTTACATCTATTGTATTCTTATTTTATACTATTATATCCTTCGACTAATGATCCTATGATTATTTTGTAGGGAATGATGTTTTTTATAGTAAACTTAATGACGAGTGTTTGCAAATATTCGAGCCCACCATCTATACAAGGTGGAACATCATATCCGAACTAAAACCCCAATCCACTATTTTGATTTCATATCATTGCTAGGATAGTTATCATTACATCCATTTTTTAATCTAACACTGTGTTCTTTCTTAAAAGGTGGAAAACCCAAAATCAAAAGTTAAAGGATGATCTCATAAAGAGTATGACAAATTTTTTTTGACCTCGTGCATTTGATAAGGGTAAGCTCCTTCAAAGAGCCAGGTTATGTTTGAGGTATATTAGGGACCAGTACAATTGTACATTAACCAAAAACCTGAATTACCACCGCCCCCCTTGCATTCCTAATAAAGAGTGGAAATCTCTTATTCTAGATGCAAATGAGAAAATTGAAATTAAAAAAGGAAATACACCACTAGAGAATAGAAGAAGGTATGTGATACTGTTAAGAATGTAATTGTCTACTAAAAACTCTTCATATTTATATGAACTAACATATTTCAATCTCTTCATAGATTGCCTGACACATCAAAGGCAATAAAGGCAAGACTACAAAAGCACAAGCAACACAAGCTAGGCTCTAGTGGTTATTTGAAACTTGCTGCACAATTTCTAAGTGTTAATATTGTCATAATTGAATGAGGAAAAATACAATCTGTAGATAGCTTTTAACACTGAAAATAATTTTTTGATCTTTATAATATTTATTTATAATTTGAAATATTTTTTTGTTTTGATGAAACAATAAAATAAAATTTGATAATACCAAGCAAAAATGCAGGGCACAGAGTTCAATGTATGTCTCACAAAAGAAGACAAGAGAATTGGCTTCCAACAAGGCTATAAAGTTGTGGCAGAAAGAATAAGAAGTGTAGAAGGTTCTACTGATGGATCTATCATGGTAAGTAAGCTAAATAGATGATATTTCAAATTTAATTATTTACCAATTAGTTTATTTGATGTTAAGTTCCAACATAAAGTGAGTAAATTTTTTTTAAGTAAGAAAACAATGATAACATGAATGCGTACGAAATTGAAATGCAGCCTACCGATTCTTTCCGTACACAACTTATGCATGCTGATGACAATGAGGATGTGCATCACAGTAATACAAGTAAACATCTTAAATTGATTGGTGTAGTAATACAAATTTAATTGCAATTGGTGTTTGGATTAATGAAACAATTTGTATTGCAGTTGTAGAGAGTGTAGAGGCCGCTGTTAATGAGCATGTTGAGGTTGAGGCCGAGGCCAAACAAACTGACCTTGATGTTGATGATGTGACTAGATTAGGTAAAGTGCTATTCGATTATGGCCTGTAAAGTACTGGAATACTTTAAAATATTTTTAATGTTTTTAATTATTTTTATACACTAAGTTTTCTCCCTTGTCTCAAGCTCTCGTAGTCTTGATAACCTCGTATAACATGGGAATCATCTCTAGGTGTCGGACCTATGCTAACTGAGATGAGACCTCCAGGTTCTAGGCTGGTTCCTCTTGGATAATCACCTTAATTTTCTTCTAGACATGAAAGTAAATCTTTTGAGGGAAAGGGATAGAAGGAATGCTTGAAAGAGAAATGACTAAAAGAAAACTATGCTACTAGGTGATACACCGAAAGTATGGTATGAATTATAGTATAAAAGATGAAATCAATGAATAGACTTAGGCCTAGGTGATCACAACTCACTGAATAGGTTTGCATAAGTACTTCATAGAAGGGTCTGTAGATAAAAAGAGTTATTCAGGGAAAGAGAGATTCTTTCACAAACAATAACACCCCTTGGAATTAGACAACAATCTATGACCTACAAACACATTCACCTCTGCAACCAAGTATAGGAATGAGACAAGATATTTAAGGGGTTAAAGTATACCCACAAAAGCACTCACATCAAATCATCCATAATGATACACAAAATTGCAGAAAGAAAGAGGGATCAAGAATCTTAAGATATCACTGAGAAATATGTAAATACTGCATTCATTAAGAAATAACTCACACAAGAGGGCATAGGGACATGAAGAATGTCACAAAAACACCTTCAATATATGAATTATCAATGGGAGGATACAGAATGTAGAAAACCAAAGGACAGAAAGATGTCACAGATAGCTTTCCAAGAAAGAGACTTTTTTCTCTTTACCAAAATGTGAACTCTGAGCTCTAAAGCTCTCAAAAAATAATATATACATCTCCTCTTGCATGCAGGCAGGAGCAAAAATCTAATTAGGGTTACATAAATTTTCATATAATAATCCAACCCCAATTCTAGCAAATTTGACCATAAATGCACATGAAAATATCCTAGCTGATCAGATATCTATGTTTGCATGTCCATTTCATGTTTATACCTGCAAAAATCCAACCGCCATGATCCACCTACCTACCTGCAACTTGGGCTTGCCATAACTGTTAAAATTTGATATTTTGAGATATTTGAATTTAAAAAATGATAAAATGGTCACAGGTGGCGCTGTCAAACTTTAATCCAACTTTAAAACGCAGCCGTTAGATCCTTCTTTTTACCCGGGCTCGGCATTTGACTACAAAAACCAACTCGGCATTTACCTCAGGTTCCAATTTTCCTTCAGTCACAGAATCATTTAAACTTTTAGTTGACCCCAGTTAACTCTGGCAAACAAGAAGATAACCTTTAGTCACTGATTCATAGAAAACTTTACTATCCTTGGGCCCAGAACTACCACATGTCATTCTTTTATTCGCCCTTGATTGCTCTGTAGGCATACACCTCGGCAACCTCTGACATCGGTCTCACTAAAGACAAGATTCTGATCCAATGGTGGGTGCATGATCTCATGGCCCCTGAATATTCCTTTAGATCATGTGCTAGCCGCTGATCTCTTTAAACCGGAACCCCTTTTGACAAACAGACCCACCTGGAAATCTTTGTTAGCACATGACAACCAATCAAATTCGAGCATGTCAACATCAATTTTCAGAGGACCCACCTAGCATAGGCACCGAGAAATAAAGTAAAATTGATGGTCAGTCGCATGATCACATGCTCTGACACAAAGCCTCGTGAACATATGCCAACCGTAGATTTCCTGCAGGTTTTAGAGCCTTTTGAAATGCTGGAAACCTGGTCTGACTGACACACTGCCGAATCATCACCATGTGGACCAATGAGAAGCTTTCATTCATGTACACATAGCAGTGGACCCGCCAGGCATGAAGATTTATGTCACCAAGGAGAATTAATGGTTATCTTATAATCACATACATCTAACACATTTCATGAGAACACACACCAGTTGTAGATTTCCAAGCTTTTGACATCCCTGGGCCCGCTGACAAAGATACAAGTCATCATCCCTCGACCAATAACAAGCCTCCAAGTAGGACACCATGGTAGTGGACCCACAATAGCTTGAAGCACTGAGAAAAGGGAAGATCGACGGTTGTCGTAAGATCGCGAGGCTCTGACAGACCCTATGAGATCTTACGATAATCATTGATCTCATCAACTGGGAGCCCACTGAAATCACTCAACCCCGAAAGTCTTAGTGAATGCATGCCCAATGGAAATTCAATCAGTTGCTTAATAGAATTCTTAACCTCAGTTAAGTCTGAAGAATACGCGAACAAGGCATTCACTGAATCACTAAACCAAAAGTCTAACCTAGGGTTTTAGTTAGCAAATGCCTGACTGAAGGCAATCCGTGAAGTCGTTGAATTTTTAGAAGCTTCACCATTTTATCTCGTGACTAAGAAAAACACTGTAGTCACCAGTTTGCCAAAAGGAAAAGGTAACCACCGAAAGAATAAGAGAACTAGTGACCGAAGGGAGAATTACGTACATGGGAATTGGGACTTTTAAGTTGCTGAAAAAGTAACATGAAAATAGAATGAGGGGCCTAGGGTTGCAGGGTTACTTCTTGGCAACAACTACTTTTTGAATTTTTTAACTACAGACCAAGGAATTAGAAAATTTGTAGAGGCCAGAGAACAGGGCATAAGATCATAAAAAATTCAGGGATTCTTGGCAAGATAAAAAAAGAGACCTAGGGATGGATTTTAGCTAAATTTGCATGCATATAAAAATTAGGGTAACATTTTGGCAATTTCTGCTAGATGACAGCCTGCTAGACATGTAAAACCAGTGGCCTTGACATAATTCATTGGGCATGGGGTCATTCTGAGGAACACAAAACTTGACAGAGAGACAAAACTAAACACGGGAAGACACACTTGTGCACATGCACTTCTTGAAAAGTAGGAAACTAACCTAGAAAATAGGAACAAAGTAGGAAAGCATTTTTACAAAATTTACAGAGAGGGATTAACCTCAAAGTAGGGCTTCAGGTGGAAACCATTCACTGAGATAGGCAAGGGAACTCCTTCCATATTTGATAGTTGAAAAGCATTGGATCCCTTGCACTCTGTTATAACAAATGGTCCACCCCAAAATGAATCAAATTTTGTATGTCTACCAGGTCTGGATCTGAACTCATCCCACTTGAGGACTACATCCCCAACCTTGAAATTTATGATCCTGGCTCTTTTATCAAAGCTTCTCTTTGTCTGAATCTAGTGGAACTCCATATCTTTCATAGATTTGTCTTTGTTTTCCTCTAACTCCATCAACTAAGCATGGCTGATCTACAAGGGATCCTCCTCTTCAAATAAGGCATATTGAGTAGCCAAGTCCAGAGCTGGCAATTCAACTAAGATAGACAACTTGGCCTCTCTGTCATACACTAACACATAAGGAGAATTACCAATAATCTTCTTTGGAGTGATTCTGTCTAACCATAATGCAGACCTGAGCTTAGTATGCCAATCCCTCTGATTGTCTTGCAGAGTCTTCTTGATTATGTTAATCAAATTTTTATTTGTTGATTTAGCTAAGCCATTGCCTTGGGGGTAGTAATTTGAGTTAGTATTCAGATAAATGCCATTCTTGACTGCCCACTCTGAGACTTTGAGGCCTATGAATGCCAATGCATTATTTAAAATGATGGAATCAAGAGTGCCAAACCTATGAACTATATCATCATAAAAACCTAGGACAACACTCTCATTTGCTTCTTTTAATGCAACTAGCTCTATCCATCTGGTGAAGTAATTTGTTGTAGTAATTATCCATTTGTGGCCTGCACTAGATGGAGGATTGATCATTCCAATAAAGTCTATACCCCATTTCATGAAGGGTTGCTTTGTTCTGATTGGCTGTAGGGGCAAGGCTGCAAGCCTTTCTTTTCCTGCAAACATGGCACATTCGATGCATTTTCTGATATAATCATGACTATCTTTAAAGATAGATGGCCAATAGTATCCAGCCCTCATGATTTTAAAAGCAGTAGTCCTAGGAGAAAAGTGACCTCCAGAAGGTCCATCATGAAACTCAAATAGGACATCAACTATCTTTTGTGAATCTATGCATCTCAAAAGGACATCATTGTGATCCTTTCTAAAAATAACTTCATCAATCAGCACAAAAGGAATAGATTGCAATCTATAATACCTTCTTTTTGTTGAATCTAGATCTGCAAGACATTGCCCTGTCTTCAAGTAATTGACCATATTAGGCAACTAGCTTGTTACCTTGGTTTTTTCTTCTATAGAATGCACCACCAGAGATGCATCTATTGTTTCTAATTTCTTTGAACCTTCATCCTCTGCCAAATGCTCACAAAGACCTCTTCCTCTAACCAGCTTGGTGCTCTGAATATCAATGTCATATTCCATCACCTTGGTGATCCAACCAACTCTTTTCTCATTTAGGTTTTTGGAAAGCAAAAAATCTTTGACACTTGGATGAGTAACTTTTAAGTGTACCTTGCTATGGGTCAACAAATATCTGAACTTTTTAAGACTCTTCACCACAACAAGTACATGTTTTTCTACAAAAGAGTATCTCTGTTCATACTCCTCTAAACCTTTGCTAAAGAAAGTAATAGGCTGCTCCAATCCTTCTGAATTTTCTTAGGTCAACATTGCAGATATAGCATCATGACCTCCATAAGCATAAAGGATAAAATCCTTACTGAAATTTGGGTTTAGGAGAGTAGGGGCTTCTATTAAGGCCTCTTTGATAGCCTGGAAATTGGCTTTCCCTTCTTTAGTCCAGCTGAAAGTTGAACTCTTCTTTAGCATGGCTATCAAAGGCTTGAGTAAATCTGCAATGTTAAGCAAGAACCTCCTAACAAAATTAATCTTTCCTATGAAAGATTGGAGACCTTTCTTGTGATGTGGTAGGGGTAGCTCTAGGATAGTTGCAATTCTCTGAGGATCCACTATAATTCCTTCTTTGGATACTACATAACCCAACAGTTTTCCCTCATGAACTGCAAACACACATTTCTTGGGATTAAGAGATATCTCAAACTCTCTACACCTTTCAAAGATCTTCCTCAAATGTTTGATGTGATCTGCTACATGCTTTGAATAGACAGTTATATCATCTAAATAGACCAGTACAAATTTGTACATGATGCTTTTAAAGGCCATATCCATTGCCTTTTGAAATGTAGCACTTGCATTTGACAAACCAAAGGGCATCTTTTGATAAGCCATGGTTCCCCAATTGGTTGTAAATGCAGTCTTGTATTGATCCTCTTCATTCACTAAGATCTGATTGTATCCTGAATAGCCATCCAATAATGAAAATCTCTCAAATCCAGAGACACATTGTAAGATTTCTTCCATGGAGGGTAGTGGATGGCGGTCCTTTAATGAGGCCATGTTAAGATCCCTGAAGTCAACACATAACCTCAATTCCCCATTCTTCTTCCTGATAGGAACAAGGTTGGAAACCCAACTAGTATGCTTAATGGGGTAGATGATACCACTTTCTATTAATTTGAGCACTTCCTTATGCATAAGTGGCTCAAGCTTGGGATTAATAGGCCTTTGCTTCTACCTCACTGGTTTGGCATTAGGCTCTAATTCAATAGTGTGTTGAGCAAGGGTAGGATCAAAACCTTTGAGGTCTTCATATTGCCATGCAAAAACATCACTGAATTCTTTGAATAACTGAGTGTAAGCTTGCTTCTCCAATTCAGTGTTCACTTTTCCAAATTGTAAGCTCTTTCCTGGTTCCAACTCTAATTCGACACAATGTTCTTGTTGGACTGCCAGGCTAGCTTTGTTTTTCTTGACTTCATCATCCTTGTTGAAGACAGTCTCCAATGTAACAAGACCTCTAGGCATCTTATTGGACTTAAGTTTTATAACTTGATCACCATAATTTTGTGATAACCTATCTTGATTATGCCTTGAAAAAACATCTTCTTCAAACAAGAACTACAAAATATGTTCATCATTGTCAAACACCTACCAATTGACGTTATTATCAGGAATAGAGAGTCTAACAATCACTTTGACATGCTGTTGATCTATTTCTTTTGAAACACTATTTGGAATGTCATACTGAGATCCAACAGCAGCTAACCTATCTGCATTTTGATTTAGCTTCCTAGGGATAGCAACAATATTGAAAGCATGGAAATCTTCAATTGCATCCCAAACTCTATGCTTGTATGCTTTAAAAGTGTCATTCTTGGTTGCACTTATCCCTCTTACTTGGCTGACAACTAACTCATTGTCACCATAAAATTTTAAGGCTTTAAGCCCTCTTTTTCTAGCCCACTCTAGTCCATTGACTAGAATTTCATATTCTATAGTATTACTAGTGTAGGAGAAACTAAATCTAAAGGCATTATAATACCTTTCTCCCTTTGGGGATACTAGCATAGCACCACCACCAGAACCATGTCTACTTCTAGCTCCATCAAAAAATAGCTCCCAAACCTGATTGCTCTAATTCTCTGAATCAGTATCTTCCTTGAGAAGGCTCGGTTCTATGGCTCCACTCTCCTATATTAAATAACTTCCCAAACCAAAATCCCAAACAAGACTTTCTTGGGCCTCTGAAGTTCTTTCATCTAGTAAAATATCAGGGATACTTCCTATCTTTTTTATTGCTTCACTAGTGGTTTGGAAGTCATTGTCATCAAATATAGGGCGATTTGCATTGATGGCATTGGATACATATGGCTCTATATGGTGTGCTCCCAATGGTTCTAACTTAATGGTGACCTTGGTACCATATCTTGTACAAAATAGCATGTGAGACCAGTCAGAAGATAGATAGCCTCCTATCTTGGCTGTAAACTCCCTTGAAAGACATATAACAAATAATACAGGGAGATCTATGATATATATATCAAGGAGGATGGAGAAGTTAGGACTAGCATGTAGGATTAAAATGGTATCCTTGGCCACACCTATAGTATTGACTAAGGACCCATCAAGTTGGGTAACCTTCTTTTGAAAGGGCTCATATTTCAATCCTAATTGGTTAGCTACTTTTTTGGGCATCACAGTGCTAGTAGCTCCACTATCTACCATACAATTATGCACTAAAGATTTTCCGATGATTAAAGATACATAAAAGGGAGGTGTCTTTGAGTTCCTACCTTGTGTGGCATTGCCTTTGGAGTTGCTACTTGGAGCTTCCTTTTCTTGATCAGTGTTAACCAACACTGGGCTTGCAGCTTCTTTCGCAGGTTGAGGAGTTGCTACTTCTGTCATGGCCTTCTTCAAAATTTTAGGCTATCCTAGAAGAGCTAGAGAGTCCCACATAGACATGGTGACATTCACCTTCTTCATGTTGTCTACAATATTAAAAGGTGTCATAGTGTGTACTCTTTGTTGTGCTTTCACTATGATGGGCTCCACCTCTTTAGACTGTTGGCCTTCTTTGCTTGTAATGACAGGAGCCTCCTTAGGTGTGATGGGGTTGACTTGCTATAGTGGCTCTGTAGATGTAGTGGCTTTGGCATTAGAATCTGCTCTTTCCATGTCTTGAGCTCTTCTTTTTGCTCTCATATAGGCAACAAAAGCAACCTCATCATTGACTCCATTGAATTCTGGTTGCCCCAATTGAAGAGAGTAGTCTCATTTCTTGTGGTTCTTGTTGAGGAACTGACCCACTAGATGAAGCCTTTGATTGAGCTTGTGAGGCATTTTGAACCATTAGAGCTTGGTTCATCCATCCATTTGAACATGTGGTCTAGTTGTGAGGCTGATTACAAGGAAAACACCATTCATTATCCATAGTCATATTATTTTGACTATGAACCATATCCCTCACTAGATTTGTAGAATTCAGAGGTGCAGGGTTATATGGTTGGAATGGTCTTTGATTAAAACTTTGCCTTTGTCCTTGATAGCCTCCTTGTTATGGTGGCCTATTTTGTTGATAAGGTTGTCCTTGATTTTGATATTGCTGGTTAGGACCTTGGCCTTGTGGCTGAAAGGGTGGTCTGATTCCTTGACCTTGTTTCTTCAAATTTGTAACCTCTTTAGTCAAGGTCTGCAACAAATTTGTCATTTCTTGCTTACTACTTTCTTGACTGTTCTTTATCTCTTGTAACTCCTGAGAGAAACTAGTTGTTAGCTCTTGACCACTAGTACTGACCTAGGTTCTAATATGGTGGGAATAGGGGTAAATGGGGGTACTTGTACAGGTGCAATGGTTTGAAGGCTAGGGAAAATGGGCATTGGAGGCCTTCTTTGTATCATGCCTACTTGGATTAAACAATTTTCAGCCCTGACAGCTATGTCAAAGGCTTGGGGTAAAGAAGTACCACCCATAGACTGGATCATGATAAAAATTTGACCATTCAAAATTTGCAAATAGTATAGGAAAGCATGGTCATCTGATGGTCTCACAGAGACTGGAATTCTATTCCATGTTTTGAGGAATCTACTATTGTAATCTATCATTTGCTCTTGAGGGTCTCTCTTGATAGTTGTTAACTGCTCAACTAAAGATAAGTTATCTGATTTATCCTCAAAATGATTGCTTAATGCATCCCCTAATTCATCCCATGAAGTAATAGAACCAACAGTTAGAGTTATAAACCATTCAAGAGCCTTACCTTTTAAAGAAGTTGCTAATAATTTTGTGGCCACATCTTCTTGGGTTATGTTGTGTATGCTGCAGATGGTGTTCACATCTCTTATGTGCTCAAAAGTAGTTATCTGTCCTTCACCTGTGAAATTAGGTATACTCTTTAGTGCCACCAAAGGCACATCATGATGTACAACAAAGGCTAATGGACTCCCTTGGTTGAATGGTGCAAAGGCAAACTGTCTAGCCATTGTAGGAGTTGGAATCTGAAGATTAACAACTATATGAGCTGTATTTGCTGCTGGATTTGAATTCTCTTCTAGATCTCTGGTTAGAGATCTGCCTCTTCTTTTGAAATGGAAGGGAAAAGGTCCCCTTTCTGAGGTATTTGGTGGTGTTGATTGAACTCTCCTTGCAGGGGATGTTCTTTGAGTTGACCTGCCTTGGTGACTTCTTTTTTAGGGCAACTCTAAAAATTTAGTGGGCTTTACGCTTCTAGTCTCAATCTTTCTCATAAACCTTAAACAAGGTTGTCTTGAATCCTTCCACCAATGGAGCTGCCAGATATACTTGGTAGAAAAACTTCTAAAAGTCTATAGTATGCAATCTATATATCAGAGATAGCATAACAAAACTTGAATTTCTGATTCTTTTACTGTCCCACCGGCCGTGCCAGAATTGTTATACACTAAGTTTGCACCCTTATCTCTAGCTCTCATAGTCTTGATAACCTATAGCATGGGAATCATCTCCAGGTGTGGGACCTATGCTAACTAAGATGAGACCTCCAGGTTCTAGGCTAGTTCCTCTTGGATAATCACCTTAATTTTCTTCTAGACATGAAAGTAAATCTTTTGAGGGATAGAAGGAATGCTTGAAAGAGAAATGACTGAAAGCAAACCATCCTACTAGGTGATACACCAAAAGTATGGTATGAATTATAGTATAAAAGATGAAATCAATGAATAGACTTAGGCCTAGGTGATCACAACTCACTGAATAGGTTTGCATAAGTACTTCATAGAAGGGTCTGTAGATAAAAAGAGTTATTCAGGGAAAGAGAGATTCTTTCACAAACAGTAACACCCCTTGGAATTTGACAACAATCTATGACCTGCAAACAAACATTCACCTCTACAACCAGGTATAGGAATGAGACAAGATATTTAAGGGGTTAAAGTATACCCATAAAAGCACTCACATCAAATCATCCACAATGATACACAAAATTGCAGAAAGAAAGAGGGATCAAGAATCCTAAGATATCACTGAGAAACATGTAAATACTAAATTCATTAAGAAATAACTCACACAAGAGGGCATAGGGACATGAAGAATGTCACAAAAACACCTTCAATATCTGAATTATCAATGGGAGGTTACAGAATGTAGAAAACCAGAGGACAGAAAGATGTCATAGATAGCTTTCCAAGAAAGAGACTTTTTTTCACTTTACCAAAATGTGAACTCTGAGCTCTAAAGCTCTCAAAAAACAATATATACATCTCTTGCATGTAGGCAGGAGAAAAAATCTAATTAGGGTTACATAAATTTTCATATAATAATCCAACCCTAATTCTGGAAAATTTGACCATAAATGCACATGAAAATATCCCAGCTAATCAGATATCTATGTTTGTATGTCCATTTCATGTTTATACCTGCAAAAATCTAGCCGCCATGATCCATCTACCTACCTGCAACTCAGGCTCGCCATAATTGTTAAAATCTGATATTTTGAGATATTTGAATTTAAAAAAATGATAAAATAGTCACAAGTGGCGCTAAATTTTTTTATCGACAACTGATACTCAAACTTCAATCCAACTTTAAAACGTAGCCATTAGATCCTTCTTTTTACCTGGGCTCGACATTTGACTACAAAAACCAACTCGACATTTACCTCGGGCTCCAATTTTCCTTCAGTCACAGAATCATTTGAAATTTTAGTTGACCCCGGTTAACTCTGGCAAACAAGAAGATAACCTTTAGTCGCTGATTCACAGAAAGCTTTACTATCCTTGGGCCCAGAACCACCACATGTCATTGATTTATTCGCCCTTGATTTCTCTATAGGCATACACCTCAACAACCTCTGACATCGGTCCCACTAAAGACAAGATTCTGATCCAACAGTGGGTGCATGATCTCATGGCCCCCGAATATTCCTTCAGATCATGCGCCAACCACTGATCTCTTTAAACCAGAACCCCTTCTAACAAATGGACCCACCTGGAAATCTTCGTCAGCACATGACAACCAATCAAATTTGAGCATGTCAGCATTAATTGTCAGAGGACCCACCTAGCATAGGTGCTAAGAAATAAAGTAAAATCGACGGTCGGTCACATGATCGCATGCTCTGACACAAAGCCTCATGAACATATGCCAACCGTAGATTTCTTGTAGGTTTGAGAGCCTTTTGAAATGCTGGAAACTTGGTCCCACTAACACACTGTTGAATCATCACCATGTGGACCAATGAGAAGCCATTGTTCGTGTACACATAGTAGTGGACCCGCCAGGCATGAAGAGTTATGTCACCAAGGAGAATCAATGGTTATCTTATAATCGCATACTTCTGACACATTTCATGAGAACACATGCTAGACATAGATTTCCAAGCTTCTAACATTCCTGGGCCCGCTGACAAAGATACAAGTCATCATCCCTTGACCAATAAAAAGCCTCCAAGTAGGACACCGTGGCAGTGGACCCACAATAGCTTGAAGTGCTGAGAAAAGGGAAGATCGACGGTTGTCGTAAGATTGCGAGGCTCTGACAGACCCTATGAGATCTTATGACAATCATTGATCTCATCCACTAGGACCCCACTAAAATCACTTAACCCCAGAAGTCTTAGCGAATGCACCCCCAAAGGAAATTTTCTCAATCGCTGAATAGAATTCTTAACCTCAGTTAAGTCTGAAGAATACGCAAACAAGGCATTCATAGAATCGCTAAACCAAAAGTCCAACCTGGGGTTTTAGTTTGCGAATGCCCGAGTGAAGGCAATCCGCGAAGTCGCTAAATGTTTAGAAGCTTCACCATTTTATCTCACGACTAAGAAAAACACTGCAGTCGCCAATTCGCCAAAAGGAAAAGGTAACCGCCGGAAGAATAAGAGAAGTGGAGACCAAAGAGAGAATTACGCACATGGGAATTGGGACTTTTAAGTTGCCGAAAAAGTAACATGAAAATAGAATGAGGGGCCTAGGGTTGCAGGGTTACTTCTTGGCAATGGCTACTTTTGACCAAGGAATTAGAAAATTTGCAGAGGCCAGAGAATAGGGTATAAGATCATAAAAAATTTAGGGATGCTTGGCAGGATAAAAATAGAGACCTAGGGATGGATTTTAGCCAAATTTGCATGCATATAAAAATTAGGGTAACAATTATAATAAAATGTTTTTAATATAACCATTTTATATGTTATTGCAGATGACCCCTCTTTGCATCAACAGAGAACTAGGCATGCATTGAGATCTAATGAGAGGGTAGATGATCATCATGATGATATTGATACTCCTCTTAATGATTAATTCTTAAAAACTAGAAATCAAAAGAAAAAAAGAAGAAATGATTGTCATCTATGCACCTTAATTGATATTGACTGATTTTTATATGCCAATGAATTTAATTATGTGGTATTGAATGTTCATAAATTTTATAATGTGTTAATGAATGTTATCATGTGATAATTAATGAATGTCACATTTTATTAATGTGTGAATGAATGTTAATGAATATTATCATGTGATAATTAATGAATGTTACATTTTATTAATGGATGAAATAATGAATGAATGTTAGATGTTAACGGGATATTTAGAGTGATATTAGGGGGGGTGGGGCCAAATGAGCTTCCACCTTCACGTGGTTGGCCCTGTATAGTACAAAATATAAAACTATTCTCAAAACAAAGTGAAGCTCAATAATTTTTTTCCTTATATAGGGTCTCAAGTGTAGTTTTTATCCCACTTTCAACATTGCAAGGCTTCAAGTGGTGTTTTGATATTGGTTTCTCCATCTCCCACTGACATCTTGTCTTTTTCCTAAGAACTCTCACTGAGCTCTGATACATGGATGAGTAGAAGATGTCCCTTATAGGCTACACATATATAATATGGTAGATCTAGGGAACAAATATACTACAACATAGAATGAGTCAACTTGAATCTATAGTTTCTTCATTCACAATGAAAATTCAAATTACAAGCCATATTTTAGATTTAATATTCATATTCATCTTCATCATGATCATAGCCATCATGGTCAGCATTTGGTTCAACTTCATTTGAACCACACTCCATGTCGGGTACCATTATAAGGCATGGAGTGTGGCCATACCCATGTTACCATAATAATGAGTTAGCCTATAAAATTATGAATAAAATACCTCGTGTATCATATTTATAATACTATAGGTGCACTTGGGATTGGCCCAGACACCCAAGTTCCTACCAAAGGAACCCAAGTCAAACCTAGAGGAGAACAAAAGTAGAACTGGAACCCAGCCTCAAACAAAGAACCAGATAACTTGATTTATTTCTAATTCAAGTTTATTTCTGAATTCTTCTCCAATTCCAACCTGATTATTCCATATTTTGTTTTCCAATTTTCCTTCTTCCTCACTCCAAATTATGTTATGTTGTTATTTCCTTTTACCAATTGTGCTATTTCAAGGATCACCACCCATGAGTTGGTTAAGATGATGAATGTTGTTAATGCCTTTATTACCAAGGAATCACTACCCACCATTAATGAATATTAATGATCATTATTTCCTAAGGGTAATCGATGTTTGTGTATGCTAATCACCCACGTCTTTGGTTGTGATTTGCATGTTGTGAGGTTTGTCAGAAGTGGGGGTATGACATGCTGGTTGGATTATAACATATTGACACTTACACCATGAAGAAGACAAATGATTAAATAGAAAGAGAGGACCAACTGAACCATCTTGTGGTCAGTCTATATCACATTGAGAAACAATGTCAAGACATGAGAATCAAAATAATCAAAATTTTCTTCAAGACTATGAATGATCAACAACATTCCATCAGAAAATAAAACACTAATCTATATTATCATTCAGCCATAAAATATGTCTTTAAAGTTTAGAAGCATTACAAAAAATTTCAAGAAACATAGTACTATCCAAAATGAATACCCTCCAAATGATTATGATTATATTGATGTTGATTTCTATAATTTATGTCTAATGATTATGTTGATGTTGATGTTGATGTCTATAATTTATTTCACTTACTAATGATTGCCTAGATTGAATTTTGAATTGCTAGGTTGGAGAATGCTTTCAAAGTTTAGGGTATGTTCTACATGATACTCTTAGTTACAACTCAAATGCAACTCAACATATTTTTGATGCTGGGAAACCCACTGCAGAAACTCATCCACAGGTGAAATTTAATGTTGTGAATCTTGGCATTGTTAATGTTATTACTTTTCCTCATGTTTCATATTTGTGAAAATGTTTCTTGGCACTATCTTCTTTTTCAATTCCTATATTTGCAACTTTTTAGATCATTAACTTAAGCATTACATGTCTTTGTTCAATGTTTATTCTAACACTATATTATATCTTATTCTTATTAAAATGTTCTTTGTTGTGGGGCAGGAGGTCAATCTTCATTGTCTTCATTATGAGGGACAGTGAAGATTTCTCTGACAAATAGCAGGTCTTCTTTAGTATCTTATAATAGCATGCTAAACTGATAAAGGTGTTATGGGCATTTAATCTATAATTACTAATAGACTAAGCATATTATTACTATGCTTAATGTTCCATTTAAATATATTTAACACAAAAAACAAATTTACAAAACTGAACCAATGGCATGTTTACAACAAAGATGTGTTGAGGAGTTTGCTCCTTATTTAATGTTAATTGTTCTTGCACAATCCACTCATACAACAATGAAATGCTATGTGGAAGGGATGGGATGGTTGATAGTGTTCCTTGAGGGAAGGGAGATTGTGAAAGACTTGTTATCATTGTATTGTGTATTTCCAATATGTTTGGTTGCAGGGCAGACCAGGAGAATGAAGGATCCCTCACTGATTGCATGATAACCCGGTTTTGAAGGGTCATTGGTTAAGGGGACAGTCAAGGTCCGGATGATTGGGCCATTGGAGGACCCTATTTCTTTTTATTAATTTCTATTCAAATTGGATGCATGGATTTCTTGTGAATTATCAGCTACGATGTATCCCGCAACTGCATCTGTAAATCTGCATATACTTCTCTAGGGTTGTAAGCCACTTAGAGATCAAAATAGAGAAACTAAATCAAAATAATTCTTTTTCCTATTTCCTTTTAACAAAGTCTCAAATACCAATGATACAATACATTTGATGCCCTAAGCTGTCAATACAAATGACACCTAGCTAGAAGCTCATGGGCTATCCATTTGATAACCACAGTCAACATTTCAAAAAAAAGGATATCCAAACATTTGAAAACCAATGGCATGTTTACAAAAAAGGTCTAATAGAACTCCCAACAATTCTTAAACATACTTTATCTGATATGATGAATTCTTAAACAATTAAGGTTGCAGTATACATAGTTATCACACATTTTCTTTGTGTGGTACAAGGAAGATTTGGCTAGGTCAAGTCTTCCTTTGTGCTAGCAGTCTACAGAATTAGACCTTTATTAACAATTGATCATATCAGATAACTAGTATGTTTAAAAATTGTTGGGACTGGTCCTTTGGCATGTATTAAATAGAATATAATTTTCAGCATATTATTATCATTATATTTCTTTGTTGTAAACATGTCATTTCAATTTTGTAACTTCACTGTTGTATGAGTGGATTGTGCAGGAACAGTTAACATTAAACAAGGAGAAAAATCCTCAACACATCTTGGAAACCATTGAATTCAATAATAAATGAAACCTAACACCAACACTATTCCTTCCATTCACTTATATCAAGAATAAAGCATTTAATCTATTCAACATTACATATAATCATTAGACAGTTACATTTCCTGACTGTGTACTAGAGGAACAGTCACGACCAAAACAATCTAAACATTTAAAAATAGTGAATCGATATCCTTGAGCACAAGCATCAATAACATCAAATAATGGAGATAGAGAATGGGCTAGGGCACAACACAAGTAGAATGCGGTCATTTCAGAGAGCATTCATGATCAAATAAAATGCAATGCATTTGAAATTTGCAGTCAAATATGATGCCAGATGCTCGAAAGATGAAGAAATCACACACCTTCTCTCGCACTCATCTTTCACTCCTCTATCCAATAAAAAAAAAAATGATGAGGCCATTTCACTTTTTTTTTCATAGCCAAATCTTCCTTGTACCACACGAAGAACATGTCATTCATTCAGTTTTGTAAATTTGTTTTTTGTGTAATTAGTAATTGGTAGATTAAATGCAGATACCACCTTTATCAATTTAATTAGCATGTTATTATCATATCAGATAAAGTATGTTTAAAAATTGTTGGGACTAGTCCTTTTGCGTGTATTAAACATAATAGAATTTTCAGCATATTATTATTATTCTATTTCTTTGTTCTAAACATGTCATTGATTTAGTTTTGTAGATTTATTTTTTGTGTTAAATACATTTTTAGTGAGGAGGGGTCTTGTTCTGAGGAGATTGGTGAAGATTGTGCACCTCAAAAACTAATTCATAAGGTACCAATCATGTTTCCTATTCACTTATATTTTTGGATTGGTAAATCTCCTTATAAGTTTCATGTCCTTTCTTTTGATTACTATGGATGAGATATATATCTTACATTTAACATTCAACTTCTTTAAATTTTAGAATATGTAGTGTGTTTTTTGAGGATTTTACCAAATCAAGTTTTAACATAAACTGAAAACACCAAACTAATATCTTGCCCTTTCATCTTGACAAAATATTTGCATTTGACCAATAACTGCAAGCAACTGAATGATAAATCCACATACCTGTATCTTTGTAAAATACTTGGAACATCAAAAAGATGGATAAGTGGCTGCTGCTATGATTTTTATCTACTGAATATGGGAAAAAAAAGCACCAAAAAGAATCGAATAGAAAACATGATTGGTCATTTCAGAGATCATTCATGATCAAATAAAATGCAATGCCTTCTCTCGTGCTCGATCATCTTTCACCCGCTCATTTTCTCACACTCCTTTTCTCTACAATCGAAATAAAAATGATTTGGCCATTTCAAAATAGTGAATCAATATCCTTGAGCACAAGCACCAATAACATCAACTATTTTGATATGTGGGTACCCTAATATTAGCAAGAGTTCTTTTATTAATAAGATTACTCTGCAAGCTTGAAGAAGCGGTATATTTTGGCAAATGAAGAGTGGAAAGATGATGATATTCCTGAGATCATGGATGGACACAATGTTGCAGACAGAATGGGAAGAAATCTTTCTAGCCTGGCCCTGGATCCTTTGATAATTGGAGTAGGATCCAGACCCAAGGTAAAAAGATGTCTTCCTTTCTGTTGTGGAATGTAGGCTCTACTACTGCAACAATGACAGACTGTGATGTAGATATCACAAAAGCTGAGAAACATAAATGTAGGCATCATGGTCACAATTTTTTGGAGACACAACATAATTGAGTGCTATTTCCAGATGATGCAAAGAAACCACTACTTTGCATCATTTGGGAAAACCACTCAATTATGTTGTGTCTCCAAAAAATTGTGACCATGATGCCTACATTTATGTTTCTCAGCTGTTGTGTCCCAAGACCCCTTATGACCCTTTACGACCCTTTACAATCCCTAAGAATACATCTTAGAGGTCTTAAAATGTTGTAAAGGGTCATAAAAGACTCCTAGGAGGGGCCAAGTGAGCTTCCACCTTCACGTGGTTGTTCCTGTTAAGTAGAGAATGTTAAACTATTTTCAAAACAAAGAGAAGCTCAATAATTTAAGGTCTCAGTCCATGGAGATGCTAAAAAAATGACAGGAATCAATGATGGAGAGTTTTTAGATTTTGAGAAGACGTATATGGAGTGGAGGCTAGATTGAGTACCGGTGCAGAGATGATGATTCAGTAACCTACATCTATAAAACCTTCACAATTAACCCTTCATTCCTCTTCTCAAAAATGGTTATCTAGAAACTTTGGATATTGTTTCTCATCCATGCACAAAATGTGCTAGTGATCGTATAAAATTACTTTAGGCCTCAAGTATTGATGAGATGTACAAGTGTAAAATGTTTTTGTGAGATTGGGATCAATTTGTGTAGTGTACATAAATGCAAGGCGATGATTATTCTTGATGATCGATAGGTATAAGTCTTCCAAGCCTTACCCAGTAGCTAGGACTAAAGATAACACAACTCAAGAGACCATCATAGGTTGTCTCTTTCTTTGGTCTATATTATTGACATAATGTTTTACCTTTCATTAGCTCATCAAATTCAGGGATTTGAAAGAATTTAATAGAATATTTTCATGACAACGTATATTATTTAAGTTGATGTTGCATGAATTTATCTACTTCACACACTTGTAGACTATGAGGATGATGATAAAGAAGCATCTCCTCCCATGGCCATGCTTCTTTATCGCCATCCTCATAGTGTACAAGTGTGCGAAGTAGATAAATTCGTGTAATGTCAACTTAAATAATATACATTGTCATGAAAATATTCTATTAAATTCTTTCAAATCCTCAAATTTGATGAGCTAATGAAAGGTAAAACATTCTGTCAATAATATAGACCGAAGAAAGAGACAACCTATGATGGTCTCTTGAGCTGTGTTATCTTTAATGTGCATATCCGTCAATTTTTTGACACTTTATAATTCATTCTGATGGCAATGCTATACATCTGACATCATTTCCTATTGGAATATAGGCCAACACGTCGCCTATCTGACAGATAAAATGTCAGATAAAAATACTTTATGATAATTATTGCGATAGTAATGTTGTATGTCTAACAGGGCAACCTGTCGGAGATATATTGCCCTACTGTCACTCTTCCGACAGTTAAAATGTCCCAAATATGCAATTTTTGACAGACTATTTTGACAATAATTCTATGTCACCGACGAGTTTATCTATCAAAATTTGGTTGCAGATCGGTCACTATTCCAATAGTTCTAATGTTGGAAATGATATCTTTTCGACAGTTAGTTCCGACAATGATTGTATATTTCTGATAGGTCTTTGTGTCATAATTCTGATAGATGGACCGTAGGAAATGTCATAACAAAGGTGTTATCATGTGCAAGTTTTTGATGTAATGGGGTGTTGGTAAACCGACGGATATCTCTTCTATCACAATTTCCAACGCAAAAATGGTGACAAACACATGTCAAAATGCTAACAAATAAGTGTTGCAAATCCGACAAATGGCCATCAGAATTTGACCTCAAATGTACTAGTGAAGGTATACTTAAATGATTTTAAAATTAATATTTCCTTTTCAATCCCATAAATGGATGAAAACTAAAGATGAATAGAAATTGAAGTTAAGTGAAATCAATCAATAGATCACCACACAAGGCACTCCTACAATCAGCTAGAGGCTAGTGGCCTATTTTCAATTTGAGTCTTGCAAGTTAACATCCACAATTTCACTCATTCAACTATGTTACTTAGAGAAAATTCTATTCTATCTCAACAACTTTAAATTTAAATATATTCTACGTGAGAATGAAGATAACCATGCAATAATTCAAACTTGATCACAACTAATCACCATGCTAGGAACATCAATGACAAGTAGAGAAATTTTTGCATTATCTTTGCAACAATTCTCCAACATCTCCCCTTTACAAATGAGAGGAACAATACTTATATAGGGAACTCAAGTAAAATGAATGACCAAGATTAAATTAGAATCAATGGCCCAGATTGAATCCTACAAACCCTAATTAGGGTTTTAACCCTATCAGCCAATGAGATTCAAGTACCTCAAAATGGACCAATAGAAAAATTATAAAAAGTGACAACCAATCAAATGGAACCAAATGGTAAGCCAATCAAAATTAAGAATCTAGACTACCGACCAATGAGAAAATATTTTTCCACTTAGACTTACATCAAATCATCATCCAAAATAATATTTCCTTTGTTTCTATCTTTCTTTGCTAATTTGATGAACCTAGACACCATATTATTGAGCTCCTTCATTGGAGGCATGGGTGTATTTCAAATTCTCCAATCTACTAAGTTCATTTTAGTTTTGGTTGTAACAATTATTTTCTCTCATTCAGCTTCATTATCCCTGATTTAAGTCATGAGAATATTAAGGGATGAGAGCCCCTCCAAATACTCTCTTCTGATAATACCATTCTCCCCAACATTGAAACCAATCATTTTTTGCTTCAAAATCTCTAAGTTCATGTTTTATTCCTTCTTCTCCTTAAAATTGAAGGCAATCTTCATTGCACTGAAAGCCTCTACAATCATAGTATGGATGGAAAGACTAGGTTGAGCACTATCATTCCTTATCTTCTCCAAAGTATCATGTTGATGGACTAAAGAAAAGTACCATGACTATATCTCTTATTCCTCATGCCTTGATCACCTTACTTATTACCAATAGATGCTTTGGAACATTTTCCATAGCCTGTAGTTGGGGCTTGGTTTTACCTTTGATGGGCTAAAATTCATCCCAAAGGTTTATGAAAGCATGAAATCTGGCTCTAAGTGTTGTGAGTGTCTAAAATTTCTCCATGAATCCTAGGAGAAATGTCAATCACTCTTACAAAACTCCTTCCATCCAAGCTCTAGTTTCTTGAAGTGAGGTCCTTGAACCTTATGCATTATCAATATCTTCCCTCTCAAGGGTGAGAGGTCGTACAAATGTAGGATCTCTCTACTAGATTGGTTTGTAGACATTCCTGTAATATGATATCAATCTCTTATTCTCCTCTGTATACTTGTTCTTCTTTGCAACTTCCTTATTCATTTTATTTTGCATGGCCCTTAGGGCATCTTGACCTTCCTCATATTCTATCTTCTTTGTAGTATCTCACAAATTATGTTCAACTATCTCATAATCCTGAGGTTGAAAGTTGTCTCTTATTTTTTTCACCTTAGGAATAGAAATTTGAACCTTGTAGGCTCATGAATCATCTCTGATCACCTTGGCTACCCTTTCTTTTGGCTGACTTTCTTCTTCAACTTGTTGTTGTTGGCATAACTAGTTGGAGATTGTTGATTTATGTTGTTGTTGGTAAAGACATGATTGGTATACATGATAATTAGTTATATGTTTTTCATTGATGTCAAACTATTTAGGATGATGTTTGGCATGATTTTTTGACTTGTTATTATATCTATTAGAAGGAAAATATTGTTGTTGTAATGAGAAGTTAAATAAGGTAAAGGATATGTTGATAGGAACTTTATTGGGTAACAGTTAAGACAAATAATGGTGGACAGATGAATGATTTGATTGTTTATCAAAATATTCTAAGGAGTTATCTAAAAAATTCTATTAATAAAGATGTTAATCAGATATGATTAAAGGTGAAGGTAATTTTATTAAGATACTTACTGGTAAACTATTGTCTTATCGATACACTAAATAAAGTCTTATCGGTACAAAGAAAGTCTTAGCAGAGAGTACAGATCTAAAGGTGAGAGAAGAATAGAGTGTAATATAAGGAGAAAGGTGATGACACAAAGATCAAGGTAAAATGTATTAAGGAAGTTTCTACAAGAGTAAAATGGTTTATCAATTAGCAAGCCAACAAGGAGATAAAGAAAAGAAATATGGATTGTTAGATTTGATATAAAGGATACAAATCATTGGATTTAGGTTTAGGGTTTATGAATGAGGAAATTATACTTAAGGAAGAATAAAGAATAAGTTTGGTATCATGTCGAAGAAAAGAAGAAGATTGTGGTGAAAGACTAGATATCTGTGGAACAAAGAAGTTAATCAAAGAAGTATTGTTGCGATCATATAGAAGGATATAGAGAAGAAAAAAGAATTGAATAGGTATGTTATTGTGTTAAGGAACTTCATTGGATCCAAATTAGCAAGATTAGTGTGAACTACATATCATTTGTTAGTTGTTACTCTCTAAAAATTGTGACAGTAAAATCCCTTATCGAGTGACCCTAACAAGTCCATTGTAAAATCCTCTAACTAGGTGGCATTCACAAAAGAGTGTCTAAAATCCTCTAACTAGGTTACTCCTAACAAAGTAAAAGACTTTAAAAAGTCTCTAGGAAAATCCCTTAACCGGGTAGCATTTAACTGTGCTTTTGTAACCCTAATCAAGTGGACCTTTAACAGGGTAGGATCTTAATCGGGTGTATTCCAAAAGAGTATAATTATTTGTGGTAATTTTTCTCACACCATGGTTTTCACCCTAATCAGGTTTCCATGAGATAAATACTGATATTAATGTTATGTGAATAATTTTATATGCTGCATGGATGTTTAATGTTTAGTTAACCGATAACAATGTTATAGGTTAAAATATATCTTAATCGGTAAATTTTTTTATAGAAGTATTGGGACAGTGAAATTTAGTTTGGGTTGGTGATTACTAATTTACCCTCCCCCCCCTCAGTAATCAACCCTATACCTATAGTTGTATAATATCTTCAATGTTTTTAATTTTTTTTTGGCTCATCAACATTTTCTTTTCCTTGAGTCATATCCTTGTGTGTGAATGATAAACACCTTCATGAAATTAGGATTATTAACTAACAATTCAAAGCAAATACAATGTAAATTTAAACTAAGAAATGAATTTAACATCCATGACATCTCATGGTTCTCTAATTAGATGTGGTAAGTAGAGCTCTTAGCTTTGTATTCTTTACTAGTGACACTTCTAAAATGAGAAATCTATGATACTAATATGCCTAATCTAGCTCACAATTCTCTATTATGCTATGATACAATGCAAATGTAAATGATAAATGCTCTCAAATGCTCTTAATTACTCATGAAATTGACTATAATAAGGATGCTTTACTCTTCAAATCTCTAATTGCCTCTTATGCTCACAAAATGCCTCTTACTTATAGTAAATTCCCAAGGGTAGGGGGTAGAGTGAAGTAATCATGATTTAGCCTTGGTTGAGTCAAAAACTTTGCAATGTTTTTAAATGGGTGGACAATTTAAATATTTGTCTCAAAGGTTTGGACAAAAAGACAAAATTGAGTGGATGAGATTCAAATTTGAAATGTGTGATCAAGATTCAATTCCTTTGAGTGATCCATGTGCTTTGTGTTCTCAATTTTCATTGGTTGCTCAATTTGTTGTTGAAAGATATTAGGATTTATTAAATTCTATCAATTAATTACTTTAGCCATGTAGGGAATAGGTTCATTTTGATTTTTGATTTAAAACTATACAATTAATTGATTAAAATCAATTATATAGTGTTTTTGACCCCTTTAAGCTTGTATTTAATTATTTAATGTCATCATTTGATTTTTCCTTTGATTTTATTGATTTTGTCCAACTTTGATTAATAAATGTCCATTTTGATTTGATCCTTTTTTATTTGAATTAGTGCATTTTGATTAAGAATTTGCAATTTTGATGATTTAAAGCACTTGCCCATTTTTGAGTATCTATAATCCCATAACCAATCAGGCATTGTGCACTCACCTAACTCCAAGTCAGGCTCTTCTCTTCTTTGGATTTTGACTGGGATGATTGCAACATCTTCATTTGGACCTTAATTATGAGATGGGACTTGTACATATTGAGGATAATCCTCAATATCAACCATCTCATCATCATTATCTTTATGTGGGGAAAGCATTCCTTCTACTTCAAAGGAACTCAATGGAGAATATCATGAAGAACTATGACTGGCACTATCCTCTGATTAGAAGAAATCACTTGATGTACTTCCTTGACCTTAGATGGAATAGTCTTTCCTTGTTTTGAAGTTTCACTTGCTTCATTCTCTTTGCGTGTGGCTCTTCAATCCTGATTCCCTTCTCCCTCAAATTCCTTCTCAGTGGAGCCTTCATAGTATTCTTTCTTTTTTATAGGTCCACCCTATTGTCCACTTGATGTTGGAGGCTTTTCAGATGATTCTTCTTTTTCAATTTTTTCAACCTCCTTCATCTTGTCATATGTTAAGGGTACTCCTCTCCTTTCTAAATTGGTTATCTTTCCATCCAACCACTACTAGGTGAAGAGGGAAACTAAAATGATCAAAGTCTCAAGATTAACCTCCTTGTCATCTTCCCAATCAATTATTTCCAACTCATGGTTTGTAGTGGTGTTGAAATCTCCTCTAGTAATGTTGTCATATTCCTCTAATTGTTCAGGGACTTGCATTCCTTTCCAATTGTACTTTCTAATCATGTCTACTATCAACCTTGAGAACATCCTCCTAATCTCCAAATATTCCACTGCATCAACCTGATAGTCCTCTAAGTGTGGAATGTAGAGATATTTGTTCTCACACTAGTACATTTGAGACCTTTTTCAATAGTCGAACATCTGAATTTAGATAGTATACTATCGATTGAGTGACACTACCCAGTGTCACAGTTTTGCAGTTGGAAAAACTGATGGTTTTGTTAGGTGTCATAATTACGACACCCTTAGCCGTCACAAAATGCGGGTGCCAACAAAGTGAACCTATTGTCGCACCTATTTGCGATCATCCACATTGTGACACCTAACCGTCACAACAAATACAAATGATGGCGACCCGTCAGAATATTTTGACAGGTAGGTATCAATATTAACCTATTCACTGATGGAAATGCTATTAGTGCAATGGATTTTTGTTGCGAGATTATGATGGATGTGCATCGTTTATGGTTTGTAACAATGACTATGATGTACAAATGATGAACATGCATTGGAAATTTATGACAGACATTCATCATTTATGATTTGTTCCAACAATGATGTTGTTAATGCGATGACTGTATGTCAGATGTTTGCGACGGATACCCATCGCTATTGTAATTTCATCATAGTTACAATGATAATCAATTTTTAAAAAAATATATATATATTTGTCGATTCAGAACGGTGTTCTTGTAGATCTGGTTCTTGCTCGTGTTTTGGTTATGGATCATTTAGAGATAACTTTGTAGTAGATTTGATAGCGGGTCATGGATTATTGAGTTGAGTCTAGAGACTTGGATTTCAAATGGATCCTACCAAATCAAGACTTGTGATAGCGAAGGCTCTGGCACAAGAATCTAGTGCAGTGATCAAAGATGCATTCTTCCTGATGTGTTCATGAGATATATGCAGACCTGATTGCATTTGGATCTGATTCAAGTGACTTCTTGACTTCTTTGGTCTAAATTTGATGTACTTTGTTCCTATGGAGTGTAGCAGTGACTTGACTTGGAGTTTGAGTAGACTGTGCATTGATTGGCTTGAAGGTGAAATCAAACTACTCTTTGCGTTGTTGTTGAGATCGGCTTGTGATGGATTGCTAGGACCGTCTACTATTTTTTCCATAGTTTTGAATGAGTTAGGTGTGATGTCAAGAGAGTGACGTGTAGAACTTGCACATTGGAGATTTGTAGATCACTATGGTGTCCGTGATGACTTGGGAGAAGTCTTCTTCTTGGTGAACTGAGTTGAGAGACTTAGATTATAGAAAGTGGATCATTTGATGTGACTTATGAGACAATGAAATGTGGTAGATGTAAATGTGGTTTGATCGACCCACTGAAAGTATTGACATCCAGTATTTCCCTGACAATACCAAATGTACATCAGTTCTTCATAAAATGATTAGTTGTCACATTATTTTAAAACAAAATATAATTATGAAATATCCAGACCTTTTTCCTATTTGGGAAAACCCAAAATTGACACCAAGGATTACTTTTTATGCGTGACATCTTCAACAAGCATGGGCCAACACCACATTGACACATAGGCACATTGACCAAGGTCATCGATGCTCTTTCAAAAAATATTGCATTATCACAAATATTGCATTGTCATTATTTTGTTCATTCATACTAATTATAATTACAATAAAAAGAAACATACTAATGTAGACTTGCACATTTTTCGGCTAAGTCGAAGTCTTTGGTTTAAATCACTAGACACTCAAAACAAAATGACAAACCAAAGACAACCATGCAATTGTAAAGAAAGGTAATTTTCTTAATCATGTCACTAATTTGTGCATATCTAAATACTGGTGTCTTTCAAGTGATTTGATTCTTGTCATGCCCACTACAAATGAGAACACTCTTAACTAGTGAGGTTGTTTAAGCATATAGAGATTAAATACACTCTGTTAGAATGAAATTTCTCTTAACAAAAGATAAAAAATATATAAGTAGGACATATAAAACAAGGTGAATAAGAGTAGTACATATAAAACAATTCTTAGAACATGCCAAACATTTGGAATGATTGTACATTTCATTCATGTCATTGATATTCTTCTTCATCCATCTCATCATCAAGATTATCATTGTCGATGACATCATCACCACCACTATTGTTGTTGTCATCATCATCACCATCAGTATCATCGTCATCATCATCTTCATCAGTAGCAGCATCAGTAGTAGCATCATCGTCATCAATAGTGAAAGGTAATGATCAATGAGGTTTCTTTTATTAGATTATACATTAATACACTTACTATTTTGAATTTGAGCTCGGGCATCATGCAATGTTATTGTTGTCATTACATGCTTGTTGCTGTTGTGCACCATATATTATTTTATACACATAGAACAATAGATTTGGGGACTTAAACTTATGTTCAATCCTTAATAATGGTTTGGGGAACTAATTACTAGATGAGTGACTACAATACCCTAGTTTGCATTATTAGATGATCGTGTTTAATTTGTGTTCATTTCATGCAAAGATACATGTAAAGGAAAATAAATTTTTGCATCCAAAGATTACATGTATATATATGAAAAATAACTTGTATATACTATAAAAAAGAAAATAACTTTTAGAAGAAAATGCAAGAGTATAGGAATACATAAGAGGATGTACATAAATAATAACGGTGTCAGACATTGCCTAAAGTGATGAATTTTTTACTTGGGTATGAATCTAGTGTACCCCTATGTGATCCAAAACTTGCAAAAAAAAGAGAGATGGGGGTTAGATAAAAAAATATCTAAAAAATGAATGGCATCCTGTTACTGAAAGAGATCAAACACTTCACACAATATATAGTGACATCAATAATAAAAAAATACACTTACTATTTTGAATTTGAGCTCATAAAGATTAACTTTCAAAAGAATATGAATGAATGCAAACATACATAAGTGGATGAACATAAATAATGGAGGTACCAAACATTGCTTGAAGTAATGAAGTGTTGACCCAGGCTTTAATCCAGTATGCTCTTGTATGATCCAAAACTTGGAAGGAAGAAAAAGATGGGGTTAGATCCAAAGGATCTAAGCAATGTCTGGCACCCTATTACTGATCCTCATCTACAATTATGCATGTGCATAGTCAAGCCATACACTTCTAAAATGAACTATGCTACAGAACATGGGTGTGTGTTAATGTGATTCAAAAGCTATTATGCAAGATTGTTTTATTATGTCTATATAATAGGAGGAGTGATATATTTTAATGGAAATGGACATAAAAATTGTAGTGAAACTCTATAATTTATTATTGTGGACATAGAAATTGTAGTGTAAATAGTAGGATGATTGTTCATGAGCTCACTATTTAATATCTGGCCAGGCCATGTAAATGGTACCAGGCCAACCTAATCAGCCCAACAAAATGTGTCATGTTTATCTTTGTCAAATACACTCGTTCACCATTTTGTTCTTGTTATTCACACAAATATTGCATCAAAAGTAATTGTAAACAATGATTCAAAGAAAAAAGAAACAATTACAATAGATCAGACCCCAAAAGAATACAGTCAACTACAATAGCTCACAGTCTCAATGAAATAAATAGTGTATAAAATAATATATGGTGCACAACAATAGCAAGCATGCAATGACAACAATAACATTGCATGATAAAATTTAATACTCTTAGTTTTTATTCAAATCTATTTGAAACTCCTATCAGCTCATTGTCCAATAGTTAAACTAACCTATGACTTCAAAGGAAGAATTTTGAAATATATTTGTAGGTAGTTATCTCTTCTATAATGATGGAGGAGTCAAAGGTAATGATCAATGAGGTTGTTGCTATTAGATCATACATTAATACACATATTGTTTTGACAACAATAACATTGCATGATGTCAGAGCTCAAATTCAAAATAGTAAGTGTATTATTTTATTACTGATGTCCCTATTTTATCTAATAGCATCAATATAACAAACAAAGTACTGACCAATCAAATAAGGGGTCCTGGGACACAACAGCTGAGAAACATAAATGTAGGCATCATGGTCACATTTTTTTGGATATCTACATTTATGTTTCTCATCTATTGTGATATCTACATTTATGACTAAGCATCCCTCTACTCATCTCTTCAATTTTTGTTTTCGTATATTTCACCATCTGACGTTCCTTTTCGATAAGAGATGGATGGAAATATTCATGACTCTAAAAAAATGGCCTGCATACAAATAAAAATTTGTTGTTATTCAAATGGTAAGTTCAAAGTTTCCCATAATTTGGGAGAAACGAGTTTGGAAAGACTTCAATCTTTCATTGAGGGAAAGGATTTTACTTACGTTGAGAAGAAATCTTAGGTTTTTTCACTTCATTTTTAGCATCTTCTGTTGATTTTCTTTTCAACTCAATAGATAATTTTATGTTCGTCAAGTGATCATAACTTGTCAGAATAGCACTTTTGGAAGGATCAAGGCATTTCCTCTGTGACTCAAAATCACTCTGGATCTTCCAGAATGAAAAATAGAAATATATTTTTCACATCCGTCTCTTACCGAAAAGAAACATCAGATGATGAAATCTATGAAAAAAATTGAAGAGATGAGCAAAGGGATGCGCAATCATAATGTTTCTAGCAGACATCCTCTTAATACAACATAAAAAAAATGACCTTGGAGGCTGCTAAGTCTTTCAAATCAGAAAAACCCTTTGGCTTAGTAATTAATGAGATTGTTGCTATTAGATCATACATTAATACACTTACTGTTTTGAATTTAAGCTCGGGCATCATACAATGTTATTGTTGTCATTGTATGATTGTTGTTGTTGCGCACCATATATTATTTTATACACATAGAACAATGGATTTGGGGACTTAGACCTATGTTCAATCCTTAGTAATGGTTAGAGGAACTAATTACTAGATGAGTGACTATAGTACCCTAGTTTGCATTATTAGATGATCTTGTTTAATTTGTGTTCATTTCATGCAAAGATACATGTAAAGGAAAATAATTTTTTGCATCTAAAGATTACATGTATATATATGAAAAATAACTTGTATATACTATACAAGGAAAATAAATTTTAGAAGAAAATGCAAGAGTACATGCATACATAAGAGGATGAACATAAATAACAAGGGTGTCAGACATTGCCTGAAGTGATAAATTTTTTACCCGCGTATGAATCTAGTGTGCCCCTATGTGATCCAGAACCTGCAAAGAAAAGAGAGATGGGGGCTAGATAAAAAAATATCTAAACAATGAATGGCATCCTATTACTGATCCTCATCTACAATTATGCATGTGCATAGTCAAGCCATACACTTCTGAAAGAAAAACCAAGCTCATAGTCTCAATGAAATAAATAGTATATAACACAATATATGGTACACAACAACAACAAGCATGCAATGACAACAATCCCTATTTTATTATTGATGTCCCTATTTACATTTTTTCATCAAATGACCCAAAAATATCAAAAATGGTCCTCTATGGTCGCTAATAGCCAACTTTCAAAAGAATATAAATGATTGCAAACATACATAAGTGGATGAACATAAATAATGAAGGTCCTATATGGACGGTTCTAATGCTTTTCCATTACAACAATTGAGCATTCATCATTTGGTATATGAACAGGTGAAAAACATGTAGACATCCAGACATGTGTATTGTGAGCTTTCCTGCAACAAATGGACTTGTGATGATTTTCACAATAGTACATGTGTTAAAAAGAAAGCTCACAGTACTGCTTAGAAAAATATGAATGTTCATCACCTGTGCATATCAGAGTTGATGACAGAAGATATATGCACAATAAAACAAATTTTATTATTGATGTCCCTATTTACATCTTTTCATCAAATGACCCAAAAACATCAAGAATGGTCCTATATGGTCACTAATAGCCAACTTTCAGAAGAATATGAATGATTGCAAACATACATAAGTGGATGAACATAAATAATGAAGGTACCAAACATTGCTTGAAGTAATGAAGTGTTGACCTAGGATTCAATCCAATATGATCTTGTATGATCCAAAACTTGCAAGGCAGGAAAAGATGGGGTTAGATCCAAAGGATCTAAGCAATGCCTAGCACCCTATTATTGATCCTCATATACAATTATACATGTGCATAGTCAAGCCATACACTTCTAAAATAAACTATGCTACAGAACATGGGTGTGTGTTAATGTGATTCAAAAGCTATTATGCAAGATTGTTTTATTTATTGAGATAAGGATATCTTAATTCTATAAGAATAAATGTTTTGAGAAATATTTGAATTTAATTTTGACAATAACATGAAGAGTGATATATTTTCATCATTATAGAAGAGATAACCACCTACAACTATATTTCATAATTCCTTCTTTAAAGTCATAGGTTAGTTTAAAATGGAGAAAGTATAAAAACTCACCAATTTAATCCCAAAATTTCATAACATTGCATTCTTGTTGTTGTTATGGTGCACAACAACAGTAACATGCAATGACAACAATAACATTGTATGATGCCCGAGCTCAAATTTAAAATAGTAAGTGTATTATTTTATTACTGATGTCCATATTTTATTACTACTAAATTTTGGGGTAAAACCTTGCAAGTCTTACACAAACTCAAAAACATGGTAGCATTGATCCAATAACAGAAAATATATTACAAATGCCAAGCTCGTGGTCTCAATGAAATAAATAGTGTATTAAATAATATATGGTGCACAACAGTAGCAAGTATGCAATGACAGCAATAACATTGCATAATGCCCGAGCTCAAATTTAAAATAGTGAGTGTATTAATGTATGTTTGCATGATGCTAGATATTAAACAGTGAGCTCATGAACAATGCCAATATTAAACAGTGAGCTCATGAACAATGTATGATGTCCTAGCTTGCAGCCCATGAGGCATCAAGACATTTCTTCATAAAATGATCATAAACGGGGAGTATCACATAGTGAATATCAACACAAAAATAAATAAAGAGAGATCAAACACTTCACACAATGCCTTGAAGATAATAGAAATGATGCCCTAGCTCTCAAAGCTCGCGGGTCATCCAGCATTCCAAATGCTAAGATGTAAACAATGCCACTATTAACAATGGTAAAATGTAAACCATGCCACTGAAATTGATTTAATGAGAAGACAAAGCTCGAATGCCTACCTTCCAAATGAAAAGATGTAAACAATGCCAGTATTAAACAGTGAGCTCATGAATAATGTATGATGCCCTAGCTTGCAGCCTGCGAGCCATCAAGATATTTCCTCATGAAATGATCATAAATAGGGAGTACCACATAGTGAATATCAACAACAAAACAAATAGAGAGAGATAAAACACTTCAAACAATGCCTTGAAGGTAATATCAATGATGTCGTAGCTCTCAAAGCTCGCAGGTAATCAAGCATTCCAAATGAAAAGATGTAAACAATGTCAGTGTTAAACAATGAGCTCATAAACAATGTATGATGCCCTAGCTTGTAGTGTGCAAGCCATCAAAAAATTTCTTCATAAAATGATCATAAACAGAGAGTACCACATAGTAAATATCAACAACAAAATAAATAAAGAGAGATCAAACACTTCACACAATGCCTTGAAGGTAATAGAAATGATGCCCTAGCTCTCAAAGCTCGTGGGTCATCGAGCATTCTAAATGAAAATATGTAAATAATGTCAGTATTAACTAGTGAGCTCATGAATAATGTATGATGCCCTAGCTTGCAGCCCGTGAGCCATCAAGATATTTCCTCATGAAATGATCATAAATAGGGAGTACCACATAGTGAATATCAACAACAAAACAAATAGAGAGAGATCAAACACTTCACACAATGCCCTGAAGGTAATAGCAATGATGCCCTAGCTCTCAAATCTCGTGGGCCATCAAGCATTCCAAATGAAAAGATGTAAAAAAATGCCAGTATTAAACAATGAGCTCATAAACAATGTATGATGCCCTAGCTTGCAGCCCGCGAGCCATCAAGACATTTCCTCATAAAATGATCATAAACAAGGAGTACCACATTGTGAATATCAACAGCAAAACAAATAGAGAGAGATCAAACACTTCACACAATGTCTTGAAGGTAATAGAAATGATGCCCTACCTCTCAAATCTTGTGGGTCATCAAGAATTCCAAATGAAAAGATGTAAACAATGTCAGTATTAAACAGTGAGCTCATAAACAATGTATGATGCCCTAGCTTGTAGCTCGCGAGCCATCAAGACATTTCCTCAAGAAATGATCATAAACAAGGAGTACCACATAGTGAATATCAATAGAAAAATAAATAAAGAGAGATCAAACACTTCACACAATGCCTTGAAGGTAATAGAAATGATGCCCTAGCTCTCAAAGCTCATGATTCATTGAGCATTCCAAATGAAAAGATGTAAACAATGCCAGTATTAAACAGTGAGCTCGTGAACAATGTATGATGCCCTAACTTGCAGCCCGCGAGCCATCAAGATATTTCCTCATGAAATGATCATAAACAGAGAGTACCACATAGTGAATATCAACAACAAAACAAATAAAGAGAGATCAAACACTTCATACAATGCCTTGAAGGTAATAGCAATGATGACCTAGCTCTCAAAGCTCGCGGGTCATCGAGCATTCCAAATGCAAAGATGTAAACAATGTCAGTATTAACATTCATATTTTTCCATTAAATCAACAAATGTCATCAAAATAAAATTAAGTTAATGAGAAGACAAAGCTCAAATGCCTACCTTTAAGAAAGTTTTACATCTTTTCATAAAATGACCCAAAAAAATCAAGAATCATCATATATGGTCGCTAATAGCCAGCTTTCAGAAGAATATGAATGAATGCAAACATACATAAGTGGATGAACATAAATAATTAAGGTACCAGACATTTCCTGATGTAATGAAGTGTTGACCGGGGTTCAATCTAGTATGCTTTGTTATGATCCAAAACCTGCAAGGAAAGAAAAGATGGGGTTAGATCCAAAGGATCTAAGCAATGCCTAACACCCTATTACTGATCCTCATCTATAATTATGCATGTGCATAGTCAATCCATACACTTCTAAAATTAACTATGCTATAGAAAATGGGTGTGTGTTAATGTGATTCAAAAGCTATTATGCAAGATTGTTTTATTATTGAGATAAAAATATCTTAATTCTACAAGAATAAATGTTTTCGGAAATATTTGAATTTAATTTTGACAATAACATGAGGAGTGATATATTTCAAGCTTCAATGAGATTTCTTACCATGCAGTGTTCATAGATTATGTTCAATGCATTATTTACGCTTGTATTGGTGGGAAAACTCTCAAAATGTGCAAAAGAGATTGAATTCAACCATGTTGTTAACATGACACATGTAGTTTACCTCCAGCCTAAATCAATGTTGCATACAAATCTGCAGACGCTGCGTGGTATGAAGCCTCTCTGAAGCTTGAAAATGATAAGCATTATGATATTGAGGTATGGTATTGTTTAGGTATAATACTGGCATTGTTTACATCTTTTCATTTGGAATGCTCGATGACCTGCAAGTTTTGAGAGCTAGGGCATCGTTTATATTACCTTCAAGGCATTGTGTGAAGTGTTTGATCTCTTTTTATTTATTTTTTTGTTGATATTCACTATGTGGTACTCCCTATTTATGATCATTTCATGAGAAAATGTCTTGATGGCTTGCGGTTTGCAAGCTAGGGCATCATGCATTATTTATGAGCTCATTGTTTGTGCACCGACCAATCAAATAGGGACATGAGCTGCTCAAATAGTGAGCTCATAAACAATGCATGATGCCCTAGTTGTAGGTAGTTATCTCTTCTATAATGATGGAGGAGTGAAAGATAATGATCAATGAGGTTGCTTCTATTATAGAAGAGATAACTACCTACAACTATATTTCATAATTCCTCCTTTGAAGTATATATATAAGGACATGAGGTGCTCAAATAGTGAGCTCATAAACAATGCATGATACCCTAGCTTGCAGCCCACAAGCCATGAAGACATTTTCTCATGAAATGATTATAACCAGAGAGTACCACATAGTGAATATCAACAACAAAACAAGTAAAAAGAGATCAAACACTTCACACAATGCTTTGAAGGTAATAGAAACGATGCCCTAGCTCTCAAAGCTCGCGGGTCATCAAGCATTCCAAATGAAAAGATGTAAACAATGCCAGTATTAAAAAGTGAGCTCATGAACAATGTATGATGCCCTAGCTTGCAGCCCACGAGCCATCAAGATATTTTCTCATGAAATGATCATAAACGGGGTGTACCACATAGTGAATATCAACACCAAAACAAATAAAGAGAGATCAAACACTTCACACAATATATGTTGTTTTATAATATTTTATTAAGACTAAATATATTGTTTTATGAGCTCACTTTTTGAGCACATCATGTCCCTATTTGATTGGTCGGTGCTCTTTTTTGTTATATTGATGCTATTAGATCAAATAAGGACATTAGTAATAAAATAATACACATACATTTTTGAATTTGAGCTCATAAAGATTAACTTTCAGAAGAATATGAATGAATGCAAACATACATAAGTAGATGAACATAAATAATGAAGGTACCAGACATTTCCTGAAGTAATGAAGTGTTGACTCGGGGTTCAATCCAGTATGCTCTTGTATGATCCAAAACTTGCAAGAAAGGAAAAGATGGGGTTAGATCCAAAGGATCTAAGCAATGCCTGACACCCTATTACTGATCCTCATCTACAATTATGCATGTGCAATGTGAATAAAAACTAAGAGTATTGAATTTTATCATGCAATGTTATTGTTGTCATTGCATGCTTGCTGATGTTCTGCACCATATATTGTTTTATATGATATTTATTTCATTGAGACTATGAGCTATTGTAGTTGACTATATTCTTTTGGGGTCTAATCTATTGTAGTTGTTTCTTTTTTCTTTGAATCATTATTTACAATTACTTTTGATGCAATATTTGTGTGAAGAACAATAACAAAATGGTGAACGAGTGTATTTGACAAAGATAAACATGACACATTTTGTTGGGCTGATTGGGTTGGCTTGGTACCATTTTCATTATAGAAGAGATAATTACCTACAACTATATTTCATAATTCCTCCTTTGAAGTCATAGGTTAGTTTAACTATTGGACAATGAGATGATAGGAGTTTCAAATAGATTTGAATAAAAACTAAAAGTATTGAATTTTATCATGCAATGTTATTGTTGTCATTGCATACTTGCTGCTGTTGTGCACCATATATTTTTTTATACACTGTTTATTTCATTGATACTGTGAGCTATTGTAGTTGACTATATTCTTTTGGGGTCTGAGCTATTGTAGTTGTTTCTTTTTTCTTTGAATCATTGTTTACAATTACTTTTCATGCAATATTTGTGTGAAGAACAAGAACAAAATGGTGAATGAGTGTATTTGACAAAGATAAACATGACACATTTTGTTGGGCTGATTGGGTTGGCCTGGTACCATTTACATGGCCTAGCCAGATATTAAACAATGAGCTCATGAACAATGCTAGTATTAAATAGCGAGCTCATGAATAATGTATGATGCCCTAGCTTGCAGCCTGTGAGCCATCAAAATATTTCCTCATGAAATGATCATAAACGGGGAGTACCACATAGTGAATATCAACACCAAAATAAATAAAGAGAGATCAAACACTTCACACAATGCCTTGAAGGTAATAGAAATGATGCCCTAGCTCTCAAAGCTCGCAGGTCATCAAGCATTCCAAATGAAAAGACGTAAACAATGCCAGTATTAAACAGTGAGCTTGTGAACAATGTATCATGCCCTAGCTTGTAGGCCGCGAGCCATCAAGACATTTCTTCATGAAATGATCATAAAAGGGGAGTACGCACATAGTGAATATCAATAGAAAAAAAATAAAGAGAGATCAAACACTTCACACAATGCCTTGAAGGTAATAGAAATTATGCCCTAGCTCTCAAAGCTTGCAAGTCATCAAGCATTCCAAATAAAAAGATGTAAACAATGCTAGTATTAAACAGTAAGCTCATGAACAATGAATCATACCCTATCTTGCAACCTATGAGCCATCAAGACATTTCCTCGTGAAATGATCATAAATGGGGAGTACGCACATAGTGAATAGCAATAGAAAAATAAATAAAGAGAGATCAAACACTTCACACAATGCCTTGAAGGTAATAGCAACGATGCCCTAGCTCTCAAAGCTCGCGGGTCATCGAGCATTCCAAATACTAAGATGTAAACAATGCCACTATTAACAATGCTAAGATGTAAACAATGCCACTGAAATTGATTTAATGAGAAGACAAAGCTCGAATGCCTACCTCAAGTGTTAGTGCTCTCTTTCCACACGAGGGTGTCAGCCTCTTTGCGCACGCCAAACTGGAATGCCCTCTTCGTACCACACAAAAGTGTTGTGTTGTCTTCGCGGCAACTCTTCAAATTCATAAATTACAAATGACACTTTCTTTTCCCTTTTTTGTTTATAACCAAATGAGTGTCACAATTACGATGATATCATTGCTATTATGACACCATTGGGGGCACTTAAAAACAAACACAAATTGTAGTGGCATCATAAATTGGCGTCGAAATTTGACCCCAAATGTTGTAGTGTCATATGATTTATTGATCTTCCTCTTTGGATCGAAGTTTGTTGTTGAATCGTGGAGTCCTAGATAATACTCAAATTCCTCATATGTTACCTCAACTATTTCTTGTGATGGACAAGTCTCACTTCCAAGATTGAATTCAAATATAACTCCTTGCTTGTGCTTGTTCTTCTGAATTCTATCATAAGCAAGAAGTTGCCTTTCTGCCTCCATGATTATCATCTTGCTCGTAGGATATCTAGGAAGCTTCCTTGGGAAAACTATACTTCCAAGTATTCAAATGTAGGTGAAATTAGGGTATTGGATGTACCATGATCCATGCTCTTTAATCGATTTCTTAGCCTCCTCCTAAAGCCTCACATGTAGAGCATCTTGTAACTATATCACAATCTTCATGGCAAAAGCATCAATAAAAATCTTGAAGTTCTTATGGTTGTAAAGGTGCATTTTTTGATAGAATTCATGCACTAAATATTCCCCTTGAGCTATTCCACACCTTCCCAAACTTTCCAATCCTTGGTATGTGAATACTCTAGCCAGCATATAGACAAGGTAGGATGATATGTAAAATGTCTTAGTGTTCTTCTTCATTCTTTGATGGTGATCAATGTTTTCATTGATAATCTTTTCCCATACAAACATCACCTCCCTTGAAGAGATCTTGTTTATAAATTAGTATATCCAAGTCTTGAAAGTGCCTCCTTGTGGTTCTCCCACCACTCGATTTAGCATCACAATAAGATCACCAATATTTGGTTTGAAGTCCGATATAGTTAGCTTGGTTAACTTCAAGATTTTGTAGCAATGACTCCATGGCTCAACCATCCATTCATTGTTCATCCTCTTCGCACATGCATCCAATTGATCCTCATAATTTTTTAGGGCTTTGTCCTTGGTGATAAAGGTTCCCTCCTTGTGTGATGGTATGTCGAAATCCATCATGATAACCTTTTCTGATAAGACAGTTATAATATTCTTCTTCTCTTTCCCATACTCAATTGCCTTCTTTTGAGGGTTGTAATTCTTCACACATTCAAGAACCAATTTGATGCATTACATGGTAGGGGAAAGAAACTACTTGAAATATCACATTCTTCATCATCCTCTTGGCCATCCTAGAAGTTGGATTCCTAGACATCTTTTGCCTCATTTGAATCATGTCGGTTGACCCAAGACTACTATATTCAATATTCTTATGCTTTGTAGTGAAACTAGATTTTGGTGACATCTCTTTGGTGTCCCTTCTTAATTGAGCTTGTATACCCTTCTTCAAGTTCTTGGCCTTACCTCCTAACATACTCTTTCCTTCCATAACAAATCTTCAATTAGACTGGGAGTTGAAATCTTTAAGGATTTATAATTGAATTTGAATAAGTAAGCTAAGACTTGAAAATATTTTCTCATCTATGCCTTAGTGAAAATTCCCATTGATTGGAATAATGGATTTCTTTTATGAGGTCTCACTAAATTCTCAAAGTAAACTATAACTTGAATGAAATTAGCTACATTGAGCCACAACCAAATTGATTGATCTTCCTTATTATATTCAGACTTATGATATCCTAAATCAAATTGCAACCCAATTTAAACCAAACTCAATTACAAAGAAGATTTGAAACTCACTTAAATCCAATTTAGAATCATACCTTTCATATAATGCCTAGTATCTCAACTTGGAGTGAATGAGAATTTAATTACAAACAATTCAAATCTACATCATGATTTTTTTGAAAGAAAAATGAAATCTGAAGCCTACTAACAATTATTTATAATGCAATATATTTATATTTAAATTTCTCACACTCCTCTAAATATGATTTTGAAACGAGTTCTCCCAAACTTACTACCTTCCACAAGATTTTGCTTCCTCTTATGTTATTCATTGCCTATCAAAAATGTGGTTTGTTGAAACTTGGAGGCTAATTCACTGTCTATGAGGATGTAATTTTTTACATATCTGATGTAGTTCGTTGTTAAAGGTATAGAAGAAAAATTATTTATTTTGGATGCTAAATAGATTGAAAAAATCTTCCTTATATATGATTTTGGAGGGGTGAAAGGACACACCTTCCTAGGAGGATGACTTTGGATCTAGTTAGCCAATAAAATCATTTAATTAATATTTTTCTAGCCTCATAGGCCAACCTTGATAGGAGAACTAAATGTTTTAATTTTTTTCCTCCAAAATCAAATCGTTGCCAACCTAGACCATAGCTGACCATCTTTTGTATCTCAATAAATTTCACTCAGTTCTTCCTCAACTCATCCTTACGTATCAAGACTTCATCCTTTCATCTTTATAACTCACTTCATAAATTCTTGTCATCCACCCTCCTTTGATTTCATATTGATGCCTTGAAAATGGTTTCTAGCATTACTATCTCATGGTATATATTGGAAGGGGTCGAGGATTCTTATCCTTGCTTGGCAAAAATTTGATGCGGGCAAGGATGTTTTTCCCAAACTCCCTTTCTAACATTCTCCAACTCCTTAGTGTTTAACTTGATTGCTCTTGATTCTCCTACTTCTAAATTTTACCATTGCATAAGTATCTAGCATTTCTTTGAGTTTGAAAGGCAGAGAGAAGATTTAGGTTGCAAGAGGATTAGAATCCTTGGTAGGGGGTGGATTCCACCCCTACCCAAGGATTCATACATTTTCACTTCATTATCTTCACCCCATTCTACCAAACTCATCAAATTTCTCTAAGGCTTTACTCTTGATCGTCCAAATCACATCATATCATCATCCAAAGGTTGAATTGCACAAATTTTTAAGGGCAGGAATATGATGTAATCAAGGATAGAAATCCTAGGTAGGGGGTAGATTTCACCCCTACCCAAGGATTCTAGCATTTTCATTTTATCAAACTTATCTTCATTTCCTTGGTAGGGGGTGGATTCCACCCCCTACCCAAGGATTCTTACATTTTCACTTCATTATCTTCACCCCATTCTACCAAACTCATCAAATTTCTCTAAGGCTTTACTCTTGATCATCCAAATCACATCATATCATCATCCAAAGGTTGAATTGCACAAATTTTGAAGGGCGAGAATATGATGTAATCAAGGATAAAAATCCTAGACAGGGGGCAGATTTCGCCCCTACCCGAGGATTCTAGCATTTTCAGTTTATCAAACTTATCTTCATTTCACCCTCAAATTCATCAATGAACCCTTAAGATGTTAGATAACTGAGAGGGGGTAAATCAGTTAATTCCAGTTATCCTTCAGTCCTAATATCCCAAATGCATATATTCAAACTCTTTCAATCAAATAACCAACTCAGTAAGATAGTAATAATAATCTTTTTGTTCATTTACAGAATACCAGTAAATCAATACTGTGTTTACCAATTAATCCAAAATATGAAATGTGTAAAGTAAACTATCAAACCAATCACATCAAATAACACATAACACAAGGATTTTAATGTGGAAACCCTACTAAGGGAAAAACCACTTGGGACCGGTAACCCAAAATATTTTACTCTTCTGAAGTGAGCTCAGTTAGGACCCAACCATGTTAAAGGCTACAATGGACACTGTAAAATGTGACCTGGTTGAATGATTTATCACTACCAGTTAACTCTTGACCAACATTCACTATGGGTTCAAAAGAAAACCATCAACATTCATAGAAAGTCGTATTGAAATACAAATAAGACTGTTAAGTCCACTCGGTTAAGAGATTTAGCTGTAACAATGGTTAAACTAATAGAGTAGTGATCTAATTCAAATACAAAAAATATTGCAGATATTCATATCTATACTAAGCTCATAATACCTCTTTTGATCAATAATCACTTCAATCCTTCATCATATTCAGCTCGGTCAATAATTCTCTGATGTTCGGTTATGCCTATAGTTCTGCTTGGTTCTGTCTGTAACCTATTTGATCAATGGTGCATGAGAAACTTCCTTTCATGTGAATTCTCCTACAGATTCAATTATCCCAAACTCAACAATGAATCTCATGTCTCTTTAAATAGATGTGTAAATTGTTTTCATCTCATCCATTAGATTTTGCCTCTTGATCTTCATCATCCATTTTGTCACTTCATGCTTCCTCGGCAAATGTGTCAATAACACGTTTCAATCTCTTCCATTTGATCATCTCTAATTTTTTCAGTCGTTAGATCCTCATAACTAACTTCATCTTTTACCTCAGAATCATACGTAATTTTCTAGCTCATCAATTCAGTCGATTGTTATAGAATTTAATGTTTTCATCCTACTCAGTTAATACAAAATGTGTCAATGAATGCTAACTCAATTTTTACTGTCAGTCGGTATACACTGCACTAGCTCGGTGTATACAAAAATCTTCAATTACCGACCACATTAACTTGTTCAATTTTGATCTTCAATACATAACAAATTCATGTAATACAATCAAGTCAACAACATGATGTCATAGACTCATCAATAAGTTACCCAATGTTTACCTTAGCCATATCTTCAATATACATCTCTTCTTCATGTAGATATCTCTTTCCTTTACCATTTTTCTTCTTCAGATGTTTGTAACTAACATGATAAGTATATTCAAAACTAGTTGACATCAATAACAATATATTGACTGATTTAATTGCCTTACATATCACTTTTATATCTCAGTGATCTCTAACCATTGTCTTTCACTTGTCCATTTCATCAAAATATTCAATCAGTTGTAGATCATCAATCTCTCCCTTTGGAATTGATGGCAACACAATATGAAATATGCCATAAAATAACAAATGTCTGTTCTACAAATCTATCACTAAATATTGTAGCTCGGTAAGCTCTCTCTAGCTTGATCATTTAATATGTTTAATCACTACATAGCATTTTAGTATTTCAGTAGACTCTCCCTGTAGATTTGATCTTGTTCTTCCTTCTTTGTGTTCTCTCTAGCTGATATTTCATTGATTCTTCTCTCCCTTTGATAACAATGCCAAAAAGAATAAATAGCTTTGTCATAGCCAAAAAAAATATCTATTGTCCGGTTCAGATCATGTACCTTAATGTACAAATATACAATTTCCTATTCCAGCTTTCACAACCTTATAAAATCTAAAGTGTGAACAATTTACATCAACATCATTTGATTTTATGATAAAGTATAGGTTGATGCAACCTCCTGATCACCTTAGTGACCAACAAACAGGGGATGGACCCCTAGTCTAGTCCTCAAGTACTCAAATGTATCCTTCGGTAAGGGTTTAGTAAATATGTTTGCAAGTTTCTCCTTAGACTTCATAAAATCTAGTTTCACTTGCTTTTCTTGTACTTGTTCCCTCAAATAGTGATACTTAATTGATATGTGCTTTGTCTTTGCATGCATCACCAGATTCTTAGAAATGTTTATAGCACTTGTGTTGTCACATTATATAATCACTCGATTAGTGATCTCCTCATTCATACCTTTCAACAATTTTTTTATCCATGCAATATTTAAACAATTAGCAGCAACATCAACATATTGTACTTCAACAGTAGACAGAAAAACACATGCATGTTTCTTACTTATCCAAGTAACTAACCTTTCTCCCAAAAATAATGCTCCACTGGTTGTGCTCGTCTGGTCATCTATAGTTCTAGCCCAATCTGTGTTGGTATAAACTTGTAGTTCAAAATTGCCTTCCTTTTTGTACCATAAACCATAATTCTCTATGTTCTTCAAATATCTCATAATCCTTTTAACAACAATCATATGTGATTCCTTAGGATTAGCAAAAAATCTTTCTACAATCCCAACAGCATGTGTAATTTTTTTCTACTATGCACAACATACGTTAGTTTTTCAATCATTGATCTATATAAGGTCTAATTTACCTTGATTGATTCATCATCTTTTGTCAATTTACACCCTATGACCATCGGTGTACCTACTGGTTTTGAATCTTCCATACCAAAATTTTTCAACACTTCTTTGATGTACTTTGATTGTGTTATGAATATCCCTTCATTTTATTGTATAATTTTCAAACCTATAAAGAATTTAATCTCTCAAAACATTGACATCTCAAATTTCTTTCTCATTTCATCATAAAATAATTTGCAAATATTGTCATTTCCTCCAAATATGATATCATCAACTAAATTTTTAGCAATAAGGATATTGTCATCATTTTCTCCTTTTAAGTACAAATTTCTATTGTCACTTGTCCTCACAAATCAAATACTTATAAGATAAGCATACAATCTTTCATACCATGCTCTCAGTGTTTGTTTCAGTCCATACAATGCTTTGTACAATTTACATACCATGTTTTGCTTATTTGGATCAACAAAACCTTCAGGTTGTTCTATGTAAACCTCTTCCTCAAGTATTCCATTCAAGAATGTAGATTTAACATCCATTTGATATACTTTAAATCCTTTGTGTGCAGCATATGAAAGTAGTATTATAACTCCTTCAAGTCTTGCAACTGGTGAAAAAGTCTCACCATAATCAATACCTTCTTCTTGTGCATATCCTTTGCATACAAGTCTTGCTTTGTTCCTAGTGACTTCACCATTTTAATTCAACTTATTTTTGAATATCCATTTGGTTCCAATTATATTTTTATCACTTGATCTCAGTACCAATGTTCATATTTTGTTTTTCTCTATCTACTCAATTTCTTCATTCATGGCTTTAATCCATTCCTCATTCTCAAGTGCATCTCTAACATTCTTAGGTTCAAATTCACAAACTAAACATGTGTTTTGTCTCAACTTACTTCGTGTCATCATGCCATTTTTCTAGTCTCTGATGATTTGGTTATGTGGATGGTGTCTTCTCACAAATTTAGCTAATACTTGCTCTATCCTCTGTTCATCAGTCGGTGTAGGTTCAATTTATTCCTCGGTAGAAATTTTTTGATTCTCAATGTCTATAGACTAGCGCTCGGTGTCTTTACTCTGTTGCTCGATAGCTTTTGCCTGTCACTCGGGTAGAGGGTAAGGTAACTCAATGAATGTATATCTACCATAGTCTTTTGGTTCTTTCCTGCTTTCTTAATTATTTTTCTTAGCAAACTCATCAACTTTCACATTAGCACTTTCAATCATTTTGTTAGAAACCTTATTCAAACATTTGTAAGCTTTTCTTTTAGTAGACTATTCTAAAAATATTTCTTCATCACCTTTAGAATCAAATTTTCCATTTCTATCATCTTTTAGAATGTAACATCTACTTTCAAAAATTATGAAATAACTTACATTAGGTGTGTACCCAAACCATAGCTCATAAGGTGTCTTGTTTGAATCTTTCTTCAGTTGTACTCGGTTCAATGTGTATACTGCAGTGCTAACAACTTCTCTCCAGTACATTTGTGCAACATCTTTCTCAATTATCAATTTTCTGGCACAATAAACTATAGATCTATTCCTCCTTTCAGCAATCCCATTTTGCTATGGTGTTCTTGATGTAGAAACTTGTCTTTTAATTCCATGCTCATTACAAAAGTTTGTGAATTCATCAAAAATAAACTCACCTCTTCTATCAGATCTTAAGCATTTTAACTCTTTTCCAGTTTCCTTTTCCACTTTAGCTTTATACCATTTGAACATTTTGAAAGCTTCAGATTTCTCTTTTAAAAACATAACTGTCATCATCTCAGAATAGTCATCAAAAAATAGAATAAAGTATATGCCACCATAATAACTCTAATTTCTCATAGGACCACATAAGTCGGTATAAACCAACTCCAAAATAGCTTTACATGAGTAGGTTTTTCTCTTGAAACTAGATTTTGACATTTTTCCCATTTGACATTGTTTGCACATGACATGGTCAAGTTTAGATAGGCTTGGTAAACCTCTAACTTTTCTTTTCTTACTGATCTTAACCATGTTGTCAAAATTTACATGACATAACCTTTTATGCCACAACCATGCATCTTTAGTTCTAGCCATCAAACAAGAAGTTTCAGCATTGTCAAGATAAAATAGATTACCTTTAGATTGTTCACCAGTATCGACCAACTTTCCTATTTCATCATAGATCTTCACCTTCATACTTTCAAGTGCAACTCAGTGACCTGAGTTATTAAACTTTTCTACACTCAACAAGTTATAGTTAAGTCCCTTCACCCAATATGCATTTTCACATTTGATCTTATTGTTCAACATGATAGATCCTTTTCTTTTCACTTGACAAGGTGTATCATTACCCATTTTAACAGATCATCCATTGTAGTGTTCAAGATATTCAAATTTATCCTTATCACCAGTCATGTGATGTGTACAACCACTATCAATAATCCATGTATCATTCTTGCTAACTTTAGAGATAAGTGATGTTTCTACATAACTTTCTTCTTCTTTTGAATCTTTTTTCAAAGCTACGAATACTACCTTAATGTCTTCATCAGTGTCAGTGTCGGTGTCAACATCATCATCTTGTTATAAGTAGTAGTTGTCGTTGCACCAAAATATTGACCTATTAATGCATGATACAAGCACTATACTTATAGAAGACACGGGAGGCGGTTAAGCCATGTCACAAATCCCAAGGGGAGTGCTGAATATTTTTCCAACAATCTCCCCCTTAGTGTTACTCGAGGGGATTCGAACCTGTGACCAAGCTCTGATACCACTTGTTACAAGTAGTAGTTGTCATTGCACCAAAATATCAATATGTTAATGCTTGAACAACCACTATACTTATAGAAGACACAGGAGGCGATTAAGCCATGTCACGAATCCTAAGGGGAGTGCTGAACATTTTTCCAACACATCTCCAACAAGGTAACATGCCTTCTTGCCTTTTTCTTTATAGTCTCGATTGTTCCTTCTGTCATAATGTTGGTTGCCTCTACAATCTTGATTATCTCTTATGTCGAATTTCTTTTCACCAAACGGTCATTATCTTTGTCATCATCTTTCTTGTTAGGACATCTAGCTACAATATGACCAATTTCTTTACAGTTAAAACATGCTATAGGTAATTTTCCTTTATACCTTCCTTTACATTTCTACATCCTTTTAGCCATAAGTGCTTCAATTTCATCTTCATCACTCTCACTATCACTTTCATTCCTTATCATATGTTTACTGCTAGACTTTCCAATTTTCAAGGATGACATAAATGCATACTCAACACTCGGTACAATACTATTATCATAATTATTCAGCTCAAAAGTAGTCAACTTACCAATTAGATTATAAAGTGTAACAACATTACCCAATGCAAATCTCATTTCATGAATTGCAAAGATTCTAATAGCATAGACTGACATCAAGGTTCTAAGAATTTTACTTACAACAGTGTCGTCATCAATAACACCTCCTGCTCCTTGGATAGCATTGACAACCTCCTTGATTCGATTATTATACTGTGAAATGTTTTCTCCTTCTTTCATCTTCATATCATCAAATCTTCCTCTAAGGCTTTCATCTCTTGCTCTCATCACATTCGCATCTCCATCATAGACTAGTGCAAGTTTGTCCCACATTTCTTTTGTTGAAGTACATGCTTTGATATCTTCAAATTTTGCATCAGATAGGGAAAAACCAATCTCTATCATTGCCATATTATGTTCATGTCTATCTCTCAGTTGATCAACAGTCAAAGGTCCAATAGTCGGTTGTATGTACTCATTGTCTAGGAGATATAATGAAGATTCTCCAATTCCAGATATGTGCAACCTCATTCTACTTTTCCATGTTGAGAAGTTGTCTTTGTTCAGCTTTGGCACCTCTCTCTTATACATCTTGTGATCTTTAGCTCAAGTCCTTCAAACTTCCTTTTCAAGCACACAAGCTATGATACCAATTGTTAGATAACTGAGAGGGGGGTGAATCAGTTAATTCCAGTTATCCTATAGTCTCAATCTCCTAGATGTATATATTCAAACTCATTCAATCAAATAACCAACTCGATAAGATAGTAATAATAATCTTTTTGTTCATTTACCAAATACCAATAAATCAATACTGTGTTTACCGATTAATCCAAAATATGAAATGTGTAAAGTAAACTATCAATCCAATCACATCAAATAACACATAACACAAGGATTTTAATGTGGAAACCCTTCTAAGGGAAAAACTACCTGGGACCAATAACCCAAACTATTTCACTCTTCTGAAGTGAGCTCGGTTAGCAACAAAACCTGTTAAAGGTTACAATGCACACTATAAACTATGATCTGGTTAAAGGATTTATCATTACCAATTAACTCTTGACCATCATTCACTATGGGGTAAAAAGAAAACAATCAACATTCATAAAATGTCATATTGAAATACAAATAAGACTGTTAAGTCCACTAGGTTAAGATATTTAGTTGTAACAATGGTTGAACTAATACAATAGTGATCTGATTCAAATACAACTAATATTGCTGATATTCAGATCTATGCTAAGCTCTTAATACATCTTTCGATCATAATCTATACTTCATTCATCATTTTGCAAGAAATCAAACAATCAATCAATTAAAAAGATCAAGAAAATAATAATTAAATTCGCATCATTCATCAATTCAACTTGAGATCAAGAATACATACAATTCATAAATCAAACATAACTCTATCAAATCAACATTCATTCAATCACCATCCATCAACATGTTAAACTAGCATCTATTATATCATCACTTCCCAATCATCTAATTGATAATTACTTAATCATAACTCATGAATACCTTAAATCATCGAACCAATTAGATCTATCTTACAATGATTTGTCTTACAACACACAAAAGTTTAATATTATTATAAATTGGTATGAAGTATAAGTTTTTATAATAAGCATTGTATTGGTTCTTATTTATGATTTCTTACTTATAAATAATGGTCCTATTTATGATTTATTGCTTATAAATAATGTGTATGAATATAATATTTTTATCTCACTCTCTATTTAGAGAATATATGCAATAATGTATAACTCTTATATGCTTAACTCACATGTATCATTGTGACTCATCACAGTGCCTAACCTACCTTACCTTGTTCTTATATGCTGCCATGATTGGGTTCATGAAGTTATGAATTGAGGCAAAACTAGTCATTTAAGAATTAATAGAAAAAGAAAAAAACAATAATAAAAAAAGTAACTCTTACAAAAGGAAAAATTATGAAAGGTTGCGACACTCACAAATAATAGAAATGGTGAATGGTTGTGACTATTTTGAAAGGTGAAAATTGTGAAAGGTTATGATGATTGAAAATGACGAGCATGATGAAGAGATGTGACTCTTCCCCACATTGGAAGATACAAAAGAGAGAAAGTTTCAATTTAGGAGGACATTCAAATGAAATCAATATGAGGTATAATATATTATTCACAAAAAAAAAGTGAAAAGTAGTGACTCAATTATTTTTTTGTTAACTCAGAGGTATCTCCATGATTTAGTTCACTATCCAATTTACCTTATCTTGGTCTTACAAATTGCCAAGTTGGGGTTTAGGAAGGGTTGAGTTGAGGCAAAACTATCCCTCTAAGGATAAATGCAACTAAAAATAAATAAATAAATATGGAAGTGACTTTTTCAAAAGGCAAAGTTATAATATGTTGTGACATTCGTAATTGACAAAAATGACAAAGAGTTGTGACTCTTTTGAAGAGTGACAATTGTAAAAAGTTTTGACAATTACAAAGGATAGATATGATGAAGAGATGTGACTCTCCCCCATATTAGAAGATACAAAGGGAATAAGATTTCAGCTTAGGATGACATTAAAGAAAAATCAATGTGAGGTATAGTATATTATTCACAAACTCGGAGGTATCCTCGTGACTTAGCACAGTGCTAAGCCTACCTTACCTCGGTCTTACATATTGCCAAGTTGGGGTTTGGGAGGGGTGAGCTTAGGCAAGAGTAGCTCTCTAAGAATTAATGGAAGAGAAAAAAGAATTATAAGAGAAATAAGTAAGCGGCTCCTTCAAAATGCAAAGTTATGAAATCTTGTGACACTCACAAATGACAAAAATGGTGAAGGGTTGTGACTCTTTCGAAAGGTGAAAATTGTTAAAGGTTGTAATGATTACAAAATGCAAACATGATGAAAATGTGTGACTCTCCCCCACATTGGAAGACATAAAGGGGAGAAGGTTTCAATTTAGTAGAACATTCAAGTGAAATCAATCTGAGCTAAAATATATTATCTACATATACAACAATGAAAAGTGGTGACTCAATTTTTTTGTTAAGTCAGATGTATCGCCACAACTCACCCCAGTGCCCAGTGCCCAACTGTCTTACCTTGTTCCTACATATTGCCAAGTTGGGGTTAAGGAAGGGTAAGCTAAGAAAATATTTACCCTTTAAATATGCACACAATAGCTCACAAACTATGTGCATTGTGTAAGACCAAGCCTTGAAGTCAAATATGATACCAATGGGGAGAAAACCCATAGCCCAAGTGAACTCTGCTATACATGCAGGTTGTTGTGACTCATTTCTTATGAATGGTGGTGACACTTTCTCAAATAAAGTATAAAAGATATTTCATGTCAATTATTGAAGGAATTATCAATCATTATACTTCATCCATCATCTCACAAAGAATCAAGCTATTAATCAATTAGAAAGATCAAGAAAATAATAATTATATTCACATCAATCATCACTTCAACTTGAGATCAAGAATACATACAATTCAACAATCAAGCATCACTCTATCAAATCAACATTCATTCAATCACCATCCATCAACATGTCAAATGAGCATTTATTAAATCATCACTTTTCTATCATCTAATTGATAATTACTTATCCATAACTCACCAATACCTCAAATCATCAAACCAGAAAGATCTTTCTTACAATGGTCTATCTTACAACATACATAATCTGGATATTATTATTAATTAGTATGAAGTATTAGTTCTTATAATAAAAATTATAGTGGTTCTTATTTATTATTTCTTACTTGGGAATAATATTCTTATTTATATTTTCTTTCTTATAAATAAGGTGTATAAATATGATATTTTAATGTCACCCTCTATTTGGAGAATACATGCAATAATGTGTAACTCTTATATTTTTAACTCACAGATATCATTGTGACTCAGCCTAGTGTGTAACTTGCATTACCTTGGTCTTATATATTTTCAAGTTGGGGTTCAAAAAGCTGTGAGTTGAGGCAAGACTAGCCCTTTAAAATGAATAGAAAGGAAAAAATGAATAATAAAAAAATAAGTAATTCCTACAAAAGGAAAAAATTATGAAAGGTTGCGACACTCACAAATGATATAAATGGTGGATGGTTGTGACTCTTTTGAAAGGTGAAAATTTTTAAAGGTTGTGATGATCGGAAAGGATGGGCAATATGAAGGGATGTGACTCTCCTGCACATTGGAAGATAAAAAAGGGAGAAGGTTTAATGTAAGAGGACATTCAAATGAAATCAATATGAGGTATAAAATATTATTTACAAAGGCAACAATGAAAATTAGTGACTCAATTCTTTGTTTTTGTTAACTCATAGGTATTGACACAACTCACCCCAATGACCAACTGTTGTATCTTGCTCTTACATATTGTCAAGTTGGGGTTTAGGAAGGGTGTGCCAAGGATGCACATAATAACTCTCAAACCATGTGCATTTGGTAAGATCAAGTGTCAAAGTCAAACCTAATATCAATGGGGAGCAAACCCATGGCCCTAGCCAAAATTTCTATACGTGCAGGTTGTGGTGACTCATTTATTATGAATGGTGGTGCTTTCAAAAATAAAGTATAAAGGATATTTCATTCCAAGTATTGAAGGAGGACTTATCAATCATTATACTTCATCTACCATCTCACAAGAAATCAAGCAATCAATCAATTAGAAATATCAAAAAAATATTAATCATATTCACATCAATCATCACTTCATCTTGAGATCAAGAATACATACAATTCAGAAATCAAGAATCACTCTATCAAATTATCAATATTCATTCAATATCCATCCATCAACATATGAAACTAGCATTTATTATATCATCACTTCTCTATCATTTAATCGATAATTACTTAATCACAACTCAATAATACCTCAAATCATTGAACCAATCATATCTGTCTTACAACATACAAACTCTAAATATTATTATAAATTGGTATGGAGTATTAGTTCTTGTAATAAAAATTATAGGGGTTCTTATTTATGATTTATTATTTATGAATAATGGTCATATTTATGATCTCTTGCTTATAAATAATGTGTATGAATATGATATTTTTATGCCACCCTATATTTGGAGTATACATGCAATAATGTGTAACTCTTATATGTTTATCATAGTCAATCATGGTATAGATAATAGGTGAATACAAGGAGGGAGAAACTATTGTGAGGTATTTTTTAAGCACATCACCTCATGGTGGTGACAGATAGTCCCATAAGGCCAATAGGGAGCAAGGATGCCTTGCTATTAGGCTTAGAAAGGAAGGATGCTCGAGACACCCTATTGTAGTTTCCTCAAATTTTTACCTTGGTTGTCCATTATGTTAAGGAGCTATAATTATAGGAGGGAGGATAAGAATGATGTTTTGGGAATCCTAGCAATGACACTGACATGTTTGGTGCATTACTTTAGTGGGATCATGACGTGTTACTTCTCAACTCTTGGCATAATGCTTTTTATATCAAAGTGGAGCAAAAAAAGCCTAATGGAGATTTGCACAACATTGGAAATTAATCTTGCTACATTCAAAGGCTCTACCAGCCCTCATCCAAGAGAGTTAAGGAGGTAGTACTTGCAATCATGGTGAAAAATAGAGCTTTCAATAGGTGTTCATATTGGCCTCCACAATTGGCTTGCGATCTTGGTACATTCTTTCAAAGGACAACCGATTTTGGTGGCGGATTTCTTGAGGGAAAGAAATCTTTGGGTCGGGAGGATTGTAATGCCCTCAAGTTTTAAAAAATGACTTAATTAAATTAATTAACTAAGTTATCCAAAATATAATTTTATATCCTAAGGATGACTTCAATTATTTAATTTAATTATAAAACACCATGAAAATAATAAATTAATAAAATAAGTCACTTTATTTATTTGGCCTAACCTTCCAGATGTTTCCAGGAGCTCTTTATAAGGTAGCTGGATGGGTGAAGTAAATCATCATCAAATGTTTGGAATTTCATTATTTCTTTTTTCGAAGGCATGCAAGTTGGAGTGTGCAGTTCTGTTGGTGAGACTATCTACCCTAGTTCGCAGTTGGAAATATCATTTCAGATATTCCACTTTGTACCTACTATGTGCAATTCACTAGCTTAAGCCCTTGAAGAAATCCCTTCCAAGGTGCAAAGAGTCCCTCATATACTAAGTGAAGAGACATCTGCACTCATATTTACTGTAGCAAGGGATGCTTAAGCATATAAAGGTTCTAATTGTGAACAACACCATTCTAGGAGCCCGAGATGAACTACAGCCAACAAATCATATTTGGTAAAGGGAAAAGTTAGAGAGATTGTGGTTGCTACCATACCTTTCCAAGTATTGCTATGATTTTAGAGGGACAGAGAAATAATTTCTCTTGTTATTCAATTAACTGAATAAGGAATGCTTTTTGTCCCAGTATGAATGTGTGGAAGGATACAATTATTATCATGTAGATAATTCTTTCTTTTCAAACATCAAGCCAATCCATTTCCCATGCATCCCTAAAACTAAACATTTTAAAGTATCAAGCAAGCCACTATGAAAACATCACTCAAGGAGAATATTAGAAAATTATTGGTTCAAATCAGTCAGGGATATCTCAGTCTTTTGGAATAAAATAAATTATGAAACACTCAAATTTCTTTAAAAACCTAATACAAATAAATACAATAAAATTAAGAGCATACCACCCTCTAGATTGTTTCAGTCATTTTCTATTATCTATTAATGTCTTGACAACAATACACCAAAAAGAAATTCTAGTTATACACTTCTATGATTGGTGTAGGGGCACCTGACAAGGGAAGGAGACCAATGAAGACCTTGAGGCATGAGGAAGACCATGGAAGGGGGTCAAGGTTAAATTATAATGTTTTAATGCCTATTATGGCTCTTAATTGTAATTAATTGAATGCATTGACAAAATGTCCAAAGGGGCCTGGTAAGGACCCTAGGACCTAAAAATGTAAAAAATGGCCAATAAGTGCCAATAGGATAACTAGGGATAAATGAGTCAATAATAATGTAATTGGTCCTCATGAGATCAAAATGAATAAGTTTGAAGTCCATACGTTATTAGGATTCAAGTAATTATGAGTTTAAAATTCAAAATTTTGAATCGTAACGAATAGTGCCAATTAGGAGGGAAAGTATGTTTAAGGGTCTAAATGGACTTGTAATCATTTGAAACAGACTTGGATCAGTTGAGAAGATTATTTAGAGGTTATTAAAGCCTTAGAAGGCATTTGATGAACAGAGACATGTCCAATATGGATTTGTATGGACTGTGACAACAATCTCAATAAAAAAATCATTGTCTTGCATTTTCTTGTGTTTATTTCATGTTTTATTGATTTTTGGAGCATTAAGGATGATCTAAGAATAAACTTATAAGAGTTTAATACCCTTTTGGATGATTGGGTAACTCCATTTGATTAAATTTACATTCATAGTACTGTCTGTACCTAAAAATCTAAGTTTTATCATTGATTTGACAGCAAAAAAATGAAGTCTAGAACCATTCCATGAATGTAGGAACCTGATTCTCATGGAATGGACTCTAAATGACTTGTATATTATGAATTTGATCTTATAATGTGCATGAGAAGTGGTTATGAGGGTCTACAACAAGACTATCCCTTAGGAAAGGGCATGCAAAGTTTGTCATGGCTATAGCAACAAAGGATTTTCCATAATGAGGGCATTTTTTTTTATGTTAGATAGTGTTAGAGAATTTCCAAGACATGGTGAAGAAAGTTTGGTTCAACCCTGGAAGTGAGGGGAAGTGCCTTAACTAGAAGGCCCTAGTTTTAGGCTTATTTTAAGGAGGGTTTTGGGGTTTTCCTATCAAATGGATGCATAGGACCTTAGAACCCTAAAAATAATTTATTTTTCATCAAAATTGAAGACTACTAAAGGTTATGGGGTTTACGGTGAAGTTTCTCAAATAGTTTCTTGGTAAAATGGCCCAATTAGGCCTAGTAACAAAAGTGGAGCAGCAGTTTTACATACACCTAGTTGAAATGAGTGATAGTTGATTTTGACATATGTTTAGTAACTTCCAAAAGGGTATCTAGAATTGTATTTTTTTAGGAAATTTGTTTGGGAAAATTTTGAGAAAAATAAAGATTACTCGTTTGACAGGGCTACTAGGTAGGAGGCCTAGTTTGGTACAACAATTAGAGAATTTGATCAAAAGGGTGTTTTGGGGAATTTGTACATATTGAATCAAGTTGAAATAGGTATGATAAGACCCTAGGATGGCTTGGAAAAAGTCTTGGGGATTTGGATTTTTTTAACCCTTATTGGTGCAAGAAGGCCTATTGGAGAAACAAGGAAACATATAGTGTTAATGGACAGCTTGTGAAGCCTCTTGATCTTGGAATGAATGATCAATGGGCTCTGCATCAAATTGGTATCAGAGTGAGAACATCTAGGATTTTGAATCCTAGATAGTTGAATATGGCTTTGATAAGGTTAGAGAGGGAGATGCTACAAGCATTGGAAGAGTCAAAAGAGTTTAGGAACAATGTGAGGAAGAATAAAGAGGAAGAAGAGAGGAGACAAGAATAAGAGTTGAAGAGGATGAAGAACCCAATGTTGAAGAGGTTGAAGGAGATATAAAAGACAAAGATGTTGGTGAAGACAACAAGGAGTCAAGACTTGAAGGGCTTGACCATGAAGATGAAATTATCATTGGGTCTATGTTATGTCCTTTGAATGTAGAAATGAGTACTATATAGCAAGGTACCTTGAAGACAACACAAGAGGAGGCTAATGATGTAACCTTAAAATTTGTAGATGATTTGGTATGCCAAGGGGAATGGTAGAAAGAAGAAGATAATAAGATGGTGATGTCTGATATTGTCTCATATGAAGAGACTCAAGTTGGTTTGGTGGGCCATGAGGAGGCTCAAGAATTGGTTTATTCCCCAAGCATGGAGGTGTGGCATGTTGGTGGAGTCAAGAAAGAACAATGTATTTGGTAGGAACTTGTGGTCAGTTTGCATATGCTTACAATAATAGTGGTGATTTACATGCTGGTACAAATGTTAGAAAGTAGGGGACATCAGTAGGTTCACATTTTTCCCATCAGAGGCAAGCCCATAGTAAAGATGAAGGAAAGAAATGGAGTACAACATCAAGAAAGGATGTCGTGGGTCAAGAAAGATGACTTTTTCAAACCAAGAGTTAAAATGAAGAATATTTTATTTTCTAACATGTTTATTGTAGGCACTTCCATGAGGACTTGGAAGAATTTCAAAAGTGAGGAGTATGGTGCAGGGGCACTTGACAAGGCAAGGATACCAATGAAGACCTTGAAGCATGAGGAATACCATGTAAGGGTTCTAAGGTTAAATTATAATGTTTTAATGCATATTATGGCTCTTGAGTGTAATCAATTGAATGTATTGATAAAATGTCCTAAGGGGTTTGGTTAGGACCCTAGGACCAAAAAATGTAAAAATGGTCGATAAGTGCCAATAAAATAACAAGGGATAAATGAGTCAACAATAATGTAATTTGGTCCTTATGAGATAAACATTAATAATTTTGAAGCCCATAAGTTATTAGGATTCAAGTAATTATGAGTTTAAAATTCAAATTTTTGAATCCTAACGACTAGTGCCAATTAGGAGAGAAAGGAAGTTTAAGGGTCTAAATGGACTTTTAATCATTTGAAACTGACCTGGATCAATTAGGATGGGTAGTTAGAGGTCATTTAAAGCCTTGGAAGACATTTGATGAACGGATACATGCTTGGTATAGATTTGTATGGACTGGGACAATAATCTCAATAAAAATAGTCATTTTCTTGCATTTTCTTGTGTTCATTTCATGTTTTATTGATTGTTTTCATTTTTGGAGCATTAAGGATGAAGTAGGAATCAAGTTATAAGTGTTTTATACCCTATTGGTTGATTGGGTAACTCCATTTGATCAAATTTACATTCATAGTCTTGACTGTCCCTAAAAATATAAATTTTATCATTGATTTAAAGGCAAAGAAATGAAGTCTAGAGCCATTCCATGGATATGGGACCCTGATTCTCATCAAATGCACTCTAAATGAATCATATATTATGAATTTGGTCTTATAATGTGCAGGAGAATTGGTTATGGGGGTCTACAATGGGAATGTCCCCTTGGAAAGGATATGAAAAATGTGACATGCCTCTAGCAGCAGAGGATCTGCCATAATGAGGGCATGTTTTTATGCTGGATAGTGTTAGAGGGTGTCCAAGACATGATGAAGAAAGTTTGGCTAAACACTAGAAGTGAGGGGAAGTTCCCTAACTAGAAGGACCTAGTTTTAGAATTGTTTAAAGGAGGGTTTTGGGGTTTTCCTATAATATGGATGCATAGGATCTTAGAACCCTAAAAATCCTTTGTTTTCCATTAAAAGTGAAGACTACTAAAGTTTGTGGGGTTTAAGGTGAAGTATCTCACATGGTTATTTTGTAAAATGACATAATTAGGCCTAGGAGCAAAAGTGGAGCAGCAATTTTCTGTACCCCTGGTCCAAATGAGCGATAATTGATTTTCAAGTATGTTTAGTAACTTCCAAAAGGGTATATGGAAGTGTATTTTTTTGCATGTTATTTGGGAAAATTTTGAGAAAAGTGAATATTACCCATTTGATAGGGCTACTAGGTAGGAAGCCTAGTTTGGGACAACAATTAGATAATTTGTTCAAAAGGGTTTTTTAGGGAGTTGGTACCTATTGAATAAAGTTGAAGTGTGATAAGACCCTAGGATGGTCTGGAAAAAGTCTTGGGGGTTTGGAGTTGTTTAACCCTTATTGGTGTGAGAATCCCTAGTGGAGAAACTAGGAAACATAGAGTGTTAATGGATAACTTTTGGAGCCTCTTGATTTTGGGCAATCCATCAAATTTGTATCAAAGCGTGAAGATCTGGGAATATGAATCATATATAGGTGAAGATGGATTTGTCAAGGTTAGAGAGGAAGTTATGATTGGGACTATGTTATGTCATTTGAATTTAGAAATGGGTATTATGAAAAAATGTACCTTAAAGTCAACAAGAGAGGAGGCTAATGATGTAGCCTTATAAGTTGCAAATGATTTGGTATGCCAAGGAGAATGGCAGAAAGAAGAAGATAAATAAATGATCATGTCTGATATGGTCTTATATGAAGAGACTCAAGTTGGTTTCTTGGGCCATGAGGAGGCTCAACAATTGGTTTATTCTCCAAGCATGGAGGTAAGGCATGTTGCAAGGAAGACCAAAGTCTTTGGGAGGCACTTGTGGTCAACTTGCAGATGTTTACAACAATAGTGGTGATGCACATGCTGGTGTAGATGTTAGAAAGTAGCGACAATAACATGTTCACATTTTTCCCATGGGAGGCAAGCCCAAAGTAAAGATGAAGGAAAGCAGTGGAGGAAAACATCAAGCAAGGATACCTTGGGTCAAGCAAGATGACCTTTTCAAACCAAGAGTTAAAATGAAGAATATTTTGTTTTCTAACATGTGTATTGCAGGCACTTCCAAGAGGAATTGGAAGAATTTCAAAAGTGAGGAGTATGGTGCAGGGGCACCTAAAAAGGAAAGGAGACCAATGAAGACCTTGAGGCATGAGGACGACCATGGAAGGGCCCTGAGGTTAAATTAAAATATTTTAATGCCTATTTTGGCTCTTCATTGTAATGAATTGAATGTATTGGAAAAATGTCTTAAGGGGCCTGGTAAGGACCCTAGGACCAAAAAATGTAAAAATGGTCAATAACTGCCAATAGGATAACTAAGGTTAAATGAGTCAACAATAATGTAATTTGGTCCTTTTAAGATCAAAATCAATAAGTTTTAAGTCCATAATTCATTAGCAGTCAAATAATTATGAGTTTAAAATTCAAAGTTTTGAATCCTAGCGGCTAGTGCCAATTAGGAGGGAAAGTATGTTTAAGGGTCTAAATGGACTTGTAATCATTTGAAACTGACTTGGATCAGTCGAGAAGGGTAGTTAGAGGTTATTTAAAGCCTTGGAAGGTATTTGACAAAGGAAGACATGCCTAGTACAGATTTGTATGGATTAGAACAATAATCTCAATAAAAAAAATCATTTTTTTGTGTTCATTTCATGTTTTATTAGGTCTTTTCATTTTTGGAGCATTAGGGATGAAGTGGGAATATTTTTATAAGTGTTTTATACCCTTTTGGATGATTGGGTAACTCTATTTGATCAGATTTACATTGATAGTGCTGATTGTCCCTAAAAATCTAAGTTTTATCATTGATTTGAAGGCAAAAAAATGAAGTCTAGAGTCATTCCATGAATATAGGACCCTAATTCCCATGTATTGGACTCCAAATAAATTTTATAGTATGAATTTGATCTTATAATGTGCAAGATAAGTGGTTGTGGGGTCTACAACGAGACTATCACCTAGGAAAGGACATGATAAGTATGTCATGTCTATAGCAGTAGAGGATCTTCCATAATGAGGGAATGTTTTTATGCTTCACAGTGTTAGAGAATTTCTAATACATTCTGAAGAAAGTTTGGTTTAACCCTAGAAGTGAGGGGAAGTGCTTTAACTAGAAGATGCTAATTTTAGACTTATTTTAAGGAGGGTTTTGGGGTTTTCCTAATAAATGGATGCATAGGACCTTAGAACCCTTAAAAATATCTTTTTTGCATCAAAAGTGAAGACTAATGAAGGTTGTGTGGTTTGGGGTTAAGTATCTCACATAGTTGCTTTGTAAAATGGCTCAATTAGGCCTAGGAGCAAAAGTGGAGCAACAATTTTCTGTACACATGGTCCAAAGGAGTGATAGTTTATTTTGAAGTATGTTTAGTAACTTCCAAAAGGGTATCTAGAGGTGTTTTTTTTTTTGGCAAGTTGTTTGGGAAAATTATGAGAAAAGTACAAATTACCCATTTGACAGGGCTTTAAGGTAGCAGGCCTAGTTTGGGACAATAGTTAGAGAATTTGATCAAAAGGGTGTTTTGGGGGTTGGTACCTATTGAGTCAAGTTTAAATAGGTGTGATAAGACCCTAGGATAGCTTGGAAAAAGTCTTGGGGGTTTGGAGTTTTTTAACCCTTATTGGTGCAAGATTGCCTAGTGGAGAAAGTAGGAAACATAGAGTGTTAATGGATAGCTTGTGGAGCCTCTTGATCTTGTGCTCTGCATCAAATGGGTATCTGAGTGAGAAGATATGGGAATATGAATCCTAGATAGGTGATAATGGCTTTGACAAGGTCAGAGAGGCAGATGCCAAATACCTTACCTTGCTCTTACCTTAACTTGATACCAATGGGAAGCAAACTCATAGCCTAAGCCAACTCTGTTGTATGAGAAGGTAATGTTGAATAATTTCTAATGAATGGAGGTGACCCTTTCTCTAATAAATTATAAAGGATATTTCATTACAAGTATTGAAGGAGGACTTATCAATCATTATATTTCATCCATTGTCTCACAATAAATCAATCAATCATTTAGAAAGGTCAAGCAAGCAATAATTAAATTCACATAAATCATCACATCAACTTGGGATCAACAATACATACAATTTACAATCAAGCATAACTCTATCAAATCAACATTCATTCAACCACCATCCATCAACTTGTCAAATTAACATTTATTATATTGTCATTTCTCAATTATTTTATTGGTAATTACTTAATCATAACCCACCAATACCTCCAATCATTGAACCAATCAGAACTGTCTTACAACATATAGAATCTGAATATAATTACAAATTGATATGAAGTATTAGTTCTTATAATAAACATTATAGTGGTTCTTATTTATGATTTTTTTAATTTATGAAAATGGTCCTATTTATAATTTTTTGCTTATAAATAATGTGTATGAAGATGATATTTTTATGTCACCCTATAATTGGAGAATATTTTTATGTAACTCACAAGTATCATTGTGATTCAATCCAATGCCTAACTTGCCTTACCTTGTTCTTATATATTGCCAAATTGAAGTTCATGAAGTTGTGAGTTGAGGCAAGACTAACCCTTTAAAAATTAATAGAAAGGGGAAAAATAATTTTTACAAAAAAAAGTAACACATGCAAAAGAAAAAATTATGAAAGATTGAAATACTCACAAATAACATAAATAGTGAATGGTTGTGACTATTTTGAAGGGTTACAATTATGAAAGGTTTTGATGATTGGAAGGGGAGAGCATGATGAAGAGATATGACTCTCCCCCACATTGGAAGATACAAAGGGGATAAGGTTTCAATTTAGGAGGACATTCAAGTGAAATCAATATGGCCTATAATATATTATTCATAAAGAAACAATGAAAAGTAGTGACTCAATGTTTTTTTTGTTAACCGAGAAGTATCCCCATGACTTAGCTCAGTGCCCAATTTACCTTAACTTGGTCTTACATATTGCCAAGTTGGGGTTCAGGAAGGGGTGAGATGAGGCAAGACTAGCTCTCTAAGGATTAATGCAACATGAAAATGAATAAGAAAAAAATATGGAAGTGACTTTTTCAAAAGGCAAAGTTATAATACGTTGTGACACTCCTAAATGACAAAAATGGTGAAGAGTTGTGACTTTTTTGAATAGTGACAATTGTAAAAAGTTGTGACATTTACAAATGGTAGAAATGATGAAGAGGTGTGACTCTCCCCCACATTAGAAGATACAAATGGGAGAATATTTTGGTTTAGAAGGACATTTAAGTGAAATCAATGTGGGGTATAGTATATTATTCACAAAGACAACAACAAAAAATGGTGACAATTTTTTTTTCATTAAATTAGAGATATCCTTGTGAATCATCCTAGTGCCTAGCATACCTTACCTTTGTCTTATATATTTCCAAGTTGGGGTTTGAGAAAGGGTGAGCTTAGGAAGGAGTATCTCTCTAAGAATTAATGGAAGAAAAAAAGGAATAAGAAGAAAAATAATGAAGTGACTCCTTCAAAAGACAAAGTTATGAAAAGTTGTAACACTCACAAATGACAAAAATGGTGAAGGCTTGTGACTCTTTCGAAAGGTGAAAATTGTTAAAGGTTGTAATAACTTCAAAAGACAAACATGATGAAAAGGTATGACTCTCCCCCACATTGGAAGATATAAAAGGGAGAAGGTTTCAATTTAGGAAGACATTCAAATGAAATCAATGTGAGGTGTAATATATTATTCACAAAGACAACAATGAAAAGTGGTGACTCAATTCTTTTTTTTGTTAACTTAGAGGTATTGCCACAACTCACCGCAGTGCCCAACTGCCTTACCTTGCTCTTACATATTGCTAAGTTGGAATTCAGGAAAGGTGAGCTAAGGCAATATTGATACTTTAAGGATGCACATAATAGTTCACAAACCATGTTCATTGGGTAAAATTGAGCCTCGAAGTCAAACCTAATAACAAGGGAAAGTAAACCCATGGCCCAAGCCAACTCTTCTATACATCAAGGTTGTGACTCATTTCTTATGAATGGTGGTGACCATTTCTTCAATAAAGTATAAAGGATATTTCATGCCAAGTATTGAAGGAGGACCTATCAATCATTATATATCATCCATCGTCTCACAATAAATCAAGCAATCAATCAATTAGAAATATCAAACAAATAATAATCAAATTCACAACAATAATCATTTCAACTTGGTATCAAGAATACGTACAAATCAACAATCAAGCATAACTCTATCAAATCAACATTCATTCAATTACCATCCATCAACATGTCAAATTAGCATTTATTATATCATCACTTCTCTATCATCTAATTTATAATTTCTTAATCATAACTTACCAATACGTCAAATGATCGAATCAATCAGATCTATCTTACAATGATTTGTCTTACAACATATAGAATATTAATATTATTTTTTTTTTTTGGAAAAAGTGGACAAGCCACTAAATATATATTATTTATAAAAAAGCGAGGTTCAAAAGTTCAACCGGGAAAGAACCAGCAAGAAAACCCGGAATCATCGCTATTTAAAAAAGTTTCGATATTTGATATTTTCAAATAGTAACCTCAAAGAGGATACAAAAATAACATATTTAAAATCATTCAACATCTATGTTTAGCTTCAAAAATTATGCAGCAATTAAAATCATTCATCATCCTTCCTCCATCTCTACATATTTAGACCCAGTAGTGCAATCATGTCCACCCTTTGACCAAGTTCATTACTTGCTATGAATTCATCTGGATGAAATGTTGAAATCATTGTACCTTCACACCCAAGATTTGAAAGGAGATCTACCACTTTGTTACCTTCTCATAATGTATGTGACAAACATACCTCTTTAAAGTAGTCTAATAGTTTCCAAATCTGAAGGAGAATGTAATTGAGTTTCCATGAAAAAATCTGCCTATTAATGCATGCATTATCTGAGTAAAGCTGCAAAGTATGTTTGATTCGTCTAGCCTCTTTGACTTGTGACATACCAAATAGAAGTGTGTCATCAGAAAATAATGAGTGTTTGATGGAAAAGGAAGTACCAATAATTTTTTCCCCTTGCCACTTGCCCAGAAGATTTTGGGACTTAATGATTCTACTGAATACTTCAGCCATGATAATGAACAGAATGGGAGATAAAGGATCTCCTTGTCTCACATGGTGTGTAGACAGAAAAAATCTTGCGGATTGACCATTAATGATTACTAAAAACCAAGCTCCTAAAATGCAAGCTTAATCCATTTACACCAACATTTTGAAAAGCCCATTTTATGCAAAACTTGGAAAAGAAAAGACCAACATACTTTGTCATAGGCCTTCATCATATTAAATTTTACCACAAAGTTAGATGATTGGTTTGTATTAATAGAGTGAAGGACTTCATGTGCAACCAAATTAACCTCCATGGTTTCCCTCCCTGGAACAAAACTACCTTGTTCCGAGGAGATAATGTTAGGAATGAGATGTTGCAACCTCAGATAGATGGCTTTTGTGACAATCTTGTAAGACAGATTGCATAATGAAATTGGCTGAAAGTCTGCAAATATTTTTGGTTCCTTGCTTTTTGGTATTATCATAATATTGGTAGTGTTGAAATATTTGAGCATGGATTAGATCTTTCTAGGCTCCTCCATTGCTGCTAAAAGGTCCCAACCAATAGTATCCCAACAACTTTGATAGAAGAGAGTAGTAAATCCATCCAGCCACAGAGCTTTATCCAAAGGAAATGAGAAGACAACTTTCCTAAGATCTTGAAAAGAGAATGGAGCCATAAGTATATCGTTGTCCCTGGGGACACCAATGTAGGGATTGCATCTAAGATCTCATTAACTTGGGAGTCTGATGGAGAATGATATACCACTGGAGCAAGAAGATTCTTGAAAAATTTTACCCCTTCCTCATGAATTTGATGTGTTGAATCAATAGTGAGGCCCAAATCTGCATCTTTGATCTCAAATATTGTTTTTGCTGCTCTCTTTTGCTTTGCAGATGCATGAAAATACTTTGTATTTTTATCACCTTCTTGTAACCGCAATTCTCTAGATTTTTGTCTCCAATATTCTTCTTTTCTACAACACAACTCCTCCCATTCTTGTTGGAGAGCTTTCTGCTTAACATAAGTATCATTATCCATGCCATATTGAATAATCATGCTATGAACCTCTTCCAGTTGCTTTGAAACTACCTCTTTTTGTTTGAAAACATTCTTGAAGACTTTCTAATTCTATTTTTTAATAAGTTCCTTAACATGTTTCAATTTCATAGCAAATTGATGCATCTTGGAGCCTTATACAAAGGGTGCACTAATCCGCCATTGCTTAATCAGCCGAAGGAAATGGGGGTGATGAGGCCACATTATTTCAAACTTAAAAGATGATTTGAACTGAAGTATATCACATTTGACTTCTTGAGACATGGTAATGGAAATTGGAAAGTGATCAGATCCTGGTAATGATAGAATCTAAAAATTTTGAAGTCTCCAATCTTGTGAAATCAAGAATCTATCCAATCTAACAGCTATTTGTGTGAATCCAAATCTTTTGTTAGTCCATGTAAATGAACCCGAATTCAAACGAGCATCCAAAAGGTTATTGTTTTCTACAAAATTCAAAAAATCTTGCATTATTTTGATTGGTGGACTAATGCCCCCTATTTTTTCCTTGTGATCAAGTATCGCATTAAAGTCACCTCCTAGAATGATATTTTGTGATTCTTGGGACTGAATTGTGTGAGTAAGAGTATCCCAAAGCTTAAGTTTCTTAGATGTTGAATTGGGACCATAAACATTTATTAAAATAAATGAGGTGTCAAATTAAGACATACTCAACATCTGCCAGTTAGGATGCGCTTGGATGAGTTGACCCCAAATTGTTCTTGGGTTCCAAAGAACAGCTAATCCACCAGAAGCACCAATCCCAGGAGATTATACCGAGGCCCAGTTGGACCATTTTGCCATTGTATTATGACAAGAAAATTGTGAGAGCTTAGTTTCCTGAATCATAACAATATCAGCCTTCATAGAATCAATAACCTATTTGATCCTACTGTTGGACTACAATTGATTTGGAATCTCATTAAAGAATCTATGATTACAAGATCAATGAGGAGTTGCTGATAAGATATTTAATATGATTAAATCAGTATTATGTTGTCATTTATGTCAACTAGTTTGACAACACTTATCTTGTAAGTTACTATACCGACACATCTGAGGAAAGGTGAAAAAGATAAAGAACAGAGAAATCTACATAAGGAAAGATGTACATGACAGATGAGGATAAAGAACACATTGAGTAACTTGTTGATGAGTCTATGACTTGATGATATTGAATTTATTATGTTGCATTCATCTATGATGAAGTATAGAGCTGAAAGACACAAAGCAGTGTTGTCGGTAAATGAAGCATTTCTAGTATACACCGACAGAGTGTAGTGTATACTGACCGCAATATTAAGTAAGCAGTGTTCACCGACGCATTTCTTTGTTAACCGAGTGGAACAAAATGAATCAAATGATTAGTTTAGCTGATAAGATTGATGAGCTGGCAAGAGTATAACATCAAGGTAACAGATAATGTTTGTTACAAAGATCAATGACTGACAAAATTCAGGGAAGATCTAACGGATAAGATTGAAACATGTTATTAACACAAGTACCGAGAAAGTTTGAAGTGGCAAAATCTATGACTGTGGTTAAGCAGCAAAATCTGATGGTGGAGAAGAAAATGATTTACTCATCTATATAAGAGAACAAAATTTCTTTAGTAAAATGTCGGATAGAAGAAGCTGCAGGAATATCGCATGAACAAGGTTTTCATGTATTTTGATCATATTGGTTAGTAAGAACTGAGCTGCAGAACAATTACTAAGCTACAGAGAGCAATTACCGACAGACAATAAGTTGATACAGTATTGCATCTTAAGTGAATTATTGATCAGAAGGATTTGTATGGACTAAATATTGATCTGTAATCTGCAATTGAAGTTGTATTAAGGCAGGTAATTTACTGTTACATATTTAACCATTGTATATAGTTAAAATCTCCTAACCGAGTGGACTCTAAAAGTATTATGATGTATCATTCATAGAATGAACATTGTTATCCTATCAACCCCATAGTGAATGTTGGTTGGACGACAACTTCTAGTCTAAAATCCTCTAACAAGGTCACACCTGACAGTGTGTTTGTAACCTTTAACAGGGTTGGGTCTTAATCGACCTTACTTTAGAAGAGTGAACAATTTTGGGTTGCTGGTCCCAGCTGGTTTTTCCCTTTACAGGGCTTCCACATTAAATCTCTTGTGTTAGGTGTTGATTGTGATATTTGTTTGTTATCATTCTTTACATGTTACATGTTAGATTTGATCGGTAAACTATTCTAGCATTAGACTGGTAATTGGTAAAAGCACAGACATTGAGAGTTATTATTGTTTATCGACCAGCAAAAATTGAAGAAGTTGTTTTGAATTATACATTTTGTTTTGGGACACTAGATAACTGATTCACCCACCTCTCAATTATTCTAACAATTGGTATTAGAGCCTTGGTTGCTTGGAATAGAGTTTTAAGGACTTAAGCATAAAGGTCTCAAGATGTATAAGAGGGAAGTACCGAAACTAACCAAAGAGAACTTCACAGTATGGAAAAGCAGAATGAAGCTACACATATCTAGAATTGGGAACTCAGCACTAGAGCTGATGGAGAATGGCTACATGCAACTGCCCACTGGTCCCTTAACTATTGATCAACTAAAGGACAACCATGAACACAATGTTACTATGATGGAACTTGTTGCTGCCTGTACCGACACTGAATTTGAAGATATCAAGACATGGAAAACTACCAAAAGAATGTGGGATAAGTTAACACAAATTTACAGTGGAGATCTGAATGTCAAAAGAGCCCGAGTTGAAAGTCTGAGAGGTAGATTTGATGATATGAGAATGAAAGAAGGTGAGAACATTGTACAATATTCAAATAGACTCAAAGAGGTGGTACATGCTATTAGAGCATCTGATGGAGTGATTGATGATAAAACAGTGATAAGCAAAATTCTCAGAACATTGCTACCAGTTTATGCAATCAGAATTTTTGCAATTCATGAAACAAGAGCTACATCTAACCTTACTCTTGACACTCTGATTGGTAAACTTACAACCTTTGAATTAAACAATTTTGATAATAGTGTTGTTCCTTCTATTGAGTCCGCTTTCATGTCTTCTTTGAAGATTGGAAAGTCTAGCAGGAATAGTAAGAAATGTGATAGTGATGACAATACCGATGATGAACTTGATGAGCTTGAAGCACTTATGGCCAGAAGATTGCCCAAAGGAAAAGGAAGGTATAGAGGTAAGCTACATTTAGCATGCTTTAATTATAAAGAAGTTGGTCACATCACTGCTAGATGTCCTCAGAAGAAAGATGAAGATAGATCCAAAGACCGATCTGAAGAAAGCTATGGGAGAAGAGTCAACATAGGCTACCGACACTACAACAGAGACAACAGAGATGAAAAATGCAAAAAAGTATGTTACATAGCCGAAGATATTGAAACTAAATCTGATTCTGATGATGATATAGAAGTTGTATTTGTTGCTATGAAAGATTACTTAGAAGAGGAAGAGAAACATGAAGAGACAACACTGATCTCTAAAGTAAGCAGAAATGATGCATGGATCATAGATAGTGGATGTACACATCATATGACTAGTGATGTAGAAAAGTTTGATCATCTTGTTGAGTATAATGGAGGATCTATGAGAATGGGAAATGATGCACCTTGTATGGTGAGAAGTAAAGGCTCAATGATGATCAATGATAGAGTACAATGTGAAAATGCATACTAGGTAGATGGATTGAACTATAATTTGATAAGTGTGGCTTAGCTAAACAATTCAGGTTACCGATTGGATTTTGAGAGAAAAAAGGTGAAGATCTATGATGATGATGGAGGAAGACTTGTCAAAACTGGTACACAATCTAGACGTAATCTATTCTATCTTGATATGGATCAGTCTTCTTGTTTATTAATAAAGGATGAAGATGCTTGGTTGTGGCACAGGAGGTTATGCCATGTGAACTTTGACAATATGATTAAGATTAGTAGAAAGAGAAGAGTTACAGGATTTCCTAACTTGACAAAACTTGATCATGCCATGTGCCATGAATGTCAGAGAGATAAGATGACTAAGTCTAGTTTTAAAAGCAAAGACTATTCAACAAAGAAGATACTTGATTTGGTTCATACCGACCTATGTGGTCCTATGAGAACTCAGAGCTGTTCTGGTGATAGATATTTTATTCTTTTTGTTGATGATTATACTAGACTGATGACTATCATGTTCCTGAAAGAGAAATCTGAAGCTTTTAAAATTTTTAAGTGGTATAAAGCTAAGGTAGAGAAAGAAACCGGAAAGGAAATAAAATGTTTAAGATCTGATAGAGGAGGTGAATTTATGTCTGATAAATTTACTAATTTTTGTAATGAGCATGGAATCAAAAGGTAGGTTTCTGCACTGAGGACACCTCAACAAAATGACATTGATGAAAGGAGGAATAGGTCTATAATTGACTCTGCTAGAACTTTGATGATACAGAAGAATGTTTCTCAGACATATTGGAGGGAAGCTGTCAGTACAACTATGTATGTTCTTAACCGATTACAACTAAAGGACTCCAACCGAACACCTTATGAACTATGGTTTGGACACAAACCTACTGTAAGTTATTTCAGAATTTTTGGGAGTAAATGCTTTATTTTGAAAGATGAGAGAAATGGAAAATTTGATTCTAAAGGAGATGAAGGAATATTTGTGGGATATTTCACTACAAGTAAAGCATACAAATGTTTGAATAAAGTTACAAATAAGATTGTTGAAAGTACTAATGTTCATGTTGATGAGTTTGATGAAAACTACACAGAGGAAAGTACAAAGGAACCGAAAGACTACGGTTGATTCACTTGCATTGAACATCTAGAGTATCTATCGACACCGCAAGAAGTGATAACCGATCAGGAGGGAAATAATGCAGGACAACAAGCACCACAAACCGATGAACATGAAGAAGCTGTCAAGCAAGAAAATGACCCTAAACAGGATGAACAAGAAAGGAGAAATCAATTTTTGGCTAGTTTTACCAGAAGACATCATCTTGAGACACAAATCATTGGAGACAGACATGCTAGAATGAAAACTAGAAGAAAAACAAAATAAGGTACATGTATAATTTGTGAATTTGAACCTAAAATTGTGAAAGTTCCATTAGAGAATGAAGAATGGGTTAATGAAATGAAGGAGGAAATAGAGCAAATAGAGAAGAACAAAACTTGGTCCTTAGTACCCTGACCAAAAGATAGGAATGTTATCGGTACTAAGTGGATATATAGGAATAAATTGAATGAAAATGGTGAAGTCACAAGAAATAAAGCTAGATTGGTATGCAAGGGATATGCATAGGAAGAAGGCATAGACTATGGTGAAACATTTGCACCTGTTGCTATATTAGGAGTTAGAATGCTACTTGCATATGATGCACACAAGAAATTCAAAGTCTATCAAATGGATGTGAAGTTAGCATTTTTGAATGGTATACTTGAAGAAGAGGTCTACATTGAACAACCAGAAGGATTTGTTGATCCCGAAAATAAAGACATGGTATGTAGATTACATAAAGCTCTATATGGTTTGAAGCAAGCACCAAGAGCATGGTATGAAAGACTACATACTTACTTGTTAAGTATTGGATTTGTTAGAACAAGTGAAAACAACAATCTATATGTGAAAGGTGATATTGATGACACTATTATCATTGTTGAAATATTTGTTGATGACATTATTTTTGGAGGCTCAGATCTTGTATGCAAGGTATTTACTGATGAAATGCAAAAGGAATTTGAAATGTCTATGTTCAGAGAGATTAAGTTCTTTCTTGGACTATAAGTGATTCAGCAGAGTGATGGGATATTCATCACACAATTTAAATACATAAAGGAAGTACTCAAGACATTTGGCATGGAAGATGCTAAACCTATAGAAACACCGATGGCTACTAGATGCAAATTGACAAAGGAGGATGAAACTAGCGAGGTCAACCAGACACTCTACTGATCCATGATTGGTAAGTTAATGTATGTAGTTCATAGTAGACCAGATATAGAACATGTTGTGGGAATTGTTGCAAGATTTTCTGCTAATCTTAGAGAATCACATGATAGCTACAAAAAGAATCTTAAGATACTTGAAGAAAATAGAGAATTATGGATTATGGTATCCTAAGAAAGGGAAGTTTGAATTGAAAGTTTACACCAATGCTGATTGGGCTGAAAATGTGGATGACAGAAAAAGCACCACCGAAGGAGCATTTTTCTTTGGTGAAAGACTTGTAACCTGGACAAGTAAAAAGTAGGCTTGTATTTCTCAGTCTACAGCTGAAGAAAAATATGTTGTTTCTGCTACTACTAACTATTCAAATATTGCATATATCAAACAAGTGTTGGAAGGAATGAATGAGGTAATCACTGACCCGGTGATTATATATTGTGACAACACTAGTGCTATTAATATTTCAAAGAATCCTGTGATGCACTCTAAGACAAAGTATATATCTATTAAGTGTCATTACTTAAGAGAACAAGTGCAAGAGAAGAAAGTAAAGTTAGAATTTGTTACATCCAAAGAACAACTTGCAGATATTTTTACAAAGCCCCTACCGAAGGACACATTTGAATACTTGAGGACTAGACTTGGGGTCTGTCCCCTGTCTATCGATCACTAAGGTGATCTGGCTATTGCATCAGCCTACTTATATCAGAAGATCATTCATGTTGATGCAGCATAGTTCACACTTTGAATCATGTTCAAGGTCGTGATTAAGTTTGTGAACTTGAACTGATTGGAATATCAGTATTCAGAGATACAGAGGAAGATGGAATTGATTGTTTATTTATTTCTTTGGCATTGCTATCAAAGGGAGAGATAAACAATATGAAATTAAAAGGGGAGAGACAATGAAGATATGAAAAGGAACAAGCACCGAGGAGAATTATCTAAGGGAGAGACAATTTGAATGAGATAGAGTGAATGAGATAATCTGAATCAGTTACAGAGAACAGAAGCAGGAACAGGAGAACTAAAAAGATCACAACTGCAGAATGGTAAACTTGTATTATTTAATGTTGGTTTAATGACGTAGTGATTAAACATATTAAGTCTATTCAACTTACAATATTTGTTCACAAAGTTGTAAAATGTATGTTTGTTATGTGTATGGTACATTTCATATTACTTGAGTTGCCATCAATGTCAAAGGGAGAGATTGTTGGACTACAACTGATTTGGAATCTGATTGAAGAATCTATGATTAGAAGATCATTGAGGAGTTGCTGATTAGATATGTAATATGATTAAATCAGTATTATGTTGTCATTGATGTCAACTAGTTTGACAACACTTATCTTGTAAGTTACTATACCGACACATCAGAGGAAAAGTGAAAAAGATAAAGAACAGAGAAATCTACATAAGGAAAGATGACATGACAAATGAGGATAAGGAACACATTGAGTAACTTGTTGATGATTCTATGACTTGATGATATTGACTTTATTATGTTGCATTCATCTATGATAAAGTATAGAGTTGAAAGAAACAAAGCAGTGTGGTTGGTAAATGAAGCATTTCTAGTATACACCAATGGAGTGTAGTATATACCGACTGCAGTATTAACCGAGCAGTGTTCACCAACACATTTCTTTGTTAATCGAGTGAAACAAAATGAATCAAATGATTAGTTTAGCCGATAAGATTGATGAGTTGGCAAGAGTATAACATTGAGGTAACAGATAATGTTTGTTACAAAGATCAACGGCTGACAAAATTTAGGGAAGCTCTAACAGAGAAGATTGAAACATGTTATTGACACAAGTAATGAGAAAGTTTGAAGTGGAAAAATCTATGAATGTGGTTAAGCAACAAAATCTGATGGTGGAGAAGAAAATAATTTACTCATCTATATAAGAGAACATAATTTATTTAGTAAAATGTCGGATAGAAGAAGAAGCTGCAGGAATATCTTATGAACAAGGTTTTCATGTATTCTAATCATATTGGTTAGTAAGACCGAGCTGCAGAACAATTACCAAGCTACAAAGAGCAATTACCAACGGACAGTAAGTTGATACAGTATTGAATCTAAAGTAAATTATTGATCAGAAGGATTTGTATGGACTAAATATTGATCTATAATTTTCAATTGAAGTTGTATTAAGGCCGGTCATTTACTGTTACATATTTTACCATTGTATACAATCAAAATCTCTTAACCGAGTGGACTCTAAAAGTCTTATGATGTATCATTCATAGAATGAACATTGTTATCATGTCAACCCCATAGTGAATGCTGGTTGGATGATAACTTATAGTCTAAAATCCTCTAACAAGGTCACACCTGACAGTGTGTTTGTAACCTTTAACAAGGTTGGGTCTTAACCGGCCTCACTTCAAAAGAGTGAACAATTTTGGGTTGTTGGTCCCAGGTGGTTTATCCCTCTATAAGGTTTCCATGTTAAATATCTTGTGTTATGTATTGATTGTGATATTTGTTTGTTACATTTTTACATGTTACATGTTAGATTTGATCGGTAAACTGCTTTAGCATTAGACTGGTAATCGGTAAAAGCACAGACAGTGAGAGTTATTATTGTTTACCAACAAGCAAAAATTGAAGAAGTTATTTTGAATTATACATTTTGTTTTGGGACACTAGATAACTGATTCACCCCCCTCTCAGTTATTATAACAATTGGTATTAGAGCCTTGGTTTCTTCGAACAGAGTCTTAAGGACTTAAGCATAAAGGTCTCAAGATGTATAAGAGGGAAGTACCAAAATTGAACAAAGAGAACTTCACAGTATGGAAAAGTAGAATGAAGCTACACATATCTAGAATTGGGAACTCAGCACTAGAGCTGATGGAGAATGGCTACATGCAACCACCCACTGGTCCCTTAACTATTGATCAACTAAAGGACAACCATGAACACAATGTTACTATGATGGAACTTGTTGCTGCCTGTAACGACGCTGAATTTGAAGATATCAAGACATGCACAACTACCAAAGGAATGTGGGATAAGTTAACACAAATTTACAGTGGAGATCTGAATGTCAAAAGAGCCTGAGCTGAAAGTCTGAGAGGTAGATTTGATGATATGAGAATGAAAGAAGGTGAGAACACTGTACAATATTCAAATAGACTCAAAGAGGTGGTACATGCTATTAGAGCATCTGATGGAGTGATTGATGATGAAACAGTGATAAGAAAAATTCTCAAAACTTTGCTACTAGTTTATGCAATCAGGATTTCTGTAATTCATGAAACAAGAGCTACATCCAACCTTACTCTTGACACTCTGATTGGTAAACTTACAACCTTTGAATTAAACAATTTTTATAATAGTGTTGTTCCTTCTGTTGAATCTGCTTTCATGTCTTCTTTGAAGATTGGAAAGTCTAGTAGGAATAGTAAGAAATGTGATAGTGATGACAATACCGATGATGAACTTGATGAGCTTGAAGCACTTATGGCCAAAAGATTGCCCAAAGGAAAAGGAAGGTATAGAGGTAAGCTACCTTTAGCATGCTTTAATTGTAAAGAAGTCGGTCACATCGCTGCTAGATGTCCTCAGAAGAAAGATGAAGATAGATCTAAAGATTGATCTAAAGGAAGCTATGGGAGAAGAGTCAACAGAGGCTACCGACACTACAACAGAGACAACCAAGATGAAAAAGGAAAAAAGGTATGTTACATAGAAGAAGATATTGAAACTGAATCCGATTCTGATAATGATATAGAAGTTGTATTTGTTGCTATGAAAGATGACTCAGAAGAGGAAGAGAAACATGAAGAGATAGCACTGATCTCTAAAGTAAGCAAAAATGCATGGATCATAGACAGTGGTTGTACACATCATATGACTGGTGATGTAGAAAAGTTTGATCATCTTGTTGAGTATAATGGAGGATCTATGAGAATGGGAAATGATGCACCTTGTATGGTGAGAGGTAAAGCCTCACTGATGATCAATGACAGATTACAATGTGAAAATGCATACTGGGTAAACGGATTGAACTATAATTTGATAAGTGTGGCTCAGCTGAACAATTCAAGCCACCGATTGTCTTTTGAGAGAAAAAAGGTGAAGATCTATGATGGTGATGGAGGAAGACTTGTCAAAACTGATACACAATCTAGAGGTAATCTATTCTATCTTGATATGGATCAGTCTTCTTGTTTATTAATAAAGGATGAAGATGCTTGGTTGTGGCACAGAAGGTTATGCCATGTGAACTTTGACAATATGATCAAGATTAGTAGAAAGAGAAGAGTTAGAGGATTTCCTAACTTGACAAAACCTAATCATGCCATGTGCCATGAATATCAAAGAGGTAAGATGACTAAGTCAAGTTTTAAAAGCAAAGACTATTCAACAAAGAAGATACTTGAGTTGGTTGATACCGATCTATGTGGTCCTATGAGAACTCAAAGGTGTTCTAGTGATAGATATTTTATTCTTTTTGTTGATGATTATACTAGACTGATGACTGTCATGTTCCTGAAAGAGAAATCTGAAGCTTTTAAAATGTTTAAGTGGTATAAAGCTAAGGAGTGATTGATGATGAAACAGTGATAAGCAAAATTCTTAGAACTTTTCTACCAATTTATGCAATCAGAATTTCTGTAATTCATGAAACAAGAGCTACATCCAACCTTACTCTTGACACTCTGATTGATAAACTTACAACCTTTGAATTAAACAATTTTGATAATAGTGTTGTTCCTTCTATTGAATCCACTTTCATGTCTTCTTTAAAGATTGGAAAGTCTAACAGGAATAGTAAGAATTGTGATAGTGATGACAATACCGATGATGAACTTGATGAGCTTGAAGCACTTGTGGCTAGAAGATTGCCCAAAGGAAAAGGAAGGTATAGAGGTAAGCTACCTTTAGCATGCTTTAATTGTAAAGAAGTTCGTCACATCACTGCTAGATGTCCTCAGAAGAAAGATGAAGGTAGATCTAAAGATCAATCTAAAGGAAGCTATGGGAGAAGAGTCAACAGAGGCTACCGACACTACAACAAAGACAACCAAGATGAAAAAGGAAAAAAGGTATGTTACATAGCGGAAGATATTGAAACTGAATTTGATTTTGATGATGATATAGAAGTTGTATTTGTTGCTATGAAAGATGACTTAGAAGAGGAAGAGAAACATGAAGAGACAACACTGATCTCTAAAGTAAGCAAAAGTACATGGATCATAGACAGTGGTTGTACACATCATATGACTGGTGATGTAGAAAACTTTGATCATCTTGTTGAGTATAATGGAGGATCTGTGAGAATGGGAAATGATGCACCTTGTATGGTGAGAGGTAAAGCCTCACTGATGATCAATGATAGATTACAATGTGAAAATACATACTGGGTAGACAGATTGAACTATCATTTGATAAGTGTGGCTCAGCTGAACAATTCAGGCCACCGATTGTCTTTTGAGAGCAAAAAGGTGAAGATCTATGATGTTGATGGAGGAAGACTTGTCGGAACTAGTACACAATCCAGAGGTAATCTATTATATCTTGATAAGGATCAGTCTTCTTATTTATTAATAAAGGATGAAGATGCTTGGTTGTGGCACAGAAGGTTATGCCATGTGAACTTTGATAATATGATTAAGATTAGTAGAAAGAGAAGAGTTAGAGGATTGCCTAACTTGACAAAACCTAATCATGCCATGTGCCATGAATGTCAAAGAGGTAAGATGACTAAGTCTAGTTTTAAAAGCAAATACTATTCAACAAAGAAGATACTTGAGTTGGTTCATACCGACCTATGTGGTCCTATGAGAACTCAGAGCTGTTCTGGTGATAGATATTTTATTCTTTTTGTTGATGATTATACTAGACTGATGACTATCATGTTCCTAAAAGAGAAATCTGAAGCTTTTAAAATGTTTAAGTGGTATAAAGCTAAGGTAGAGAAAGAAATCAGAAAGGAAATAAAATGTTTAAGATTTGATAGAGGAGGTGAATTTATGTCTGATAAATTTACTAATTTTTGTAATGAGCATGGAATCAAAAGGCAGGTTTCTGCACTGAGGACACCTCAGCAAAATGACATTGCTGAAAGGAGGAATAGGTCTATAATTGACTCTGCTAGAACTTTGATGATACAGAAGAATGTTTCTCAAACATATTGGGGGGAAGCTGTTAGTATAGCTGTGTATGTTCTTAACCAAGTACAACTGAAGGACTCCAACCGAACACCTTATGAACTATGGTTTGGACACAAACCTACTGTAAGTTATTTCAGAATTTTTGGGAGTAAATGCTTTATTTTGAAAGATGAGAGAAATGGAAAATTTGATTCTAAAGGAGATGAAGGAATATTTCTAGGATATTCCACTACAAGTAAAGCATACAAATGTTTGAATAAAGTTACAGATAAGATTGTTGAAAGTACTAATGTTCGTGTTGATGAGTTTGATGACAAGTACATAGAGGAAAGTACAAAGGAACTAGAAGACTATGGTAGATTCACTTACATTGAACATATAGAGTATCTACCGACACTGCAAGAAGTGACAACTGATCAGGAGGGAAATAATGCAGGACAACAGGCACCATAAACTGATGAACATGAAGAAGCTGCCGAGCAAGAAAATGACCCTGAACAGGATGAACAAGAAAGGAGAAATCAATTTTTGTCTAGTTTTGTCAGAAGACATCATCCTGAGACACAAATCATTGGAGAAAGACATGCTAGAATGCAAACTAGAAGCAAAACAAGACAAGGTACATGTCTAATTTGTGAATTTGAACCTAAAACTGGGAAAGTTCCATTAGAGAATGAAGAATGGGTTAATGCAATGAAGGAGGAAATAGAGCAAATAGAGAAGAACAAAACCTAGTCCTTAGTACCCCGACCAAAAGATAAGAATGTTATCGGTACTAAGTGGATATACATGAATAAATTGAATGAAAATGGTGAAGTCACAAGAAATAAAGCTAGATTGGTATGCAAGGGATATGCACAGGAAGAAGACATCTACTGGTGAAACATTTGCAATTGTTGCTAGATTAGAATTTAGAATGCTACTTTTATATGCTGCACACAAAAAATTCAAAGTCTATCAAATGGATGTGAAGTCAGCACATTTGAATGGTATACTTGAAGAAGAGGTCTACATTGAACAACCGGAAGGATTTGTTGATACCGACAATAAAGACATGGTATTTAGATTACATAAAGCTTTATATGGTTTGAAGCAATCACCAAGACCATGGTATGAATGACTGCATACTTACTTGTAAGTATTGGATTTGTTAGAACAAGTGAAAACAACAATCTATATGTGAAAGGTGATACTGATGACACTATTATCATTGTTGAAATATTTGTTGATGACATTATTTTTGGAGGCTCAGATCTTCTATGCAAGGCATTTTCTAATGAAATGCAAAAGGAATTTGAAATGTCTATGTTCAGAGAGATTAAGTTCTTTCTTGGACTACAAGTGATTTAGCAAAGTGATGGGATATTCATCACACAATCTAAATACATAAAGGAAGTACTCAAGACATTTGGCATGGAAGATGCTAAACCTGTAGGAACACCAATGGCTACTGGATGTAAATTGACAAAGGAGGATGAAACTAGCAAGGTAAACCAGACACTCTACCAATCCATGATTGGTATGTTAATGTATGTAGTTCATAGTAGACCAGATATAGCACATGCTATGGGAATTGTTGCAAGATTTTCTGCTAATCTTAGAGAATAACACATTATAGCTACAAAAAGAATCTTAAGATACTTGAAGAAAATAGAGAATTATGGATTATGGTATCCTAAGGAAGGGATGTTTGAACTAAAAGTTTACACCGATGCTGATTGGGCTGGAAATGTGGATGACAGAAAAAGCACCACCGGAGGAGCATTTTTCTTTGGTGAAAGACTTGTAACCTGGACAAGTAAAAAGTAGGCTTGTATTTCTCAGTCTACAACTGAAGAAGAATATGTTGCTGCTGCTGCTACTAACTGTTCAAATATTTCATATATCAAACAAGTGTTGGAAGGAATGAATGAGGTAATCACTGACGCGGTGATTATATATTGTGACAACACTAGTGCTATTAATATTTCAAAGAATCCTGTGATGTACTCTAAGACAAAGCATATATCTATTAAGTGTCATTACTTAAGAGAACAAGTGCAAGAGAAGAAAGTAAAGTTAGAATTTGTTACATCCAAAGAACAACTTGCAGATATTTTTACAAAGCCCCTACCGAAGGACACATTTGAATACTTGAGGACTAGACTTGGGGTCCGTCCCCTATCTATCGATCACTAAGGTGATCTGGCTGTTGCATCAGCCTACTTATATTAGAAGATCATTCATGTTGATGCAGCATAGTTCACACTTTGAATCATGTTCAAGGTCGTGATTAAGTTTGTGAACTTGAACCGATTGGAATATCAGTATTCAGAGATACAAAGGAAGATGGAATTGATTGTTTATTTGTTTCTTTGGCATTTCTGTCAAAGGGAGAGATAAACAATATGAAATTAAAAGGGGAGAGACAATGAAGATATGAAAAGGAACAAGCACCGAGGAGAATTATCTAAGGGAGAGACAATTTGAACAAGATAGAGTGAATGAGACAATCTGAATCAATTACAGAGAACAGAAGCAGGAACAGGAGAACTGAAAAGATCACAACTGCAAAATGGTAAATTTGTATTATTTATTGCTAGTTTAGTAACGTAGTGATTAAACATATTAAGTCTATTCAACTTATAGCATTTGTTCACAAAGTTTTAGAATGTATGTTTGGCATGTGTATGGTACATTTCATATTACTTAAGTTGCCATGAATGCCAAAGGGAGAGATTGTTGGAATACAACTGATTTGGAATCTGATCGAAGAATCTATGATTACAATATCACTGAGGAGTTGCTGATTAGATATGTAATATGATTAAATCAGTATTATGTTGTCATTGATGTCAACTAGTTTGACAACACTTATCTTGTAAGTTACTATACTGACACATCTGAGGAAAAGTTAAAAAGATAAAGAATAGAGAAATCTACATAAGGAAAGATGACATGACAAATGAGGATAAGGAAAACATTGAGTAACTTGTTGATGAGTCTATGACTTGATGATATTAATTTTATTATGTTTCATTCATCTATGATGAAGTATAGAGCTGAAAGACACAAAGCAGTGTTGTTGGTAAATGAAGCATTTCTAGTATACACCGACGGAGTGTAGTGTATATCGACTGCAGTATTAACCGAGCAGTGTTCACCAATGCATTTCTTTGTTAACCGAGTGGAACAGAATGAATCAAATGATTAGTCTAGCCAATAAGATTGATGAGCTGGCAAGAGTATAACATCGAGGTAACAGTTAATGTTTGTTACAAAGATCAACGACTAACAAAATTTAGGGAAGATCTAACGGATAAGATTGAAACATGTTATTGACACAAGTACCGAGAAAGTTTGAAGTGGCAAAATCTATGAATGTGGTTAAGCGGAAAAATCTTATGGTGGAGAAGAAAATAATTTACTCATCTATATAAGAGAACAAAATTTCTTTAGTAAAATGCCAGATAGAAGAAGAAGCTGCAAGAATATCGAATGAACAAGGTTTTCATGTATTCTGATCATACTGGTTAGTAAGAACCGAGCTGTAGAACAATTAACGAGCTACAAAGATAAATTACTGACGGACAGTAAGTTGATACAGTATTGAATCTGAAGTGAATTATTGATCAGAGGGATTTGTATGGACTAAATATTGATCTGTAATTTGCAATTGAAGTTGTATTAAGGCAGGTCATTTACTATTACATATTTAACCATTGTATACAATCAAAATCTCTTAACCGAGTGGACTCTGAAAGTCTTATGATGTATCATTCATAGAATGAACATTGTTATTCTATCAACCCCATAGTGAATGCTAGTTGGACGATAACTTCTAGTTTAAAATCCTCTAACAAGGTCACACCTAATAGTGTGTTTTTAACCTTTAACAGGGTTGGGTCTTAACTAACCTGACTTCAAAAGAGTGAACAATTTTGCGTTGTTGGTCCCAAGTGGTTTTTCCCTTTACAAAGTTTCCATGTTAAATCTCTTGTGTTATGTGTTGATTGTGATATTTTTTTGTTATCATTCTTTACATGTTACATGTTAGATTTGATCGGTAAACTATTTTAGCATTAGACTAGCAATCGGTAAAAGCACAGATAGTGAGAGTTATTATTGTTTACCGACGAGCAGAAATTGAAGAAGTTGTTCTAAATTATACATTTTGTTTTGGGACACTAGATAACTGATTCACCCCCCTCTCATTTATTCTAACACCTACCTCTCTTGACAGAGGCATTAATGTATTTGACATTCCAAGATGTAATCTTCATTGTTGACAAGGAGAACCCTTTCTTCTCCTTGTCACTCTTTTTGAAACCACAAATCTATCATCCAAAGTAGTTTGAATGCTTTCCATAATTTCTAACCTTGTCTTGGAACCTCTTGGCCGACCTCTGGACTTGGGAGCCTTGGAAGGAATATGACATTGAGAAGGGGGCTGGTCAATTGAAAGTATCTTTTGCTGGTCATATAAATCTGCTAAATAAAAAAAATCTGTTTCGGCCAATGTCTGACAGAGTTTGACCTCAAACTACTGACCCTGAAAATTTGAACCCAAATCCTCTGTCATCATTTGGACTTCTTGATAAATGCACTTTTCCAAACCCAAAGAGTCTTTGTCACAAGCATCCTCAATTATACTATCCTGGCATTATTGAATGTATACCCCTCTAGTTGAAGAAGGTTTTTCATCTTGTTGAATAGGAGCCAGTAATGGTAAAGTACAAATTTCTTGATCCATCTGTCCATTTGAAAAGGCATTCTGTTCCTAGCCCCAGGCATACGAAGAAACTTGAATTTTCCCAAGCTGAAATTCTATGATCAACCCATCGAGCCTCTTATTAGATATTTGTTCACCTACCCCTACACCTTCCTCCTCAGCAATATCAAATATAATTTTAGTGGCTATTTCTGATATAATCTGGTTCCCCAGATATTGCATCTTACATTCTACAAATTTGCATGTTATCAGCTTCTTGTTGGGCACAACACCATCAAGTGAAGATGAAAATGGAAAGGCAAACAAGGGAACCTTATTTAATGACACCACAAAAGGGGACTTTGGGTCCATTAAGGATTTGACCATGGAAAGAGGCTGTGATTTGTCACTATAATATCTAAAAATGTAGTGTTAAGGAATGAAAAGCAAGCTAAACATTCAACAAAATAAGCTAGATAACACTTAAGATTAGACTAAAGAAGCCACAAAACAAAGAATGCAAACCTCAAAGAAACACTCCAAAAGCCTTCTTGATCTTTAGATGTAGACCAAAGATTTGGATGTGTGCTTAATGCTATGCTCAAGCTTCAAATGATGGATCTTGGAGGGAATTTGGCATAATAATGATGTTTTGGATGATTTTGGCTCTCAAATGGGCATGATAACTTTGCTCAAATGGTGGATGAAAATGAAGGAGAAAGAGGCTTATTAAAAGGAAAATGAGAGGTGAATGGACGGTCAAGATGAAAACTTGAGGAAGGGTGGAGATGCATCTAAGGGAAAGCACATGGATTGTGCTTTCTCAAATGTATAGCATTGTGACAAGTGTCTCAATGGGGGAGGATGAGAGGAGAGGCCAAGTCCTTGAGGGATGTGTCCACTTTGGAAGGTGTGAGAGGGGAAAAGTGTGTAAGAGATGTGTAAGAGGCTTTATGATTTTGCATTGGAGGATGTGGTGATGGTGACATGAGGGTTGACTTGTGATGGATTAGCATTTCTTAATCTTGGATTATGATTGTGCAAATATTTAAGGGGTGATTAGGCTTAATTTAGAGGGTAAGTGGAGGATTAGGGAGATATGATGGGAGGAGAGAGAATGAGTGGAGGGTTAGATTAGCTAAGCATGGATAATTAGCTAATGGAGGAGAATTAGGATTTTTAGAATTAAATATTTTATTTAATTCCAAGTGGGAGGAAAGAGGGGTTTATGAATTAATTTATTTAGATAAATGTATCCATTTAAATTAATAGAGGAATATGGATTTAATTAATTATCAGACTATAGGTTTGTCATTTAGATAATTAATTGGACTATAGTTAATTAATTAAATTAATTAACTAGGGGATGACATAAATTAATTAAATAATAATATTTAATTAATGAAATGCCTAGGAGAAGACTAAATAAAAATTACTAAATGATGTAATCAAATTTAGGTGTCTACATTTTGCCCCTCTTCAACATAGTGTTAAAATAACATTGTTTCGAAGATGTTTTTAGCAATAGATGACATGAAGAATGGACTTGGGAATAGAATTGCCCCAGTTTACGAGCCAAGATGGTTAGACTAGGTGATGCCCCCTTGCAAGGACGATGGGGAAGAAAAAGAGGTCCAGGCGGTGGCTCGAAAGGACAAAGGATGGAAAAGGAAAGAGGCATGTTGTAGGCTAAGAAGGGAGATGAGTGAGGAGACAAGAGGTGAAAAAGGAAATGAGGGATGAGATTGGGCATGAGGAGAAGAAACAGGGGGGAAAAGACATCCGAGGGAAAAAATGAGGGCTTAGGAGGGGCTTTATAAGCGCCTAAGGGGTCAAAATGAAGTCATTTACACACCAAGAATCTAGAAATTATGATTTTGGAGCTCTAATAAGAGAGGATGAGATGGCACAGAGAGGGTGACTGACTCACTGATCGGACATTATGAGATGCGTACTGTGGAGTGGAGGGCATGACCAATAGGTAGGATCAAAAAACCTAGCTTTTCATCAAGTTTTTTATGCATTTAATGCTCATTTAAGTTTGAAAAATAGCATTCCCACGGAGTGCGTTCTTGTCGGGAACACAACTACACTGGCGGGAATGCATTCCCATAGAACATGCGAGGGGTGGGAAAAATGAGGGGTTTGGGGGATTTTCGCTGAAACGTGAAATTTTCAAGGGTTGTCGCAGAACTGAGATCTCACAAGGATATCTTGTGGGATCATGTTCTCGCAAGCAAGGGCTATGGGGTGCCAAAATAGGCATTCTCATAGGATAGAGGGGGAAATTGCAAGCGGTATGGGAATGTGTTCCTGCATCACTGGAGGGTTTGTGGGAATGGGGGAAGGGAGTCCTCTGCAGGAACGTGGGGACAAGGAACTCTGTGGGAATGTGGGAAAAAGGTTTGTTGCGGGAATGCAGGAAGAGGAATTGTACAATAGAAAATTGACATATTGGCTTGGCTTGGATGCAGTGGTCGGTTAATAGGCTGACGAGTCGAGAGAGATGTACAGTTTTTTTGATTATCTCAGAGCAGTTTACGATAGCAGACTAGGCTCAAGTGGATGGGCTAGGATTGGGATAGCTGGCATGGATGTCACGGAGGTGGATTTACATGGCTTTGGTGACAGCGCTTTGTGAGCATTGGCACTTGGAGACGGGGACCTTTCATCTTCCCACTGGGGAGATGACTGTGACTTTGGAGGATGTATATCACATCTTCCAGTTACTCGTGCGGGGTACACCTATGATAGCAGGGGTATACACATAGGCACAAGCAGTGGCCCCACTATTAGGGCCAAGGGTAGAGTCAATTTTGTCACATGAGCAGCTGTCATTAGCACAACATGTGGCAGCAGTGCCAGCAGCACTGCGGGTACACTATTATATGTTGGGACTAGTGTCGAGGTATCTTTCCCTAGACATAGGTGGGAGGGGCTTGACATTAGCATTGATTCCTATGATTGTATAGATTGTTGATGTGGAGGTACCAGCGGCATGGGGGACATTGATGCTTGCAGAGATGTATCAAGACTTACATTAGATAGTCTACCACGGAGCAGGGACGATGGGGAGGAGATTTGGTTTCACCTCCCTCCTACAGGTGTGGGCATGGGAGCACATAGTCATGCTATGGCCCTTAAGCCAAGTGGATAGGCAGGTTGATGAGCCTGCAACATATAGCTGGGGGGATTTAATTGCTTACCCAAAGAGAAAGGACACTAACTTCTGGTGGAAGACGTTGGATGGCATATGGGATGGGATCACATGGCATCCATATCTTGGACAGGCACCATGGGCAGACGATGCACAAGATCTACCTTACACTATGATGCCAATGCATCTCATAGGGTGATGGGATTACATTGTTGAGTAGTACAGGCCTGACAGGACCTCACACTAGTTTGGGTTCAGGTAGGATAGATCAGATGCACAGGGGTGGTATCAATGGGCCACCCGCGAGAGGATATTAGAGTTTGGGCCACCACTGGACAAGGGAGGGTTTTTGGCCACCTATCAGGCCATGTAGCCATTTCAGTGGGATTGGTTTAGTGGGGTGGTGGATCTAGGGACTACGCCAGCATATGATGCGTGGTTTCAGCCACCTAGGGAAGTAGGGAGGTCAGGACTACCAGATGGAGAGGGAGCCACACCACTTGTGTACAAGGGTTGGGCAAGGAGAGGAGGAGGGAGGGGAGGAGGGAGGATTGGAGGAGAGAACAAGGCAAGGATTGGAGGGAGGGATAGAGGAGGGAGAGGAGGAGATGGAGATGGAGACAGAGACAGGGATGGGGATGGGATGGATGTGGATGGAGATGAAGGATAGATACTTGTAGGGCCACCACCACCAGGATCACCACCACCAGCGGGGCCACCACCACCGGTAAGGCCACCACCAGCAATAGGGACAGGGTCATTGAGAGGCGGAGGGGATGATACAGTAGGGTGTCTGGCCTCACTGCAGGCTGCACATGATAAGACCACCCAAATTCTCTATGATGTATAGGGGGAGAGGGATACTTTGAGAGCTGAGAGGGACTGGTGGGAGAGAGGGATGGGTTGATTCAAGAAAAAGATAGCCTAATTACACACTTAGCGTAATCCATATCAGAGGGATTGTTGATGGTGGAGGAGAGAGAGTAGTGACGGTGAGAGAGGGATGCTCTAGTGGCGGAGAGGGATAGCTTCAAGGCTGAGAGAGATGGTCTGCGGTCGGAGTGGGACCAGCTATTGGGAGAGAGGGATACCATCACACGGGGGTCCCATGAGTGATCAAGGGAGGTATCTCACCTCCAGCGGCAGCTGGTGAGACTAGGGGAGTAGATTGGATTCTACCAAGGGTCGTACTGTGTAGTAGTGCCACCAGAGCAGGCACAACATTACAGGGATCCAAGCTAGCAACTGATCACAGGATCAGGATCTAGTGGGAGTCAAAGGTCGCAAGCTAGCAGTAGCCATAAGACAAGGGCCAGCAGTAGCCACAAGCTAGGATAGGGGAGCCATTGGTTAGGCCACTCACAGAGTCAACAGCACTCGATCGACAGTTGGGTACAGATGGCAGAGGCTGAGGGATCAGAGATAGGTGCAGGGATGGAGATGGACATAGGGGTTGTCCACGTATCTAGAGAGGTATAGAATATAGGTTTACTGGGTGTAATACCCTAAAATTGGCACCTAATAAATTTAATTGATTTTGGTGCATTATCTTCAATTTTACATCTCCAAAGTCCTAGTTTCCTAGGCAATGTTCTTTCTCCTACTTGACTTAATTCGACTTGATGTCAATTGCAAAGACCATAAATTGCATTAATCAAATATTAAAATTAATTCCTAAAGTCTGACTTTTATTAGCTAAATTACCCCTATGATAATTTAATTTAATCCTAAAGTCCTAAGTACTTGGAATTAAATTAAAATCTACCCCCTTTAGCTAATTACCCATAAAAAGGAATTAATAATTACTTGTTATTCGAATGGACACTCTTTTTTGAATTAATAATTCATAGATATTCGAAAAGTCCCCTATGTGGCAAATTCCATTCTTTTAATTAAGTAATTCAATGCATTTTTGTCTCAAATGGAAACGAAGGGTCAGGAGTTTCAAATCAAGAACCCCTTTATTCTCTTCTCGGGCTTACTTATTTAATAGACCTATTTTCTTCATTCGAGAGAGGCAATTTTTGAGAGTAATTGAACTATAGTGATTTTTAGTCTTACTTTATTCAAAGCTTTTCATTTGCAATTAGTTTAAATTCTCATTTAATATAGTATTGCATTGTTATATTAGATCAATTTGCTTATATACTCATAGTTTAGTATCATATTTCTTTTAAGCTATTTAGATTAAAATTGCACTTCGTATCTCTTTCAAGTTATTAGTAATTGCATCTCAAATCTTAGATTAAATTGCATATTCATCTTAGTTTAATTTCAATTTTACTCATCTTCATAGCTCTTGGAAAATCCTCCATTGTGGGATTGGTCTCATGGTTGTTGGCTCTCCTTTTGAGAGTAATTAAACACCCCGTCCACATAGGAGGCAACAGGTCGATTCAATCGATGTTGTGAGATGGACAATTCATGTTCATACTCACCATCTTATGATTGAGCAATGACTATGTTGCATTTGTGCCTGATTTAGAGGTCCATATTCAGACACACACATTTTGGCACCCACCGTGGGGCAAAAAATCTAATTTCTGGCCTCATTCTCATCTTTTCTAACAACAAATTCAAGCTCTGTCATGCATCCGTACTGTCTATGTATAGATCTTCGCACGAGAATTCAGAGCATCCCGCATGAGATTTCACTCCCTGTAGAACTTTCTCGCATGAGCCTTTGCACCTTTGTGCAGCATCCTGCACTTTCTCGCACGCTGTGGAGTACTTCCTCACGTGAGATTTTAACACAGTGGTTCAAATTTTCCAGTTTCTGTCTTTCCAATTTTGGATTTTTAACAGTTTCCTATTTGTTGTTGCTTATTATTTCTCTATTATTTTCATAGCATAATAGTTTTCTGTAGGACATTTGACCAAGAATTTAAAACATGCTAATGGTTTGATTGCAGGACGATAGTCGAAGAATTGCTAAAATGTTGTGTTTGTTTCTTGCTTTCATTCACATACTCTAAATAGGGCTCCGTTAAAATTTCTTGAGGATTTTGATAGTGAGTAGGGACTTTGGCTCTTCATTACATGGAGGTGATGACCATGAATGAACCCAAAATCCTAATGATCTTACTAATATGACAAATTCTTGGGGAAGCGGAGAAAGGTAGTGAATCTTTACACTTATATTAGCCAGGGAATTATGCTCTTCTCTCTCTGAGAGAAATAGAAACCCAAAAGCTTGTAGTTGTGGTGGAGTGATGCTAACTTGGTGATGAATCTTCTTGATGTGTTTGGGTGAGGAAACGGGATAGAGAAGTATGCTCTTCTCCCTTTGGGAGAACCAGAAAATCTGACCCTCGAATCTAAACCAAGTCCAGTGTCACCTTTAGAGGGCCTGCCAGAAGTTGAACCTCCAGGAACGACCCAAGTGAGTACGCACCTTTCATCGGTGATTCCGCCTCACTCTAATAAAGAATGTTTTTTTTAGTCTAAAGACTCCAAAACCATGTTAGCTTCCTTCTCAAGACTTTGACTATCATCTTGAGAAGGCTCCATCTATTATACTGAGCGGCGCTACTCCTAGCCCTGCTTGTGGGGGTGTATGACTTTCGGGTGTTGGTGTGGCTGCGAGGCCTCAACCCTGTATCGGTGGCACTGAAGGTTAGCATGAATGAAAGCCTATTAAAAAATTTCCTTAGCTAGTGGCCTACCTATTTCACCTCCGAAAGGAGTCATAATCTTTGCCTAGGGAGGGGGATGAATCTCTCCCATAGATTCCCATCATAGGCATACACCTGGACATTTGAAGGTGGTTGCGACACTGGCCCCTGTGACAAGGGTAACCTTTGAATGTACACCATTGAGTCCTTGGAAACACCAAAAACATGGGTTCCCTCTAGGGGGTGACACGACTGTGTGAGGTGCACGTATGCACATAAGCAAAGGGGCAAATTTTTTGGCTTCTCACCATTTTATTTGTAGGACTAAGCTATGTGTTTGTTATCAAGTCTTAAACATTGTCCAATCATTATCAAAAAAAGACTCCCCTGATGCTATCAAGTTGCTTTGTCCTTGATAGGTTTGTTAACGACTACTTCTTGTATCACACCTACTTGATTTGAACCTTTGTGTCTTTAAACGAATGCTTGAAATCCTAAAATGAGATTGTTGATTAAACTGTTCTTCAAACCTATCAGGAAACTAGATTTTTCATCAGACATCAATTTAGGCTGTACCTCAAAATTCAACTTTAACCTCAAAAATTGTGTCAGATTGTCAAATTTTTCACTTTTCCTGCGTGAAGTTTCACACTTCAGACCACTTTCTCGTGCGAGACTTTGTTCTCTCACACGAAGACTGGTGTTCTCTCATGTGGCTTGGTACTCTCTCACGTGAGACTGTAGCCCAGTTTGCAAAAATAGAGACCTATTTGCCATTGACTATTTGACTTTTTATCTAATCTTCTTTTTGTCTGAGTTCTATTTTTCTGCTTTACTGTCATTCACTATCAGAAACTGGTTGTTTTGAGTTAGGAATCGATCAATCTTTGCTTTGACTCATGTTGTCTCTCATTGGTTTACCTTATCTCTTTATGCCTTTTGTATCTCATGTTGTGATAGTCTTATCTCGGCTATTCTAGCCACCTCTTTTGATAATTTGTACCAGGTCCATCTCACATCTTGGCTATTCTAGCCTTTATCTCCTTTACGTTGTTCTTAGAGACTGAGTCCAGCTTTATCCCGAGTCCTCTCTCATTTCATCTTCGTCTATAACTGTCACGACTAGAAGTGGCAAGACTTATCCCATTTAGAATCCTGATCAAGGTCGAAGCAAACCTCCTAATCCAGAAATAGATCCTCCTGAATCTATTGTGAAATCTGAACTTTGTGAGATATCCTCGATTTCCTCATTGAATACTTTGAAAGATAGTCTGTCTCAACCATCACCTCTAGTGTTTCAAGAGTGTTTTAATCCATTGTTTGAAGCGCAACCTAGTTTCTCATTTCAAGATCAAGACAACTTGTTCTTCCAAGAGAACTCATTGTTTCAAAACTTTGGAAGACCTCTTCCTTGGACTAATCCTATTATTGTACCTGTTGATCCTACTGAGAATAGTATTATCATTAAACCTAGTGATACGGTTGATGATATCTTTTCACCTGAATTTGTTAAATCTTTTGATCCTATTCATTCACCAAAGGTTACCTTGGCCACACCTTTTCAATCTCGTTCACATCACTTTTCTAAGTCTTCATATACTGTGCAAGTCTACGACAAGATGGGAGATCCATTTGATTTCCAACCGGGAAAATATAGTCAAAACTTTGATCAATCTCACAATAATCAATATCATGGTCAATCCTCTAATGACCCACATCATGCTCAACCTCAAAATGAGCAACCTCATAGTCAATCTCAACATGACCAAAATCAATCCCATAATGATGATCAATCTCGAAGCAAACCTCAAGGTGATCGACAACCCGCCTATTTGTATCATCCTCCTCCATTCGATCAAAACCAAGATGATCAACAACAAGATCAAATTCAGAGTATTTATGAGATCCTTGAGAATGAAGATGAAGTGATAACTCAACATGATATAGACGCTGCCAAAGCTAATAAGGGTCTTATCAAAATGATGGAGATCCTTCTCCTAGAAGAGAAAGAAAAGTACTTCCTTGAGCTAGCTAAACAAGGGGCCAAGTTACCTTGAGACTATCAAGTTAAAACATTTGTAGCTAAGGAAGAAGAAACTGAGACCGCAAAGTTGTAAAAGATGGTCCAAGAAATGCAAGATCAGATTAGTTAACTTGCGAGGAATAAAGACAAACCCGCTCAACAATTTACGATGGAAAGTATTTGTCCTTTCCCTTTTGACAGAAGTCTTTATATGCCACCTTTTCCCAGAGGTGTGGAACTCCCTAAATATGAAAAATACTTGGGTACAACTGATCCCCAAGATCACTTGAGGGAGTTTGGTGCATTGTCTATGGAATTTATGCGTGATCAAACATATCTTATGCCCTTGTTTCCTCATAGTTTGGGTGGACTAGCTATGGAATGGTTCTCTGGATTGCCTACTGGTATTAAAAATTTTGATGAAATGGATAATCTTTTTCTCCAGCACTACTCACATAATATTTAGCATCTGGTCAACATCCAGGATCTTTGCAACTTAAAACAGCGACAAGGAGAATCTTTCCTAACATTCCTCCAAAGGTGGAGACAATTATGTATGAGGTATCCTCACAAACTACCAAAGTCTAAGAGACTCGACATATTCTTGGACAATCTTGTCTCAAACTTTGGATACCAAGTGCACTTGCAAGGTCCTCTTACTTTTGATAGCATGATCAAACTAGTACGAATAGAGGCCTTTATGATCAACAAGGGAGAATTAACTTTGAATAAGGATAATAGACAAGGATTCTCCACAAACAAGAATAAAGGAAAGACTACCAATAAGAACAGAGATGCAGTAAATGATGGAGTAGTGGATAATGTTACTACGAAGCCTTCAAAGTCTACTTTTAATCTTACTTCCAGTATACAAGTAGCTAAGGCTGTCGAAAAGACCACAACAGACAACCAACAAAATTCAAGATTTGCTAGGAACAAACCTTGGGCCTCTTGACCCAAGCGTGATTTCACCCCTTTGGGAGAGCCTCTTGATGTGGTTTATAAAACTCTTATAGAGAATCAGGTTCTTACTCCTTTAGAAAAGCATACTTATGACCCACAACCAAGACCTCATTGGTGGAATGATAATGCTTATTGTGACTATCACCAGAACATTGGTCATAAGACTTCAACTTGTCTTTAGCTGAAACACAAGGTCCAAGATTTGATCGATAGTGGTGATATTGTTGTGGATGGCCATAACAAGACTTCAGACCACCAAGCTTTTAAGGATCCCTTCCCTCCTCATGAGAAGGGTGAGTCTTCAAATGCCAAGAATACCAATGTGAAAGTCAATTATACATACACTAATAATGACAATGTTATTGGTATGATTGAACCTGTCGAGATAGAGTATTGTGACGTGATCACTTCTAGAGGGGGTGGAAACGCTCCCAAATCTAAGACTCCTTTTATCTTGCATAGCTCTACACCTCATTCATCTGAATTTGAACAATCTCAAGGCTGTGCTAATGTTGTCACTCGATCGTGAGGGAGAGTTGTCTTGAAAGGTCCTGATGCTTCCACATCTGCTCCAAAGTAAACTACAGATAAGAGACCTGATATTATCACATCCGCTCTGAAGCAAATTGTAGATAAGACTACTGTTGGCCTTGCCAAAAAAAACATGAAATCTATTCCTACAGCTAGCTCGGCTAGTTATAGCATTTTAGATCAACTCTAGCAAACCAATGCTCAGATTACCATTTTTGAGTTGCTAAAGATCTCGCCTGCTCATAGGTAGATTTTGGATAAGGCCCTGGCTAAGGCAAATGTTCCCAAGGGTCTCAATCTCAATTGGTTCCAATCTATGGTGGGTCATTTGACTTCACCTCACTATCTATCCTTCTCTGAAGAAGATGACCACTCTTTGAGTCACCCGCATAATGCTCCCTTGCATATAGACATCATGATAGGTCCTAAGTGCATCTATCAAGTGCTCATAGATAACAATGCTGGTCTTAATATTTGTTCTGCTAAACTACTCACTCAACTAGGATATGATGAGAATTGCATAGATCCTCACAAAAAGATTACCATCAAAGCTTATGATGAGGAAGAACACAAGTCCCAAGGCTTAGTTGTGCTACCTATCTATGTAGGTCCCATTAAGAGAGATGTTACTTTCCAAGTGCTTGATATTCCTCTTGCCTACAATATCTTGTTGGGTAGGCCTTGGATTCATGAGATGTAGGTTGTTCCATCCATGTATCATCAATGCATTAAGTTTCCATTCCATGGAGTAGAAGTCACTGTACCTGCAAATACCAATTTCTCCTGCAACACTGTTGCACAAACCGCAGATAGCTTTGTTCCAACAAATAGAGAATCCACCGAGTTTTATGATGCTAAGCTGAAAGAAATGGAACAAACTTTGAGACTTAAGGATACAAGCATGGGAGAATACCGAATGGAACCTATGCTATCACTGGCTACTCTACCTTTGTCTCCACGCTCTTATGGGAGACCTTCTAAAGACAACAAGCTTTCTAATGCTCCCCCTCAAATAGTTTATGATGGCACCTTTGTAAGGGCCTCTACGCCTTTAGAAGATGAAGATGAAGAGAGGGCTATCAAGGCATGGATCTATAAGGGAAAAGAAATAGCTGAAACAACCACTCCATCTCCAGATTTAGAGCAAGAACCATACAGTGAAGCCTTCAAGATCATGAAGCACTTCAATTATAAGGGGAGTGGTCCTATAGGGAGAAATGATAATGGCTTACTAAAACCTATTGAAGCTATAGGCCACCGCACAAAAGATACTAGTGACTTGGGCTTTAAAAAGACTCCCTTTCATTTGGGGACCAAGAAATTTATGTCAGCTCCTGAGCCTGAACCTGAACAAGAAATTGAAGATGCCACTCCAGAAGTGAATCCAGAGGCCAACTCTGATGAAGATACCTTTCCATTTCCTATTCCTTTGGATCTTGCAGCACTCTTTGCCAAGCCTGATGAGCCTATCATACCTGTTCATATGGTAGAGACAGATACTAATACTGATGATGATTCTGATAAAACTTCTTCAATATACCAATTCATGTATGAGGAATGGAAAGCAACACTAAATAATGATCCTTATTTTCAAGGTGAACGATATAGACCACCTCATTTTCAAAAGTAATTTGAACAAGAACAACTTCAGCAAGTTATTAATGCCACAAGGGATAATAATGAGTTTGATGATACTGCTAATGAAATTCCTACATCAAGTATTGACTCACATGAATATGAGTTTGACTCTTTGTCTGATGCTACTTATGATGTAGACATAGATATTGTTCACGTGTATGAAAGACTCCTCGAAGTAGGTGAAGGGTCTAGCGCTAGGCCACATGAATTAGGCACCACTAATGTTAACATGTCCTCTACTTCCGATGCAAGGTCTCTTAGGGATTCGAATGCTCCTTTGGATAAGATCACTCTAGGACTTGACTTGCTTGTCAGCACTTTTGAGGGTTATACCGTGAACGCAGTTGAACCAGTCAATACTTCCCTTTCACTCTGTCATCTCGATCTGATAAAATGGAACTCCCCTTCTAAATCCAATGAAGTCCTAATGTTCCAGACTGATTATGATCTAGCTTGTTACCTCCATGCTATTGAACCTATGATGTCCTCCACCAGTGAAAGCAGTGTCAAGATGACAGAGGTGAATATCAAGTATCTTAGTCAAAAAATTAAAAGAAGAAAAAATAGGTGCTCTGATGGTGAAAACCACTTTGTGGCAATATCAGAGCCAAAAATAGTAAAAATAAAAGATGTATCCGAGGGTGAAAACCTCTCTAAGGAACCCAAGGATGAGATACTTGATACGCTTCTGAGCCACTTTCAAGAGAGGTCATCAGTATTGATTGAGCCGACACAGCTGGTCAATTTGGGTATAGAGGCTACTCCATAGATTATTCACCTAGCACAATAATTGTCTGCTGGAGAAAAAGAAGAGTTCACAAGATTCTTTCAGAGCAAGAAAATAAACTTTGCATGGACCTACTCTGACATGCCTGGATTAGACCCCAATCTAATCATGCATCATTTGTCCATCACACCAGGTATCAAACTTGTTAAACAGAAGCTGCAAAAAATGCATCCACATGTAGCGCTTTTGGTTAAAGCAGAGCTGGAAAAGCTTCTTAAGGCTGACTTCATAAGAACTATGTAGAATGGATTTCAAAAATTGTTCCAGTCACTAAACATGATAAATCCATTTGTGTGTGCACAGATTTCAAAGATCTGAATAAGGCATGTCCAAAAGACAACTTCCCACTACCTAATATTGATATGATAGTTGACATGACAGCAGGATATGAGATGTATTCCTTGATAGATGGCTTTTCTGGCTAGAATCAAATCAAAATTGCAATAGAAGATCAAGAAAAGACCACTTTTACATGTGCCTAGGGCACCTTTTGTTGGAATGTCATGCCTTTTGGGCTTAAGAATGCTGGAGCAACATACCAAAGAGCTGTTACTACTATCTTCCATGATATGATGCATAAAATGATGGAGGATTATGTGGATGATACTTTAGCCAAAAGTATGCAGCGAAGAACTCACCTCATAGACTTAGGTCCCATCCTTGACCGCATGGAACAATTCAGTCTTAGGCTTAACCCAAAGATATGTGCTTTTGGTGTTACTTCTAGGAAACTCTTGGGTTATATCATTTCAGCTAAAGGCATACAAATTGATCCTGAAAAGGTGCAAGCTATTATGGATATGCCTCCACCCAAGAATATTAGTCAAATGAGAGGATTACAAGGAAGGCTACAATCTATCTAGCGCTTCATTTCATAGTTGGCAGACAAGTCACAACCATTTACTAAAACTTTGCATAAGAATGTGACCTATGAATGGAATGAGGAATGTGACAAGGGACTTACTCAAATAAAATAGTATCTTGCTAATCCACCTATACTGATGCCTCCTATTCATGGAAAGCCACTTATACTATACATCTCAACAACAAACACATCCTTGGGTGCTCTCCTGGCTCAAGAAGAATGGAACAATAAAGAGAGAGCCATATACTATATCAGCAGAACATTGGTTGCCTATGAAATGAATTACTCTATCATTGAGAAGGCTTGTTTAGCAGTGATATTTGCTTCTCAGAAATTGTGACATTATATGCTAGCTCACACCACAAAGCTTATTGCAAAAATTGATCCACTGAAGTACTTGTTGAGCAAGGCTGCCCTCACGGGTAGATTAGCAAAATGGGTAATGATACTTAGTGAATTTGACATTGAGTATGTGGAGAGAAAAGCTATTAAGGGACAAGCAATTGCTGATCAGTTGGTGGAAGCTCCTTTGAAAGATCATCAACCTTTGAGTATTGAATTCCCAAATGAATCCATCATGCTTCTCACACACCAATCTTGGAGCATGTTCTTTGATGGATCATTCACTCAGCAAGGATGCGGTGCAGGCATTCTATTTGTTACACCTCAAAGATACTCATTGCCAAAAGCATATAAAATGTTGTTTCCCTGCATGAACAACATAGCAGAATATGAAGCTCTCATTAATTGCATGAAGATGGCCCTTAAATGGCATGTGGATGAGCTCAAGGTCTTTGGAGACTCGCAGTTAATCATCAATCAAGTCAATGATGTCTACCAAACTAAAGATGAAAAACTAATACCTTACAAAAGGATGGTGGATGATCTTAAACAGTACTTTGCACACATTTCTTTCCAGCAGATTCCAAGGGTAGACAATAAAGCATCTGATGCAATGGCCACTCTTGCTTCAATATTACAAATGCTGAAAAATGACTTCAGACATGAGTTTTTGGTGGAGGCATTACACTACCCTGCCTATGATATTCCTAAATCCAGGATGATCTGTTCAGTCATTGGACATGATTCATCCCGCTACCACCATATCTTTTCCTACCTCCATGACCAGATCATTCTAGACACCTATACCCGGAATGAAAAGCGTCACCTTATTCGTACTGCTTCATGGTATGTCCTCATAGAAAATGACTTGTATAGATGAGGTCTAGACGGTACCCTCCTTAGGTGCTTAGAACCCAATGAGTCCAAGCGTGCGTTGGTTGAGGTACATGAAGGTATCTATGGGTCTCATTCTAGTGGTCTGATGTTAGCCCAGAAACTTATTAGAGCTGGTTATTACTAGCCAGAAGAAGCTGTTCACTATGCTAAGACCTACAAGCAATGCCAATTTCATGGGAACCTGATTCATGCTCATGCTCATGAACTTAGTCCTATCATCAGTTTCTAGCCATTTCAGCAATGGGCCTTCAACTTGGTCGGTCAAATACATCCTTCCTCTTCAAGAGGGCACAAATTCATCATCACAGCTACTGATTACTTTACCAAGTGGGTTGAGGTAGTGCCTCTAGCTGTAGCTGATGGCAAGACCATTGCTATGTTCATATTGAACTATATCATTTGCAGATATGGCATACCCTCATCTATTATCACTGACAATCGGGGACAATTCAAAAATAAGGACCTGACAGACTTATGCACTAAATTAAAAATTATTCAGCATTGGTCATCCATCTATTATCCTCAGGGTAATGGACAAGCAGAAGCTTCTAATAAGACAATTCTGAAAATCTTGCACCAAATAGTTCATAAATCTGATAGAGATTGGCATCTCCAGATTAATCCGACCTTGTGGGCCTACAAAACAAGTATCTGAACACCAATGGGGGCCACTCCTTTCGCCCTTGTTTATGGAGCAGAGGTAGTATTACCTATTGAGGTTGAGATTCTGACATTGTGAATCTCTTTGAAGGGCCTCATCACTGATGAAGATAACAGAATATCCTGGCTTCAAGAGCTTGAGTTACTTGATGAACATTGGAAGGTGGCATTTGATCATCTCCGAGAATATCAAAAGAGAATGTCAAAAGCCTATAATAAGAAAGTCAGACAAAGAGAACTCCAAGTGGGTGATCTCATCCTGAGAGAGAACCCAAAAAATTAGTAACAGCGAGTTCAGAAAGGCAAATTTGAACCAAACTAGCTTAGTCCGTATGTCATTACTACAGCATTTGGATCTAGCGCTTATCGACTCTCCACCACTGAAGGAGAGCAACTCAAAGAGCCCATCAACACTCTTCATCTGAAGAAGTTCTACAGTTGAGACATTCTTGGCATGCTCATGTACATACTTATCGATCCTAAAAAAATCCTTAAAATTGATATATTGCAAAAATCCTAAAAATTGCAAAATGTCTTGAAAAAATGATCATCTTAATGAAAACCTGGTAAACAGGCGCTTTGATGTATCTATTATCTTCGTGAAAACATGGCAAACAGGCACCTTGATAATAATTTAAAAAAAATAGAAATATTCAAAAATACAAAAAAAGTCAAAACATCAAAAATACAAAAAAAAAATGAAATATTCAAAAATACAAAAAAATCAAAAAAAGAGAAAATGTGTCATTGATGAAAACCTGGTAAACAGGCATCATGGTTGCAAAAATAGAATCTCTGCCAAGATGGTGAAAACTTGGTAAATAGGTGCCTCTTGTTTCCTGAAGCTACATCTCATCTCAGCATCGCTTGGCTCTTAGTTTCCCGCTTTAGTCTCTTTTCTTTCCTGCTTTAGTTTGCTTTCCCGCTTTCCTGCTTTAGTTTGCTTTCCCGCTTTTAGTTCATTTCCTGCTTTGGTTTGCTAGCTCATGCTCTTGCCTTCAGTTGTCTTTGGGATTTTCCTCAAGTCTTCATGGATTGGAACTAGTTCATACTTTGGGGCACCTTACTAGTCTAGGGGGCATTGTCCTATCGCTTTCAAAAACTTTGTTCGTGCATCGGTCACCAGCGGTTCTCATTGTGTCTGCCTACTGATGCCTAGCTACTTTTGAGATCTCTCTCCTTGAGGATCTCTTATGTATTAGTCGCCAGTGGTTCTCACTATGCCTACCTAATGATACTTAGCTTTCATTCAAACCCCTGTCTTTCAAGATCTCTTCCTTACATTAGTCACCAGTGGTTCTCACTGTGTCTGCCTGCTGATGTTTCACTCGTGTTTTATTCTCTCTTTCAAGAATCTTCCTTGTATTGGTCACCAATGGTTCTCACCGTGTTCACCTACTGATACTTGGTTCCCACTCTGATATCTTCTTGAGACTTCGTCTCTCACGATGGTCACCAGTGGTCCTCACTGTGTCTACCTGTTGTCGCTATCCCGTCGAGACTTTGAATGTTGTACACTTCCGATTTGACTTCAATCCGCTTGAACACAAACGTAAACTAAAACTAAAACTGATTTTGTGTTCCTTTCAGGCATGTTGAGCTTTTCTTGTGTGTTTTTCTTTTTCTTTATCATTTCCCCTCGAGTGAATCTAAGACATCTTTTTTGACTGAGAAACGCGAAGACTAGGGGCATGATCTTTCCTTTGCTTTCTGTTTGCTGGTTTAGTTCCAATGATCCAATGAATTCACATAAGAGGGGTGTCCATCTATAAGAGCCTTCATCTCATATTGGATGACCATGCATACCTCAACTCCTTTTATATGGACGCTTTGGTGAGGTTGGTTCTTCTCCTTGTCTGTTTTGAGTGACTTCTTTCTGCTACAAGTAAAATTGCTAACGCTTGTCCTACTAAGTGAATGTAAGGGTCACTGCAAGCAATCTTTAGAAAAAGAAGGAACTCTTGCATGTCTGGTGTGTTTGTTTGCAAGCAACATTCAGGTCATTCTAGCAATTGTGCTTTGATGCTTATGTTAACTTGCTAAATCAAAAGGAATAGGTGTTCGGGTCATTCTGGCTTCTTGTGCCTTAATGCTTACATCTCATTTCGACAAATCTAAGACTTATGTCATATTCATATTATCATGATTCCAATGTTAGTGAGGATTGTATGGCATCTTGCGATCGTCCCGTGCTTAAATGAACTCAATGATGATAAATACGATGAGTCCAACAACCAAGTCGTAGGGCTTGCATTTAGCTTAGGCTTGCATTTTCATTCTAGGCTTGCATTGAGACTGTGTTTTGGTGCTCTCTTGATTTTTTTCTTTTGGATCTATTCAGAAAAGGTTCTCATCTTTTGTCCCAATTTCATCATGATTTCACAAGTTTTCGGGATTGAAATCAAAATCTGACATCGCTAGATAGCTTGAAATCGCGTTTTAAATTTTGGGATCCTTTGGGATCAAATGCTTGTGCAGTCAACCTTCTAGCGTCATCTTCTTTCCAGACCCTCATCTTTGCATCATGTTCTCTAGATCTTTTCTCTTTTCATCAAAGTCAACTCTAGTCAAATTTGGTCAACCATGGTCAAACTTGGTCAATAGGACCTCTGCATTGCTCTGATTTGCTTCTACAGCTTCTCAAATCTAGTCTAATTACTTCTGCTCTGCAACCTCTTGTTGTCAATCATCCTTCTGATATGTCATCTTTTGATTTCATTCCTGAGGGGGCAAGATGATTACATCATTTGAATCTTGTCGAATCAATTCTTGAATTAGTCTGATCTGAATCAAAGTCCTCACCACTTGAGGAATCTCATCTCTAGGGGCATCTTCGCACCTCACATCTGGTTATCTGGTCATCTATCTTTTAGGTATCTGAGAAATCTAACTCGGATCGTCGAGAATCAAGCTTCGTTCTGGAGATGATTCTCAAAATCTTTTAGGTATTGGGGCAATCTAACCCTAATTCCTGAGAGTCGAGCTTTGTTTTGAAGATGGCTCTCAAAACCTCTCTTAGACCGTTATCTGGGAAATCTAACCCAGGTCTCGGAGGGCTAAGCTTCGTATTGGGTCAATCTAACCCTGATTCTAGAGACAGTCCTAAGTTTGCATCTGAATCTCATTCTGGGCATTGGGGCAACCTAACCCTGATTCTCGTCTTCTCTCAAGACCATTGTCTTTGCAATCTAGCTTAGACTTCATAAAATCATGCTTTGATCTGCTCAGTGTCTTGGAAACTTAACCCAAACTTTCAAATTTCTCGTCATCTATTACTTCAGACTATTCTTTGAATCAACGCATTGTTCGCACATCGATTCAAAGAGGGGAAAATGTAATACCCTAAAAAAGGCACCTAATAAATTTAATTGATTTTGGTGCATTATCTTCAATTTTACATCTCCAAAGTCCTAGTTTCCTAGGCAATTTTCTCTCTCCTACTTGACTTAATTCGACTTGATGTCAATTGCAAACACCATAAATTGCATTAATCAAATATTAAAATTAATTCCTAAAGGATTTGACTTTTATTAGCTAAATTACCCCTATGATAATTTAATTTAATCCTAAAGTCCTAAGTACTTGGAATTAAATTAAAATCTACCCCCTTTAGCTAATTACCCATAAAAAGGAATTAATAATTACTTGTTATTCGAATGGACACTCTTTTTTGAATTAATAATTCATAGATATTTGAAAAGTCCCCTATGTGGCAAATTCCATTCTTTTAATTAAGTAATTCAATGCATTTTTGTCTCAAATGGAAACGAAGGGTCAGGAGTTTCAAATCAAGAACCCCTTTATTCTCTTCTCGGGCTTGCTTATTTAATAGACCTATTTTCTTCATTCGAAAGAGGCAATTTTTGAGAGTAATTGAACTATAGCGATTTTTAGTCTTACTTTATTCAAAGCTTTTCATTTGCAATTAGTTTAAATTCTCATTTAATATAGTATTGCATTGTTATATTAGATCAATTTGCTTATATACTCATAGTTTAGTATCATATTTCTTTTAAGCTATTTAGATTAAAATTGCACTTCGTATCTCTTTCAAGTTATTAGTAATTGCATCTCAAATCTTAGATTAAATTGCATATTCATCTTAGTTTAATTTCAGTTTTACTCATCTTCATAGCTCTTGGAAAATCCTCCATTGTGGGATTGGTCTCATGGTTGTTGGCTCTCATTCTGAGAGTAATTAAACACCCCGCTCCACATAGGAGGCAACAGGTTGATTCAATCGATGTTGTGAGATGGACAATTCATGTTCATACTCACCATATTATGATTGAGCAATGACTATGTTGTGTTTGTGCCTAATTTAGAGGTCCATATTCAGACACACACTAGGCAGAGTGGTAGGCCGCCAGTCTTACAGGTACCACCAGAGGCAGAGCCCTTGAATGGAGATTTTGACATGCAACCTACTTCAAGAGAGGCAAAAGGTAGTGATATGCTATAGTTTTGATCATGCATTTTATGATTTATTCATTAATGGAGGGCATAGTCCCGATTATATATGTATATCTGTACTTTGGATTTGGTCATGGACTCAAACACACTTTTATTCTCTCATGCTTTTGGGTTGGGACATGTACTTTATTCTTTGCAATGTTTTTGGATATATATGATGAGTTGGGTGGGATATGATGTGTAATGTATGGATGTATGGATGCATATGATGTATTGACATGGATGATGTAGAATGTGATATGCTTTATATATGCTATGAGACTGACATTTGTGTGATGTAGGATGTGCAGTGTGTGAGATGATTTGTGTTATGATATGAGATGCATGTTCTAACAACTTTGTGGATGCAGGATGTGATGTAAATACTTTTGATGTATGATGCATGTAGGTTATGATGAAATACAATAGTTTATGGATATGTAATATGTTTTAACAATGCAAGATAACAAATAAACCTAGAAATGAAATGAAATGAACGAACCTAAAATGCACTCTTAACAATGCAAGATTAAAATGAATCTAACATGAGATGAAAGGATATGAATGAACCTAAAATGAACCCTGACAATGCAAGATTAAAATGAATCTAACATGAGATGAAAGGATATGAATGAACCTAAAATGAACCCTGACAATGCAAGATTAAAATGAACCTAAAAATGAGATGAAATGAATGAACCTAAAATGCACTCTTAACAATGCAAGATTAAAATAAACCTAAAAATGAGATGAAATGAACGAACCTAAAATGAACTCTTAACAATGCAAGATTAAAATGAATCTAATGAATGCAGGCTGATAAATGATATGTCATGGCTAAATAATGCAAGATGAAAATGGATTATATGAAATGGATCTAATTAATGCAAGATAATGAATGAACGTGGCGTAATGCAACCTAGGGTAGGGGTGGGAAATGAAATGCATGCATGTTAGGAAGGAAAATGGGAAAATATGAAAGCAGATGGGAGGTCGAGGGTGAGGTGTAAGAGGTGGCACAACATAGCACTACCTAACTGCACCCTCACTGAGGGAGGGAGGGGATGACAGGTGAAGGGGGATATTTGTACAATCAAAATCCAAAGGTCAAGAACATGAGGCAAGGGAGGTGGGGAAGTTTGCATCATGACGAGGTGTTCATGGGGGAAAGATGAGTGAAAGGAGACGTGAGGGAGATGATTTTTTGGGGATTTTTCTTTTAAGGATGATGCTTTGATACTGGATAGGGATGATGGGGGCTTTGTTCGAATGTTGATAGGTTAGGGGATGTTTAGTGAAGCTTGAGCGTAGGGTATCCCAAAGGGGAATACTGCCATGTAGTTTGAGCACTTATTTTGATATAGCAACAGAAGGGACTAACCACAGTTACTAGGAACTTAACGTCATGTCGTTGGCGTTGCATAGGACTGACATGAAAAAGACACGCAAGGGTTTCCCTAGCATCACGCATGCACCCTGAAGGACACATGGTGGAAATGATGTGGGGGAACCCACAAGAAAACAACATTTCCCAAGTGCACCAAGTAACCCAAAAGATCACAAGTGAAATATGAAAGGGTCATGTCTGACTGACTCACAGGTAGAAACAAAAGATCACAAAAGACCGTGCCCCAGAATAACGCCTCCTATCGTAGCACACCATGATATAAATGATCATGGTGGCCTTAAGGGGAGTAGTCAACTAAGATCACAAAATCAACTAAAAAGATGAAACAAGCAAACTAAAACCAAAGTGATAAGACCAAAAGACGTCCTTTACCAAAAGAGATTGACCGACTGTGGATGTTGAGATTAGGTCAAACATGGAGGAAGGATGCATCCTACAAGGACCTGGTTGATGGGTATTGACTGCATTGGGAACTATTGATGGGAAAATGGACAACCATTGGATAGCCACAGTGATGCAGGGTACTTGCTGGGAGAACATTGTTGATATTGTGATCATTGTGGGTCATGTGCTTTGCGATCAAAAGGTACTGCTAGGAGAGACCAAGATGATATGTACAAGATGGAGACACTATATACAGTGAGTATGTACAACATTGTAGGAAGTAGGATAGTGAGTCTTGTGTACTGGTGCAATGGGAAAAACACCTTGGGAACAAGGGATGGGTGAAATGGGATGGCAAGTGGTAGTGAGTGGATTTGGATGGAGGGAACGAGAGTTTGATAGATAATGATACGGTCCACTATGTATGGTGCTTGTTGCCAGGTTTTCACCAACATACTTGTCCAAGGCGCTTGAATTGCCAAGTTTTCACCATTGGACGGTATTTTTCTGTTCACTTTTGTCACTTTTTTTTATTCTTTTGTTTCATCAAGGTGCCTATTTACCAGGTTTTCACCAAGATGATGATTTTTTTCAGGACATTTTTTTTTTAAATTTTTTTTTGGATTTTTTCAGGACTCTTTCTGATTTTTATGATTTTTTTTCAGGACTTTTTTTTATTTTTAAGATTTTTTTCAGGATCATTTCATGGTTCAAGAATAGAACCACTTCAGATGTATGATATTAATAGTATCATTAAGAGGCTCCCCTTCAGGTGCAGCTAGCTGATAAGCTCCAGAACTGAAGCAAGCTATCACCACGTAGGGGCCTAACCAGGGGGCTCAAACTTTCCTTTCTTTTCACAATTTGCTTGTACTTTCTAGTTCTCTTTCAGGACTAGATCTCCCACTTGGAACTGTCGAGGGTGTACCTTTTTGTTGAATCTCCTCTTGAGATGATTTTAGTACATGATCAGGTGATGATAGGCTCATTGCCTCTTTTCATCTAGCAAGTCCAGTTGTGTAAGGCACGCCATGTGGTAGTCTTCATCTGTGATGTAATTCTTCATGGACATGCGCAGTGAATGGATTTCAACCTCAATTGGTAGAACAACTTCAACACTATATACCAAGGAGTATGGAGTGGTGCCTGTGGGGGTACAGAATCAGGTGCGATAGGCCCAAAGGGTGGGATTGATTTGCAGATGCCAGTCACGACCAGAATCATTGACAACTTTTTGTAGGATTTTAAGGATGGTTTTGTTAGTTGCCTCAGCTTGGTCGTTCCCTTATGGAAAATATGGACTAGAAAAGCATTGGTAGATGTGGAAATGGTCACAAAGTCCTTTGACATGCTAGTTTTCAAATGGTGAACCATGGTCTGTAAAGATGGTGGAGGGAATGCCGAAGTGGCAGATGATGTGGTAGAGGATGAATTTGGAGATCTGGACACCAGTAGTTAAGTTGAGCGGAATTGCTTCTACCCACTTTGTAAAGTATTCAGTGGTTGTAATGATATACTTGTGTCGGTCAGAAGAATGAGGGTGGATCATGCCAACAAGGTCAAAACCCCAACACGAGAAGGGCCATGGAGGTGCAATGGGCTATAAGTCCTGCGCTGGTGCATGGATCAAATTGGCATGCTATTGGCACTGTAGGCACTTATTTATGAACTTGCAGGCATCATGTTCCATGGTTGGCCAATAATACCCAACTCTAAGCAACTACTTTGCAAAGATGATGTCACTCATGTGAGCACAGCAAATACCAGCGTGAACCTCTTGTAAAGCCACGATGGCCTCATTCAAGTCTATACATCGGGAGAGGACGTTATGATACCCATGATGATATAGGGTATTTCCTACAAGAGTGTAGTGGGATGCTCTACATATAAGGTTCTGGCGTTGGGTGTTTGTGAGGTGAGGAGATATGATACCATTGTTTAGATAAGTGTGTATGTCATGGTACCATGGAGACTGGGGACCAACCAAGACGCGTACCATATTAGTGTCAGGGTTCTTGTAAGTGGGTGTGTGTAGCTGCTCAACTAGAAACTCATATTGTGTAGCGTCACGGGGGATTTCCAATAGTGATCCGATGGTGGCCATAGCACCGGCTACCTTGTTTTGAAGTCTTGGCACTTGTGTGAACTATATGCTGACAAAATTTTCTTTGAGTTTATCTACAAGCTCTTTGTAGGGCAATAGCTTGTCGTCCTTTGTTTGATATTCGTCGAGGACCGGTTTGATGATTAATTAGGAATCTCTGAATACTTGAAGTTTTGCGATATTCCAATGGATAGCCATTCTGAGACCGGCAACAAGGGCTTCATATTCTAAAATGTTGTTTGGGCACATGAATCCTAACTTGAATGACTTTGGGATGTAGTCACCTTGAGTTACAAAAATTATCCCTGCCCCTGATCCATGTGATGTATACGAGCCGTCAAAATATAACTTCCACTGAGGCTACTCTTCGACCATACAAAGGTGTTCATCTAGGAATTCCATCACTAGAGGGTATGCATCAACTAAGAGAGATTCTTCAAGCTGATCAACAATAACTTGCCCCTTGATGGCTTTTCGATCAACGTACTGGATGCCGAATTTGCTAAGTAGCATTACCCATTTTTCCATTCTCCCTGTGAGTGTGGTCTTTGAGAGTAAGTATTTGAGTAGGTCGACCTTTGAGATTAGCTTTACTGTGTGGCTGAGCATGTAGTGATGAAGCTTTTGGGTGGCAAAGACCACTGCTAGGAAAGCCTTTTCTATTAGAGAATAGTTCAATTCATAGCCGACCAATGTACGACTGATGTAGTAAATGGCCCTCTCTTTTCTGTTGTCATCAAGCTGGGCTAGGAGTGCCCCCAGTGCTGTAGTAGTGGTAGATATATACAAAATGAGGGGCTTGCTTGGTGTTAGTGGCACAAGGATAGGTTCATTTTCCAGGTACTATTTAAGATTCTCAAAGTTGTACTAGCAGATAGGGTCCCACTTGAAGGAAGTATCCTTTCTCAACAGGTGTGTGAATGGCTGGCATTTTTTTGCTAGTTGGGAGATGAGCCTCCAGACTGATTGTAGTTTTCCTTGTAAGCTCCTCAACTATCTGAGCATTCTGGGAGGAGGCATTTCCATGATGGCTTTCACCTTTTTGGGATTGATCTCGATGCCTCATTGGGAGACAATGAATCCTAACAGCTTCCCAGATGTAACATTGAAGACACATTTCTTTGGATTTAGTTTTAAGTTGTACTTGTACAAACAGTCGAACACATCTTCAAGGACATCAAGGTGTCCGGACGTTGTTCTGGATTTTGCCAAGATTTTGTCTACATAGTCTTCTAGAATGTCATGGATCATGTCATGGAAGATTGCAGTCATCACTCTTTGATAGGTAGCTCCCGCATTTTTAAGCCCAAATGGCATCATGTTATAACAGAATGTGCCCAAGGCATAGTGAATCATGTCTTGTATTGGTCTGCTTCGGCTATTCTAATCTAATTATACTCTGAGAAGTCATCCATCAGTGACAACCTCTCATGACCAGTAGTGAGATCTACGATCATGTCTATGTTGGGCAGTGGAAAATCATCTTTCGGACATGCCTTGTTAAGATCTCAAAAGTCAGTGTAGATTTGTATGTCGCCTGAAGGTTTGACAATGGGTACCATGTTAGAGATCCAGTCTGAATAATCAATGGCTCTGATGATCTTACCTTGGAGAAGCTTCTTGAGTTCTACTTTTACTAACAAGGCCACTTTTGGGTGCATTCTTCTTAGCTTTTGCTTGACTGGTTTAGCATCAGGATTGATCACTAGATGATGGACAATGAGATTTGGGTCGAGTCCAGGCATGTCTACATATGACCATGCAAAATTTATGATCGATTCCCAAAGAAGAGTCACGAGGGCCAACTCTTCTACCTCAGTGAAAGATGCTGCAATATAGGTGATCCTTGGGATTTCTTTTGTGCCCAAGTTGAATGGCTTGGTCTCTTTAATGACTATGGATGACTATTCTGAATGGTAATCTTGGATAGGAGGAAGAGGCAAGTCTCCATCCTCCAGCGCCTCAGAGAGGTTTTCGTTGTTGGATACGCCCTTTGTTTTTACTATTTTTGAATCAGGATGTGCCTTAGAGGGGTTTTCACATTAGGATTCTTTATTTTCTCTTTTATCTTTATTTTTGCGGCTAGAGACTTCCTTTTCCTTGAAGTATCCTTTTGGGTTGAGCTGATATACTTCGGTCAATTCCTGCCCCCATTCTGGTTGTTGATCTGTGGTGCCCATGAATCTTAGGAGCGCTGCCTCACTTCAAAACTCATCGATGTGTACTACGCTTGGTTGGTCCTATTCTATGAGGTCAGGATGAATGAGTGGGAGGTCAATGAGGTTGATGGTGAGTTGACAAAGGACAGAATTGCTCAGGAAGGTTTCATTGTCAAAGATATCATCGTAGGACCATTTTTCTTCCTCTTCTGGAATGTCTTCGACTTCCATGAGTTTGTCTTGGATTTTCAGAAAGGTTACGTTGGGCGAATTGGTGCCCCTAGTCATGGCGTTGGGTCCTCATATGTGTAGGTGAGGGGGATCAAAGCTGAGGCCTTGATTTGGTGGTTTCCTAGAGGCTTCCATGCGATCTTTCATTCCAACTTCATTGGGTCCCAGACCACCTCCTTGATAATCCCATTGTTCAGTGGCCCATTTGTGTGGTATAGGATATTTTTCTTTGAAGTACCCAAGGAACTTAGTATCGGGAGGTGGCGGATCCTTGTACAACCATTGATTGATATCCAGTGCCAACTCTTGGCCATTCAAAATTCCATTGGAGACAAAGGAAGATGAGCCCATGGTTTTGATTTTGGGACCTTCTTCAAAGGCTTTAGTCTGGTGACTGGGTCATCCTTGTGTGTGTGGGTCTAGGGGGAGAGCCCCTACTGCAAAGACATCGGTAAGGTTGTATTCTCCGCAACCTTTGTTGTTGATCTTGACAGAGGAAAGAGTGGAGGCGAGGATTGTTTCTGGATTGCAATGGGATCGGGAAGAGCTAGCGATAGATGTGTCGATGTCCATTTTGAGACAGTGGGTGGAGTGGGGAAATGAGGCTTCAATCGCATGATAGTATGCAAAAGGTTGGGGATCTATGTGGATGGTGATTTCAGTGCCTTGGTATGCGAATTTGATGCACTAATGATAGGTAGAACGGACTGCTCAGATGGAGTGGATCCATGGATGACCCAGGAGGATGTTGTAAGGGAGGTCAAGATCAACAATGTGACATATTGTGTCCTGAGTGGCAAGACCAATCTTGATTGGCAACAAAATAGTACCTTCAGAGGTACACTCTAGATTATCATAGGCCTTGATGGTGATCACCTCATGGGAGATGTCTGCTTCTATGAGGCCAATCTTCTGAACAAATTTTAACGTACAAAGATTGAGGGCCAAACCATTATCTATCATGACCCATTTGATGGCGAAGCCATTGATCATGATGGCAATGCGGAGTGGGAGATTATGATCTGGTTCAATGGATGGCATATCGGATGGCTGAAAAGAGAGGGTGGACGGTGTGGATAAGTGCCCCACAAGGTTCTTGAATTGGATGGCATTGATGTCTGCAGGGACATCAGCCTATTGGAGGGCTTTATTGAGGAATTCTTGATGGAGGGGTGATGTGCGAAGGAGATCAAGGATGGAGATTTGTGCAGGTGTGTTCCCAAGGTGTTCCAAAAGATTGTATTGTGCACTGGGGATGGTTGTAGCATTAGCATCGGCAACAAATATCTAGCCTCTATGAGTAGTAATGACACATTGATTTCCAGCACCTCTGAGATGGATCACATTCACAGTAGGCTCGACCTAGGAGATACAACCAATGAATTTATTGTAATTGATGTAGGCAGTGGTATAATCTTTTCCATCACCATGGTCACCTTGTTTACCTTTACCTTGGTCTATGGGAGGGTTAGCATTGACTGGGTTCTTTCTGGCATTGTGTTTAGGAAACACATTTTGATAGATTTGTAGGTTGGCATTAGGTGACATCTAGGAAGGGGCATCAACTATGATCTCCTTTTTATCTATGAGGTCTTGGACATAGTTCTTGAGTTTCATGCATTTCACGGTAGTGTGTCCCTTAACACAATGATATTCACAGTACTCATTATCCTTGTACTGGGCTGGCTTGGGTGTCGAATCATTAAAGGGTTGGGTTTGTGGATACACAACCAAGTTGGCACTCACCATCTTGCAAAAAATAGCATCCAGAGGTTCTCCAAGGGGTGTCAATGTGTGCTTTGGGTCATTCTGGACATGGGGCTTATTTCATCCTTGAGTAACAGATATAGCATTGGTTTGATTAGTAGGAGGCTGACAGGGTGTTTGTTGGTAGGTAGGTGCTTGTTGTTGATACACGAGTGCTTGTGGTTGATATGTTGGAGGAGGGGTATTAGGACCTATGACCACAACTTGGACATTCATGGTGTCTGTGGCTCTATCTATGACCACGTTCTTGTTCTTGTTCCATTATCAAGATAGGTCATTATTAGGTATGTCCTGAGAGTTTTCTTTGTAATGTTTGATGCTACCATCATCCAAAAGAGCTCACTTGATATCCATGCCTTTGCCCTTGATATCTTGGTATATTTGAATGTAGTTCATCTTCAAAAAGTGGGATAACTTCGGATACAGGTTATCAATGAAGATCTTGGCAAGGTATTTTTCTGGCAGTTGGTATGACAATCTCATGGTGAGATTTTGTCATCGTTGCAGGTAGTCAGCTAGATTTTCTCCCCCCTTTTGCTTGGTAATGCATAGGTCCAATAAGGTGAGCTCATTCTCAATGTTGTGTGCATATTGGGCTACAAATTTTTTTGAAAGTTCTGGGAATGTGGAAACAGACCCATACGATATTTTGTAGAACCACTCGAGGGCGGGTCCTCCCAAACTCTTGGGGAAAAGGTGCATGAGGTATATGTCATTGAATGTCACCTCTTGGCATGCCATGTAGAACTCCTTGACATGGCTAACTGGATCACCCTTCCCTCGATACTTGTCAAACTTTGGTGTCTCAAAATGCTTAGGGAAGGGGATCGTTGTGATTGATTTGTCGAACAGATACGAATAGACCTCCTCAAACTTGAATGTCTTAGCCTCAGTACCAGTCTTGAGCTCTTTGATGGTATTCCTCATTTCTTTCCATTCTAATTTGGTAGGTGTCAAGGTGGGTACTCCCATTGAGAATGATCTGATGGTGCTAGTGAATATGGGGGGATATGTGGAAGAAATGGTGAGCTTGGATAGGGGGATTGTCTGGCGGAAAAGGCCATTTGAAATGGATTGTGGCTAGCTTGCTGGGTGATGTATTGCTGATGTAAGGTTGGGCCCTATTGCTAGAAGGGGTATGGAGTGGTTTACTATTGCGGGATGGGAGGATTGACTTGCGGTGCTAGAAAGTATGGTTGTTGTGGGGGGAGTTGGTGGAACAGCTACTATTGTGGTTGTTGGTGCTCTTGGCCAACATAGGAGGGGTGCATACCTACATTGCTGAGAGGGGGGATAGTAGCTTGGGTGTGAACTATGTGTGGTTGTATGAAAGAATTAGTGGCATGCTTAGATTCAAGTTGTTGTGATTGCAGAGGAACGGTTTGTTGAGCGATCGATGACATGGGCAGATAGTTGGTGAATGCAGGTGAAGGTGCAGAAAATGATGATGGGGTTGGTTGTTGTACTTCTTTTGGGATGGTTTGTTGTTGATGGGATTTTTGGTAAAGTTGGCCATGTGTGGGTATGCCCATGGTATTCATTTGTGCTTGGCCGAGGCTCCAGGTGGCACCAATCCCTGTTGGGGGCTGTGATGCGGAAGTTACTAAAAATGTGAGTGGGACCATGGGATTTTGAGATACATGTAATGGAGCTTGGGATGTCATGGGTGGCATTCCTGTTGTGAAGGTGACTTGCTGGGTCTGCGTGCCGGCAGCAAACATGAGAGGAACTTGCGTAGATTGAGATTGTGGGGTGTATGTAGGTGGTGTAGTTTGTGCGACTCATTGCGAAAGAGGCATTGATGCAGTAGGAGGCAATGTTGCTTGAGTAGATGCTTGGGTGGATGCTTGCGCTTGAGTGGCTACTTGTGAGGAGGCAGGTGGGGGTGGTACACTCATAATGGAAAGTGGGGTACTTGCGGGGATTGCTGCACCAGGTTGCAAGAGATGTGGGATGGGTGACGTTGTATGGGATACTTGCATGGTCGGATCGTGGACTTGCTAGACGAAAAAGGAATCGACATTGGTGGAGATGTGGAAGGGGTTTGTAGGGTCAAAAGAGCATAACTGTGGTGGGATGGGAGTACCCTCCTGCATATAGTTTACCAAGATGGACATATGATTTTGTGCAATGATTGTGCTTACCATTTGCGCATGTCCCGGAAGACACATGAAAGCTTCCATGGAGTTGGTGGTAGGCATCTCATTGGGATCTTCCCATACATTTTGAACTATTGTTTTCTGGGGGTCATACATCACCATTTCACCCATGGAATCATTTGAGTCTACTGAGCTAGTGGCCTTGTTGGAATCTATCCCTTTTCTTTTCTTTGATTGTGTCATAGTAGGCATGAAAATGCAAAGTCCTAAGATGAGGGAGAATGCAGATGTATCAGAATGATGCTAGGTTTGGGGATTTTTAGATCAGGATGAGGTTGATGATAACCTAGATGCGGGATGGTGGATGATAAAGGATTTTGATGGTGGATTCCTCTAAGGGATTGTGATGAGCTACCTTTCTTGATGTGGGATCAAAATATGTGGTCTTGTCATCCTCGGATAGACTTGTGATCTTTGGATGATGGGATCCTTATTAGTGTGAACCAATCTCTGGATCAAGATGATGAGGTTCGCAAGAGCAAGTATTAGCTACCCTAGACAAGGTTTAGTCGAACGGGTGTGGCTAAGATTTTGATTCTAAGTATGAGGTTTCATAAACTCAAGATGGGTCCCTGGATGGTGAGGATTAAGGATGATGAGTCTGAGATTTGGATAGGGGGTGGTGCTATATGATGCTATCTAAAGGATGATGAAAATGTTCCTATGGGGCTATCTAAAATGAAAGGATTCTGAGACAACTTCACAGTTCTGGAAAAGGAGGAGATTGTGCCTACTAGTTTTCACTCTCTAATCTGACAAAGCGATGATCAACTTGGATCTGAAAGGAAAACTATTTAATTCTTGCATTGTACTATATGTTATCCAATTGAGTTTGGTACTTTTCTTCTTCGCGGGCTGCAATGACAATATGTTGATGATCTTTGAACTTTCTTTTTGCAACTTTCTTCTCTCGATATGCACGTGGAATGGGTAACTTAGCTTTCTTGTGCTTCACAGTCTCGATCATAGGTCATAAAAAATTGTAGTTGTTCTCAGGATACTGGATTGGATCAAGCTAGGAAGTGACTACGATAAGTATACCTTGGCTTGGTTTTGAACAAACTTGGTTTTGCTTTTAGGGTATTGTCTTGAAAAATAGTCCTCACAAGAGACAAAGCAATCTTGTGAGAAACAAGCAGATGATCTCTCTTGGAAAAAGAACTTTTTAATTCCAATTTTGTGTATGTTCGACAAATGTTTTTACTGGGTCTGATCACTTTCGAGAACACATACAAGCAGTTCCTACCTATAAGACAAGTTAGTATCACAACCTTTTCCCACAACTTGATGTATCATCTTAAAATGGAAGCACTTCCATGATAAAATGGTTTAGCCCTCTGAGTAAGTGGTTTGGGGTCATGTTAAGCACCTTGATCATGTCTTTGCATGTATTTGGCTTTCTCTCCGCTTTCCACTTATTTTCTGCACTTGATTTCTTCATTCTAGGTGAAATTAGGGATAGGATCTCAAGGATTCTCTTGAATTTCCCTCTTCCATGGCTCTATTTTCTAGGTAGGACTTAGAAATAGGTCCTCTTGGCCTTTATCATAGTCATCATAGGATTTTATGCTTATCCCTGGCATTCTGTCCTGTTCTGATATCATTTCTAGGTCTCTGGGCATCCCCAGGACCTTCTGTCCTGATTCTGACTGGATCTGGGACAAGGGTCAAATTTGAGGTCGAACCTAACTAGGTCATGATCAAGCTTGAACCTGACCAGGTCATTCCCAACCTTGATTTTTCCCCCTCTTTCAAATCTTTAGAATCATTGATTTCTGGGTATCGGGCTTTTGGGATATTTGTTTTCCCACCTCCGGGTTGGCCATTTCGGGTTTCGGAATGGTAAATCTTTTAATTGTATTTAATCTAGGTATATTTTCTAAAGTTTATGACCTAATTGGGATTTAATTCTCCAACGTGGCCCCTCTAGAGGATTGTGTCGTAGTTCACTATAAAAGGAAGCCTTCCTCTCTCATTTTGGAACATCAAGTTTTGTGAGAAGATCTCTACATCAAGCTTTGGCAATCAAGTTTTCATATCTCATCTCATCTCAAACAATTGCAAGCTCTCAAGCATTCAAAAAAATCTTCAAGCATTCAAGTGTCCAAGCATCCATCCATCAAAGACATCCATTGTTAGCTATTGAAGGATTCAATCTCTTTGGAGCCCCCTTGAAGATTCATCCTTCTACATTCATCCAAGCCTTCTCATATGCAAAGATCATGTCAAAATTGGTGTTGAAGATCAAATGTCATTGATTGGAGACATCCTACATTCATTTTACATCCATTGAAGCATTCCTACACGTGGATTTGAGGATTCAAATCTTCTACAAGGACTTCAACATAAGTGAGGTGATTTGTTTCAATTACTTTGTTTATGTACACTACATTTCAATTCAATTTCAAGGTTAATTCCTAAACTGGGGTTTGACCAAGGCAAACCCCCCATACAACAAAAACCCCCATTTTTTTGTAGGTACAAGTGCGGGATTTTAGATCTGAGAGCAAATTTGGATACCCTTTTTGGTGAACTTCTGAGATCTACGAACAGAGACAAAATCAACCTTTAAATAAAGAATCTAGCCTTTGACATTTTATGAGGGTCAAAGTTGACTTGAGCTCATCTTGGAGAAAGATTTATGGGTTTTCTTTGTCTCAGCATTTCCAATCCGAAATAGGTTGCAGAATTACCCGAAAGTACACACATACATCAAAAAATGACATTTTCTAGATCTGCCCTAATTGAAGGTTAGTATTTGCATTTCAATTATTTTAGATTTCAAGCTTAATCCAACTATAGGGAAGTATAGGGTTTCTCTCTCTCTTTCATATTCTTCATAAATTGATTCGAGTGTTCATTAACTTTTTGGTTGATCAAATTGGGTCTCTCCTTTGGGAATTTGGATTTAGGAGTGAATCTCATATTTCCCCCACACACTTACACATATAGAGGTGATTCCAAATTACCTCTATTCACTTGATATTCCAAAAGAGAAATACATATGGTGAGTAATCTTCAGGTGATCCGGGAAACCACTTGAGTCGGTCCTTACACAAAGTTTATGATACTTTCAGGAATAGATTAGGTAGACTTCTCATTAATGGCTTCTAGTAAGGTCTGTGGCATCCCCCCAATTAGTTTGTATGCGTGTGACTCACTTAAGAGCCTAGTTGACCATGCCGAAATCATAGGGATATTCACCTACCTTGGGCTACCATCAACATGTCTCGCCTGAGATTATAGGGATAAGGAAGAGTTTTCTTAGCACCTTATTTATATATCGACCGGGGAATTACCGGTTTGAGGTCGTTCTCTAAAGAGGAAGTGTTTCTCTCTAGACAGGCCTCACTAGAAGTGTTGTCAATCAACCTTGATCTTTCTCTTCACTCAACATCCGCAAAGGCAAGGGGAGAGGATATAGATACAAGTTGATTGCTTCCATGTCGCTTACTTTAACAAGGTTTATGCAAAAATGAAAATATCTAAGGAAGTGTTGAAAAACACTCCTTCAAACATGCCAAGAATTATTCATTCCAAATTGAACCTAGTTTAGACTGTGTTTTCTATTCTAGAACATCAAACACTCATGTTTAGCATGCAAGGTTCTTTTTTGAAAGGTAAATGACAATGCTTGGAAAATAGAGATTACTTTGCAAAAACAAGGAAAGTGTTACTCCTCTTAGCATTCAAGACTTTGTTTGATCAATTTTAAGCACCAAATGAAGTGTTCATTGCATTGATTCTTTGTCCCTTATGCATTCAAGATTGAGTTTTGTTATTTTTAAGCACCAAAAATGATGTGTGATGTTTGCCTTGTTCAATTTTAACCTTTGTTGATTTTAAACCCAAATCGAAATGATGAAGTGTTGTTTGGGCATACACTGTTCTTTTTAATGCACCAAAACAAAATGAGTAAATTCTATTTTTAAAATATTTAATCAGCGTTCCCGCAAAGACCTGCAAACCTACAACAACAACAAAATACGTTCCCACAAAGGTTGTATCGGCATTCTCGCAGACTATCATATAGAAAGTAAAATGATAGAATATTTATGCAAATAGAGTTCAATACCTGCGGACGCATTCCTACAGTCAACAAGCATTCCCGCAAGTCAATAGTCGATCCCGCGTTGCGGGAATGAAGGCATAAACCTCAGAAAAATGACAGGGTCGTACAGCTTACAAAATGTTAATAGTCAATCTCATCAGGTCAAATAGAATTCCCACAACAGTCAAACAGTGATCTTGCATTGCGGGAATGAAGGCAGAAAAAATAAAAAAAACAATAGTAAGTGTCGTACAGCTTACAAAACGTACACCAGCGATCCCGCTTGGTCAAAGCGCATTCATGCGATCCCACAAAAAGGGTACAATCAGTCACTGGTAAAGTCGGGATAAAGAGAAGAAAAGATGGAAAAAAGAAATTTTTGTTGCGGGAATGCGTTCTCACAATCTGTACAAGCGTTCCTGTGATGAAATCAGCCTTCCCGCATCTGTACAAGCGTTCCCGCAAAACTATGAATTTTTCAAATGTTGTTGCTATGTAAAATCTGACGGCAAGAATATCTGCGCAAATGTCTCCTCTTCGGCCCTGAACTTGCAAAATACCAAAAAAACCCTTACAGCACACTCAAACAACAAAAAATCTTAGTATTTGGGTTAGTTTTGCAAAGAAAAATAAGAAAGATGAAGAGAAATGACCCTTGAAGTGGGTCCCACCGGGAGTGCCAAAATGTAATACCTAAAAATGTAGTGTTAAGAATGAAAAGCAAGATAAACATTCAACAAAACAAGTTAGATAACACTTAAGATTAGACTAAAAGAAAGCCACAAAACAAAGAATACAAACCTCAAAGAAACACTCCAAAATCCTTCTTGATTTTTAGATGTAGTCCAAAGATTTGGATGTGTGCTCAATGCTATGCTCAAGCTTCAAATGATGGATCTTGGAGGGATTTTGGCATAATAAGGATGTTTTGGATGATTTTGGCTCTCAAATGGGCATAATAACTTTGCTCAAATGGTGGATGAAAATGAAAGAAAAAGAGGCTCAATATAAAGGAAAATGGGAGGTGAATGGATGGTCGAGATGCAAACTTGAGGAAGGGTGGAGGTGCATCTAAGGGAAAGCATATGGATTGTTCTTTCTCAAATGCATAGCATTGTGACAAGTGTCGTAATGGGGGAGGATGAGAGGAGAGGCCAAATCTTTGAGGGATGTGTCCACTTTGGAAAGTGTGAGAGGGGATAGGTGTGTAAGAGGCTTTATGATTTGGTATTGGAGGATGTGGTAATGGTGACATGAGGGTTGACTTGTGATGGATTAGCATTTCTTAATCTTGGATTATGATTGTGTAAATGTTTAAGGGGTGATTAAGCTTGGTTTAGAGGGTAAGTGGAGGATTAGGGAGATGTGATGGGAGGAGAGAGAATGAGTGGAGGGTTAGATTAGCTAAGCATGGATTATTAGCTAATGGAGGAGAATTAAAATTTTTAGAATTAAATATTTTATTTAATTCCAAGTGGGAGAAAAGAGGGGTTTATGAATTAATTTATTTAGATAAATGTATCCATTTAAATTAATAAAGGAATAGGGATTTAATTAATTATCAGACTATAGGTTTGTCATTTAGATAATTGATTGGACTATAGTTAATTAATTAAATTAATTAACTAGGGATGACATAAATTAATTAAATAATAATATTTAATTAATGAAATGCCTAGGAGAAAACTAAATAAAAATTACTAAATGATGTAATCAAATTTAAGGATATCTACTGATTTTGGAATTGTAACAAGAATGCCCATGTGTTCTTTATCTTTAAGAGTACATGCTGATGGATCAAAGGAATGATCCAAACAAATAAACATTAGTATTAATATTTATCTTTAATATTATTATAAATTAGTTTGAATGATTAGTTCTTATAATAAACATTATAGTTTTTCTTATTTATGATTTCTTACCTATGAATAATGGTCTTATTTATGATTTCTTGCTTTTAAATAAAATATAATATTTTATGTCACCCTCTATTTGGAGAATAAATGCAATAATGTGTAACTCTTATATGTTTAACTCACAAGTATCATTGTGACGCATCCCAATACCTAACTTGTCTTACCTTAGTCTTATATATTGTGAAGTTGGGATTCACGAAGTTGTGAGTTGATGTAATACTATCTTTTTAATATTTAATAGAAAAGGAAAAAAGAAAGATAAAAAATAAGTAACTCTTGCAAAAAGAAAAATTACAAAAGGTTGCGACACTCACAAATGACATAAATGATGAATGGTTGACTCTTTTGAAGGGTGACAATTATGAAAGGTTGTGATGATTGAAAATGGAAAGCATGACCACATTGGAACATACAAATGGGAGAAAGTTTCAATTTAGTAGGATATTCAAGTGAAATCAATATGGTGTATAATATATTATTCATAAAAGTAACAATGAAAAGTAGTGACTCAAATTTTTTTTTGTTAACTCGGAGGTATTCAGAAGGGGTGAGCTGAGGCAAGACTATTCCTATAAGGATTAATACAACATAAAAAATGAATTAAAAAAAATATGGAAGTGACTTTTCAAATGGAAAAGTTATAATACATTGTGACACTCGTAAATGATAAAAATGATGAATACTTGTGACTCTTTTGAAGAGTGGCAATTGTAAAAAATTGTGACGATTACAAAGGGTAGATATGATGAAGAGATGTGAATCTCCCCCATATTAAAAGATACAAATGGGAGAAGATTTCGGTTTAGGAAGACACTTGAGTGAAATCAATTTGGGGTATAGTGTATTATTTACAAAGGCAATAATGAAAAGTGGTAACTCAATTAATTTTTTTGTTAACTCAAAAGTATCTTCATGACTCAACCCAATACCTAACCTACCTTACCTTGGTTTTATATATTGCCAAGTTGGGTTTCAAGAAGGGGTGAGCTTAGACAAGATTAACTCTCTAAGAATTAATGGAAGATAAAAAGGAATAAAAAGAAAAATAAAGTAATGAGTCTTTCAAAATACAAAGTTATGAAAGGTTGTGACACTCATAAATAAGAAAAATAATAAAGGGTTGTGACTCTTTCGATGAAAGATAGTAATTGTTAAAGTTTGTAATGATTATAAAAGGCAAACATGATGAAAAGGTGTCACTCACCCCCACACTAGAAGATATAAATAAGAGAAGGTTTCAATTTAGGAGGACATTCAACTAAAATCAATGTGAGGTATAATATATTATTCACAAATACAACAATGAAAAGCGGTGACTCATTTTATTTTATTTTGTTAACTCAGAGGTATCATCACAACTCATCCCAATGCCCAATCGTCTTACCTTACTCTTATATATTGCCAAGTTGGGGTTTATGAAAAGTGAGATAAGGAAAGATTGACCATTTAAGCATGCACACAACAATTTTCAAACCATGTGCATTGGGTAAGCTTGAGCCTTGAAGTCAAACCTATGGGGAGCAAACCCATGGCCCAAGCCAACTCTACTATATATGCAAGTTGCTGTGACTCATTTGGTATGATCAGTGTGACCTTTTCTCCAATAAAGTATAAAAGAAATTTCACGCCAAGTATTTAAAGAGGACTTATCAATCATTATACTTCATCCATCGTCTCACAAGAAATCAAGCAATCAATCAATTAGAAAAATCAAGCAAACAATAATCAAGTTCATATCAATCATCACTTCAATTTGAGATCAATAATACTGATGCAGAAGCATCTTGGGTGTAAGATAAATCTTGCATCACCCAAAAATATTTCTAGTTTCTTTTCAATAAGGGTTATCTTGTGTAGAGCTGCTATTTTTGGAAAGTTACTATTTTTAGTAAGTTTTTTGTTCAGGCTTAGAATGGTCTATTTTCTTCTCTGGAGGTTCATTTTGGTCATATCAGCCTGCTAGTAAAGTTTTATTACCAGATCAAGTTTAGTTTTGAAGATATTAAAAAAATTTAGTATTGGCAGCAGGGTACAGAGACTTTGAGCTCAGTTTTGAAAGCTTTAGAGGTCCCGGATGAGGTCGAAACTTCGATTGAATGAAGCTTACTTGATCTATGTGTTGTAGAGCACTTTGTGCCCTTTCCGAAATTGGGTTATAATAGTCAATTGGGTTAATGAGTGATGACTTATGGTCTCTGGAAGTTGGGTCACCTGAAATGGCAGAAAATGATTTTCCTTCAAAAATTTTGTATGGGTTTCAAAAGTTGTTTTGAGCCGACTCTGATGTAATAAATTGTAAAATAAAATAATTCTATGTTTGGTTGGTCTTATTGGCTAAAATTCTGGAACCTTCCCAAGCGGTCGAAAATTGTCTATATAATGAAGGCTGTAATGTTGTCTTAGGGAGTCAGGGGCAGTTCGGGACAGTTCTGTGTAGATCTGGGTAATAATTCAAGGCTTTGTCCTATAGAATATTGTAAGGGGAATGCCCATGTGGCTTTGCATGTTGTAATTCTGAAAGTTTGTAATTTCACATTTGTGGAGATAATAAGAAGTCAATTTGTTGTTCTTGCAAATTGTTGTTGTTTTTTTTGTTTCTGTTATGTGTTTCTGGTATTAAGGGGAGAACCCTTCATAAAAAACATACAATTCATAAATTAAACATCACTCTATCAAATAAACATTCATTAAATCACCATCCATCAACATGTCAAACTAGCATTTATTATATCGTCACTTCTCTAACAAGGAATCAATAATTACTTAATCATAACTCAACAATACCTCAAATCATTGAACTAATCATATCTGTCTTACAACAATTTTTCTTATAACATACAAAATATTAATATTATTATAAATTTGGATAAAGTATTAGTTCTTATAATAAACATTATAGTGGTTCTTGTTTATGATTTCTTAGTTATGAATAATGGTTTTATTTATGAAATTTTTTATTATAAATAATGTGTATGAATAAGATATTTTTATGTCACCGTCTAATTGGAGAATACATGCAATAATGTGCAACTCTTATATGTTTAAGTCACAGGTATCTTTGTAAATCAATTTAGTTCCTTACTGGCCTTACCTTGGTCTTATATAATGTCAAATTGGAGTTGTTGAAGTTGCAAGTTGAGACAACACTAACACTTTAAAATTAATAGAAGATACAAACGAGAGAAAATTTTAGTTTAGGAGGACATTTAAGTGAAATCAATGTGGCGTATAGTATATTATTCACAAACGCAAAAATGAAAAGTGATAACTCAATTTATGAAAAGTGGTGACCCAATTTACCTTACCTTGGTCTTATATATTGCAAAGTTGGGGTTCAAGAAGGAGTGAGCTGAGGCAAGACTAGCCCTTTAAAGATTAATGCAACCAAACAAAGAATAAAAAAAAAATTGGAAGTGTATTTTTCAAAAGACAAAGTTATAATACGTTGTGACACTCGTAATTGACAAAAATGATAAAGAGTTGTGACTCTTTTGAAGAGTGGCAATTGTAAAAAGTAGTGACAATTACAAATGGTAGATATGATGAAAATATGTGGCTCTCCCCCACATTGAAAAATACAAAGGGAAAAAGATTTTGATTTAGGAGGAAACTTAAGTGAAATCAATATGAGGTAGATTATATTACTCACAAACAGAATAATAAAAAATGATGACTCAATTGTTAACTCAAAGGTATCATCATGACTCAACCCAGTGTCCAGCCTACCTTACTTTGGTCTTACATATTTCCAAGTTGGAGTTCAGGAAGGTGTGAGCTTAGGCAAGAGTAGCTCTCTAAAATTAATAGAAGAGAAAAAAATAATAAGAGAAATAAGGAAGTGACTTTTTCAAAAGCCAAAGTTATGAAATCTTACGACACTTGCAAATGACAAAAATGGTGAAGGGTTGTGACTATTTCGATAAGTGGTAATTGGTAAAGTTGTAATGATTACAAAATGCAAACATGATGAAAAGGTGTGACTATCCCCCTCATTAGAAGATATAAAGGGGAGAATGTTTCAATTTAGGAGAAAATTCAAGTAAAATCAATGTGAGATATCATATATTATTTACAAATACAACAATGAAAAGTTGTGACTCAATTTTTTTTTAACTCAAATGTATCACCACAACTCACTCCAGTACCCAACTATCTTACCTTTCTCTTACATATTTCTAAATTGGGGTTAAGAAACGGTGATCTATGACAATATTGACCCTTTAATAATGCACAAAATAGCTCGCAAACTATGTGCATTAGGTAAGACCAAGCTTCGAAGTCAAACTTGATACCAATGGGGAGAAAACCCATGGCCCAAGTGAACACTGCTATACATGTAAGTTTTTGTGACTCATTTCTTATGAATGGTGGTGACCCTTTCTCCAATAAAGTATAAATGAGATTTCATGCCAAGTATTGAAGGAGGACTTATCAATCATTATACTTCATCCATCATCTTGCAAGAAATCAAACAATCAATAAATTAGAAAGAATAAACAAACTATACTAAAATTCACATCAATCATCACTTCAACTTGGGATCAAGAATACATACAATTCAGCAATTAAGCATCACTCTATCAAATTAGCATTCATTCAATCACCATCCATCAACATGTCAAACTAGCATTTATTATTTCATCATTTCTCTATAATCTAATCAATAATTACTTAATCATAACTCACCAATATCTCAAATCATTGAACCAATCAGACCTATTTGACAACAATATGTCTTACAATATATAGAATATGAATATTATTATAAATTAGTATGAAGTATTAATTCTTATAATAAACATTATAGTGGTTATTATTTATGATTTCTTACTTATGAATAATGGTCCTATTTGTGGTTTCTTTCTTATAAATAATGTTTATAAATATGATATTTTTATGTCACCTTCTATTTGGAGAATACATGCAATAATGTGTAACTCTTATATATTTAACTCGGATATCATTGTAACTCAGCCCAGTCCCTAACCTGCCTTACTTTGGTCTTATATATCTCCAAGTTGGGGTTCCTGAAGTTGTGAGTTGAGGCAAGACTAGCCCTTTAAAATTAATAGAAAGGGAAAAAGATTAATAATAAAATAACTAACTCCTGCAAAAAGAAAAAAATTATGAAAGGTTGTGACACTCACAAATGACATAAGTAGTGGATGGTTGTGACTCTTTTAAAGGGTGATAATTGTGAAAGGTTGTGATGATTGGCAGGGGAGAAGGTTTCAATTTAAGAGGACATTCAAATGAAATTAATGTGAGATATAATATATTATTTACAAATGCAACAATGAAAAGTAGTGACTTGACTCATTTTTTTGTTAACTCGGATGTATATCTCTACGACTAATCTCAATGCCCAATTTACCTTACTTTAGTCTTACATATTGCTAAGTTGGGGTTCAAGAAGGGGTGAGATGAGACAAGAATATCTTTCCAAAGATTAATGCAATAGAAAAATAAATAAGAAAAAAATATAGAAGTAATTTTTTTGAAAAGAAAAGCTATAATACATTGTGACACTCGTAAATGACAAAAATGAAAAAGAATTGTGACTCTTTTGAATAGTGGTAATTGTAAAAATTTGTGACAATTGTAAAGGGTATATATGATGAAGAGATGTCTCTCCCCCCCCACATTAGAAGATACAAAGGGGAGACAATTTCAATTTAAGAGGATATTTAAGTGAAATTAATGTAGTGTATAGTATATTATTCACAAACGCCACAATGAAAAGTGGCGACTCAATTGATTTTATTTGTTAACTTAGAGATATCCTCATCATTCAGCCCAATGATCAGCCTACCTTACCTTGGTCTTATATATTGTCAAGTTGGGGTTCAGGAAGGGGTGAGCTTAGGCGAGAGTAGCTTTATAAAAATTAATGGAAGATGAAAAAGAATAAGAACAAACACAAAGAACTGAAACTTTCAAAAGACAAAGTTATGAAAGGTTGTGACTCTCACAAATGACAAAAATGGTGAAAGGTTGTGACTATTTCAAAAGGTGACAATTGTTAAATGTTGTAATGATTACAAAATGTAAACATGATGAAAATGTGTGAATCTCCCCCACATTGGAAGATATAAATGGGAGAAAGTTTCAATTTAAGAGGACATTCAAATAAAATCAATATGCGGTATAATATATTATTCACAAATACAATAGTGAAAAGTGGTAATTTAATTATTTTTTATTTTGTTAACTTAGAGGTATCGCCATAACTTATCTCATGACCCAACTGCCTTACCTTGCTCTTACATATTGTTAAGTCAAGATTAAGGAAGGGTGAGCTAAGGCAAGATTGAACCTTTAAAGATGTACACAATAGCTCACAAACTATTTGGATTGGGTAAGACTGAGCCTCAAAGTCAAACCTAATATCAATAAGGAGAAAACCCATGTCCCAAGCCAACACTTTTATACATGAAAGTTGTTGTGACTCATTTCTTATAAATAGTGGTGACCCTTTCTCCAATAAAGTTTAAAAGAGATTTAATGTCAAGTATTGAAGGAGGACTTATCAATTATTACACTTCATCTATCATCTCCCAATCAATCACGTAATCAATAAATTAAAAATACCAAGGAAACAATAATCAAATTCACATCAATCACCACTTCAATTTGAAATTAAGAATACATACAATTTAGCAATCAAACATCACTCTATAAAATTATCAACATTCATTCAATATCCATCCATCAACATATGAAATTAGCATTTATTATACCCTCACTTCTCTATCATTTAGTCGACAATTACTTAATCATAACTCACTAATACCTCAAATCATCGAACCAATCATATTTGTCTTACAACGATCTATTTTACAGGATATAGAATCTGAATATTATTATAAATTAGTATGAAGTATTAGCTCTTATAATAAACATTAAAGAAGTTCTTATTTATGATTTCTTACTTATGAATAAATATGGTTCAATTTATAATTTCTTACTTATAAATAATGTGTATTAATTTGATATATTTGTGTCACCCTCTATTTGGAGAATATATGCAATAATGTGTAACTCTTATATGTTTATCTCATAGGTATCATTGTGACTCATCTCAATGTGTAACATGTCTTACCTTGTTCTTATATAGTGTCATGTTTGGGTTAATGAAGTTATGGGTTGAAGCAAGACTAGGCATTTAAGAATTAATAGACAGAGAAAAAATAATAATAATAATAAAATAAGTAACTCCCGCAAAAGGAAAAATTATGTAAGGTTGTGACATATAAAATATAAAAATGGTGAATAGTTGTGACTCTTTTGAAGGGTGACAATTGTGAAAGGTTGTGAAGATTGGAAAGGGCAGGCATGATGAAGAGATGTGACTCTCCCCCACATTGGAAGATACAAAGGGGAGAATGTTTCAATTTAAAAGGACATTCAAGTGAAATCAATATGAGGTATAATATATTATTCAAAGACAAAAATGAAAAAAGTGACTCATTGTTTTGTTAACTCAAAGGTATCTCTGTTACTCATTGTAGTGCCCAATTTACCTTACCTTGGTCTTACATATTGCCAAGTTGGGATTCAGAAAGGGGTGATCTAAGGCAAGACTTGCCCTCTAAGGATGAATAAAACATAAAAATGAATAAGAAAAAATATATGAAAGTGACTTTGTAAAAGGCAAAGTTATAATATGTTGTGACACTCGTAACTTACAAAAATGACAAAGTATTGTGACTCTTTTGAAGAGTGGAAGTTGTAAAAGGTTGTGACGATTGGAAAGGGAAGAAAATTTAGATTTAGGAGGACATTTAAGTGAAATCAATGTGAGGTATAGTATATTTTTCACAAATGAAACAATGAAAAGTGGTGACTCAATTGTTAACTCAAAGGTATCCATGTGACTTAGTCTAGTGTCCAACCTACCTTACCTTGGTCTTACATATTGTCAAGTTGGGGTTCGAGAAGAGGTGAGCTTAAGCAAGAGTATCTCTTTAAGAATTAATATAAGAGACAAGGGAATAAGAAGAAAAATAATGAAGTGACTCTTTCAAAAGGAAAAGCTATTAAAGGTTGTGACACTCGGAAACAAAAAGATTTTTTACTCTTTCAAAATATGACAATTGTTAAATGTTGTAATGATTACAAAAGACAAACATGATGAAAAAGTGTGACTCTCTCCCACATTGGAAGATATAAAAAAGGAGAAAGTTTCAATTTAGGAAGAAATTCAAGTGAAATCAATGTAAGGTATAATATATTATTCACAAATACAACAATGAAAAGTGGTCACTCTTTTTTTTTTCTTAACTCACAAGTATCTCCACAACTCACCTCAGTGTCTAACTCTCTTACCTTGCCCTTATATATTGTCAAGTTGGAGTTTAAAAATGGTGAGATAAGGAAAACTTGACCTTTTAAGGATGCACACAATAGCTCTCAAACCATGTGCATTGGACAAGCCTGAGCCTTGAAGTCAAACCTAATACCAATGGGGAGAAAACTCCTGGCCCAAGCTTACTCTGGTATACATGCAGGTTGTTGTGACTCATTTCTTATGAATGGTAGTGATCATTTCCCCAATAAATAATAAAAAAGATTTCATGCCAAGTATTGAAGGGGGACTTATCAATCATTATACTTCATCCATCATTTCGCAAGAAATTAAACAATCAATTAATTAAAAAGATCAAGCAAACAATAATTAAATTCACATCAATCATCACTCCAACTTGAGATCAAGAATACATAAAATTCATAAATCAAACATAACTCTATCAAATCAACATTCATTCAATCACCATCCATCAACATGTCAAACTAGCATTTATTATATCATCACTTCTCTATCATCCAATTGCTAATTACTTAATTATAACTCACCAATACCTCAAATCATCGAACCAATTAGATCTATCTTACAACAATTTGTCTTACAACACACATAATTTTAATATTATTATAAATTGGTATGAAGTATAAATTTTTATAATAAACATTATAGTTGTTCTTATTTATGATTTCTTACTTATAAATAATGGTCCTATTTATGATTTATTGCTTATAAATAATGTGTATGAATATAATATTTTTATCTCACCCTCTATTTAGAGAATATATGCAATAATTTATCTTCGTCATTTAGCCCAATGGCCAACCTACCTTACCTTGCTCTTACATATTGTCAAGTTGGGGTTAAGAAAGGGTGAGCTAAAGAAAGATTTACCCTTTAAGGATGCAAACAATAGCTCACAAACTATTTGCATTGGGTAAAACCGAGCCTTGAAGTCAAACCTAATACCAATGGGGAGAAAACCCATGTCTAAAGCCAACACTGTTATACATAAAAGTTGTTGTGGCTCATTTCTTATTAATGGTGGTAACCTTTCTCCAATAAAGTATAAATGATATTTAATGCCAAGTATTGAAGGAGGACTTATCAATTATTATACTTTATCTATTGTCTCCCAAGATATCAAGTAATCAATCAATTAGAAATATCAAGAAAATAATAATCAAATTCACATCAATCATCACTTAAACTTGAGATCAAAAATACATATAATTCAGTAACTAAGCATCACTCTACCAAATTATCAACATTCATTCAATAACCATCCATCAACATATGAAACTAGCATTTATTATATCGTCATTTCTCTATCATTTAATCAATAATTACTTAATCATAACTCACTAATACCTCAAATCATCGAACCAATCAGATTGGTCTTACAACGATCTATTTTGTAACATACAAAATTTGAATATTATTATAAATTAGTATGAAGTATTAGTTCTTATAATAAACATTATAGTGGTTCTTATTTATGATTTTTTACTTTTGAATAATGGTCCTATTTATGATTTCTTACTTATAAATAATGTGTATTAATATGATATTTTTTATGTCACCTTCTATTTGGAGAATATATGAAATAATGTGTAACTCTTATATGTTTAACTCACAGGTATCATTGGAACTCATCCTAGTGCATAACCTGTCTTACCTTGTTCTTATATACTGTCAAGTTTGGGTTAACGAAATTATGAGTTGAGGCAAGACTAGTCATTTAAAAATTAATAGAAAAAATAATATTAATAAAAAAAATAAGTAACTCCTGCAAAAGGAAAAATTATGAAAGGTTGTGACACTCACAAATGACAAAAATGGTGAATGATTGTGACTCTTTTGAAAGGTGACAATTGTGAAAAATTGTGATAATTGAAAAGGGCAGGCATGATGAAGAGATGTGACTCTCCCCCACATTAGAAGATACAAAGGGAAGAAGGTTTCAATTTATGAGGACATTCAAATGAAATCAATAGAGGGTATAATATATTATTCACAAAGACAATAATGAAAAGTAGTGACTCAATTTTTTCTATTAACTCAGAAGTATCTCATTGACTCATCCCAGTGCCCAATTTACCTTACCTTGGTCTTACATATTTTCAAGTTGGAGTTTAGAGAGGGGTGAGCTAATGAAAGACTAGCCCTTTAAGGGTTAATGCAATAGAAAAAAGAATAAGAAAAAAATATGGAAGTGATTTTTTGAAAAGACAAAGTTATAATACGTTGTGACACCCGTAACTGACAAAAATGATGAAGAGTTGTCCTCATCACTCATCCCAGAGCCTAGTTTACCTTACCTTGGTCTTACATATTGCCAAGTTGGGGTTTAGGAATGGGTGAGCTGAGGTAAGACCAGCCCTCTAAAGATTAATACAACAAAAAAATGAATAATAAAAATGATATTTCATTCCAAGTATTGAAGGAGGACTTATAAATCATTATACTTCATCCACTGTCTCACAACAAATCAAGAAATCAATCAATTAGAAATATCAAAAAAAAAATAATCATATTCACATCAATCATCACTTCAACTTCAGATCAAGAATACATACAATTTAGCAATCAAGAATCAGTCTATCAAACTATCAACATTCATTCAATATCCATCCATCAACATATGAAACTAGCATTTATTATATCATCACTTCTCTATCATTTAATCGATAATTAATTAATCACAACTCAATAATACATCAAATCATCAAACCAATCGGATTTTTCTTACAACATACAAAATCTGAATATTATTATAAATTGGTATGGAGTATTAGTTCTTATAATAAACATTATAGAGGTTCTTATTTATGATTTATTACTTATTAATAATGGTCATATTTATGATCTCTTGCTTAAAAATAATGTGTATGAATATGATATTTTTATGTCACCCTATATTTGGAGAATACATGCAATAATGTGTAACTCTTATATGTTTATCGTAGTCAATCATGGTAGAGATAATAGGTGAATACAAGGAGGGAGAAACTATTGTGAGGTCATTTTTAAAGCACATCACCTCATGGTGGTGACAGATAGTCCCATGAGGCCAACAGGGTGCAAGGATGCCTCGCCCTTGGGATTAGAAAGGAAGGATGCTCGAGACACCCTAATGTAGTTTCCTCAAATTTTTACCTTGGTTGTCCATTATGTTAAGGAGCTCTAATTATAGGAGGGAGGATAAGCATGATGTTTTGGGAATCCTAGCAACAACACTGACATGTCTGGTGCATTACTTTAGTGGGATCATGACGTGTTACTTCTCAACTCTTGGCATAATGTTTTTTATATCAAAGTGGAGAAACAAAAGCCTAATGGAGATTTGCACAACTTTGGAAATTTATCCTGCTACATTCAAAGGTTCTATCAGCCTGCATCCAAGAGAGTTAAGGAGGTAGTACTTGCAATCATGGTGCAAAATAGAGCTTTCAATAGCTGTTCATATTGGCCTCCACAATCAGCTTTTGATCCTCTACTTACTTTCAAAGGAAAACCAATTTTGGTGGCAGATTGCTTGAGGGAAAAAAATCTTTGGGTCAGGAGGATTATAATATCCCCAAGTTTTCAAAAGTGACTTAATTAAATTATGACAGTCCCAACCGGTGCTGAGAGGGGAGGGGTGAATCAGCACTTGTAAAAACCTTTTCTCACTAAATTCGGTGAAGTAAACTTATAGCACAAAAGGTAAACAGATTTAAACAAATAATAACAGTAAGTAAAAAATCACAAAGTGACACTAGATTTATCACTTGGAAACCCAGTTAGGGTAAAAACCACGGTGTGAGGAGAGCTCACAAATTTTGTACTATCCTAGAGTACGCCCTGTTAAGAGCCTTCTTGGTTAAAGGATAAAAGTGCACTTTCTAGATGTGACCCAGTCAAGGGATTTGTTACAATAAGGTATGTTAGGACCTGTCTGGTTAAACGACTTTAAACACCTTGAAAGATGTCACCCAATTAAGGGATTTTGATACAAGGGACCTATTAGAGTCTACCCAAATACTGAGATTTGTCTATTGTAGTTTGCTAGAAAATAATAGAAGTGTGATCTTTACAAATGACTTTGCTTAGCATGATAAGATCTCTATTTATGCTCAACTGAGAATCAACACCAGTCGTTGTAGGTGTATTCTCACCTAGTATTGTGCTACTTTGCACAATCTACTATTTCTCTTTCTCTATTTTCTTTTACCCCCTACTTGTGTAGCATATAGGTTCACTCTTTTTCTCGGCAGAATGAAGGCAACTCTTCTTTACAATGGGCATATAAATATATACAGTTTTGTTACCCTAATTGCACCTCAAATGGATGACCTAATCCTAAGATCTTACGATTACATCACTTAGTGAAGTAAAGGTTCACTGAGAAAACATGTGATGCATGCTCTAGCTTTATCTGCTTCATGAAGAAAATAGCAGTTGTGTGTCAGGCAACTTTCCTTCATAGGAGATAACACTTTGATTTAAAGTCACTGAATTCAGTTTTAAAACCTTCAGTCGCACCTCAAGTTCCTTTACATGTGCTTCAAATAGATCACCAAGACAACTCAAGATCACTTGGATGTACTACAATAAATCCTGGTAGACTAAGCTGGTTGGAACAGATAGTTGACTATGACTTCCTCGGTTCATACCGAAGTCTTACAATATATCTATCTTTCCTCGGTTCATATCTTGGAGTCTTATAATATTTATTTCTTGTCTCACCGGTTGCATTGTCCTCGGTGTGCTTCCTCTTGCATGGATCACCGGTTATATTGTCCCAGTTGTGTTATAGACACTAGTTGTATATTGTTTTTAGTTGTTCTTGTCTATACCGATTTTAGCTCAGTTCTTGGTTGAAACTGGAATACTCTCTTCCCTAATTGAGTGACCTGCCCGGTTACTGATGCTTAGTGTAGTGATCGGTTACAATGAAATTCAAACCAACCTCTCTTGATGTAGATTTTCTTAGAGCTTCACTCTGTGTAGAGATGATAAATCCCTATCCTCTTTTGCCAATCAATGACAATACTTGGACTGGTAGAAAGCTTACCGGTTACCATCATTTGATGCTAACAATATCCCCCTTTAGCATTGATGGCAAAACTGTGAAGGGCATTTGGAGTCTAACATTACTTCCCTAGTTTACCAATAAGTTTTATTGTCAATTTCCAATTGCCACCACAATCTCTCCCCCCTTTTAACAATAATGCCAAAAAGACTAATCAAAAAGATTTTCATTCTCTACTCTGCTCCCCCTGTGAGCAGAAGTCCTTTTCATCAATTCATAAAATATAAGGTGTAACCGTCTATTGAATCATAATGAACTGATGACTCCTTGTTGATGATTACTAATGATCTTAGAGGGGTATAACCCCTAGCCTACCTTTGAGATACTCAAAAGTACTCTTTGGTAATGGCTTTGTAAATATATCAGCAATCTATTCTTTGGTGGGGACATACTATTTGGTAATGGCTTTGTAAATATATTAGCAATCTATTCTTTGGTGGGGACATACTCTAATCTTACTTCTTTATCCTATACTACTTCCCTCAAGTAATGATACTTGATGGCGATGTGCTTGGTTTTGGAATGCATAACCAGATTTTTGGATATGTTGATGGCAATAGTACTATCACAATGAATTGTGATTGGTTCAGGTACCTATTCCTAAATACCTTCCAGTAGTTGTTTGACCCAAATCACTTGTGTGTAGTTGATTGCAACAGCAACATATTCAGCTTCAGCAGTGGACTGTGATATGCAGTTCTGCTTCTTACTCGTCCACGATACAATTCTCCCACCTAGAAAGAATGCACCACTGCTTGTGATTTTTTTGTCATCAATGTTGCCAGCCCAGTCTACATCAGTGTAAACTTTTATTTGGAATCCTCCCTTGTGTGGAAACCACAAGCCATATTCCTTGGTTCCTTTTAGATATCTGAAGATTTTCTTTACTGCCACCAGATGTGTTTCTTTGGGATTAGATGAGAATCTTGCCACTATGCCAACTACATGAGCAATGTTTGATCTACTGTGAACAACATATTGCAATTTTTCAATCATGGACTGATACATTGTTTCATTTAATTCTTTGGCATCATCCTCTTTTGATAACTTGAGATTAGTTATCATTGGAGTTCCAACTGGTTTGGATTCTTCTAGTCCAAAAGTTTTAAGAATTTATTTTATGTACTTGGACTGAGAGATGAAGATACCTTCTTTTAGCTGATGGACCTGTAGTCCAATAAAGAATTTTATGGGCCCAATCATAGACATCTCAAATTATTTCATTTCTTCAGCAAAGGCTTTTCTCATCCTGTCATCTCCTCCAAAAATGATGTCATCAACAAACATTTCAGCAATTAGATTTCAATCCTTTTCAGTTTTGAGATACATATTGTTGTTGTCACCGGTTCTTGTGAATCCAATGGTCAGAAGGTATGAATGCAACCTTTCATACCAAGCCCTTGGAGCTTGCTTGAGTCCATAGAGAGTCTTTTTAGTTTGCAGGCCATATCAGTCTTTTGAGCAAATGTAAACCCTTTCGATTGCTCAATGTAAACTTCCTCTTCTAGTATTCCATTGAGGAACACAGACTTCACATCCATCTGATAAAATTTAAACCTTTTGTGAGCTACATAGGCAAGAAGAATTCTTACCCCTTCCAATCTAGCCACTGGTGCAAAAGTTTCTCCATAGTCTAGTCCAGCTTCCTGAGCATATCCTTTGCAAACCAGTCTTGCTTTATTCCTGATGACTTTACCATCCTCATTCGGTTTGTTCCTATAGACCCATTTTGTCCCAATGACATTTTTGACCTGAGGTTTAGGCACAAGTTCCCATGTATCATTCTTCTTTATTTGTTCAATTTATTCATCCATGGCCTTGACCCAATTCTCATCTTCCAAGGCTTCTCTGGTGGATTTGGGCTCAATACATAAAAGCAGACAGATGTTCTCTTTGGCCTTCTTCCTGGTCAAGATGTTCCCATGTTTTTCACCAATTATATTGTCTATAGGATGATATGTGATATACCTTGGAAGAACAGGTCTCTGTTCCTGGTCTGGTTCTTCTGGTTGAGCATTTTCTTTATCATGGTTTGAGACATCAACATGTTCGCCTTCCTATATCAACCTATTGGGTTCAAGTACATTCAATTTCTGCAGATGTTTGTCCATGTGTATTTCTCCATCATCTTCAGTCATAGCTTTGTTGAATTCAAAGGCATTCCCTTCGTTTAGGCCTAGAGCACTGTTATGATTATCATGATCAGTCTTTATTTCTGGTTCTGAAGATTCATCAACTTTTACATTGATGCTTTCAACTATCTTCTCTATTCTTTTGTTCAGACACTGATAGGCCTTAATTTTGGTAGAGTAACCCAAGAATGTTCCCTCATCGCTCTTGGGATCAAACTTCTCAGAAAATGTATCTTTTTTAACATAGCACTTACTACCAAATATTTTGAAGTAGCCTACACTGGGAGTATGTTTGAACCAAAGTTCATAAGGAGTCTTACTAGTTCCCTTTTTTACTTGAACTTGGTCAAGTGTGTAGACTACAGTACTGATAGCTTCCCTCCAGAAGTGATGAGGTGGATCTTTTTGAATCAGCAATGTTCTAGCACAATCAATCAATGTTTTGTTTCTTCTTTCTACTACTCCATTTTACTGAGGAGTATTTGGTGCAAATAGCTATCTTTTTATTCCATATTTCTCACAGTAGTGAGTGAACTCTTGAGAGGTAAATTCACCTCCTTTGTCTGATCTCAGACACTTTAAGCTTTTACCGGTCTCTTTTTCCACTCTAGCTTTGTAGATTTTGAACATGTGGAAAGCTTCTGATTTTTCCTTAAGAAAGAGTGTCCACATCATTTTGGAGAAGTCATCCACAAAGAACATAAAGTATTGGTCTCCATGGTAGCTCTTTATTCTCATTAGTCCACACAGTTCAGTGTGCACCAAATCTAGAACATTCTCAGCAGAGAAGGACTTACTGTTGAAGAATGTTTCGGTCAGCTTTCCCAACTGACAATCTTTACAAACACCCTTGATGGGTTTTCTAATCTCAAGAAATCCTCTTACCATTTTCTTTTTGCTTACTTTGATAATATTGTCAAATTTTATGTGGCAAAGCCTCCTGTGTCATAACCAGTTGTCTTCTTTGTTCATAAGATAGATTTTGCTTGATTCTTCTTTGACTGAGGCTATGAGATAGGCTCCTTCCATTAAGTCAAGATAGAAAAGATTATCTTTTCTCTATCTATCGGTTGCGACATGAGTTCCAAATTGATTCTTTACTATACAGGAACCTTGTCCGAATTTCAGCAGGAATCCTTTGTTGTTCAGTTGTGCTACACTCATCAAGTTGTACTTGAGTCCTTCAACCCAGTACACATCTTCACAGACAACATTGTTGCAGAGAGAAATAGAGCCTTTACCTTTGATGCCACAGGGAGCTTTGTTTCCAAAGGTAACTAATCCAGTGTCATTGAGCGTGAGGTTGATAAACTTTCTCTTGTCATCGATCATGTGGTGAGTGCATCAACTGTCAATGATCCAGTCATCATACTGATGAGATCTTGATATGAGTGCAATTTCTTCAATTACTAGGCTCTCCTCCTTTATTGCAACAAATGTAATTTTTGGATCCTTTGAGTCTTCAGATTCATTATCTGTGACTCCTACAAGATAGCAATCCTTTTTTGCTTTATTCTTGAACTAGTCTCTTTTATCTTTATGTTCATTATCAGGGCATCTTGCAGCAATATGACCTATTTTATTGCAATAAAAGCATTTCAAAAGGATCTTTCCCTTGTACTTCCCTTTCCCTCTAGGGAACCTTCTTGCAATTAGTGCTTCAAACTCTTCTTGCTCCATCTCTTCTGAGAGTAGATTCTTAGCAAGGTTGCCAATTTTTCCAATAGAGTAGTTACCGGTTTCTCTTCCCTTTTTAGTGGAAGAGATATTGGCAGAGGACTTAAAAGCTGCTTCCTAAATAGATAAGCTATTATCAAAATTACTTAATTCAAAGGCAGCTAGCTTACCGATAAGGGATTCCAGAGTGACTTGATCTTTGGTCACCAATATGAGTTCTTGAATGGCAGAGATCTTGATAGCATACTGAGGTTTGAGAGTTCTCATTATTTTGTTGATTACTTCCTCTTCACTAAGCTTTCCTCCCACGCATCTAATGGAATTGATCACTTCTTTGATCTGATTTTTGTATTTCTCGATGTCTTCTCCTTCATTCATCCTCATATCATCATATTTTCCTCTGAGGCTTTCGACCTTGGCTCTTTGAACATTAGGATCTCCTCCATAGACTATTTGCAACTTGCCCCACATCTTGAAGGTAGATTCAAGGTGTTCAATCTCTGCATAAACATAAGCAGGTAGCTTGCTAGCTATCATATCCATAGCTTCCATGTGCTCAGTCTTGATCTTTTCTTGATCAGGTGTCAAGGTGCCAGTGGGCTCACTGTAATCAATGGTAACATGATTTCAGTACTGGTCACTGATGGTCTTCATATATAGCTTCATTCTGTTGCACCATAAGGTGAAGTTTTCTTTTGAAAACTTTGGTCCTTCCTTCCTCATCATCTTGACTTTTTCCTTGTGCAGTTAAGTAGCAAAGAAAATGAGAGAAGGCTCTGATACCAATTGATAGTCCCAACTAGTGCTGAGAGGGGAGGGTTGAATCAACACTTGTAAAAACTTTTTCTCACTAAATTCGATGAAGTAAACTTACAGCACAAAACGTAAACAGATTTAAACAAATAATAATAGTAAGTAAACAACAACAAAGTGACACTAGATTTATCACGTGGAAACCCAGTTAGGGTAAAAACCACAGTGTGAGGAGACCTCACAAATTTTGTACTCTCCTAGAGTATGCCCTGTTAAGAGCCTTTCTAGTTAAAGGATAAAAGCGCACTTGCTAGATGTGACCTGATCAAGGGATTCATTATAATAAGGTCTATTAGGACCTGCCTAGTTAAAAGACTTTAAACACCTTCAAAGATGTCATCTGGTTAAGGTATTTTGATACAAGGGACCTGTTAGAGTCCACCCAAATACTGGGATTTATCTATTGTAGTTTTCTAGAAAACAATAGAAAGTGTGATCTTTACAGATGGCTTTGTTTAGCCTGATAAGATCTCTATTTATGCTCAACTGAGAATCAACACCGATCATCGCAGGTGTATTCTCATCTACTGTTGTGCTACTTTGCACAATTTTCTATTTCTCTTTATTTTCTTTTACCCCTGCTTTTGTAGCATATAGGTTCACTCTTTTTCTCGGTAGAATGAAGGCAACTCTTCTTCACAACAGGCATATGAATATATATAGTTTTTTTTCCCCAACTACGCCTCAAATGCATGACCTAATCCTGAGATCTTACGATTACATCACTCAGTGAAGTAAAAGTTCACTGAGCAAACATGCGATGCATACTCTATCTTTATCCGCTTCATGAAGAAAACAATAGTTGCATGTCAGGAAACTTTCCTTCATAGGAGATAACAGCTTTATTTAAATCCACTGAATCCGGCTTTAAATCCTTCAGTCGCACCTCAAGTTCATTTACCTATGCCTCAAACAGATCACCAAGACAACTCAAGATCACCTGGATGTACTACAATAAATCACGGTAGACTGAGCTGGTTGGAACAGATAGTTGACTATGACTTCCTTGGTTCATACAGAAGTCTTACAATATATATGTCCTTCCTCAGTTCATACTAGAGTCTTATAATATTTCTTTCTTGTCTCACCGGTTGCATTGTCCTCGGTGTGCTTACTCTCGCATGGATCACCGGTTATATTGTCCTGATTGTGTTATAGACACTAGTTGTATATTGCTTTTAGATGTTCTTGTCTATACTGGTTTTAGCTCGGTTCTTGGTTGAAACTGGAATACTCTCTTCCCTAATTGAGTGACTTGCCTGGTTACTGATGCTTAGTGTAGTGACCGGTTACAATGAATTTCAAACCAGCCTCTCTTGATGTATATTTTCTTAGAGCTTCAGCCTATGTAGAGATGAAAAATCTCTATCCTCTTTTGTCAATCAATGACAATACTTGGACCAGTAGAGATCTTACCGGTTACCATCATTTGATGCTAACAAATTAATTAAGTTATCCAAAATATAATTTTATATCCTAAGGATGACTTCAATTAGTTAATTTAATTATAAAAGACAGTGAAAATAATAAATTAATAAAATAAGTCACTTTATTTATTCAGCCTAACCTTCCAGATGTTTCCAGGAGCTATTTATAAGGCAGTTGGATGGGTGAAGTAAATCACATCAAATGTGTGGAATTTCATTGTTTCTTTTTCCAGAGGCATGCAAGCTGAAGGAGTGTGCAGTTCTAGAGGTGAGACTATCTACCCTAGTTCACAGTTGGAAATATCATTTCAGATATTCCACTTTGTACCTACTATGTGAAATTCACTAGCTTAAGCCCTTAAAGAAATCCCTTCCAACGTGCAAAGAGTCACTCATATACTAAGTGAAGAGATATATGCACTCATATTTCCTGTAGAAAGGGATCCTTAAGCATATAAAGGTTCTAATTGTGAACAACACCATTCGAGGAGTCTGAGATTATAAACTACAGCCAACAAATCATATTTGGTAAAGGGAAAAGTTAGAGAAGATTGTGGTTTCTACCATACCTTTCCAAGTGTTGCTATGATTTCAAAGGGACAGAGAAATAATTGCTCTTGTTATTCTATTAGCTGATAAAGGAATGCTTTTTGTCCCAGTATGAATGTTTGGAAGGATACAATTATTATCATGTAGAGAATTCCTTGTTTTCAAACATCAAGCCAATCTATTTCCCATGCATCCCTAAAACTAAAAATTTTAAAGTATCAAGCAAGCCACTATGAAAACATCACTCAAGAAAAATATTAGAAAATTATTGGTTCAAATCAGCCAGGGATATCTCAGACTTTTGGAATAAAATAAATTATGACACACTCAAATTTCTTTCAAAATCTAATACTCATAAATACAATAAAATTAAGAGCATACCACCCTCTAGATTGGTTCAATCATTTTCTATTCTCTATTAATGCCTTAACAACAATACAACAAAATGAAATTCTAGTAATACACTCCTATGATTGGTGCAGGGGCACCTGACAAGGAAAGGAGACCAATGAAGACCTTGAGGCATGAGGAAGACCATGGAAGGGTCTCGAGGTTAAATTATAATGTTTTAATGCCTATTGTGGCTCTTCATTGTAATTAATTGAAAGCATTGACAAAATGTCCAAAGGGGCTTGGTAAGGACCCTAGAACCCAAAAATGTAAAAAATGGCCAATAAGTGCCAATAGGATAACTAGGGATAAATGAGTCAATAATAATGTAATTTGGTCCTTATGAGATCAAAATGAATAAGTTTGAACTCCATACATTATTAGGATTCAAGTAATTATGAGTTTAAAATTCAAAATTTTGAATCCTAACAAATAGTGCCAATTAGGAGGGAAAGTATGTTTAAGGGTCTAAATGGACTTGCAATCATTTGAAACCGACTTGGATTGGTTGGGAAGAGTAGTTAGAGGTTATTAAAGCCTTGGAAGGCATTTGATGAAGGGACACATGCCTGGTATGGATTTGTACGGACTAGGACAACAATCTCAATAAAAACAATCATTTTCTTACATTTTCTTGTGTTCATTTCATGTTTTATTGATTGTTTTGATATTTGGAGCATTAAGGATTAACTAAGAATAAACTTATAAGTGTTTAATACCTTGTTGGATGGTTTTGTAAATACATTTGATTATATTTACATTCATAGTACTGTCTGTACGTAAAAATCTAAGTTTTATCATTGATTTGAAAGCAAAAAAATTAAGTCTAGAACCATTCCACGAATGTAGGAACTTGATTCTCATGGAATGGACTCTAAATGACTTGTATATTATGAATTTGATCATATATTGTGCATGAGAAGTGGTTATGAGGGTCTACAATGGGACTATCCCTTAGGAAAGTGCATGCAAAGTGTGTCATGGCTATAGCAACAAAGGATTTTCCATAATGAGGGAATTTTTTTTATGTTGGATAGTGTTAGAGGATGTCCAAGACATGGTGAAGAAAAATTAGTTGAACCCTGGAACTGAGGAGAAGTGCCTTAACTAGAAGGCCCTAGTTTTAGGCTTGTTTTAAGGAGGGTTTTGGGGTTTTCCTATCAAATGGATTCATAGGACATTAGAACCCTGAAAATCATTTGTTTTTCATCAAAATTGTAGACTACTAAAGGTTTTGGGGTTTACGGTAAAGTATCTCAAATAGTTTCTTTGTAAAATGGCCCAATTAGGCTTAGTAACAAAAGTGGAGCAACAGTTTTACATACACCTAGTCGAAATGAGTGATAGTTGATTTTGAAGTATGTTTAGTAACTTCCAAAAGGGTATCTACAAGTGTATTTTTTTAGGCAAGTTATTTGGGAAAATTTTGAGAAAAATGAAGATTACTCATTTGACAGGGCTACTAGGTAGGAGGCCTAGTTTGGGACAACAATTAGAGAATTTGATCAAAAGGGTGTTTTGGGGAATTGGTACATATTGAATCAAGTTGAAATAGGTATGATAAGACCCTAGGATGGCTTGGAAAAAGTCTTGGTGATTTGGATTTTTTTAACCCTTATTGGTGCAAGAAGGCCTGGTGGAGAAACGAGGAAACATAGAGTGTTAATGGACAACTTGTGGAGCCTCTTGATCTTGGAATGAATGATCAATGGGCTTTGCATCAAATTCGTATCAGAGTGTGAACATTTAGGAATCTGAATCCTAGATAGCTGAATATGGCTTTGATAAGGTCAGAGAGGGAGATGCTACAAGCATTGGAAGGTTCAAAAGAGTTTAGGAACAATGAGAGGAAGAATAAAAAGGAAGAAGAGAGGAGACAATAATAAGATTTGAAGAGGATGAAGAACCCAATGTTGAAGAGGTTGAAGGAGATATAAAAGACAAAGATGTTGGTGAAGACAACAAGGAGTCAAGTATTGAAGGGCTTGACCATGAATATGAAGTTATCACTAGGTCTATGTTATGTCCTTTGAATGTAGAAATGAGTACTATATAGCAAGGTACCTTAAAGACAACACAAGAGGAGGCTAATGATGTAACCTTAGAAGTTGCAGATGATTTGGTATGCCAAGGGGAATGGTAAAAAGAAGAAGATAATTAGATGGTGATTTCTGATATTGCCTCATATGAAGAGACTCAAGTTGGTTTGGTGGGTCATGAGGAGGCTCAAGAATTGGTTTATTCCCCAAGCATGGAGGTGTGGAATGTTGGTGGAGTAAAGGAAGAACAATGTATTTGGTAGGAACTTGTGGTTAGTTTGCATATGCTTACAACAACAGTGGTGATGCACATGCTGGTGTAGATGTTAGAAAGTAGGGGACATCAGTAGTTCACATTTTTCCCATCGAAGACAAGCTCATAGTAAAGATGAAGGAAAGAAATGGAGTACAACATCAAGAAAGGATGCCATGGGTCAAGAAAGAGGACCTTTTCAAACCAAGAGTTAAAATGAAGGAAAGAAATGGAGTACAACATCAAGAAAGGATGCCATGGGTCAAGAAAGAGGACCTTTTCAAACCAAGAGTTAAAATGAAGAATATTTTATTTTCTAACATGTTTATTGCAGGCACTTCCATGAGGACTTGGAAGAATTTCAAAAGTGAGGAGTATGGTACAGGGGCACCTAAAAAGGCAAGGAGACCAATGAAGACCTTGATGCATGAGGAATACCATGGAAGGGTTCTAAGGTTAAATTATAATGTTTTAATGAATATTATGTCTCTTCATTGTAATCAAATGAATGTCTTGATAAAATGTCCTAAGGGGCCTGGTCAGGACAATAGGACCAAAAAATGTAAAAATGGTCAATAAGTACCAATAGGATAACAAGGGATAAATGAGTCAAAAATAATGTAATTTGGTCCTTATGAGATAAACATGAATAGTTTTTAAGTCCATAAGTTATTAGGAGTCAAGTAATTATGAGTTTAAAATTCAAATTTTTGAATCCTAACAACTAGTGCCAATTAGGAGAGAAAGGACGTTTAAGGTCTAAATGGACTTGTAATCATTTGAAATGGACTTGGATCAGTTGGGACTGGTAGTTAGAGGTCATTTAAATCCTTGGAAAACATTTGATGAAGGGATGCATGCTTGGTAAAGATTTGTACGGAATGGGACAATAATCTCAATAAAAATAGTCATTTTCTTGCATTTTCTTGTGTTCATCTCATGTTTTATTGATTGTTTTCATCGTTGGAGCATTAAGGATGAAGTAGGAATCAAGTTATAAGTGTTTTATACTTTGTTGGATGATTGGGTAACTCCATTTGATCATATTTACATTCATAGTGTTGACTGTCCCTGAAAATCTAAGTTTTATCATTGATTTAAAGGCAAAAAAATGAAGTCTAGAGCCATTCCATTAAGTAGGACCCTAATTCTCATGGAATGCACTCTAAATGAATCATATATTATAAATTTGGTCTTATAATATTTAGGAGAAGTGGTTATGGGGATCTACAATAGGACTGTCCCCTTGAAAAGGGCATGAAAAGTGTGTCATACCTCTAGCAGCAGAGGATCTGCCACAATGAGGGTGTGTTTTTATGTTGGATAGTATTAGAGGGTGTCCAAGACATGATGAAGAAAGTTTGGCTAAACGCTGGAAGTAAGGGGAAGTTCCCTAACTAGAAGGTCCTAGTTTTAGGCTTGTTTTAAGGAGGGTTTTGGGGTTTTCCTATAATATGGATGCATAGGATCTTAGAACCCTGAAAAATCCTTTGTTTCCCATTAAAAATAAAGACTACTGAAGTTTGTGGAGTTTGAGGTGAAGTATCTCACATATTTATTTTGTAAAATGACACAATTAGGCCTAGGAGCAAAAGTGGAGCAGCAATTTTCCATACCTCTGGTCCAAATGAGCGATAATTAATTTAAAGAATGTTTATTAACTTCCAAAAGGGTATATGGAAGTATATTTTTTTGCACGTTATTTGGGAAAATTCTGAGAAAAGTGAAGATTACCCGTTTGATAGGGCTACTAGGTAGGAAGCCTAGTTTGGGACAACAATTAGAGAATTTGATCAAAAGGGTGTTTTGGGGAGTTGGTACCTATTGAATAAAGTTGAAATAGGTGTGATAAGACCCTAGGATGGCTTGTAAAAAGTCTTTGGGTTTTGGAGTTGTTTAACCCTTATCGGTGCGAGAAGCCCTAGTGGAGAAACTAGGAAACATAGAGTGCTAATGGACAACTTGTGGAGCCTCTTCATTTTGGGCAATCCATCAAATTTGTATCAGAGCGTGAAGATCTGGGAATATGAATCATAGATAGGTGAAGATGGATTTGGCAAGGTTAGAGAGGAAGTTATGATTGGGATTGTGTTATGTCATTTGAATTTAGAAATGGGTATTATGCAGAAAGGTACCTTGAAGTTAGCAAAAGAGGAGGCTAATGATGTAGCCTTATAAGTTGCAGATGATTTGGTATGCCAAGGAGAATGGAAGAAAGAAGAAGATAAATAAATGATCATATCTGATATGGTCTAATATGAAGAGACTCAAGTTGGTTTCATGGGCCATGAGGATGCTCAAGAATTGGTTTATTCTCCAAGCATGGAGGTGTGGCATGTTGGAAGGAAGAAAAATATATTTGGGAGGCACTTGTGGTCAACTTGTAGATGGTTACAATAACAGTGGTGATGCACATGCTAGTGCAGATGTTAGAAAGTAGTGGACAACAGGTTCACATTTTTCCCATGGAAGGCAAGCCCAAAGTAAAGATGAAGGAAAGCAATGGAGGAAAATATCAAGCAAGGATATCATGGGTCAAGCAAGATGACCTTTTCAAACCAAGAGTTAAATGAAGAATATTTTGTTTTCTAATATGTGTATTGCAGGCACTTCCAAGAGGAATTGGAAGAATTTCAAAAGTGAGGAGTATGGTGCAGGGGCACCTAACAAGGAAAGGAGACCAATGAAGACCTTGAGGCATGAGGATTACCATGGAAGGGCCGTGAGGTTAAATTAAAATATTTTAATGCCTATTGCGGCTCTTCATTTTAATGAATTGAATGTATTGAGAAAATGTCTTAAGGGGCCTGGTAAGGACCCTAGGATCAAAAAATGTAAAAATGGTCAATAAGTGCCAATAGGATAACTAGGGTTAAATGAGTCAACAATAATGTAATTTGGTCCTTGTAAGATCAAAATGAATACGTTTGAAGTCCATAAGTCATTAGGAGTCAAATAATTGTGAGTTTAAAATTCAAAGTTTTGAATCCTAGCAGCTAGTACCAATTAGGAGGGAAAGTATGTTTAAGGGTCTAAATGGACTTGTAATCATTTGAATATTTTTATAAGTGTTTTATACCCTTTTGGATGATTGGGTAACTCCATTTGATCAAATTTACATTGATAGTGCTGATTGTCCCTAAAAATCTAAGTTTTATCATTGATTTGAAGGCAAAAAAATGAAGTCTAGAGTCATTCCATGAATATAGGATTCTGATTCCCATGAATTGGACTCCAAATGACTTTTATATTATGAATTTGATCTTATAATTTATAGGAGAAGTGGTTATGGGGGTCTACAATGAGACTGTCACCTAGGAAAGGACGTGATAAGTATGTCATGGCTATAGAAATAGAGGATCTTCCATAATGAGGGCATGTTTCTATGTTGCATAGTGTTAGAGGATGTCTAATAAATGTGGAAGAAAGTTTGGTTTAACCCTAGATGTGAGGGGAAGTGCTTTAACTAGAAGACGCTAATTTTAGGCTTATTTTAAGGAGGGTTTTGGGGTTTTCCTAATAAATGGATGCATAGGACCTTAGAACCCTAAAAAATCCCTTTTTTGCATCAAAAGTGAAGACTAATGAATGTTGTGTGGTTTGGGGTGAACTATCTCACATAGGTGCTTTGTAAAATGGCCCAATTAGGCCTAGGGGCAAAAGTGGAGCAACAATTTTCCATATAGATGGTCCAAAGGAGTGATAGTTTATTTTGAAGTATGTTTAGTAACTTCTAAAAGGGTATCTGGAGGTGTATTGTTTTTGGCAAGTTGTTTGGAAAAATTCTGAGAAAAGTACAGATTACCCGTTTGACAAGGCTTCAACGCAACAGGCCTAATTTGGGATAATAGTTAGAGAATCTAATCAAAAGGGTGTTTTGGGAGTTCGTACCTATTGAGTCAAGTTGAAACATGTGTGATAAGACCCTAGGATGGCTTGGAAAAAGTCTTGGGGGTTTGGAGTTTTTTAACCCTTATTGGTGCAAGATTGCCTAGTGGAGAAACTAGGAAACATAGATTGTTAATGGATAGCTTGTGGAGCCTCTTGATCTTGGGCTCTGCATCAAATTAGTATTCGAGTGAGAAGATATGGGAATATGAATCCTATATAGGTAATGAGATGCCAAATGTCTTACCTTGATCTTACACATTTTAAAGTAGGCATTCAGGAAGGATGAGCTAACCCAAGCTTGACCCTCTAGGGATGCACAAAATATCTCACACACCGTGTGCATTAGGTAATCCCGAGTACCAAAGTCAAACTTGATACCAATGGGAAGAAAACCCATAGCCCAAGCCAACTTTGTTGTATGAGAAGGTTTTGTTGACTCTTTTCTAATGAATGGAGGTGACCCTTTCTCTAATAAAGTATAAAGGATATTTCATTACAAGTATTGAAAGAGGAGTTATCAATCATTATATTTCATCCATTGTCTCACAATAAATTAATCAATCAATTAGAAAGATCAAGAAAACAATAATTAAATTCACATAAATCATCACTTCAACTTGGGATCAACAATACATACAATTTAATAATCAAGCATCACTCTATCAAATCAACATTCATTTAATCACCATCCATCAACATGTCAAATTGACATTTATTATATCATCACTTCTCAGTCATTTAATTGGTAATTACTTAATCATAACCCACTAATACCTCCAATCATTGAACCAATCAAAACTATCTTACAATGATTTGTCTTACAACATATAGAATATGAATATAATTACAAATTGATATGAAGTATTAGTTCTTATAATAAATATTATAGTGGTTCTTATTTATGATTTTTTTATTTATAAAAAATGGTCCTATTTATGATTTTTTGCTTATAAATAATGTGTATGAAGATGATATTTTTATGTCACCCTATAATTGGAGAATATTTTTATGTAATTCTTATATGTTTAACTCACAAGTATCATTGTGATTCAATCCAGTGCCTAACTTGCCTTACCTTGTTCTTATATATTGCCAAATTGGAGTTCATGAAGTTATGAGTTGAGGCAAGACTAACCCTTTAAAAATTAATAGAAAGAGGGGAAAAAAAATAAGTAACACCTGCAAAACAAAAAATTATGAAAGGTTGAAACACTCACAAATGACATAAATAGTGAATGGTTGTGACTATTTTGAAGGGTTACAATTGTGAAAGGTTTTGATGATTGCAAGGGGTGAGCATGATGAAGAGATATGAGTCTCCCTCACATTGGAAGATACAAACAGGATAAGGTTTCAATTTAGGAGGACATTCAAATGAAATCAATATGGGCTATAATATATTATTCATAAAGGCAATAATGAAAAGTAGTGACTCAATTCTTTTTTTTGTTAACCTGTATCCCCATGCCTCAGCTCAGTGCTCAATTTACCTTACCTTGGTCTTTCATATTGCCAAATTGGGGTTCAGGAAGGGGTGAGATGAGGCAAGACTAGCTCTCAAAGGATTAATGCAACATGAAAATGAATAAGAAAAAAATATGGAAGTGACTTTTTCAAAATGAAAAGTTATAATACTTTGTGACACTCGTAAATGACGAAAATGGTGAAGACTTGTGACTCTTTTGAATAGTGACAATTGTAAAAAGTTGTGACAATTGCAAAAGGTAGAAATGATGAAGAGATGTGACTCTCCCCCACATTAGAAGATACAAAGGAGAGAATATTTTGGTTTAGAAGGACATTTAAGTGAAATCAATGTGGGGTATAGTATATTATTCACAGAGATAACAACTAAAAATGGTGACTAAATTTTTTTTCATTAACTTATAGGTATCTTCGTGAATCATCCCAGTGCCTAGCATACCTTGACTTTGTCTTCTATATTTCCAGGTTGGGGTTCGAGAAGGAGTTGTATTATTTTTTTTTGTTAACTAAGAGGTATTACCACAACTCACCGTAGTGCCCAACTGCCTTACCTTGCTCTTACATATTTCCAAGTTGGAATTTAGGAAGGCTGAGCTAAGACAATATTAATACTTTAAGGATGCACATAATAGTTCACAAACCATGTTTATTGGGTAAACTTGAGCCTCGAAGTCAAACCTAATACCAATGGAAAGTAAACCCATGGCCCAAGCCAACTCTTCTATACATGAAGGTTGTGACTCATTTCTTATGAATGGTGGTGACCATTTCTTCAATAAATTATAAATGATATTTCATGTCAAGTATCGAAGGACTTATCAATCATTATACTTCATCCATCATCTCACAATAAATCAAGCAATCAATCAATTAGAAATATCAAGAAAATAATAATCAAATTCACATCAATAATCATTTCAACTTGGGATCAAAAATACGTACAAATCAACAATCAAGCATCACTCTATCAAATCAACATTCATTCAATCACCATCCATCAACATGTCAAATTAGCATTGATTATATCGTCACTTCTCTATCATCTAATCGATAATTACTTAATCATAACTTACCAATACCTCAAATGATCGAATCAATCAGATCTTTTTTACAATGATTTGTCTTACAAAATATAAAATATTAATATTATTATAAATTAGTTTGAATGATTAGTTCTTATAATAAACATTATAGTGGCTCTTATTTATGATTTCTTACTTATGAATAATGGTCTTATTTATGATTTCTTGCTTATAAATGAAATATGATATTTTTATGTCACCTTATATTTGGAGAATAAATGCAATAATGTGTAACTCTTATATATTTAACTCAAAGATATCATTGTGACTCATCCCAATACCTAACTTGTCTTACCTTGGTCTTATATATTGTGAAGTTGGGGTTAACTCTTATATGATCACATTGGAAGATACAAATGGGAGAAGATTTCAATTTAGTGGGACATTCAAATGAAATTTATATGGAGTATAATATATTATTCATAAATACAACAATGAAAAGTAGTGACTCAATTTTTTTTTGTTAACTCAAAGGTATCTCGTGACTCAACTCAATGTCTAATTTACCTTACATTAGTCTTACATATTGCCAAGTTCGGGTTCAGAAGGGGTGAGCTGAGGCAAGACTATCCTTATAAGGATTAATACAACATAACAAATGAATTAAAAAAATATGGAAGTGACTTTTTCAAATAGCAAAGTTATAATACATTGTGACACTCGTAAATGACAAAAATGACGAATAGTTGTGACTATTTTGAAGAGTAGCAATTGTAAAAAGTTGTGACAATTAAAAAGGGTAGATATGATGAAGAGATGTGAATCTCCCCCATATTAAAAGATACAAATGGGAGAATATTTCAGTTTAGGAAGACACTTAAGTGAAATCAATGTGGGGTATAGTGTATTATTTACAAAGACAATAATGAAAAGTGGTGACTCAATTAATTTTTTTGTTAACTCAGAGGTATCCTCGTGAATCAACTCAATACCTAACCTACCTTACCTTGGTTTTATATATTGTTAAGTTGGGGTTTCAGAAGAGATGAGCTTAGACAAGATTAACTCTCTAAAAATTAATGGAAGATAAAAAGTAATAAAAAGAAAAATAAATTAGTGATTCTTTCAAAGTACAAAGTTATGAAAGGTTGTGACACTTGTAAATTACAAAAATAATAAAGGGTTGTGACTCTTTCGACGAAAGATGGTAATTGTTAAAGTTTGTAATGATTACAAAAGGCAAACATGATGAAAAGGTGTCACTCTCCCCCACATAGAAGATATAAATGAGAGAAGGTTTCAATTTAGGAGGACATTCAAGTGAAATCAATGTGAGGTATATTATATTATTCACAAATACAACAATGAAAAGTGGTAACTCATTTTACTTTATTTTTTTAACTAAGAGGTATCATCACAACTCACCCCAATGCCCAACCGTCTTACCTTACTCTTATATATTACCAAGTTGGGGTTCATGAAAAGTGAGATAAGGAAAGATTGACCATTTAAGCATGCACACAACAATTTTCAAACTATGTGCATTGGGTGAGCCTGAGCCTTGAAGTCAAACCTAATACTCATGGAGAGCAAACCCATGGCCCAAGCCAACTCTACTATATATGCAAGTTGTTGTGACTCATTTGTTATGAATGGTGTGACCCTTTCTCCAATATAGTATAAAGAAAATTTCATGCCACGTATTTAAAGAGGATTTATCAATCATTATACTTCATCCATTGTCTCACAAGAAATCAAGCAATCAATCAATTAGAAAAATCAAAAAAATAATAATCAAATTTATATCAATTATCACTTCAACTTGGAATCAATAATACATACAATTCATAAATCAAACATCACTCTATCAAATAAACATTCATTCAATCACCATCCATCTACATGTCAAACTAGCATTTATTATATCATCACTTTTTTATCATCTAATCGATAATTACTTAATCATAACTCACTAATACTTAAAATCATTGAACCAATCAGATCTGTCTTACAACGATTTGTCTTATAACATACAAAATATTAATATTATTATAAATTCGGATAAAATATTAGTTCTTATAATAAATATTATATTAGTTCTTGTTTATGATTTTTTAATTATGAATAATGGTCCTATTTATGATTTTTTGATTATAAATAATGTGTATGAATAAGATATTTTTATGTCACCATCTAATTGAAGAATACATGCAATAATGTGCAACTCTTATATGTTTAAGTCACAAGTATCTTTGCAACTCAATTTAGTGCCTACCCGCTCTTACCTTGGTCTTATATACTGTCAAGTTGGGGTTCATAAAGTTGCGAGTTGAGACAAAACTAACACTTGAGAATTAATAGAAGATACAAACGGAAGAAAATTTTGGTTTAGGAGGACATTTAAGTGAAAGCAATGTGGGGTATAGTATATTATTCACAAACGCAAAAATGAAAAGATATGACTCAATTTATTTTGTTTGTTAACTCAAAGGTATCCTCGTGATTCAACCCAATGTCCAACCTACCTTATCTTGGTCTTATATATTTTCAAATTGGAGTTCGAGAAGGGGGAAGCTTAAGAAAGAGTGACTCTTTAAGAATTAATGGAAGAGGAAAAAAATAATGAACTGACTCTTTCACAAGATAAAATTATGAAAGGTTGTGACACTCACAAATGACAAAAATGGTGAAAGGTTGTGACTTTTTCAAAAGGTGGTAGTTGTTAAATGTTGTAATGATTACAAAAAAAATATATAATGAAAATGTGTAAATCTCTCACACATTTGAAGACATAAATGAGAGAAGGTTTCAATTTTAGAGGACATTCAAGTGAAATCAATGTGAGATATAATATATTATTCACAAATATAAGAATGAAAAGTAGTGACTCAATTATTTTTTTATTAACTCAGAGGTATCTCCATGAATCAACCTAGTACCCAATTTACCTTATCTTGGTCTTACATATTTCCAAGTTGGAGTTCAGAAAGAGGTGAGCTAAGGTAAGACTAGCCCTCTAAGAATTAATGCAACAAAAAATAATAATAAGAAAAAAAATATGGAAGTGACTTTTTTAAAAGGCAAAGTTATAATACGTTGTGACATTTGTAACTGACAAAAATGAGGAAGAGTTGTGACTTTTTTAAATAGTCACAGTTGTAAAAAGTTGTGACAATTGCAAAGGGTAGATATGATAAAGTGATGTGACTCTCGCCCACATTAGAAGATACAAAGCGAAGAAGATTTCAGTTTAGAAAGATATTTAAGTGAAATAAATGTGAGGTATGGTATATAATTCATAAATGAAAGAATGAAAAGTGGTGACTCAATTGTTAACTCAGAGGTATCCCCTTGACTCAGCCTAGTGCCTAACCTACCTTACCTTGGTCTTACATATTGCCAAGTTGGGGTTTGGGTAGGGGTGAGCTTAGGAAAGAGTAACCCTTTAAGAATTAATGGAAAAGAAAAAGGAATAACAACAAAAATAAGGAAGTGACTCCTTCGAAAAAAAAAGTAATAAGGTAATGACACTCACAAATGATAAAAAATGGTGAAGAGTTGTGACTTGTTCAAAAAGTGGCAATTGTTAAATGTTGTAATAATTACAAAAGGCAAACATCATGATGAAAATGTGTGACTCTCCCCCATATTGAAAGATATAAATGAGAGAAGGTTTCAAATTAGGAGGACATTCAAATGAAATCAATGTGAGGTATAATATTATTCACAAATACAACAATGAAAAGCGGTCACTCATTTTTTTATTAACTCACAAGTATCACCACAATTCACCCCACTGCCCAACTGTCTTACCTTGCCCTTACATATTTCCAAGTTGAGGCTTGGAAAGAGTGATATAAGAAATGATTGAACCTTTAAGGATACACACAGTAGCTCGCAAATCATGTGCATTGGGTAAGCCTGAGCCTCAAAGTCAAACCTAATACCAATGGGGAGCAGACTCATGGCTCAAGCCAACTCTACTATACATGCAGATTATTGTGTCTCATTTTTTATGAATGGTAGTGATCCTTTCTCCAATGAATTATAAAGGATATATCATGTCAAATATTGAAGGGTGACTTATCAATCATTATACTTCATCCATCCTTTTGCAAGAAATCAAGCAATCAATCAATTGAAAATATCAAGCAAACAATAATCAAATTTGCATCAATCATCACTTTAACTTGGAATCAAGAATACATATAATTCATAAATCAAGCATTACTCTATCAAATCATCATTCATTCAATCACCATCCATCAACATGTTAAACTAGCATTTATTATTTCGTCAGTCTTTTATCATCTAATCAATAATTACTTAATCATTACTCACCAATACCTCAAATCATTGAACCAATCAGATCTGTTTTACAAGGATTTTTCTTACAACATACATAATCTTAAATTTATTACAAATTGGTATGAAATATAAGTTCTTGTAATAAACATTATACTAGTTTTTATTTATCATTTCTTACTTATGAATAATGGTCCTATTTATGATTTCTTGCTTATAAATAATGTGTATGAATATAATATTTTTATGTCACCTTGTATTTGGAGAATATATGCAATAATGTGTAACTCGTATATGTGGAACTTACAAGTATCATTATGACTCATCCTAGTTCCTAACCTTCCATACCTTGTTCTTTATATATTGCCAAGATTGGGTTTATAAAGCTGAGTTGAGGCAAGAATAGCCATTTAAAAATTAATAAAAACAAAAAAAATAATAAAAAAAATAAGTAAATCTTGCAAAAAGAAAAATAATGAAAGGTTATGACTCTCACAAATGATAGAAATGGTGAAAGGTTGTGACTCTTTTGAAATGTGACAATTGTGAAATGTTGTGATGATTGTAAATGACGAGCATGATGAAGAAATTTGACTCTCCCTCACATTGGAAGATACAAAGGGGAGAAAGTTTCAATATAGGAAGACATTCAAGTGAAATCAATATGAAGTATAATATATTATTTACAAAAGTAATAGTGAAAAATAGTGACTCAATTTTTTTTTGTTAATTTAGAAGTATCTTCATGACTCAAATCACTACCCAATTTACCTTACCTTGGTCTTACATATTGCCAAGTTGGGGTTCAAGAAGGGGTGAGTTGAGGCAAGACTAGCCCTCTAAAGATTAATGCAACCAAACAAAAGAATAAAAAAAAATATAGAAGTGTATTTTTCAAAAGACAAAGTTATAATACGGTGTGACACTCGTAACTGAATAAAATGATGAAGAGTTGTGACACTTTTGAAGAGTGGCAATTGTAAAAAGTTGTGACACTTATTAATGGTAGATATGATAAAAATATGTAGCTCTCCCCCACATCAAAAAATACAAAAAGAAAAAGATTTTGATTTAGGAGGACACTTAAGTGAAATCAATATGAGGTATAGTATATTACTCACAAACAAAACAATAAAAAATAATGACTCAATTGTTAACTCAGAGGTATCTTCGTGACTCAGCTCAGTGTCTAACCTACTTTACCTTGGTCTTACATATTGCCAAGTTGGGGTTTGAAAAGCTGTGAGCTTAGGCAAGAGTAGCTCTCTAAAATTTAATAGAAGAGAAATAAATAAGAAAAGAAATAAATAAGTGACTCTCTCAAAAGCCAAAGTTATGAAATCTTGCAACACTTGCAAATGACAAAAATGATGAAGTGTTGTGACTATTTGGATAGATGGTAATTGGTAAAGGTTGTAATGATTACAAAATGCAAACATGGTGAAAAGGTGTGACTATCCCCCTCATTGGAAGATATAAAGGGGAGAATGTTTCAATTTAGGAGAAAATTCAAGTAAAATCAATGTGAAATATAATATATTATCTACAAATACAACAATGAAAAGTTGTGACTCAATTTTTTTTTGTTAACTCAGATGTATCGTCACAACTCACTCCAGTACCCAACTATCTTACCTTTCTCTTACATATTTTTAAGTTGGGTTAAGAAAGGGTGAGCTATGACAATATTGACCCTTTAAAAACCACAAAATAACTCTCAAACTATGTGCATTAGGTAAGACCAAGCCTTGAAGTCAAACCTGATACTAATGGAGAGAAAACCCATGGCCCAAGTGAACACTACTATACATATAAGTTGTTGTGACTCATTTCTTATGAATGGTGGTGACCCTTTTTCTAATAAAGTATAAATGAGATTTCATGCCAAGTATTGAAGGAGGGCTTATCAACCATTATACTTCATCCATCGTCTCGCAAAAAATTAAGAAAATCAATAATTTAAAAAATAATAAACAAAAAATATTAAAATTTACATCAATCATCACTTCAACTTGGGATCAAGAATACATACAATTCAAAAACTAAGTATCACTCTATCAAATTAACATTCATTCAATCACCATCCATCAACATATCAAACTAGCATTTATTATTTTGTCACTTCTCTATCATCTAATCGATAATTATTTAACCATAACTCACAAATATCTCAAATCATCAAACCAATCAGACCTATCTTACAATGATTTGTCTTACAATATACAGAATATGAATATTATTATAAATTAGTATGAAGTATTAATTCTTATAATAAATATTATAATGGTTCTTATTTATGATTTCTTACTTATGAATAATGGTCTTATTTATGGTTTCTTTCTTATAAATAATATTTATAAATATGATATTTTTATGTCACCTTTTATTTGGAGAATACATGCAATAATGTGTAACTCTTATATATTTAACTCAAATATCATTGTGACTCAGCCCAGTGCCTAACCTTTCTTACCTTGGTCTTATATATCTCCAAGTTGGGGTTCATGAAGTTGTGAGTTGATGCAAGACTTTTAAAATTAATAGAAATGGAAAAAAAGATTAATAATAAAATAAGTAACTCCTTCAAAAAAAAAAGTTATGAAAGGTTGCAACACTCACAAATGACATAAATAGTGGATGGTTGAGTCTTTTGAAAGGTGATAATTGTGAAAAGTTGTGATGATTGGCAAGGGAGAAGGTTTCAATTTAAGAAGACATTCAAATGAAATTAATGTGAGATATCATATATTATTTACAAATGCAACAATGAAAACTAGTTACTCAACTCATCTTTTTGTTAACTGAGATGTATATCTCTACGACTAATCTGAGTACCCAATTTACCTTACCTTAGTCTTACATATTGCCAAGTTGGGGTTCAGGAAAGGATGAGATGAGACAAGATTATCTCTCTAAGGATTAATGCAGTAGAAAAATAAATAGAAAAAAATATATAAACACGACAATGAAAAGTGGTGACTTAGTTGATTTTGTTTGTTAATTTAGAGATATCTTTGTCATTTAGCCCAATGCCTAGCCTACCTTACATTGGTCTTATATATTATCAAGTTGGGGTTTGGGAAGGGGTGAGCTTAGGTGAGAGTAACTCTCTAAGAATTAATGGAAGATGAAAAAGAATAAGAAGAAATATAAAGAACTGACTTTTTCAAAAGATAAAGTTATGAAAGGTTGTGACACTTACAAATGACCAAAATGGTGAAAAGTTGTGACTCTTTCGAAAAGTAGAAATTGTTTAAGGTTGTAAGGATTACAAAATGCAAATATGATGAAAATGTGTGAATCTCCCCCACATTGGAAGATATAAATGGGAGAAGGTTTCAATTTAATAGGACATTCAAGTGAAATCAATATGTGGTATAATATATTATTCACAAATACAACAGTGAAAAGTGGTAACTCAATTATTTTTTATTTTTTTAACTCTGAGGTATCGCCACAACTCATCTCAGGACCTAATTGTCTTACCTTTCTCTTACATATTATCAAGTTGGGATTAAAGAAGGGTGAGCTAAGGAAAGATTGAACATTTAAGGATGCATACAATAGCTCAAAAACTATTTGCATTGGGGAAGACCGAGCCTCAAAGTCAAACCTAATATCAATGATGAGAAAACCCATGTCCCAAGTCAACACTTTTATAAATGAAAGTTATTGTGACTCATGTCTTATGAATGGTGGTGACCCTTTCTCTAATAAAGTTTAAAAGAAATTTAATGCCCACTATTGAAGGAGGAATTATCAATTATTATATTTCATCTATCGTCTCCCAATAAATAAAGTAATCAATCGATTAGAAATATCAAGAAAATAATAATCAAATTCACATCAATCATCACTTCAACTTGAGATTAAGAATACATACAATTTGACAATCAAGCACCACACTATCAAATTATCAACATTCATTTAATATCTATCCATCAACATATGAAACTAACATTTATTATATCCTCACTTCTCTATCATTTAATCAATAATTACTTAATCATAACTCACTAATACCTCAAATCATTGAACCAATCATATTTTTCTTACAATGATCTATTTTACAAGATATAGAGTCTGAATATTATTATAAATTAGTATGAAGTATTAGTTCTTATAATAAACATTACAGTGGCTCTTATTTATGATTTCTTACTTATGAATAATGGTTCAATTTATGATTTCTTAGTTATAAATAATGTGTATTAATATGATATTTTTATGTCACCCTCTATTTGGAGAATATATGTAATAATGTGTAACTCTTATATGTTTAATTCACAAGTATCATTGCGACTCATTCCAGTGTGTAACATGTCTTACCGTGTTCTTATATATTGTCATGTTTGAGTTAATGAAGTTATGGTTGATGTAAGACTATTTATTTAAGAATTAATAGAAATAGAAAAAATAATTAAAAAAAAATAAGTAACTCCTACAAAAGAAAAAATTATGAAAGTTTGCGACACTCACAAATTGTAGAAATGATGAATGGTTGTAACTATTTTGAAGGGTGATAATTGTGAAAGGTTGTGAAGATTGGAAAGGGTGGGTTTGTGAAGAGATGTGACTCTCCCCCATATTGGAAGATACAAAGGGAAGAATGTTTCAATTTAGGAAGACATTCAAGTGAAATCAATATGGGTATAATATATTATTCACAAAAGAAAAAATAAAAATTAGTGACTCAATTTTTATTCTTTTTTAACTCAAAAGTACTCATTGCAATGCCCAATTTACCTTACCTTAGTCTTACATATTGCCAAGTTGGAATTTAGAAATGGGGTGATCTGAGGCAAGACTTTCCCTCTAATAATGAATGAAACATTAAAAAATAATAAGAAAAAAATATGAAAGTGACATTTTCAAAAGGAAAAATTACAATACGTTGTGACACTTATAACTGACAAAAATGACAAAGTATTGTGACTCTTTTGAAGAGTGACAGTTGTAAAAAGTTGTGACGATTGGAAAGGGAAGAAGATTTCAATTTAAGACATTTAAGTGAAATCAATGTGAGGTATAGTATATTTTTCACAAATAGAATAATGAAAAGTGGTGACTCAATTGTTAATTAAAAGGTATCCTCTTGACTTACTCTAGTGCCTAACCTACTACCTTGGTCTTACATATTACCAAGTTGTGGTTTGGGAAGGGGTGAGCTTAGGAAAGAGTAGCTTTTTAAGAATTAATGGAAGAGACAAGGGAATAAGAAGAAAAATAAGAAAGTGACTCCATAAAAAGACAAAGTTATGAAAGGTTGTGACACTCGCAAATGAAAAAAATGGTGAAGGGTTTTGACTCTTTCGAAATATGACAATTGTTAAATGTTGTAATGATTACAAAAGGTAAACATGATGAAAAGGTGTGACTCTCCCCCACATTGGAAGATATAAAAGGGGAGAAGGTTTCAATTTAGGAAAACATTCAAGTAAAATAAATGTGAGGTATAATATATTATTCACAAATATAACAATGAAAAGTGGTCACTCATTTTTTTTCTTAACTCACAAGTATCACCACAACTCACTTCAGTGTCCAACTCTCTTACCTTGCCCTTACATATTGCCAAGTTGGAGTTTAGGAATGGTGAGTTAAGGAAAGATTAACCTTTTAAAGATGCACACAATAGCTCACAAACCATGTGCATTGGGTAAGCTTGAGCCTTGAATTCAAACCTAATACCAATGGGGAGCAGACTCATGGCCCAAGTCAAATCTGTATACATGCAATTTGTTGTGACTCGTTTCTTACAAATGGTGGTGATCTTTTTGCCAATAAAGAATAAAAGAGATTTCATGCCAAGTATTGAAGGAAGACGTATCAATCATTATACTTCATCCATCATCTTGTAAGAAATTAAATAATCAATCAATTAAAAAGATCAAGAAAATAATAATCAAATTCACATCAATCATCACTTCAACTTGAGATCAAGAATACATACAATCCATAAATCAAACATCACTCTATCAAATCAACATTTATTCAATCACCATCCATCAACATGTCAAACTAGCATTTATTATATCGTCACTCTTTATGATCTAATCGATAATTACTTAATCATAACTCACCAATATCTCAAATCATCAAACCAATCAGATCTATCTTACAACAATTTGTCTTACAATACACAAAATCTTAATATTATTATAAATTGGTATGAAGTATAAGTTTTTATAATAAACATTATAGTGATTCTTATTTATGATTTCTTATTTATAAATAATGGTCCTATTTATGATTTCTTGCTTATAAATAATGTGTATGAATATGATATTTTTATGTCACCCTCTATTTGAAAAATATATGCAATAATGTGTAACTCTTATATGCTTAACTCATGAGTATCATTGCGACTCATCATAGTGCCTAACCTACCTTACCTTGTTCTTATATACTACCAAGTTTGGGTTCATGAAGTTATGAGTTGAGGCAAGACTAAACATTTAAGAATTAATAGAAAGATAAAAAAATAAATAACTCTTACGAAAGGAAAAATTATGAAAGGTTGCGACACTCACAAATAATAGAAATGGTGAATGGTTGTGACTATTTTGAAAAGTGAAAATTGTGAAAAGTTGTAATCATTGGACAAGGTGGGCATGATGAAGAGATGTGACTCTTCCCCACATTGATAGATACAAAGGAGAAAAAGTTTCAATTTAGGGGGACATTCAAATGAAATCAATATGAGGTATAAAATATTATTCACAAAATAAATAGTGAAAAGAAGTGATTCAATTATTTTTTTGTTAACTCAGAGGTATCTTCATGATTCATCTCACTACCCAATTTACCTTATCTTGGTCTTACATATTGCCAAGTTGGGGTTCAGAAAGAGGTGAGAAGAGGAAAGACTAGCCTTATAATATGTTGTGACATTCGTAATTGACAAAAATGATGAAGAGTTGTGACTCTTTTTAAGAGTGGCAATTGTAAAAATGTGTGACGATTACAAAGGGTAGATATGATGAAGAGATGTGACTCTCCCCCATATTAGAAGATACAAATGGAATAAGATTTCAGTTTAAGAGGATATTTAAACAAAATCAATGTGAGGTATAGTATATTATTCACAATAGAAACAATGAAAAATGGTGACTCAATTGTTAACTCAGAGGTATCCTCATGACTTAGCACAATGCTCAGCCTACCTTACCTTGGTCTTACATATTGCCAAGTTGGGGTTCAGGTGGGGTGAGCTTAGGCAAGAGTAGCTCTCTAAGAATTAATGGAAGTGAAAAAAGAATTAGAAGATAAATACGGAAGTGACTCCTTCAAAAGGTAAAGTTATGAAATCTTGTGACACTCGCAAATGACAAAAATGGTGAAAGGTTGTGACTCTTTCAAAAAGTGACAATTGTTAAAGGTTATAATGATTACAAAATGAAAACACGATGAAAATGTGTGACTCTCCCACACATTGGAAAACATAAAGGGGAGAAGGTTTCAATTTAGGAGAACATTAAAGTGAAATCAATGTGAGGTATGATATATTATCTACAAATATTGTTGGCATGTGAGGTTTTAGAGCATTGGGAATCACTTAAGAGCTGTCGTTTATGGAAACACTTATGTGGAAGTGATTATATGTTGTGGAGATTGCCACTGGAGTCATAGTTATGAAAATGACTAAGTCCAGAATCAGGATAACAGGGTACAGTGCTACAATTTTGGTCAACGATGAAGATATATAAGGTATGTGAGCTTGCAAAGTTATCTGAAGGTATTTTGGGATGTATACATGCTTCAGTTAATAGCACATGTGTTTTGGTTACCATTTTTGAGAGATACAGTGTTCGGAAGATATGCGAAGACAGTAAAATAGCATAACAGGGCATATGAACAGTTGCAAAGATCAAGGAGAGTACAGTGAATATGGTAATGTGCTAAGACAAGTGAATAAATTATATTGCCGACTCTTTGGTAATGTAAGAGTGTTGACTCCATAAATATCATTTGCATGAGTTATTGTTATGTTTTGTATGGTAATTGTGAAGCCGACTGGAAGGCTGATTTTGTATAAATATAGATTGCTTTTGTGAAAGAAAAGTATGTATATGATTATGATGATGGAGTAAGTTTGCGAATATAAGAGCAAAAATCAGATGCGAGATCAATAAGAGGCCGAGCTATAACTGGAACTATCTAAGCAAGATAAGTGCTTGTATTGTTCCCCTTTTTAGAACTTTTTTGAGACAAGTATTGATTGTAAGAGCAGTGTGCTCACCACCTTTAATCAGGTGTTTTGTATACCCCTAACAGGGTTTTGTACTCCTCTAACAAGGAAATGTACTATGTAACAATCAGCTCCTAATAGGACTAGATCTCCTAACAGGGACATTATATTTTAGTGCATATTTGTGGGTACCATCCCCACTGGGGTTTTCCCTTTGGTCAGGGTTTCTTTGAGAAAAAATTATGGTGTAATGAGTAATGTGTTATGCTTATATGTTCTTTTCATTTCTGCATTACTTTAGATTGTTTATAATTATTTAAGATTGAAAAGATCTAAGTTTTGTAATATTGATTCACCCCCCTCTCAATATTACCTAATCCTAACAAATACAACAATGAAAAGTGGTGAATTAAATTTTTTTGTTAACTCAGATGTATTGCCACAACTCACCCCAATGCCCAACTATCTTACCTTGCTCTTACATATTGCCAAGTTCGGGTTAAGGAGGGGTGAGCTAAGACAATATTTACTTTTAAAAATGCACACAATAGCTCACAAACCATTTGCATTGGGTAAGACCAAGCCTTGAAGTCAAAGATGATACCAATGGGGAGAAAATCCATGGCCCAAGTGAACTCTTCTATACACGCAAGTTGTTGTGATTCATTTCTTATGAATGGTGGTGACCATTTCTCCAATAAAGTATAAAGGAGATTTCATGTCAATTATTGAAAGACTTATCAATCATTATACGTCATCCATCGTCTCACAAGAAAATCAAGCAATCAATCAATTAGAAAGATCAACAAAACAATAATCAAATTCACATCAATCATCACTTCAACTTGAGATCAAGAATAGATACAATTCAACAATCAAGTATCACTCTATCAAATCAACATTCATTCAATCACCACCCATTAATATGTCAAATGAGCATTTATTATATCATCACTTCTCTATCGTCTAATCGATAATTACTTAATTATAACTCACCAATACCTCAAATCATCAAACCAATCAGATCTATCTTACAACATACAGAACCTAAATATTATTATTAATTAGTATGAAGTATTTGTTCTTCTAATAAACATTATAGTGGTTCTTATTTATGATTTATTACTTATGAATAATAGTCTTATTTATGGTTTCTTTCTTATAAATAATGTGTATAAATATGATATTTTTATGTCACCCTCTATTTGGAGAATACATGCAATAATGTGTAACTCATATCTGTTTAACTCACATATATCATTGTGACTCAGCCTAGTGTCTAACTTGTCTTACCTTGGTCTTATATGTTTTGAACTTGGGGTTCAAGAAGTTGTGAGTTGAGTCAAGACTAGCTTTTTAAAATTAATAAAAAGGAAAAAAAGAATAATAAAAAAATAAGTAACTCCTGCAAAAGGATAAAATTATGAAAGGTTGCGACACTCACAAATGACAAAAATAGTGGATGGTTGTGACTCTTTTGAAAGGTGACAATTTTTAAAAGTTGTGATGATCAAAAAAGGTGTGCAATATGAAGGGATGTGACTCTCCCCCACATTGGAAGATACAAAAAGGAGAAGGTTTCAATTTAAGAGGACATTCAAATGAAATCAATATGATGTATAATATATTATTTACAAAGGTAACAATGAAAATTAGTGACTCAATTCTTTGTTTTTGTTAACTCAAATGTATATCCTCATGACTTAGCTCAGTGCCCAATTTACCTTACCTTGGCCTTACATATTACCAAGTTGGGGTTCAGGAAGGGGTGAGCTGAAGCAAGACTAGCTCTCTAATGATTAATGCAACAAAAAAAAGACTAAAAAAAAAATATAGAAGTGACTTTTTTAAAAGACAAAGTTATAATATGTTGTGACACTCGTAAATGACAAAAATGACAAAGAGTTGTGACTTTTTTTTGTTGGAGGATTCGGACCTATGAGGCAGCCCAGCGAGGAACAGAGCTGCAAGCCACCAACCAGCGAAGGCCACCATAGCTTCTTTTAGGAACCCGATACGGGCCCACTCGTGCCTGAAACCTCTTCATCTTAGAGCCAAGGACTGAGGAGCATCCACGCTGCTAAATTCACCTAGGGCACGAGTCTAGCCTCATCCCTTATAACAATGAAAAGTGGTGACTCAATTGATTTTATTTTTTAACTTAGAGGTATCCTCGTGATTCAGCCCAATAACCAACCTACCTTACCTTAGTCTTATATATTGTCAAGTTGGGGTTCGAGAAGGGGTGAGCTTAGGCAAGAATAACTCTCTAAGAATTAATGAAAGAGAAAAAAGAATAAGAAAAAAATAAGGAATTGACTCTTTCAAAAGACAAAGTTATGAAAGGTTGTGACACTCACAAATGACAAAAAATGGTGAAAGGTTGTGACTCTTTCGAAAGGTGATGTAATTGTTAAATGTTGTAATCGTTACAAAAGAAAAACATGATGAAAATGTGTGAATCTCTGTCACATTGGAAGATATAAATGAGAGAAGGTTTCAATTTAGGACATTCAAATAAAATCAATGTCAAGTATAATATATTATTCACAAATACAACAATTAAAAGTGGTGACTCAATTATTTTTTATTTTTTTAACTCAGAGGTATCACCACAACTCATCTTAGGACCTAACTTTCTTAACTTTCTTTTACATATTTCCATGTTGGGGTTAAGGAAGGGTGAGCTAAGGAAATATTCACCCTTTAAGGATGCACACAATAGCTCGCAAACCATTTGCATTGGGTAAGACTAAGCCTTTAAGTCAAACCTAATACCAATGAGGAGAAAATCTATCTCTGAAGCCAGAACTATTATACATGAAGGTTGTTGTGACTCATTTCTTATATATGATGAAAAGATGTGACTCTCTCCCACATTAGAAGATACAAAGGGGAGAATATTTTGGTTTAGGAAGACATTTAAGTGAAATTAATGTGGGGTATAGTATATTATTAACAAACGCAATAATGACAAAAGGTGACTCGATTGATTTCATTTGTTAATTTAGAGGTATCCTCGTGACTCAGCCCAATACCTAGCGTACCTTACCTTGGTCTTACATATTGCCAAGTTGGGGTTCAAGAAGGGGTTAGTTTAGAAAAGAGTAGCTCTCTAAGAACTAATGGAAGATAAAAATGAATAAGAAGACAAATAAGGAAGTGATTCCTTCAAAAGGAAAAGTTATGAAATAATGTGACACTCGCAAACGACAAAAATGGTGAAGGTTTGTGACCTTTTCGAAAGGTGACAATTGTTAAAGGTTGTAATGATTACAAAAAGAAAACATGATAAAAATTTGACTCTCCCTCACATTGAAAGATATAAAGGGGAGAAGTTTTTAATTTAGGACATTCAAGTGAAATCAATGTGAGGTATAATATATTATTCACAAAGACAACAATGAAAAGTAGCGACTCAATTTTTTTTTTTGTTAACTCAGAGGTATCACCACAACTCACCCAGTGCTCAACTGCCTTACCTTGCTCTTACATATTGTCAATTTGGGGTTCAGGAAGGGTGTGCTAAGGTAAGACTAACCCTCTAAGGATGCACACAATAAATCTCAAACCATGTGCATTGGGTAAGAACAAGCCTCAAATTCAAAGCTGATATCAATAGGGAGAAAACCCATGGCCCTAGCCAACTTTTTTATACGTGCAAGTTGTGGTGACTCATTTTTTATGAATGGTGACACTTTATCAAATAAATTATAAAGGATATTTCATTCCAAGTATTGAAGGACTTATAAATCATTATACTTCATCCATCATCTCGCAAGAAATCAAGCAATCAATCAATTAGAAATATCAAGAAAATAATAATCATTTTCACATCAATCATCACTTCAACTTCAGATCAAGAATACATACAATTCAGCAATCAAACGTCACTCTTTCAAATTATCAACATTCATTCCATATCCATCCATCAACATATGAAACTAGCATTTATTATATCATGACTTCTCTATCATTTAATCGATAATTACTTAATCATAACTCACTAATACCTCAAATCATCGAACCAATCAGATCTGTCTTACAACATACAGAATCTGAATATTATTATAAATTGGTATGAAGTATTAGTTCTTATAATAAACATTATAAGGGTTCTTATTTATGATTTATTAATAATGAATAATGGTCCTATTTATGATCTATTTCTTATAAATGATGTGTATGAATATGATATTTTTATGTCACCCTATATTTGGAGAATACATGCAATAATGTTTAACTCTTATATGTTTATCATAGTCAATCATGGTAGAGATAATAAGTGAATACAAGGAGGGAGAAACTATTGTGAGGTCTTTTTCTAAGCACATCACCTCATAGTGGTGACAGATAGTCCCATGAGGCCAACGGGGTGCAAGGATGCATTGCCCTTGGACTTAGAAAGGAAGGATGCTCGAGACACCCTATTGTAGTTTCCTCAAATTTTTACCTTGGTTGTCCATGATATTAAGAAGCTCTAATTATAGGAGGGAGGATAAGAATGATGTTTTGGGAACCCTAGCAATGGAATTGACATGTCTGGTGCTTTACATTAGTGGGATCATGATGTGTTACTTCTCAACTCTGGGCATAATGCTTCTTCTATCAAGGTGTAGCAATAAAAGCCTAATGGAGAGTTGCACAACATTGGAAATTTATCCTCCTACATTCAAAATTTCTATCAAGTCACATCCAAGAGAGTTAAGGAGGTAGTCCTTACAATCATGGTGCAAAATAGAGCTTTCAGTAGGTGTTCATATTGGCCTCCACAATTGGCTTGCGATCCTGGTACTTGCTTTCAAAGGACAACCAATTTTGGTGGCATATTGCTTGGTGGAAAGGAATCTTTGGGTCAAGAGGATTGTAATGTCCCCAAGTTTTCAAAAGTGACTTAATTAAATTAATCAACTAAGTTATCCAAAAATTAATTTTATATCCTAAGGATGACTTCAATTAATTAATTTAATTATAAAACATAGTGAAAATAATAAATTAATAAAATAAGTCACTTTATTTATTCGACCTAACCTTCCAAATTTTTCTAGGAGCTCTTTATAAGGAAGTTGGATGGGTGAAGTAAATCATCATCAAATGTTTGGAATTTCATTGTTTCTTTTTCTAGAGGCATGCAAGTTGAAAGAGTGTGAAGTTCTGGTGGTGAGAATATCTACCCTAGTTTACAGTTGGAAATATCATTTCAGATATTCCACTTTGTACCTACTATGTGCACTAGCTTAAGCCCTTGAAGAAATCCCTTCCAAGGTGCAAAGAGTCCCTCATATACTAAGTGAAGAGACATTTGCACTCATATTTCCTATAGCAAGGGATCGTTAAGCATATAAAGGTTCTAATTGTGAACAACACCATTCGAGGAGTCTAAGATGAATTGCGACCAACAAATCATATTTGGGAAAGGGCAGAGTTAGAGAAGATTGTGGTTGCTACCATACCTTTCCAAGTGTTGCTATGATTTCAAAGGGACAAAGAAATAATTGCTCTTGTTATTCTATGTGGGCAATTTCGCTAATGTGGATGCATGGATGCTGTCATTATGGCAACATATGATCTCTATTGAGAGCGCAGAATCTGGAATGCAAGTATGGCAAGTTGAAGGAAGAAATTGTCCAAGTATGGATACAGTGATCCTGACAGAGCATCCGATCAAGATTTAGTTGGTGACATCCACTGGAGAAATATTTTTTTTTGCGCAGTTAACTAAAGCTTCTATAGAGTATGAGGATACCCCATCTCAGTGCACATAAAGTTTGGAGTAGTACGGACAAAGTTATTCAAAGTTTACCGAAGACAGTTTTTGCAGACAGAACAGTTTTGGAGACAGTATTAGCGAAAGAGTTAAGGGATTATTTTTGCTTGTCAAAATAATGACTTAACATTATGAAGGGATGACATCCTAGATGTTTACTCTTGGATAAATATTTTGGAAGCCGACCATGTAAAGTTATTAGCTTTAATAACTCATATATTAGGCATACTTGAAATGTAATGAAATAGAGAAGTGTGATATGTAAAAAGAAAGAAAAGATAACTTGTGATAGTTGTTTATTGTGATAGCAGCAAAGGCTATTGATGTGAAGTTGTAAGCAGTGTACCATATTACAGTCAAAAATATTTTGTATTACCTGTTTGGGCAGTGAGCTCAGCTGGTGATCAGGTTTTGTAATCTAACTCCTAACAGGGTTAAGGCTTCTAACAAGGCCTAAAGTCCTTTAACCAGGACAGATCTACTATATATTGTAAATTGACTCCTAACAGGGTCCAATATCCCTAACAGGATACTTTTGATTAGTGATCTTTGTGGGTACCATCCCCACCGGGGTTTTCCCTTGGCCAGGGTTTCCTCGAGAACATATGATGTGTTATGAGTTCTTTCTATTTACTGCTATGTTTGTTAATCAGCTTGATAATCTTTGTATGCACTAAAGTAATCTATTATATCCATAAGTGGGCAAAAGAAAAAGTTTGTGAAATACTGATTCAGCCCCCCCTCTCAGTATTTCCTATTTCTAACAATTGGTATCAGAGCACAATTACTCGGAGAAGGAACATTCAAGGAAAGCTTAGCAGCTTGAGTAAGATCTCTATGGATATGGATCAACTTCAGAAGAATCTTGAAGAAGCTCTTGAATAGATTGATATGCTTACTGGTGAAAGAAACTCCTTAAGAAGAAAATATGAAGATGCAAAGAATGCTATTGACAAATTAAAAGGTAAGATTGAAGATCTGAAATCTGAAAAGAAATCTGATATGCTTGTTGAAGATTGTGATGAATTAGAAAAAGAAAATGAGATCCTTAAGCATGAGTTGAAGATAGTAAATTTGAAGCTTAGTATGAAAGATGGAAATTTGAGATCTGATAATGAAAAATTGAAAATTGAGAATGAAGATCTGAGGTCAAGACTTGAAAAGGAAACATCCGAATCTGAAAAAGTAAAAGTGCAGTATGTGGAACTTGAGAAGTATAATAAAATTGTGAAAGGTGAATTAACTCAATCTAAACAACAACTTGAAAGGCTATATTCAAAAAGTGATAAGACTGAAAAACAAATTTCTTTTGAAGAACCATTCTTTGATAGGACTGGATTTGGATATAGTATGTTTAGAACAAACCATGAAAGTAAGAAGCCAGATCTGAAGACATCTGAAAGTGTGGAGGAAATAAAGCTAGATGAGAACACATTGGAAGATCCACCTAAAGAAGAACCACCTAGAGAGAAAGAAGAATCAAAGCAAGAAGAATCAAAATAGGAAGAATCATCTAAAGGTATGCAAAGAGAATTCAAAGGTAGATGTTTTGCTTGTAATACTATTGGGCACATGAAGAGAGATTGCACAGGTAAGCAATTTAAACCTCTTAATGGACATTGTTATAATTGTCATAGTTTTGGACATAGAGCTAACGAATGTAGAAGACCTAAAGTAATTTTGAATAATTATGATAAAATGATTGGGAATACTAACAATGCAGATAAGAAATCTATTGAAGAAATGAATCAAAGAAAAGTGGTAGTATGTTTTAGATGCAACAAAGTAGGACATATTGCTAGAAATTGCAGGTCATAGATTAACCAGCAAGGATAGAGATTTGGAAACAATGAAATCATTTGTCAGATATGCAATGTCAGATATGCAACAAGTTTGGACACTCAGCAAGATTTTGCAGAATGAACAATGGAGGTTATCATCATAACCCTAACCCTAGGAACAATGCAAGAAGGAATGAAAATGCAGGAAACAAAGAGAAAGGTTGTTGTGGCAATAAAGATGAAGTAAAATTTGACAAAGGCACAGATCAAGGAGGTACAGTCAGCACTGAAAGTAGTTAGGAAGGTAATGTAACCAATGGTAAGGCTGAATCTTTACCTAACCCTTCTTTAGGTACTTAAATTATGTAAGTTTTTGTAGTTTAGGACTTAGGATTAGTGTAGATTAGGAATTTGAATGAGTTAAGTTTTGCGCAGTTAGATATAGGTTTATTATGTTGTACTAATGCTATGGTTAAGTGCGCAAAAGAAAATATTGTGTTTTGCAAGGTCGCAGAAAGTTTTATGGTTGCAGGTTTGCAGAATCAGCTTTTTGAGGTTTTAGCGGCAAAATGAATGAATGCGATGTCAGATCGAGTTAATGTGAAGTGTTATAAGGTCAAAATCAAAGTTATTATGATTACAAAGCGATTGAAAAGTGATTTGAAAGAAGAAAACTGAGTTGAGGATGATTTGAAGAAGTTTGGAAGCAGTTTGCAGCGACGATCATACCGAAACCCTAGATTTGCAAAGTTGAGGTATTTTTTGATCTTTAATCAGTTGATAAGATGGATATTTCTATGGTTCATAATGTTAAGGATAAGAATAGACCAAAGATTAAGAAAGAACCAGTAGAACCAACTAAAATTGATGACATTCTAGCATTATCATTCGTACCAGACGGAGTATTGCACATTGAGAATGTTAAAGGATATTTAGGTTGCAAGTTTGAAACTTTGGGAGATGCAGATTTTAGTGATGATTATAGGAAATTGTACAATCAAAACATGTCAGTTAAACCAGCTTATGGGCACATAGAGAACAATGAAATTATCAAATATTCCATGAAGTATGAATTCAATGATGAGGAATGTACCAAGATCATTTTAAGTAGAATCCACGATGGGAAATTCTGGATGGAGGATAGAGTTATTGATATAACTGCCGACCTAATTCATGAAGTTACTGGATTATCAAAAGTTGGAGAGATTCCACTGAATGAAAATAACATGAGAAATATTGTTTTAGATAACACTGGATCGAGTAATAATGGTAGAGGAATTGTGATAAGTAAGATTAAGCAAGATGATGTTAGGTACCTTTGCAAGATCCTAACAACTAAATTCTGTGGTAGTTCAAGGGAAGATGACATGGCTGCAGGAATGATTCATGTAGCTTATCTTATGTGTATTCAGAAGAAACCAGTAGACCTATGTGAAATTTTGAAAATTCAGTTATTTGAGAACTTAGAAAAGATCAAGAAGGCTAAGTACACACAATTTAGGTTTTCATCTCTGATAACCTATATGTTTTTCCATATTTCGAGAAGATTTCCTTACATGGTTGATTGGAGTGACAATGTGAACACAATGGAAAGAATAAACTCAGTCTACATGAAGCACCTTTTTGATAAAGTTAATGATAGTGTGAAGCTTGTATTGAAGACTTTTCAGAATATTGTTAAGAACAAATCAAGGATTCCTCAATCCTTAGTTGAAAAGCATAGAGATGACATTTGTTTTATGGTTGACACTGATTTCACCTACATTGAAGCAATTGAGCCTAGAATGGAATTCATAGACCCTCTTAGCTATGAAATATCTGAAGCAGAAATAGTAGGATATGTGAATAGATTGTTAAAGTGTGAGTTGGATGGTCATGCAAATAGGTTTGGAACATATGAAGAGAATTTCAACTCTGCAATAAGTTTGAGAGAAAAGAAGCAATCTAGTAAGAGAGTTGAATCTACTATGAAGAAAATATTGAAAGAATCTGGTATGTCAAGTCATGAGTTTGACATAGCTAAGAAGACTACAGAAGCCTTGAAGCAAAGTGAAAATCTTGTAATTTCACCTAAGACATCAAGTGCAGATCCTATTGATCCTATTGCAGTAAAGGTAAAAGTTGAAGTACCTAAAAAAGATGAAGGAGATAAATCTTTTTCTCCTATTCCTAGCAAAAGAGTAAAAGTGAGTGCAACAGGACCCGGCAAGAGACAGAAAGTGGTTGTACCACCTATACCTAGAAATGTAGCAGTAATTAAAGATGATGATGTAGTTTCAATCAAGAAGAAAACTTGGAAACCAAGAATTGAAAGAGTTAATGAAGATATATTGAAGCATGGAGACTTCACTAAGTTGAATAAATTCTATGATCTATATGGATCATTTGACAGATTGAACTTTGAAAATGCAATGGTTACACATATGATTGTGGCAGATAAGAAACTTAGCACTATTCATGGTAAGATCCCAGAAGATTTGTATAACAGACTTGTGAATAGAAAATAGAGAGCACAAGAAGAGGACATAAAGATGAGAGAACATGTAATCAGACAGTTCTGTGAAGTTAAGGATGAAGATCATTTGAAGAGATTCTTGAAGTCTCTTGGAACTTTATTGAGAACTAAGAGAAGAACAATCCTTATAATGGGAGGCAAAAAGGAGGAAGTACAGAAAGAGACAGAGCAAGCAGTAATGCAAGTTCTTGCAGATATAGTTGCAGAAAAGCATGTTGAATCAGACCCTCAACAGAAGCAATCAGAGGAACTGCATACAGAGGAAGTTGGTATTGAAGAAGTTCCATCTTCTTCACATATCAATATTGGCAAAGAATTAATGGATATTGAAGGCACCAAAGTGACTCTAGAATCAGATGATGCAATATATCATGATCTAGGAAACATTGTTGACAATTTGGCTTTGGGAGAGCAAGAAAAGGTCATAGAATCAAAGAAGAATACAAAGGTAGAGGAAGCACCAACTATATCAAAATCAGTTCCAACAAAGCAGTCAGTTAAAGGCAAACAAATTTTGACAGAGGCCACTATCTCTAGTGCACCTTCTATACCAGTTGAAGACATTAGTGCACCTGAAAGTAAGAAGAGGCATATTGGTTCAATGTTTGAAGACCTTGGAAAATAAGTTGAAGATGATGATCAGCTTGAGTTCATCACATCTCTGAATAAAATTATTGGAAAGAATAAGAAGGTGAAAGACCTTGAAGGCAAAGTTAGAGTTTTGACAGAGAAACTTGAGAGTGTGATCAGCACTAAGGTATCTGAATCGGATCCACTTGAGAAAGTTAAAATGTTGAAGAGGATAATAAGATCAGAGAGAAGTTAGATGCTATTACAGCTGAGACAAACACCTTGACAAGCCCTAATGTCAAGATAAGTTCTGTAGAGAAGAACATAAGGAAATTGAAAGATGAAATCAGAATGTTAGCAGAGGAGAAGAACAGAAAGATGATCAAGTTTAACATCTTGAGAGAGCATGTCTCAATCAAGATATCAATTGTTGAAGATCAAATTGAGCAGTGTCTTTAAGCAAAGACATCATTTCAGAAGTTTAGCTTCAATTCCCTGAAAGATTATCAGATAGCAGCATACGGATTGAGTACTCTACTCAATGTTGTTGAATCCATCAGGAAGATATGGGAGAAAGATTTTGAATCTTGGAAGTTAGAGTTTTGTGATTGTGTTGCAAGCCTACCGGCTTTGCAATAACTGATAATAAGGTATAAAGTTTTTGAAATTTTTGTACACCCTATCTTTGTCATTGTTGTCAAAGGGGGAGAGATAGCAGAAAATTGAATATATGTTGAGGAAGGATACTCATAGGGGGAGCTATTCTATGGAGTATGATATTGTATAACTTTTGACCACAATTTTGTATAAGTGTTTTTGAAGTTTTGTTTGCACACTTAGCTAATTTTCCCATATGTTGCCACCAATGACAAAGGGGGAGATTGTTGGCAATTTGGCTAATGTGGATGCATAGATGTTGTCATTATGGAAACATATGATCTCTATTGAGAGTGCAGAATCTGGAATGCAAGTATGGCAAGTTGAAGGAAGAAATTGTCTAAGTATGGATACAGTGATCCTAACAGAGCACCCGATGAAGATTTAGTTGGCGACGTCCACTGGAGAAATATTTTTGTTTGTGTAGTTAACTGAAGCCTCTATAGAGTATGAGGATACCCCATCTCAGTGCACATAAAGTTTGGAGCAGTACGGACAAAGTTATTCAAAGTTTACCGAAGATAGTTTTTGCAGACAGAACAGTTTTGGAGACAGTATTAGCGAAAGAGTTAAGGGATTATTTTTGCTTGTCAAAATAATGACTTAACATTATGAAGGGATGACATCCTAGATGTTTACTCTTGGATAAAGATTTTGGAAGCCAACCATGTAAAGTTATTAGCTTTAATAATTCATATATTAGGCATACTTGAAATGTAATGAAATAGAGAAGTGTGATATGTAAAAAGAAAGAAAAGATAACTTGCGATAGTTGTTTATTGTGATAGCAGCAAAGGCTATTGATGTGAAGTTGTAAGCAGTGTACCATATTACAGTCAGAAACATTTTGTATTACCTGTTTGGGCAGTGAGCTCAGTTGGTGATCAGGTTTTGTAATCTAACTCCTAACAGGGTTAAGGCTTCTAACAAGGCCTAAAGTCCTTTAACCAGGACAGATCTACTATATATTGTAAATTGACTCCTAACAAGGTCCAATATCCCTAACAGGATACTTTTGATTAGTGATCTTTGTGGGTACCATCCCCACCAGGGTTTTCCCTTGGCCAGGGTTTCCTCGAGAACATATGATGTGTTATGAGTTCTTTCTATTTACTGCTATGTTTGTTAATCAGCTTGATAATCTTTGTATGCACTAAAGTAATCTATTATATCCATAAGTGGGCAAAAGAAAAAGTTTGTGAAATACTGATTCACCCCCCCCCCCTCTCAGTATTTCCTATTTCTAACATTCTATTAATTGATTAAGGAATGCTTTTTGTCTCAGTATGAATGTGTGGAAGGATACAATTATTATCATGTAGACAATGCTTTCTTTTCAAACATCGAGCCAATCCATTTCCCATGCATCCCTAAAACTAAACATTTTAAAGTATCAAGCAAGCCACTATGAAAATATCACTCAAGGAAAATATTAGAAAATTATTGGTTCAAATCAGTCAAGGATATCATAGTCTTTTGGAATAAAATAAATTATGACACACTCAAATTTCTTTCAAAACCTGATACTCATAAATACAATAATATTAAGAGCATACCACCCTCTAGATTGGTTCAACCATTTTCTAATCTCTATTAATGTCTTAACAACAATACGCCAAAAAGAAATTCTAGTTATACACTCCTATGATTGGTGCAGGGGCACCTGACAAGGCAAGGAGACCAATGAAGACCTTGAGACATGAGGAAGACCATGGAAGGGTCCTGAGGTTAAATTATAATGTTTTAATGCCCGTTATGGTGCTTCATTATAATTAATTGAATGCATTGGCAAAATGTCCAAAGGGGCCTAGTAAGGACCCTAGGACTAAAAAAAATTTAAAATGGCCAATAAGTGCCAATAGAATAACTAGGGATAAATGAGTCAATAATAATGTAATTTGGTCCTTATGAGATCAAAATGAATAAGTTTGAAGTCCATAAGTTATTACGATTCAAGTAATTATGAGTTTAAAATTCAAAATTTTGAATCCTAATGAATAGTGCCAATTAGGAGGGAAAGTATGTTTAAGACTCTAAATGAGCTTGTAATCATTTGAAACCGACTTGTATCTATTGGAAAGAGTAGTTAGAGGTTATTTAAAGCCTTAGAAGGCATTTGATGAAGGGAGACATGTCTGGTATGGATTTGTATGGACTGGAACAACAATCTCAATAAAAACAATCATTTTCTTGAATTTTCTTGTGTTCATTTCATATTTTATTGATTGTTTTGATTGTTGGAGCATTAAGGATGAAGTAAGAATGAACTTAGAAGTGTTTAATATCATGTTGGATGATTGGGTAACTCCATTTGATCAAATTTACATTCATAGTGCTGACTGTGCCTAAAAATCTAAGTTTTATCATTGATTTTAAGGAAAAAAAATGAAGTCTAGAGCCATTCCATGAATGTAGGAACCTGATTCTCATGGAATGGACTATAATTGACTTGTATATTATGAATTTGATCTTATAATATACATGAGAAGTGGTTATGAGGATCTGCAACAGGATTGTCCCCTAGGAAAGGGCATTCAAAGTGTGTCATGGCTATAGCAACACAAGATTTTCCATAATGAGGGTATGTTTTTATGTTGGATAGTGTTAGAGGATGTCCAAGACATGGTGAAGAAAGTTTGGTTGAACCCTGGAAGTGAGGGGAAGTTCCTTAACTAGAAGGCCCTAGTTTTAGGCTTGTTTGAAGGAGGGTTTTGGGGTTTGCCTATGAAATGGATGCATAGGACCTTAGAACCTTGAAAATCATTTGTTTTGCATCAAAAGTGAAGATTTCTGAAAGTTGTGGGGTTTATGGTGAAGTATCTCAAATAGTTTCTTTGTAAAATGGCCCAATTAGGCCTAGGAGCAAAAGTGGAGCACCAATTTTACATACACCTAGTTGAAAGGAGTGATAGTTGATTTTATAGTACATTTAATAACTTCCAAAAGGGTATCTAGAAGTGTATTTTTTTAGGAAATTTTTTTGGGGAAATTCTGATAAAAATGAAGATTACCCATTTGACAGGGCTACTATGTAGGAGGCCTAGTTTGGGACAATAATTAGAGAATTTGATCAAAAGGTTGTTTTGGGGAGTTAATACATATTGAATCAATTTTAAATAGGTTTGATAAGACCCTAGGATGGCTTGGAAAAAGCCTTGGGTATTTGGATTTTTTTAACCCTTATTGGTGAAAGAAGGCCTAGTGGAGAAACTAGGAAACATAGAGTGTTAATGGACAGCTTGTGGAGCCTCTTAATCGTAGAATGAATTGATCAATGGGCTCTGCATCAAATTGGCATCAGAGTGAGAACATCTAGGAATTTGAATCCTATATAGGTGAATATGGCTTTGACAAGGTCAGAGAGGGAGATGCTACATGCATTGAAAGCGTGGAAAGAGTTTAGGAAAAATGAGAGGAAGAATAAAGAGGAAGAAGAGAGGATACAAGAATAAGAGTTGAAGAGGATAAAGAACCCAATGTTGAAGAGGTTAAAGGAGATATAAAAGATAAAAATTCTGGTGAAGACAACAAGGAGTCAAATCTTGAAGGGCTTAAGGGCTTGACCATGAAGAGGAAGTTATCGTTGGGTCTATGGTATGTCCTTTGAATGTAGAAATGAGTACTATATAGCAAGGTACCTTGAAGAAAACACAAGAGGAGGCTAATGATGTAACCTTAGAAGTTGCAGATGATTTGGTATGCCAAGGGTAATGGCAAAAAGAAGAAGATAACTAGATGGTGATGTTTGATATTGTCTCATATGAAGAGACTCAAGTTGGTTTGGTGGGCTATGAGGATGCTCAAGAATTAGTTTATTCTCCAAGCATGGAGGTGTGGCATGTTGGTAGAGTCAAGGAAGACCAATGTCTTTGGTAGGAACTTGTGGTCAGTTTGCAGATGCTTACAACAATAGTGGTGATGCACATGCTGGTGTGGATGTTAGAAAGTAGGGGACATCAACAGGTTCACATTTTTTCCATCGGAGGCAAGCCCGTAGTAAAGATGAAGGAAAGAAATGGAGGACAACATCAAGAAAGGATACCATGGGTCAAGAAATATGAACTTTTCAAACCAAGAATTAAAATGAAGAATATTTTATTTTCTAACATGTTTATTGCATGCACTTCCATGAGGACTTGGAAGAATTTCAAAAGTGGGGAGTATGGTGCAGGGGCACATGACAAGGAAAGGAGACCAATGAAGACCTTGATGCATGAGGAAGACCATGGAAGGGTTCTAAGGTTAAGTTATAATTTTTTAATGAATATTATGACTCTTCATTGTAATCAATTGAATGTATTGATAAAATGTCCTAAGGGGCCTGGTAAGGACCCTAGGACCAAAAAATGTAAAAATGGTTGATAAGTGCCAATAGGATAACAAGGGATAAATGAGTCAATAATAATGTAATTTGGTTCTTGTAAGATCAAATTTATTATGAGTTTATTAAGTTATTAGGAGTCAAGTAATTATCAGTTTAAAATTCAAATTTTTTAATCCTAACAACTAGTGCCAATTAGGAGGGAAAGTACGTTTAAGGGTCTAAATGGACTTGTAATCATTTGAAACTGACTTGGATCAGTTGGGGAGGGTAGTTAGAGATCATTTAAATCCTTGGAAGGCATTTGATGAAGGGAGACATTCCTAGTATAGATTTGTACGACTGGGATAACAATCTCAATAAAAATAGTCATTTTCTTATATTTTCTTCTGTTTATTTCATGTTTTATTGATTTTTTCATTTTTGGAGCATTAATGATGAATTGGGAATCAAGTTATAAGAGTTTTATATCCTGTTGGATGATTGGATAAATCCATTTGATCAGATTTACATTCATAGTGCTAACTGTCCCTAAAAATCTGAGTTTTATCATTGATTTGAAGGCAAAAAAAAGAAGTCTAGAGCCATTCCATCAAATTTAGGACCTTGATTCTCATGGAATGTACTCTAAATGAATCTTATATTATGAATTTGGTCTTATAATGTGCAGGAGAAGTGGTTATGGGGGTCTACAATGGGACTATCCCCTTGGAAAGGGCATGAAAAGTGTGTCACAACTATGGTAGTAGAGGATCTGCCATAATGAGGGCATATTTTTTATGTTGGAGAGTGTTAGAGGATGTCCAATACATGATGAAGAAAGTTTGGATAAACCATGGAAGTGAGGGGAAGTTCCCTAACTAGAAGGCCCTAGTTTTAGGCTTGTTTTAAGGAGGGTTTTGGGGTTTTCCTATAATATGGATGCATAGGACCTTAGAACCTTGAAAATCATTTGTTTTCCATTAAAATTGAAGACTACTGAAGGTTGTGGGGTTTGGCATGAGGTATCTCACATAGTTGTTTTTTAAAATGGCACAATTAAGCCTAGGAGCAAAAGTGAAGCAACAATATTCCGTACCCCTGGTCCAAATGAGTGATAATTTATTTTGAAGTATGTTTAGTAACTTCCAAAAGGGTATATGGAAGTGTTTTTTTTTTTGCATGTTGTTTGGGCAAATTCTGAGAAAAGTGAAGATTACCCGTTTGATAGGGCTACTAGGTAGGAGGCCTAGTTTGGGACAACAATTAGATAATTTGATCAAAAGGGTTTTTTGGGGAGTTGGTACCTATTGAATAAAGTTGAAATAGGTATGATAAGACCCTAGGATGGCATGGAAAAAGTCTTGGGGGTTTGGAGTTATTTAACCCTTATTGGTGTGAGAAGCCCTAGTGCAAAAACTAGGAAACATAGAGTGTTAATGGACAACTTGTGGAGCCTCTTGATTTTGGGTTCTAAATCAAATTCGTATCAGAGCGTGAAGATCTGGGAATATGAATCATAGATAAGTGAAGATGGATTTTGCAAGGTTAGAGAGGGATATGCTACAAGCATTGAAAGAGTGGAAAGAATTTAGGGAAAATGAGAGGAAGAAGAGAGGATACAAGAAGAAGACTTAAGTAGATTGGAAAAAGCCTTAGAGGAGAATGAGGCCAAAATAAAGAATCTTGCATAGATTCTAGTGCAACAACAAGAGGATGAAGAACCCAATGTTGAAGGGGTTGAAGGAGATAGAAGACAAAGATGTTGATGAAGACAACAAGGATTCAAGTCTTGAAGGGCTTGAACATGAAGAGGAAGTTATGATTGGGACTGTGTTATGTCATTTGAACTTAGAAATGGGTATTATGCAGAAAGGTACCTTGAAGTCAGCAAGAGAGGAGGCTAATTATGTAGCCTTAGAATTTGTAGATGATTTGGTATGCCAAGGGTAATGGTAGAAAGAAGAAGATAAACACGTGATCATGTATGGTCTCATATGAAGAGACTCAAGTTGGTTTTGTGGGCCATGAGGAGGATCAAGAATTGGTTTATTCTCCAAGCATGGAGGTGTTGCATGTTGGTGGAGTCAAGGAAGAACAATGTCTTTGTGAGGCACTTGTGGTTAGCTTGCGGATGCTTACAACAACAGTGGTGATGCACATGTTGGTGCAGATGTTAGAAAGTAGTGGACAACAACAGGTTCACATTTTTCCCATGGGAGGAAAGCCCAAAGTAAAGATGAAGGAAAGCAGTGGAGGACAACATCAAGAAAGGATACCATGGGTCAAGAAAATGACCTTTTCAAACCAAGAGATAAAATGAAGAATATTTTTTTTTCTAACATGTTTATTGCAGGCACTTCCAAGAGGAATTGGAAGAATTTCAAAAGTGAGTATGGTGTAGGGGCACCTAAGAAGGAAAGGAGACCATTGAAGACCTTGAGGTATGAGGATGACCATGGAAGGGTCCTAAGGTTAAATTAAAATATTTTAATGCCTATTGTGGATCTTCATTGTAATGAATTGAATGTATAGGAAAAATGTCCTAAGGGGCTTGACAAGGACCCTAGGACCAAAAAATGTAAAAATGGTCAATAAGTGCCAATAGGATAACTAGGGATAAATGAGTCAACAATAATGTAATTTGGTCCTTGTAAGATCAAAATGAATAAGTTTGAAGTCCATAAGTCATTAGGAGTCAAATAATTATGAGTTTAAAATTCAAAATTTTGAATCCTAACGGCTAGTGCCAATTAGGAGGGAAAGCATGTCTAAGGGTCTAAATGGACTTGTAGTCATTTGAAACTGACTTGGATCAGTTGGGAAGGGTAGTTAGAGGTTATTTAAAGCCTTGCAAGGCATTTGATGAAGGAAGACATGCCTGGTACAGATTTGTATGGATTGGAACAATAATCTCAATAAAAATAATCATTTTCTTGTGTTCATTTCATGTTTTATTAGGTGTTTTGATTGTTGGAGCATTAAGGATGAATTAGGAATCTTGTTATAAGTGTTTTATACCCTTTTGGATGATTGGGAAACTCCATTTGATCAAATTTACATTCATAGTGGTGACTATCCTTAAAAATATGAGTTTTATCATTGATTTGAAGGAAAACAAATGAAGTCTAGAGCCATTCCATGAATGTAGGACTCTGATTCCCATGGAGTGGACTCCAAATGACTTGTATATGATGAATTTGATCTTATAATGTGCAGGATAAGTGGTTATGGGGGTCTACAACGAGACTGTCCCCTAGGAAAGGGCATAAAAAGTATGCCATGGCTATAGCAGTAGAGGATCTTCCATAATGAGGGCATGTTTTTATGTTGCACAATGTTAGAGGATGTCCAATACATGTTGAATAAAGTTTGGTTGTACCCTAGAAGTGAGGTGAACTGCCTTAACTAGAAGACACTAATTTTAGGCTTATTTTAAGGAGGGTTTGGGGGTTTCCTATTAAATGGATGCATAGGACCTTAGAACCCTAAGATACTTTTTTTTGTAGCAAAACTGAAGACTACTGAAGTTTTTTTCATTTGGGGTGAAGTATCTCACATAGTTGCTTTGTAAAATAGCCCAATTAGGCCTAGGAGAAAAAGTCGAGCAACAATTTTCTGTACACATGGTCCAAAGGAGTGATAGTTTATTTTGAAGTATGTTTAGTAACTTCCAAAAGGGTATCTGTAACCATATTGTTTTTGGCAAGTTATTTGCGAAAATTTTGAGAAAAGTAAAGATTACTTGTTTGACAGGGCTTCAAGGTAGCAGGCCTAGTTTGGGACAACAGTTAGAGAATTTGATCAAAAGGGTGCTTTGGGAGTTGGTACCTATCGAGTCAAGTTGAAATAGGTGTGATAAGACCCTATAATGGCTTGTAAAAAGTCTTAGAGGTTTGGGGTTGTTTAACCCTTATTGGTGCAAGATTTCCTAGTGGAGAAACTGGGAAATGTAGTGTTAATGGACAACTTGTGGAGCCTCTTGGTCTTGAGCTCTGCATCAAATCGGTATCAGAGTGAGAAGATCTGGGAATATGAATCCTTGATAGGTGATGATGACTTTGACAAGGTCAGAGAGGGAGATGCTACAAGCATTGAAAGAGTGGAAAGAGTTTAGGATAAATGAGAGGAAGAAGAAAGAGGAAGAAGAGAGGAGACAAGAAGAAGAGTTAAGGAGATTGGAAAAATCCTTAGAGGAGAATGAGGCCAAAATAAAGATGCTTGCAGAAATCCTAGTGCAAAAACAAGAGGATGAAGAACGCAATGTTGAAGAGGTTGAAATAGATATAGAAGACAAAAATGTAGGTGAAGACAGCAAGGAGTCAAGTCTTGAAAGGCTTAAACATGAAGATGAAGTTATGATTGGGACTGTGTTATGTACTTTGAATGTACAAATGGGTAATTTGCAGCAAGGTACCTTGAAGACAACACAAGAGAATGCTAATGATGTAGCCTTAGAAGTTGCAAATGATTTTGTATTCCGAGGAGAATGGAAGAAAGAAGAAGATATTCAGATGGTGATGTCTAATATGGTCTCATATGAAGAGACTCAAGTTGGTTTGGTGGGCCATGAGGAGGCTCAAGTATTGATTTATTCTCCAAGCATGGAGGTGTGGCATGTTGGTGGAGTCAAGGAAGATGAGTGTCATTAGGAGGCACTTGTGGTCAATTTTTAGATGTTTACAACAATAGTGGTGATGCACATGTTGGTGCAGATGTTAGACAATAGTGGACAACAACAGGTTCACATTTTGTCAATGGGAGGCAAGCCTAAAGTAAAGTTGAAGGAAAGAAATGGAGGACTGTATCAAGAAAGGATACCATGGGTCAAGAAAGATGACCTTTTCAAACCAAGAATTAAAATGAAGAATATTTTGTTTTCTAACATGTTTATTATAGGCACTTCCAAGAGGACTTGTAAGAATTTCAAAAGTGGGGAATATCGTGCAGGGGCAACTGACAAGGCAAGGAGACCAATGAAGACCTTGAGGCATGAGGAATACCATGGAAGGGTCCTGATGTTAAATTATAATGTTTTAATTCCTATTATGGCTCTTCATTTTAATTAATTGAATGTATAAGCAAAATATCCTAAGGGGCATGGTAAGGACCCAAGGACCAAAAAATGTAAAAATGGCCAATAAGTGCCAATAGGGTAACTAGGGATAAATGAGTCAAAAATAATGTAATTTGGTCCTTATGAGATCAAAATGAATAATTTTTAAGTCCATAAGTTATTAGGATTCAAGTAATTATGAGTATAAAATTCAAATTTTTGAATCCTAATGGCTAGTGCCAATTAGGAGGGAAAGTATGTTTAAGGGTCTAAATGGACAAGTAATCATTTGAAATTGACTTGGATTGTATGGGAAGGGTAGTTAGAGGTTATTTAAAGCCTTGGAAGGCAATTGATGAAGGGAGACATACATGGTAGGGATTTTTATGGAGTGGGACAACAATCTCAATAGAAAATAATCATTTTCTTGCATTATCTTGTGTTCATTTCATGTTTTATTGATTGTTTTGATTTTGGCTCATTAAGGATGAAGTAGGAATCAATTTATAAGTGTTTTATACCCTTTTGGATGATTGGGTAACTCCATTTGATCAAATTTACATTCATAATGCTGACTTTCCCTAAAAATATGAGTTTTATCATCGGTTTGAAGGCCAAAAATTGAAGTCTAGAGCCAATCCATGAATGTAGGACCCTTATTATCATGGAATGAACTCTAAATGACTTGTATATTATGAATTTGATCTTATAATGTGCAGGAGAAGTGGTTATGGGGGTCTACAACAGGGACTTTCCATTAGGAAAGGGCAGGAAAAGTGTGCCATGGCTATAGCAGCAAAGGATCTGCCATAATGAGGGCATGTTTTTATGTTGGATAGTGGTAGAGGATGTCCAAGACATGCTGAAGAAAGTTTGGTTGAAACCTAGGATTTAGGGGAAGTGCCTTAACTAGAAGGCGCTAATTTTAGGCTTGTTTTAAGGAGGGTTTGCCTATCAAATGGATGAATAGGACCTTAGAACCCTGAAAATCTTTTGTTTTGCATCAAAAGTGAATACAATAGAAGGTTGTGGGGTTTGGGGTGAAGTATATCACATAGATGCTTTATAAAATGGCCCAATTAGGCCTATGAGAAAAAGCAGAGCAACAAATTTCCGTACACCTGGTCTGAAAGGGTATCTGGAAGTGTATTTTGTTTGGAAAGTTCTTTGAGAAAATTATGAGAAAAGTGAAGATTACCCATTTGACATGGCTACTAGGTAGGAGGTCTAGTTTGGGACAACAATAAGAGAATTTTATCAAAAGGATGTTTTGCGGAGATGGTACCTATTGAATCAAGTTGAAATAGGTGTGATACTTGACTCTAGGATGGCTTGGAAAAGGCCTTAGGGTTTTGGATTTTTTTAACCCTTATTGGTGCAAGAAGGCCTAGTGGAGAAACTAGGAAACATAGAGTGTTAATGGACAGCTTGTGGAGCCTCTTGATCTTGGAAATGAATTAATCAATGGGCTCTACATCAATTGGTATTAAAGCGAGAAGATATGGGAATATGAATCCTAGATAGGTGAAGATGGCTTTGACAAGGACAGAGAGGGAGATACTAAAAGCATTGAAAGAGTGGAAAAAGTTTAGGAAAAATGAGAGGAAGAAGAGAGGAGACAAGATGAAGAGTTAAGGAGATTGGAAAAAGTCTTAGAGGAAAATGAGGTCGGATTAAAGAATCTTGTAGAAATCCTAGTGCAACAATAAGAGGATGAAGAACCCAATGTTGAATGGGTTGAAGGAGATATAGAAGACAAAGATGTTGGTGAAGACAACAATGAGTCAAGTCTTCAAGGGCTTGAACTGTTACAAGTAGTGGTTGTCGTTGTACCAAAAGATTGACATGTTAATGCCTGATACAACCAAAAGACTTATAGAAGACACAGGAGGTAGTTAAGCCATGTTGCGAACCCCGTGAGGGATGCTAGCCCACTACCAACAATTCCCCCTCCCAGCGTCACTCGTTGTGGCCTGCATGGATTCAAACCTGTGACCAAGCTCTGATACCACTTTTTACAAGTAGTGGTTGTTGTTGTACCAAAAGATCGACCTGTTAATGCCCGATATAACCACTAGACTTATGGAAGACACATGAGGCGGTAAAGCCATGTCGCAAACCCCACGAGGGACGCTGGCCCACTACCAACATGAACATGAAGAGGAAATTATGATAGGGACTTTGTTATGTCCTTCGAATGTAGAAATCAATACCATGCAGCAAGGTACATTGAATACAACACAAGAGGAGGCTAATGATGTAGCCTTAGAAGTTGCAGATGATTTGGTATGCCAAGGAGAATGACAGAAAGAAGAAGATAATCAGATGGTGATGTCTAATATGGTCTCATATGAAGAGACTCAAGTTAGTTTGATTGTCCATGAGGAGGCTCAAGAATTGGTTTATTCTCCAAGTATGGAGGTGCGGCATGTTGGTGGAGTCAATGAAGAGCAGTTTCTTTGGGAGGCACTCATGGTCAATTTGCAAATGCTTACAACAACAGTGGTGATGCACATGCTGGTGTAGATGTTAGATAGTAGTGGACAACAACAGGTTCACATTTTTTCCATGGGAGGCAAGCCCAAAGAAAAGATGAAGGAAAGAAATGGAGGACAACATCAAACAAGATGACCTTTTCAAACCAAGTGTTAAAATGAAGAATATTTTATTTTCTAACATATATATTGCAAGCACTTCCAAGAGGACTTGGAAGAATTTCAAAAGTGAGAGTATGGTGCAAGGGCACCTGACAAGGCAAGGAGACCAATGAAGATCTTGAGGCATGAGGAAGACCATGGAAGGGTAACGAGGTTAAATTATAATGTTTTAATGCCTATTATGGCTCTTCATTGTAATGAATTGAATGTTTTGGCAAAATGTCCTAAGGGACCTGGTAAGAATCCTACGACCAAAAAATCTAAAAATGGCCAATAAGTGCAAATAGGATAACTAGGGATAAATGAGTCACCAATAATGTAATTTGGTCCTGATGAGATTGAAATGAATAATTTTAAAGTCCATAAGTTATTAGTAGTAGAGTAATTATAAGTTTAAAATTCAAATTTTTGAATCCTAACAACTAGTGCCAATTAGGAGGGAAAGTATGTTTAAGCATCTAAATGGACTTGTAATCATTTGAAACCAACTTGGATCGGTTAGGAAGGATAGTTAGAGGTTATTTAAATCCTTGGAATGTATTTGATGTAGGGAGACATACCTGGTACAAATTTGTAGGGACTGGGGACACCAATCTCAATCAAAACAATCATTTTCTTGCATTTTCTTGTGTTCATTTCATGTTTTATTGATTTTTTTTATTGTTGGAGAATTAAGGATGAAGTTGGAATCAATTTATAAGTGTTTTATACCCTTTTGAATGACTGGGTAACTCCATTTATTTTAAGGCAAAAAAATGAAGTCTAGAGCCATTCCATAAATGTAGGACCTTGATTCACATGTAATTGATTCTAAATGACTTGTATTTTATGAATTTGATCTTATAATGTGCAAGAGAAGCGGTTATGGGGGTCTACAACAGGACTGTCCCCTACGAAAGGGCATGAAAAGTGTGCCATGGCTATAGCAACAGAGGATCTATCATAATGAGGGCATGTTTTTATGTTGTAAAATGTTAGAAGATGTCTAAGAATTATTGAAGAAAGTTTGGTTGAGCCTTGGAAGTGAATTGAATGTATTGGCAAAATATCCTAAGGGGCCTGGTAAGGACCCTAGGACCAAAAAATGTAAAAATGGCCAATAAGTGCCAATAGGATAACTAGGGATAAATGAGTCAACAATAATGTAATTTGGTCCTTATGAGATCAAAATGAATAAGTTTCAATTCCATAGGTTATTAGGAGTTAAGTAATTATGAGTTTAAAATTCAAATTTTTGAATCCTAACAGCTAGTGCCAATTAGGAGGGAAAGTATGTTTAAAGGTCTAAATGGACTTGTAATCATTTGAAACTGACTTGGATTGGTTAGGAAGGGTAGTTAGAGGTTATTTAAAGCCTTGGAAGACATTTGATGAAGGGAAACACACCTAGTATGGATTTGTATGGAATGGTACAACAATCTCAATAAAAATAGTCATTTTCTTGTGTTCATTTCATGTTTTATTGATTTTTTTCATTGTTGGAGCATTAAGGATGAATTAGGAATCAAGTTATAAGTGTTTTATACCCTATTGGATGATTGGGTAACTCCATTTGATCAGATTTACATTCATAGTGTTGACTATCCCTTAAAATCTGAGTTTTATCATTGATTTGAAAGCAAAAAATAAACTCTAGAGCCATTCCATGAATGTAGGACCTTGATTCTCATGGAATGGACTCTAAATGACTTGTATACTATAAATTTAATATTATAATATTTAGGAGAAGTGGTTATGGGGATCTACAACGGGAATGTCCCCTAGGAAAGGACATGAAAAGTGTGCCATGGCTATAGCAGCAGAGGAGCTGCCATGACAAGGGCATGTTTTTATGTTTCACAATGTTAGAGGATGTCCAAGACATGCTGAAGAAATTTTGGTTGAACTATAGAAGTGAGGGGAAGTGCCTTAACTAGAAGGCCCTAGTTTTAGGCTTGTTTTAAGGAGGGTTTTGGGGTTTTCCTATCAAAAGGATGCAAAGGACCTTAGAACCATGAAAATCCTTTGTTTTGCATCAAAATTGAAGACTACTAAAGGTTGTTGGGTTTGGGGTGAAGTATCTCACATAGTTTCTTTGTAAAATGGCCCAATTAGGCTTAGGAGCAAAAGTGGAGCAGCATTTTTTCGTACACTTGGTCCAAAGGAGTGATAATTTATTTTGTAGTATGTTTAGTAACTTTCAAAGGTGTATCTAGAAGTGGATTTTGTTTGGAAAGTTGTTTGGGAAAATTCTGAGAAAAGTGAAGATTACCCGTTTGACAGGCTACTAGGGAGGAGGCCTAGTTTGGCACAACAATTAGAAAATTTGATCAAAAGGGTGTTTTGGGGAGTTGGTACCTATTGAATAAACTTGAAATAGATGTGATAAGACCCTAGAATGGCTTGGAAAAATTCTTTGGGGTTTGGAGATGTTTAACCCTTATTGGTGCAAGAAGGCCTAGTGGAGAAACTAGGAAACATAGAGTGTTAATGGACAACTTGTGGAGCCTCTTGATCTTGGAATAAATTGATCAATACTCTCTCCATAAAATTGGTATCAGAGTGAGAAGATATGAAAATATGAATCCTAGATAGGTGAAGATAACTTTGACAAGGTTAGAGAGGGAGATGCTACAAGCATTGAAAGAGTGGAAAGAGTTTAGGAAAAATAAGAGGAAGAAGAAAGAGGAGGAAGAGAGGAGACAAGAAGAAGAGTTAAGGAGATTGGAAAAAGCCTTAGAGGAGAATGAGGCCAAAATGAAAAAGATTGCAAAAATCCCAGTGAAACAACAAAAGGATGCAGAACCCAATGTTGAAGGGGTTGATGGAGATATAGAGGACAAAGATGTAGATGAAGACAGCAAGGAGTCAAGTCTTGAAGGGCTTGAACATGGAGAGGAAGTTAGGATTGGGACTGTGTTATGTCATTTGATTGTAGAAATGAGTACTATGCAGCAAGGTACCTTGAAGACAACACAAGAGGAGGCTAATGATGTAGCCTTAGTTGCAAATGATTTGGTATGCCAAGGAGAATAGAAGAAAGAAGAAGATAATCAAATGGTGATGTCTGATATGGTCTCATATGAAGAGACTCGAGTTGGTTTGGTGGGCCATAAGGAGGCTCAAAAATTGGTTTATTCTCCAGGTATGGATGTGTAGTATGTTGGTGGAGTCAAGGAAGAGCAGTGTCTTTGGGAGGCACTTGTGGTCAGTTTGCAGATGCTTACAACAATGGTGGTGATGCACATGCTGGTGCAGATGTTATACAGTAGTGGATAACGGTAGGTTCACATTTTGCCAATGGGAGGCAAGCCCAAATTAAAGATGAAGGATAACAATGGAGGACAGAATCAAGAAAGGATACCATGGGTCAAGTGAGATGACCTTTTCAAACCAAGAGTTAAAATGAAGAATATTTTGTTTACTAACATGTTTATTGCGAGCACTTCCAAGAGGACATGGAAGAATTTCAAAAGTGGGGAGTATGGTGCAAGAGCACCTGACAAGGCAAGGAGACCAATGAAGACCTTGAGGCATGAGGAAGACCATGGAAGGGTCTTGAGGTTAAATTATAATGTTTTAATGCCTATTATCACTCTTCATTATAATTAATTGAATGTATGGGCAAAATGTCCTAAGGGGCCTGGTAAGGACCCTAGGACCAAAAAATGTAAAAATAACCAATAAGTACCAATAGGATAACTAGGGATAAATGAGTCAGCAATAATGTAGTTTGGTCCTTATGAGATCAAAATGAATAATTTTGAAGTCCATAAGTTATTAGGAGTCAAGTAATTATGAGTTTCAAATTCAAATTTTTGAATCCTGAAGGCTAGTGCCAATAAGGAAGGAAAGTATGTTTAAGGGTCTAAATGGACATGTAATCATTTGAAACTGACTTGGATCAGTTGGGAAGGGTGGTTAGAGGTTATTTAAATCCTTTGAAGGCATTTGATAAAGGGAGATATGCCTGGTATAGATTTGGACGAACTCAGACAATAATCTCAATAAAAATAGTCATTTTCTTGTATTTTATTGTGTTCATTTCATGTTTTATTGATTGTTTTTATCATTGGAGCATTAAGAATAAAGTAGGAATCAATTTATAAGTGTTTTATACCCTATTGGATGATTGGGAAACTCCATTTGATCATACTTACATTCATAGTGCTGATTGTCCCTAAAAATATGAGTTCTATCATTGATTTGAAGGCAAAAAAATGAAGTCTAGAGCCATTCCATGAATGTAGGACCCTAATTCTCATGGAATGGACTCTAAATGACTTTTATATTATGAATTAGATCTTATAATGTGCAGGAGAAGTGGTTATGGGGGTCTACAACAGGACTGTCCCCTAGGAAAGGGCATGAAAAGTGTGCCATGGCTATAGCAGCAAAGGATCTGCCATAATGAGGGCATGTTTTTATATTAGAAAATATTAGAGGATGTCCAAGACTTTTTGAAGAAAGTTTGGTTGAACCCTGGAAGTGAGGGAGGGTGCCTTAACTAGAAGGCCCTAGTTTCATGCTTGTGTTAAGGAGAGTTTTGGGGTTTGCCTATCAAATAGATGCATAGGACCTTGGAACCATGAAAATCATTTGTTTTGCATGGAAATTGAAGACTACTGAAGGTTGTGGGGTTTGGGGTGAATTATCTCACATAGTTGCTTTGTAAAATGGCCCAATAAGGCCTAGGAGCAAAAGTGGAGCAGCAATTTTCTGTACAACTAGTCCAAAGGAGTGATAGTTTATTTTGAAGTATGTTTAGTACCTTCCAAAAGGGTATCTGGAAGTGTTTTTTTTTTGGCAAGTTGTTTGGGAAAATTTTGAGAAAAGTGAAGATTACCTGTTTAACAAGGCTACCAGGTAGGAGGGATAGCAATTAGAGAATTTGATCAAAAGGGTGTTTTGGGGTGTTGGTACCTATTGAATCAAGTTCAAATAGGTATGATAAGACCCTAGGATGGCTTGGAAAAAGTCTTGGGGGTTTGGAGTTGTTTAATCCTTATTGTTGCAAGAAGGCCTAGTGGAGAAACTGGGAAACATAGAGTGTTAATGGACAGCTTGTGGAGCCTCTTGATCTTGGAATGAATTGATCAATGGGCTTTGCATCAATGATGTCTCTCTCTTGTCTGAAACCCTGATACAATATCCGATCCAAATTTGTCTTTAAAGTGTACTGCTTCCAACATTGGTAAACACATCTAGGGCATTGCACCTCAGTTTGCCTCCACAAAAAAGTCAACAAGAAACCAAAAAATGGGATATAATATGAGAAGTTAAACAATTCGCACAACTATGCTAATTTTTATAGAATCTATCGAACAAGAGAATGGTTTAGCAAGAATACAGACTGTATTGGTGGCATTACTAGTGTTAATCCATAAATATATTCCACTGCAAGGCATTTATGGCCAAGAACACATATGCCAACTACCAAGGTAACAACTCCCTACTATTAATACCCATAGACAAAATAAGATATCATGAAGCTTACCATATGAGATTTGTCCATCATAAATGTTGATAAAACTATACAAACTCCAATGCACACTAATAACAAGGTGCAAGATAGAGTTTTTTAAATCATCTTGAATGGTTATCAACTATCTCTAACTTGCTGATTGTATCTAAAAGTACAAAAAATACTACCTTGATATTATACTCCCTTAGAATATGGAGAAACTGCATTCGAAAAAATGAAGAGAAACTCATTTTAATTGCAATAGTATAGCATTTAATTATGATTCTGTAAGCTCATTATGGTATGCAATCCCTAAAGAAAAGCATGGGTTGTCAAATAAAACACACTGCTTTTACAAGAGAGTATATTTGCATGTATTAAAAGAGCATCTATTTATGTAACATTCATCACTTTTGTTGATATTTGTAGCATCGGTCAGATAAATAATATTGACTATATGATTACTATGAGAAATGATATATTATATATATATCAATATATATAATAATTGATATTATTGTATACATTGATATATGTATTTATAAAGTTAGATTATAATTATTCTCATAATAACTAAATAGTTAAATTGATAAAATAATAATAATTATTGTTATGTAAATATTAGATAAATTAATATAATACTCAAGAAAGAGAGAGAGAGAGAGAGAGAGAGAGATATATAATCATAATTGTCATTATATTAATTACATAATAATGAATAGACATGTCCCTTGAAGGGACATGTCTCTTCTTGGCTCCTTCTCAATATAAATGCAAGAGATTGTTGCATTTGGAAAACACATACAATGAGATAGTGCTATTACATTTGCAATGATCCTAAAACCTTAACATGGTATCAGAGCCAAGTTGCAAATGTAATAGAGTAGTTTATTGATGGTGAATGTGTGACTGTCTTAGAAAATACAGTCTCGGTACAAGGACCATATGTCACAAATGCACAGTTGGATTTTTCTAAAATTTGGATATGTTGGTGATAAACAAATTTACAAGAATCTCACCAGAGCAATTGAAGAGAAAATGTCAGGTTCAAAAGTTGTGGCCGACTATGTACGGGTCTATGAAAAAATATGAAAAAGAGCAAGGTTCCTTAAAAGCCTAACCTCTTGAAGGGAGATCTAATAAGATTGAAGAATGAAATACTTGAAATTTATAAAAGATAAATATTTCATGTTTTATTAATGCACATAATTTTTGAGTTTGTAATTCATGCTATACTATTGGTTAGTTAAATCTTGTATGCTTCTATCATTGGTATTTATGATCGAGATAGTTTAGTGAGCTATTTGTAACCTCTCTCTGACATACCTTCAGGACAGAAGTACAATATAATTGCATTCAAGGGAGAAAGAACTTGATGCTTGAAAATGAATTGATGATTGAGACTAGATGCAAAGGGAGTCCAACATTTCAAAAGAGGTCAAGAAGTTGATAAACTTGAGCTTCAGAGGGAGCAGATGGTTCAGTCAACTTGTGACAATCTTGATCATATTGATTGAGAGGGAGCTCACTATTGAAGGTGAAACACTTTGAGGTAAACTTGATAAAATTGATTATTATACTAATGAATCATGAATGTTTTTAATGGGCCTACCCCCTGTGTAAATCATGAGGAAGTGACGACTTCCAAATGATTATCACTTGTATTTGCAGAAGTTATTAGAAGGTGGCGATCTTATAATAACTTAAATCATGATATACATTATTTATAATGTTGAAACAGATCATGATGAATTAATGCAACACCTAAGTGTTAGATGTCATTAAGTTGACGGTCTATGAGTTGTTTGCATAAGTATATCTTGTAAAGCAACAACTAAGTGTTAGATGTCATTAAATTGATGGTCTATAAGTTGCTTGTATAGATACATCTTGTAAAGCAACAACTAAGTGTTAGATGTCATTAAATTGACGGTCTATAAGTTGTTTGCATAGATATATCTTGTAAATCAACAACTAAGTGTTAGATGTCATTGACGGTCTATGAGTTGTTTGTATAGATATATGATAGGTATTTGGTGAATATCATGTGTTGATATTATGCAGGCCAGTACCTTATTGAGTACTTGGTGAATATCATATGTTGATGTTCTGATAGGCCAATACTCAGAGTAGTTGGTGAATGTCATGTGTTGACATTTTGATAGGCCAATACTCATGATATCAAATTATGGATAGAATCGTCGATGGAGGCAATCCACCTGAGAACGTGTGGATAGAATCACCGATGGATGGAGGCAATCCACCTGAGAACTTGTGGATAGAATTGACAATAGAGGCAGTCCACATATTGAGACTATGTTTCTATTGATTACATCATGAGGATGATTCCTTTATTGCTTACATCATATGATTGATGTTGTCTAGTGTCTTAAGTGTTGACATTGGATTGATTTATCCTCCCTAGCTAAGAGGGAGTGTTGATATTTGTAGCATCGGTGAGATAAATAATATTTAACTATATGATTACTATGAGAAATGATATATTATATATATTCATATATATCAATATATATAATAATTGATATTATTATATACATTGATATATATGTATATATAAAGTTAGATTATAATTATTCTCATAATAACTAAATAGTTAAATTCATAAAATAATAATAATTATTGTTATGTAAATATTAGATAAATTAATATAATACTCAAGATAGATATATATATATATATATATATATATATATATATATATATATATATATATATATATATATATATATATATATATATATATATATATAATTGTCATTATATTAATTACATAATAATGAAGAGACATGTCCCATGAAGGGACATGTCTCTTCTTGGCTCCTTCTCAATATAAATGCAAGAGATTGTTGCATTTGGAAAACACATACAATGAGATAGTGCTATTATTACATTTGCAATGATCCTAAAACCTTAACAACTTCTATTAAAAAGGAGAAACATGTCCATATGTCATTTTCCTTTTGAAACTTATGATGTCTTGCAACCACAAACAAACTTGTCCCTCTTCCACAAAAGTTGTTATAATGAAAAAGCAAATAAGGAGAGCAACTAGTTTTGTGGGCGAACTCATCACATTCCCACATCAATGTGGGATACATATTTCTCAAGTAGAAGCTAAATAGATAGTTGACTACACCTATGTAGGTAAATGCTCAAATAAATGATCATAAGCTCAAAATCATTGAATATAGACCACATATGATCTTGTAGGCTATTGAACAAGGTTCCTTACACATCCAATGGCCAAGCCAGCTTGGGCATCCAAAGGAAGAAGCAATTATCTAGTCAATGAAAATAGAAAATTGCCTTAAATGGAAAATGGGTGAGTCTCCAACCTACTTAGTTTTAAGCAAATGTTTTTTTCTACAACACAAATTTGAAGGCAAGTTAGATACTAATATAATGAAGAAATGAAAAAAACATTTTAGTCTAACATTACACTTCTAGAATAATTTTTGTGCTTGTCGTGTATTGCAAACATTGAAGGTTGACTATCACTTATGTAACTCCCAAGCCTATTCTCCTTCCAGAGAATAAGCAATTGAATAAGTCAATAAATCGTAAGAGAAGTTAATCCAATGTTAAAGGGTCACCCTATCTACTTCTGAGTCCTCTTAACCTACTTTGGCCCCTCCAAGGACCTTCCTATAATTTCCTTCTCTGCTTTTATGTTGTATACAAGGTATAACATATATTATTCCTTGCTTCCATTAATTTCTTGAATTTATTCACCTATAATTACAAGTTTCCAACTCCTTAAATTACCTTTGCATATATCATGCCCTTAAGTGGAAATTAAAGATGGTGCAAGGTTAACCCTATTTCCTTTTACTCTTTGTATGTTTGAACTTTTGACTTACATTCTCATGGTTTAGGTTCATGCTGAAACATTCTCCTAGACATCAAATTTTTGGTTTTGTGCTCATAGAAGATCTTTAAGTGTGATAATTTAAGGGAGACTAATATATGAAATTCAATTTAAGAAGTTATAATCTATAATTCTTCTCTCAAAGTAAGCATATTGTGTACACATTTGTTGGTATCAAAATGTATTTATTTATATATGACCATGTAAAATATATAGATATATACATGTGGAAACTAGTACTTCTTTGTGTAATATAATTAATATGATAGCAAAATTACTTAATCTTAATTCTTGGGTTAATTTCAAGGCCCTGTGGGCACTATTAGAACTTAATCTATGTTAATCCACATACACAGCGTGCAAAACTAGCAAAAAATGTACTTGGGATCAAGTGGTTGGCATAATAACCTTGTTAATTTGAATGTCGTGATGTTGGCTTTATATCTCTTATGGTGTCTTCTACTATGTTGTGTGAAGATCACCTGCACATACACCCCCTTGTTGATGATAGTGGTGGGAGTTGTCTCCTAATTCGAACTCAATTATATGCCTTATGAACCTAGCTCAAGTAGTGTGTCGATTCACCTAATTAATATATATTTTTATTTTTATTAATGTTGACTCTTAAAGTCGCCTCAATTTGAAAGAGGTTGACCCTTCAATGAAAAGCCACATCTAAGGATATATATTCAAATCAATTTCCTCCTTATTGGGATTGATATAGATTTTTGATCCACTGTAATTCACATCTTCTAGCAGATCAAATATTCAAGTGCTCAGGGGAGACAATCGGGTATTGTCTATGGTTGGGAGGATGAATCATTGTCTGTGGTTAAACAAGCACATAAACAACATGGTATCAGAGCAAGTTCTCTTGCTAGCCTGTGAGGTTTCAAAGTTCACGTTTGTGCAAAATTTGAAAGTCTCCATTGGAGATAAATTTCAAGCTTCTCGTATCTTGGATCTGTCGGTCAAATAATGAATGATATTTATTCAGAATAAAACAAAGGTTTTATCAGGAAAGAGTGGTATAATATTAGTGGCATCTGTATGTTTGGTCTAGGATATATTTTCATGTTTTTTACTGATGCAGTGAATGCCTAATAGCAAATTTATTTACTGGAGAGTTCTGAAGTTTATTTTGTTGTAATATAATATCTTTATCTTGGTCACTGGTCTTATTTCCTGAGAATATATTTTATATCATTTGGAGGATTATATTAAATTGTGATCATTTTAATATTTATGGGCTTCATGTATTGGAGTTTGTGGGTCCCTATTAAGTGGAGGATTAATATTTTTGGTTGTTTCAAAAGTTTTGCAAGTTAATTGAAAGGAAATTTTCAAGTTATCAGGTTGAGTACTTTGCCCTATCGAAACTACATCATATCGGCTAGGCAATTAATATTTATGGGATAATCCTTATCCTGATTTATTTAGTGAAGCGAACATTAACATTATCGTGGCAAATATTAACATCATATATTTTGATAAATATTTGTAATGGCCTTCTAACTTTCTATTGTTTGCTTTTGCTATGAAAATAAAATTTGGGCAGTGTTAAATATTGACATATATGAAACATTAAAAAACCACAAGGTGATTTGGCAGGCAGATAAATAAATATTGTCCCCCTTTGTGCAGGGGAAGATATTATAAGTCTGATGATTTGCACTTGAGCTATAGTTGGCGAGTAAGGTTCATAAAAAAATATTGTTGAGCATATGGAATACATTTTCCCATGTAAATTCTGAAAATGAAATATTGTAATGTTTCCATGAATGTTTGGGGAAATATTTTGTATGTTTGGTCACTATTGTTCATTGCAGGAAGGCACTCTATGGTAACGTAAACTCAAACTCCTAAAATTTTAGTGGAAATTCGCAGATATTTCAAAAGTCAATATTGGGGTTTCGATAAGATATTGGCAATATATTTAAGATGAAGACTCATTGATGACTAGTGATTGAGATAAATTTTTCCATGGAGAGGTGATATAAGATTATCAACTATACATTACAGCCTAGAAAATAAATATAAAAATAAAAGAAAATAAGGTTTATACTTTTGGAATTCTGATTACTGTGAATTCTGATATATGCTCTTGATAAAAGTGAAAGAGAATATTGCCATCTTCGGTATTGTTTTATCCTTCTTTTGAGACCATCTATTGTCCCTTAAAATCTCATTACAACTTCAACAAAGTTACATACAGAGAGTTACTTCTCATGGTTGAGTATCTATACACCAATGTGTGGAGTTTCATCCTTTGCATTTTACTATGAAAGCTTGTACCTGTAGTCTTATTTGAATATATGGGTTGAAATACAAAAATTAGTGTGTTTGAAAGTGGCCTCTACTTGTATATAGAGAGGATTGTCAATTGAGATAGATTCTTCCTATATCTACGAAGTGAATGGCAGATACATTTGCATCACGATTTTGTATTCCTTGAAATTGGCGATAACAAGGTAAGACCCTTACTGTTCTTTGTTGAAGGAAGATGGTTTGCACAAACTTTGACATCATGCCATTTCATTGTTGAGAAATAAAAGCAGGTGATGTGGTGTGGAGAAGTGTTGCAAGGAGTGAGAGGTGTGTTTGCCGAGTATGGGATTATTCCCATTGTTGACACAGATAATTGTGATGGGATGTGGTTGTTGTCCCTGGTTAAGGGACGTGAGGTTTCAGACTTGGTAGCACTGCATTACTTTGTCTTAGTGAAACATTTTATTGAGGGTGAATCGAGTTTGTCATTTTTTAGGAGCTTTTCCTGGAAGATGTGAGGCACTTGAAGGAAAGTTTTAGGGTGGGAACCCATTGAGTGTTACTTTACTTCGTTGTTTCTCAAAAAATTGGTGCATTGATTCCCTGTGTATTCAACATCCTCCAACACTGTTGTCTAGAGTGTGAAAAATTCAGTTAAATCAATTAATATTATGATGTGTATGAACATTCTAAACTATCCACCCTTACAATTCCAGCACTATACTCAAAGGTACATATATATTAGACTATCGAGTTGTCAGTTTCTACTATGTAGAGGTTGCTAGGAGAAATTGGGTGCATGAAGAGTAGGTTTACACACCTAGAAGAATTTTCAATTGGCTTTGGAGGTTTCTACTATTATCACCTATTAACAGACCAGCAATATTAATTTTGAAGTGTATGATGAGTTTGGATCTTTGGAGTGTCTGTATGAGGTGTCTTTAGATGTGGATTCTATCTATAATTACTTTTGAGAGATTTAGGAGCAACCACAGTATGTGTTGTGTGTTGTCCATGCACGCCAAGACAATATTGTTTCAAATTCTAAAGATAAAAGAATCTGAGTGTGGGATATGTCCAAACGTATAATTCTCCAAACTTTTCATAGAGAGCATGATCGGTTCTAAATTATTTTTGCACATCTAGAAGTGAACCTTTTGGCAGATAAGCATGACAGTGGGATGATTATCTTCATATTGGAGAGATAGGGGCCTACCCATGTTGTCCTTAAGGATTGAGTTGAGACATCTCTCAAAGAGGAAGAGTCTATATAGATTGTGATCAATTTCTTCGAAGAGGAGGAATTAACATTCAGAGGGAGTTTGACAAACCATTAGAGGAAACCTTGGACAAGGAGGTCAAGAGGTTGATGCAAGAATTTGAGCTTCAGAGGGAGCAACATTATCGTTAATCCCTTGTTAATGCATTATTCTCTTTGAGAGAGAAGTTTGTGGTGCAACCCCTTGTTAATGCATTCTTCTCCGTGAGAGAGAAGTTTGAGGTGTAAGGCCTTGTTAATGCATCTTTCTTTGTGATAGAGAAATTTGAGGTGAAAGCCCTTGTTCCACCCTGTAGGAGTAGCCATGGTGGGTCCACCCTCTAGGAGTAAGCAAGGTGGATGTCATGTTGAGAGACTCCATGACTTAGCACTAGTGTTTATTCACTCTCTGGGAGTATCCATGGTGAATGTCATGATGAGATAACAACATCACGTTGAGTGACTCCATGATGGACACGTGTGCTTATTTGTATTTCCATTCATGGGAGTAGCCATGATGGATCCACCCTCTGGCAGTAGCTGGTGCAAGAGCACGTAGCACCAAGGAACACCAAGAGGTCAAAATGGTTCTACCAAGAGAAATTTCATTCTATGTTTTTGTTTAAGATCATTTCAATGCAATTCAAAGTATAATGGGTCTTTATGTAAGGCAATGCAAGCCTTTTGTAACAGGAGGTTCAATTAAGTCCTAATTGGTTAATCTTGGTTAAGAGGTTCAAAATGTGCAATAAGACCCAAGGAAGGGTAAATGTAACGTAAGGTGTTCATTTGAGTCCATTTCAATATGTTAAAAGCAGAGATCCGAGAATCGCCAATGAATCGGGTGAATCGCGATCTGGTTCACTAGAAACAAATTTTTTGGAGACGAAAATCGTTTCAGCGGATTTTTTCACATGAATCGCCGAATCCACGATTCATGTGAAAAAATCACTTGAATCGGCACGGGAAATCGGCAAAAATCGGTCGTGTCAGGCAAAGAATATAAAATTAAAAAACATAAAATTTTAGTTGTTTTTTTTAGGTTTAACTTGACTTTTTCTTTATGTTTTAACCCTAAAGGGTCTTCTATTTGCTTAGCATGAGTAGAAGAGAGGAAAAGTGAGAGAGAAGAAGAAAAGAAAAACTAGAAGTTTGCAAACAGAAAGAAGGAAGAGCACCAAAGAGAACAAAAATCCATTTGGGGAGGCCATAAGATTGCATTGGGAGCTTTAAGGAGTCAATAGCAACACTCCTCAACTCATTTGCAAGAAGTGTTGATTTTTTTTTGGTATGTTAGTGTATTGTTCATTTTTTGTTAATTTTTTTTAGTTTTCATTTGCAAATCTTGAATGTTTGTTTTTTAATTTTACTAAATTGCAAAGTAGGCTTTGTTATTTTGTTTATTAGTTTGTCATACTTTGAATTTTGAAACATAGAGATTTTACTTGAAATTTCTTATTACAGCAGTCTTTATTTTCATTTTTCACAATGGGTAAAAAAGATGAGTGTTGGAAATATGCCGAAGACTTTCCTAGAAGAAACAAATTTCAAACAAAATGTATGTTTTGTAAAGAAATAAGTTCTGGTGGCATTTATAGATTCAAATTCCACATTGCTGGCATACCTGGACATGATATTGCAATTTGCACTAAACAAACAGCTGAGGCAAAACGTACTTGTTTAGTGGCATTAGAAAAATTTGAACAAGAGAAAATAAATAAGAAAAGGCAACTAGAAGAGATAAGGGCTAATGGCTCCCATGCTCCCACAGTCGCATCTGCATCTGCACTTGCATCAGAGTCTGCATCCGTAGGGTGTGTTGGAGAGGGTTCTTACAGGCCTCCTTTTCGTCCTAGTGATGTTGCTCGTGCTAGTGCTAGTGCTAGTGCTAGTCGTTCTTATAGTCATATTGAGTCTGGCAGTGGCCTATTGCAACCCAAAGTGCGGAAGAACAAATTGGATAGTTACTTTGTGCCCCGCACTACTCCTGGCTCACAACCCATGCTTGAGGGCATGGGTTTGAACAGGGAGATTCATGATGCTACCAGAAAAGAGATTTGCAAATTATGGTACTTTTGCAACATTCCATTTTTTGCAGCCAGGTAATTGATTCTTTTTTATTTGTTTTCTTTAAGTTTAAAGTTAAATTTTAATTATATCTATTTGTGTAATCATAGATTCACTTTACATAATGATTTGTCATCTAAATTTCTAATCATAATCTATTTGTGACAGGGCTCCTTATTGGCAGAATATGATAGATGTGGTTGCTATATGTGGTCTGGGGTTTAAAACCCCAACTGATGATGAGTTGAGTGGATACCTCTTAGATGAAATGGTAGAGGATATGAAGTTTGAGCTTCAAAACCACTGAAGGGACTAGACTATAAAGGGTTGCACCATCATGACTGATGGTTGGACGGACAAGAGGAATAGAACACTCATCAATTTTCTTGTTTCCTGTGGAGGTAATTGATCATTCTAATTTCCTACATGCATTGTGAAATTTGAATTGTGAATCGTGATTGAATAATTTAAAATTTGATTTGTTGATTGCTAATTTGTTGATGATCCATGATAATTCATTCTTTTCTAGGATATACCATGTTCCTCAAGTCTATCGGTGCTTCCACTCATGTAAAAAATGCCACATACTTATGTGAGATTATTGAGGAAGTCATCACAGAGGTGGGGGAACAAAATGTGGTGCAAGTGGTGACTGATAATGCAGCAAGTTATATTGCTGCAGATAAACTTTTAACTTTTCAAGTTTTGAAAATTAATTTATTTGAACTTTTCTAATTCTAAGACTTAAGTTTCCTAACATGTTCCAATTTCTAATTAATTTAAAATTCTTGTAGGTAAACTTTTGATGGAGAGGCACCCCACCATATTTTGGACTCCTTGTGCGACACATTGCCTTGACCTCATGTTGGAAGAAATTGGCAAGCTTGAGTGGGTAAAGTCATGCATAGATAGGGCAAAAAATATATGCAAGTTTATCTACAATCATGCATTCATCCTTAGCACAATGAGGGCCTACACAGGAGGCAAGGAGTTAGCTCGTCCAGGCATCACGAGGTTTGCCTCGAATTTCATCACACTGCAGTCCTTGTTGACATCAAAGGGAGATTTGAGGAGAATGTTTGTTGGTGTGGAGTGAACTACATCTTCCTATGCTACGACCACGGCAGGGGTAGATGTGGCAAATTGCATCTTTAATGAGGATGGTTTTTGGACACCTGCTAAAGAAATCGTTGAGGTAAATTTCTTACAATTTAATATTTAGTATTTAGTTTACTATTTATTATTTAATTGTTAATGATTTAGTTTTACTTTTAGTTTTATTATTTATATTTAAGTTTTGACTCAAATGTTTTTTTTACATTATATGTAGGTCGTTGAGCCCCTTGTATCTCTCCTATGAACTGTTGATGGGGAGAAGCCCTCTCTGGGCTACATATATGAGGGCATGGATAGGGCCAAGGAGGCCATTAGAGCCAAGTATGTAGTAGTGGAGGAGAAGTATGCCCCTATTTAGGAGATCATTGATAGGAGATGGCAGAATCAGCTCCACCGACCCATCCATGCAGTAGCTTATTATCTGAATCCAGCATATCGTTTCCATCCTGACTTCAAGGCGGATGAGGAGGTTCTCGCCAGCCTATATATAGTGATCCAGAGGTTGAGTAGTGATGAGGATAGCGTAGTTGCAACCCTTGAGCTAGAAAAATTCAATAATATGGAAGGGTCAATTTTCTCTGGCAGGATGGGCATAGATAGTCGAACAAAACTACAGCCAAGTAACCATAAAAATAATATATTCTTGAATGTTAAGTAACAAGTTTATGGCTAATAAGTTGTGCATTTTAATTTTTGATTTTGTAATTTTAAAGTTGTAAATGATACTAATTGATTTTGTTTTCCCTTATTTCAGATAGATGGTGGCAAATGTTTGGCCCCACAACCCCAAAACTTCAGAAAATTGCCATGCGTATTCTGAGTCAGCCAAGCAGCGCTTCTGGATGTGAGCGCAGTTGGTCCATGTTCGAACATATCCACTTGAAGAGGAGAAACAAGTTGTCTGTGCAGAGGTTGAATGATCTTGTATTTGTTCATTACAACCTTCGTCTTAGGATCAGACAGATTTTGGGCCCTGACTCCTCTCCAATCATTTTAGAGGAGATTGATCCAGAATCAGAGTGGCTCACTAAGACTGTGGATCCGATCTTCACTAAGGAAGACCATGAGTGGGTTGACCAGGCAGATAGAGAGGCTGAGGCTATGGCCATGGCAGAGGAGGCAGCTAGAGCACGTTCAAGCACTGGAAGACTCACACGCGCATGCACAAACATAGGCCCTAGTGATGTTGTTTGTGAGCCCATCTTACATGCGGGGGATATGGCTCAGCAGTCCTCTAGGACCTACCTTAGACACCTTTGTAGAAGGCCTCAGAGGTTGAGGCTGAGGCTGCGGCTGAGCTTGAGGATGATGATGAGGCTTGAGCTAGAGCCTTGTTTTTTCATTTTGTTTACAGACTGATACAGATTACTGATAGACATACGTTTCATGGATCTTCATCTTACATACATTTATGATTTGATCATGATGTCTTATGGATCTTCATCTCACATACATATTTGATATTACATTCTGATTCTATGATTTGACTCATTATGATAATATGATTTCATATTTCTATTTACTTCAGTTCAGCTACAATGTACATTTTACATGTAGCATATGTGATGGATTTATCATTTATGTTCCTTGTTTATGTATGTTAGCTTCTATTTGATGATGTTATACTATTTTTAAGTTATATTCAATAAAGGGTGCATGAAATAAGTTTTAAATTGTTAAAATCTAGGGTTTTTTAAATTTGCCAATTCATGGTTGATTCGATTCCAATTCATGACCAATTCACGATTCGATTCGGCCTTGCCGATTCCAATTCTCAGATCTTTGGTTAAAAGTGACCATAGAAGTCAGGCATATCAAATATCCAAAGTTGTCAAGTTGTCATATGATGTTGTTAAAACAAAAATGTATTAAAAGTTGTCAAAAGGGAAGGTATTCAGTCGAAGGGGCTGTTGGGTAGTTATGAAACTATACAAGGTCTATAAACCATGAAATGGTCGTGATCAAGTCAGTGAAAAAAGTTTAGAGGAGGATTTTACACAGGTTGGATTAATTAATCCTCTAACTGTCACTTTTTCTGCAGAACTGTGGTGACAGTTTAAGAGTTTTGTGTAAGATTTTTGATATAGATCTTCTTGTAATGGTTAATCGATACAAAGGAAGGAAGTAGACATCATGATAATCATTTTTAATGTATTTGGTTGCAAGGATCAATGAGTAAATGCATTGTTTGTTCAATTTTCTTAACAGTTTTTTCTCTAATCAGTCACAATTTTCAGAGTTTCCATGCATTTTCCTATATGTAAATGGATTGTAAGTAGCCTAAAATCGATTGGAACTTCTTACATGATGAGTTAACTTTACAATGAACCTATTTTGAGCATTGGTCATGATGTACAAAGGAAGAATGACTGGATTTTCTAAAAACTGTTTGTAAACCCTCAATGACATAGGTATGTGGAAGGGTTTGATGATAATTTCTATTCTAACCATCCAAAAATCACAATCTTTCGGTTTTTGATAGAGAACTGAACTCACTTCAGTATGGAATTGGTTTGGGAGTAAAAGGTTTGGTTTCCTGTGATATTTTTGATGCCCTAGGCAACTGTACATGCATTTTTCTTCTTGTTTTTATGGCAGGCATTCCCAGTTTTGGTAGAATGGCCACAACGCTCATTTGCACCGTTGGATCTTCGTGAAAATTGGATATTATGTCTATAACTAGGTTATCTAAAACACCACCGGAGAGATTGGATTTATTTGGAGTATTGAAAAAGTTATTGATGTCTGTTCATGACTGTTTATTATGACCAGCAAGCCATGAATTTCAGTCTTTTTATGGCTTAAATGATTGGTTTCATTATTATGACTGTATAAAAGGTTTGTAAATGGTATGTAATTATCAAGTAAGGTTTGAAAACTTCAATGACCTTTCAAATTAATGGAAAAGTTATTCTTAGTTGGTTGGAGTGTTGGATTCATAGTTAAAGTTGACTGTCATGATGTGGACAATCATGTTGTTTGTTAGATCACAGATGTTTAATGAATACTTAGTAAAGGATTATTGAAATACTCCAAGGAAATAAGAGATTGGCATTTGATAGAAGGTTTATCACTCATTCATTGTGGAATAAGTCATTGTCATAATGAGATGTTAATTCATAGTGATGTTAATATTACAGAACTCACTGATTTTGTGATCAGAAAATAGGGGTTTTGGAATGTTGAGTACAAAGGGACTTTTGTTTTATGAAAGACAAAGCTATGGTGACATTTGGTAAGGGGATGGTTCAGTAAAGGTATGGAGGTTGTTTCCAAGGCCTAATAGCCCTTGAGGCCTGATTGTATGGCCAAGGCTAAAGCGGTATGTTATAACTCTTGGTGCACATTGATTTAAACATGTAACAGTAAGCATTTGTTGATTGGATAGATGATGACCTTGATAAAGTTGTATATGTGGATCCTAGATTGGTCCTAAGATGAATTGTTACTAGAAAAGGGGGTTTGGTGAAATAATTATGTTGAAGTGGTTGTTTATTATCTGATTATGCCTCTAATAAACTGATTATGTTGAGTTGAACACTGAAACTCCATGGTTAATTTGGGGTTTCCATGATGCTCTACATTAGTAGCCAAGGTGGATCTCATGTTGAGAGACTCCATGACAATGTCACTTGTGTTTGATCACCCTTTGGGAGTAGCCATGGTGACTGTCATGATGAGATGATGACATCACGTTGAGCAATTATGTGATGATTCCTTGTACCTGTGTTCTTTCCAATCATGGGAGCAGCCATGATGGACATCATGTTGAGAAACTACATGATGTTATCACATTGAGAAACTCCGTGATAAACTATTTTTTTTCTGCAAATGGGTGTACCCATTGTGGGTGTCATGTTGAGAGACTCCGTGACAGGGATATTTGGAGAGATACCTCCCTATCTAAGAGGGAGTGTTGATGTTAGCAGCGGGAGTTATCTCCTAATTTGAAATGAATTATATGCCTTATGAAGCTGACTCAAGTGATGTGTCGATTCACCTAATTAATATATATTTTTATTTTTATTAATGTCGACTCTTAAAGTCGCCTCACTTTGAAAGAGGTTGACCCTTCAATCAAAAGCCACATCTAAGGATATATATTCAAATCAATTTCCTCTTTATTGAGATTGATATAGATTTTTGATCTGCTGTAATTCACATCTTCTAGCTGGATTAGATATTCAAGTGCTCGGGGGAGACAATTGGGTATTGTCTATGGTTGGGAGGAAAAATCATTGCCCATGGTTAAATGAGTACATAAACAACGCTCCCTCTTGCCTTAAATTCATTCAAATTAAGAATCTTAAAGAATTTTAATGAATGTTATAACTGATCCAAGATTAGTGATTATCAACATACACTAAGTATAAGCAGTACACATTTTCAATTGGAAATGAACCTTATACATTTGTAAGTACAAGTAACCTCTAGAACATCAAAGATGCTTAAGTTTAAATTCCAATTAGTCCACAAGTAAAAAAAAACAACACAATATTTAAGGCAATAATAGATCCCAAAAAAATGCAACATGATAAATTACAGCTACTTTATTCTCCTTACCCATTTAGAGATACGAGTATGCACAACTACCTCCTCAACTAGAAATGCACAAAATGGGAAGAGTGGAAGCATAAGCCTGAAAAAAATAAATGTGGAATTATATTATTGATGTATGATACCTAGACTCTAATACATTCACTACATTATAGCACCCCTTGTGTAGGATAAAGAATAATATAAGTTAAAAATAATCACCCACACATTAAAAGTGGCTAGTCTCTGAGATTTTTGGAACTAAACCAGAACCCAATTTGAATCAGAAGACCACAGAACAACATTGAATATAAGACTTGTATAAGTTATGCTTTTAAAGCTTAAACCCATATTTTTTTGCTCTAGTAAACCATAAAATATGAAAAAAAAAACAATATCCTTTCATTCCCTACAAACGCAAAGAGCAGTATTTCTAGTAATATATGCAACAAACCATCAACCAAAATCTATGCTCAAGAAAAAAGCCAGAAAAAATACCTTCATCAAATTCTCAATAATCAGCTCAATGTTCACAGCAATCAAGAGCACAACACAAAGTTTAAATAATCTTACATGGCTCTGCAATGTCAAGAAAATGACAACAATAAGGTCAAGGAAATAGAAAATATGGAATTTCATAAATATAACTGCTAAACAACCATTATATTAGGGGCAAGAATGTTATATCAGATCATACATATAAGTCCACAAAACAAATTATAGAACATAGTAAATACTGTATTATTACTTACAGTATTGTGTCATATATTCCTTAAGCCTTGAAACAACCATCTCTAACACAATTTATCATAACAATAATTGAAGGTAAAAGAACAAGATTGAGTCCAATGGCAGAAAATCAGTCTAATGTCATCACCAATGGTAGGCATGAAATAAAAGGACAACTTTAATCCCAATATTAATATAAAATTACAAATACAAATATATATTTCAATGAAGCTAAACCAAGATAGAAATATTAGATCATATGTCATATTTGGATGAACTTGCATGCACCTTGTCATTAGACACTAATAGCCACACTGTAAAACTAATTCTACAGTCCCAAAGTTATGTTCTCATCATGCACCCACAACCTAATCCATAAGCTAGTGTTTTTTAGAGGTTAAATGGATTTGTCTAACCAAAATATCAATTTCAACATCGTAGAGATTAAAAAACAAGGTGTCTAATTAATGTAGAAGGAATTTCACAGCATGGAGCTGAAAGCATGGAAATCTACAAATTATATGTCCCTGTAGTTCCAATGTTATGATTTTAGAATCATAATGGCTAGAGATAGTACGACGTTTCACTGTGAATCTAAAATAAATATTCAAGAGCACTCTAAATAGGGTGAATGAACCAAATTCTCAAAATTCAAACCACTTCAAATTGTGGCGACATTCAAGCATCAAGTACTACAGGCGATTGGCTATAAATGATGATTAATGAAGTAACCAAACATTCTGATAAATTTGTCATATTTCACTTTTTACGAGGTGGAAATTGATGAGGGAATCAAATATTTGTAGCATTTATTGTACAAGCTTCTCAAAAAAGTAGCATCCATTTGGATCTACTAAACCATACTTCCATCAACTCTTTTGTTTAGATACAGTATCTCACATATGACAGGTAGTTGAATGTTATATTCTTCATTATCTTTTACTCTGATCAACTAAAGGATAAATTTCTTCCCCAACAGTTCTCCCTCCATGCATCAAGCTAAAGGCATGTTTTCAAGCACCCTTTATAGAAGAACGAAGAATGACCTTGATAGAAGCAATAGATGAAGGATGAAGAACACCAAAATGAAAAGATATACTGTAATAAGAAAATACTAGGAACATTAAATAGAAAATTTCTAAGTTTCTAGTTCGGGTACAAGTACAAGATCCTAATATGTGGGTACACGCAAATTTTTGGGGGGCTTTGGGTAGGTTCGGGTACGTGTGTGTGTGTACACAAAAAAATAAATAAATATACAAATTTGTAAAACTAAATCATTTGATAGTATGATACTTCATCATTGATCAATGCTAAATGCCAAAGATAAATATTAGATGTCAATTGAATAAACATTAAAGATACAATAAAATCATCAAATACACATACTATGCAAACTCAAAGTTGTAGTGTACTGCAAAAATCAAACGAGGATTTGGGGGCATCACCCCCAACAGAGTCAAGGGGCAGTGCCCCTTGCAGGGGTCTGGGGGCAACACCCCTTCCGAAAGGTTTGGAGGCAGCACGCCCAATGAGGCCAAGGGGCAACACACATTAGAACCCCATAGAACACATTATTTTATGGCTCATAAAGAGTCATTTTAGGTCCACGAAGGATCCCCTTCGAAGAAAACCACCTACCCTTCAAAATGCCAAAATGGAGACAAAATGAGTTGAGAGAAAAAGAGTAAACAAAATGAAATGTTTTTAGGTTGAATGGCCTCATAAAGGGTCATTTTAGTGTTTTGACCATAAAAGGCAAAAAAAATAAAGCACTTTTTGTGAGTTGTGTGTGGATGTGCTTGGTGCACTCTAGACATGCACAAAGGGTGCACCATAGACTGTGGATGCACTTGGATGTGCGGGTTGTGAATGCATAGTCGGTGTTGCGCATCTGGAGTGCATACACAATGTGCACTTAGAGCACATCCATGCACATCCAAACAATGACTGAAGTGCATCCACATCCAGTGCGCACCAACAAGTTGCACATCTTCTATCTTAGGAAAATTTCTAGGTTCATAAATGTTTTTGAGTTTAGTAATTACATCTTTTCTTCAACAGGGATCATGCTGAGTTCATATAAGATTGGTCCTTATCCAAACTTTTTCGATTTATATGGACAAAATTATTATTTTTAAATTATAGCTAGTTGACAACATTATTATTATAACTAACAATTGAACTAGAGTTAGTTGACAATATTATTATTATAACCAAATTTTTAATCAGACTTAGTGGACAATATTATTATTACTGATCTGATTTATGTGGGAATTTTGGAGTACAATGCAATAGTGAGGAACTTAATCTATTGTAAATAACAATTGTCAAATCAATAGAATACAGTTTGACAATTACTGAAGATGACCAAGATAGCTTGGTTAAAAATGAGACCGTACAAACTTGGCAAACTCGATGAAAAAGATGCATGCCTTATAATCTATTTGAATGCTTCAAATTCAGCCACTATATAAAATTGAATCAATTACACAATGTTAAAAAAACTTACTAAAATTAGTAATCACACCAAAAGTCACCATATTTGCCATGTCCTCTATGGATATGCTAAAATGGACAGCTCAATGAGGAGAAATTATTACAAAATCAAAAGTTAATATGGAGTTTGTTTAATAATGGTACTCCAACTTGGCAGTGTCATAATTGTGATATTGCTATCAAGATTCGACAATGTAGTTTTTGAGTCAAAACTCATTGACCCATGTTTTAGGGTCATAACTCCTAGCCCATTGGATGAATACTAAACTAGTTTTGATACATTGGGAAGGTCTTGTACAAAACTATTTTGAGTTGCCTATCTAGTACACTGGAAAGGTCTTGTAGAGAACTAGGTTGAGTTGCCTAGACAATCTTCCCAATGAAAGTCCCATGGACCAATTCTTCTGTGAGGACCTCTGCAAACACAAATTTTGTAAACAAAAAAATGATTTTTAATATTTCCTTGATTCTTCCCTAGAAATGGCATTCAGATACCCTGGGATGTCACTCAATTAAGGATACTCTATAGGGAATTTAGTCAAAGGGTTAACCAACTTCCCTAATGAGGAAACTTTCCTACCTGTACCATGTAGTGAGAAGAATTTGTTGGTTCTTCAATGTCTTAAGAAAATGATAGTAACAATTTATATTAAGTGGAGCAAAGGCATCTTGATTCTACTCTGCACTCTAACGTTATTCAAAAAATATTTAACCAACAATGATGGTAAGTATGGATGCAAAAACACAACATTCAAAATTGGACAAAATTGATCAGTACCATGATAGTAACACACAGAGTATGGGGACTTGCCGAACCCTGGCGAGTCCCGAGCCGAGCCAGGCTTGCCGAGGCCCGGTGACCCGAGTCAAGGACTCGGCCGAGTCCTGGGCGAGTCTGCAGGACTCACCGAGTCCTTGGACTCGGTTGGACTCGCCGAGTCCCGTGGCCTGGACTCGGCGCACCCAGCACGTTAAAACAACTCAAAAACATAAAAAATTAATAGTTTTTAATTATTATTTTTTGCATATATGACTTCTATTTGACCTAAAAAGGTCATTCTATCATTTTGAAAGGCTTAGAAGAGAGGAAAAAGGCTTGGGACAAGAATATAGGGGTTTTAGACAAAAAATCAGCAAATTGATTGGCTCTCATACGTTGATTGCTGATTACTTGTGATAGTTTCTAGCTTGTATGCACACATTGCAAGGAGCTGAACGGAGCATTTGGAGGAGGCCTTTATAAATTTGAGCTGCATTTCTTCATTTTGGGAGCAATTTTGAAGAGGTAAGTTGCATTTTTGTGTTGTTTTATGAATTTTTTACATTCAAACTTCATATTTTCATTGTGTTTACATTTGTTTGTCTTTAGAATCTTAGATTTCCTACATTTTATGTTGATGAAAAAACTTGATAAGAGGGCATAGTCTTTGATTTTTATTATTGTAGATGCTTATTTTATTTATTTATGATATATTGCAGCATGTCTCAACATGAGAGTAGTTCGTCTAGGCCTTCAGTTAACCCAGATGCAGACCCTGTTTGTGTAGCAAGGGATAAGGCTTGGAAATATGCAATCCCGGAACAAAAAAAAGTAGTTACATGTTGGCACTGTCTTGTTAAATTTAATGGGGGAGGTATTAATAGGCTGAAATACCACCTTGCACATATATCAGGGCATGATGCTAAACCATGCCAAAAAGTAACACCGGAGATTATTCGTGAAATGCAAGCTCATTTAGAGGGCCATGAAGAGAAGAAAGAATTAAGAAAGAAGCAACATCAAGAAATGGCAAGGTTAGGTGGAGAGAGCTCTTCAAGTTTTCATTCCCCATTACCTCCGTCTAGTAGTGGTACTACAAGTGCAAGTATGACCATTGGGCCTCGGATTCGTAAGAAGAAATCCACACTAGATTCCATGTTTGTTCCACGCACAACTCCGGGTGCCCAACCATTGCTTGAGAGCATGACTTGGAATAAGGACAAATATGAGGCTGCCAAGATGGCACTTGGAGATTTGTTTTTCTACAACGACATTTCATTCAATACAGCAAGGTAACTTATTATTTTACTTTCCATGTCTTAGTTTTCTTGCTTTTAACTTTTAAGTCTCAAGAATATGCCATATTCATTATATTAATTTTGAAAGTTGAAACTTGAAAGTAAAACTTACTAGTATACTTATTGTGTTTTTTTAATTTGTTATAGGTCTCCTTATTGGCAAATTGCAATAGATGCTGTTACTGTTTGTGGCCCGGGGTTCAAAGCCCCTACTGCTGAGGAGCTAAAAGGTCCTATTTTGACCCAAAAGGTGGCTAATGTAAAAGTTGCAATTGAGGAGCAGCGTGAAATATGGAGGAGGAAGGGTTGCACAATAATGACTGATGGTTGGACCGATAGAAGAAATAGAACACTGCTTAACTTTCTTGTCTCTTCATCAGGTAATTGTAGAACTTGTACTTACTTGTTATTACTAGTAGTAAACTATTGATTTAGTGATTAGTTGATTTAAATTATGATTGTACTAAATTGCTTTTGTTTTCCTCAGGTGCCACAGTGTTTTTGAAATCAATTGATGCTTCAAGGAAAATAAAAAATGTTGAGTATCTTTGTGAGATAATTGAGGATGTGTTGAAGGAGGCGGGTGAGGAGAATGTGCTTCAGATAGTCACAAATAATGCAGCAAATTATGTTGCTGCAGGTAAACTTCTTATGGAGAGGCACCCCCACTTGTTTTGGACCCCTTGTGCTGCCCATTGCATTGACCTCATGTTGGAGGATCTTGGCAAACTTCCATGGATAAAAATATGTGCAGAGAAAGGAAGGAAAATTTGTAAATTCATATATAATCATACTTGGGTCCTCAACCTTATGAGGCAGTTCACAAAAGAAAAAGAGTCGGTTCGTCCAGGGGTCACCCGATTTGCAACAAATTTTATCACATTGCAATCTTTTCTTAAAAAAAAGGGCGGTTTGAGACGCATGTTTGTAAGTGAGGAGTGGACTTCATCATCATATGCAAAGACCAGTGCGGGGATAGAGCCAGCTGATTGTTTTTTTGATGTGACTGGCTTTTGGCAACTGGTCAAGGATATGGTGGAGGTAATTTTCCTTTTTATCCTCATTTCCATTTCATTTCATCATTTTTGTTCACACTTGTTTATGTTCATTGTTCATTTTTTAAAGTAAAACTTAAAGCTTAATGTTTCTAACTTTCTACTTTCACAATGATTGCAATTCATAGAGCCTCTTATTGTTCTCCTACGAATTATTGATGGGGAGAAGCCCACAATGGGATATATCTATGAGGGCATGGATAGGGTGAAAGAGGTCATTAGAAAAAAATTTGGAGGGAATCGGGATAAATATGGTCCCATATGGGCTGTCATTGATCGACGATGGCACAATCTACTTCATAGGCCTATACATGCAACTACCCACTTCCTTAATCCAGCATACCAATTCAGCCCAGATTTTAAGTTAGATGATGAGGTGTGGAGTGGGCTTTATGATGTTATAGAGAGAATGTCAATAGATGAATCAGTTGGAACACGTATAGTCCGTGAGATAGAAATGTATAGGAGTGCACAAGGAGACTTTTTCTCATGAGAACTATGCAAGAAAAATTGGACACTATTGATGCCAGGTAAAAATCTATGATTCTAAAATCTAAATTCTAATTTTTAAATCTATTACCATTTTACATTGATAAAGTCAAAGTTATTGAATTGATTTTTAAAATCTCTTGTTTCAGATGCATGGTGGGAGATGTTTGGTAATTCAGTGCCAAATTTATAGAAGATTGCAGTTTGTATCTTGAGCCAGCCAACTAGTGCTTCAGGATGCGAACGCAATTGGAGTATGTTCGAGCATATACACTCGAAGAAGCGCAATAGGTTGGCTGTGAAAAGGTTGAATGATCTTGTGTTTGTGCATTACAACCTTCGCCTTCGTCATAAACAGATCTTGGGCACTGACACATCTCCTATCGTTTTAGAAGAGGTTGATCCACTAGCAAAGTGGAACACTGAGATTGATGATCCTATCTTCAGTGATGAAGACTTGGATTGGGTTGATTAGATGGATCAAGAGGCAGAGGCAATAGCTATGGCACAGGAGGAGGCTAGAGCGCGAGGAGACCCAGTGGAGGACCCTGAGGCTGAGAGTGACAGGTCTGAGGATGATGATGATGATGATGATTATGAGGAAGGTGAGGATGGTGAGGATGATGAGGATGTCATTGAGGTTGAGCCTCAGACACAGGGACAGAAGATGGCTGCAGAATCTTCCATGACCTATCTTTGGCGTATACGCAGGAAGACATAGGGCCTTTTATTTTCATATATGTTTTGAACAGTGAACTTTTGATTCCATGGATTTCATATTTCATGATATTGTAGACTTTTGAGTCTTTGACAGTGACACTATTTGTTATATTATATTTCAGATTTGTAATGGTGTTATTTATTAACTAGTTTAAGTTGTTTAACAGTTAACTTATTTCCTTCAGTAATTTGCTTCGCATGTATACTTATGTGATCGATGTAAACTTGTCTATGTATGCAAAGTAGCTTCTATTTATGTCAATTATTGTGTCTTTGATGTTAATTGATTGAATGATGCATGAAAAAAGATTTAAATCCTTAAAAATCTCTGAATTTCTTGGGTTTTTCAATTTGCAGAGTCTGGGCGCCGAGTCCGAGTCCAAGCCCGAATCCAGCTTGCTGAGTCCGAGGCGAGTCCGAGTCTTGTAACACTGGTAACACGACTAAACATGGTCATTACTATTTGTATGACAATACTCATATTTCCAGAGGTCTTCATGGCAGAATTCACTCACTTACAACCCAATTCTTAAAACATTAAAATGCCCTTGAAACCCTGATTTCGACCCTATTTGCTCATTCCATTCATCTTTCATCAAAACACTTGCATTCTTCACCCTTTTTTTCTCAAGCTTGTTTTGAAGGTTGTATTTTTCTTTGAAGGTGAAGACTACAAAGGAGTGAGACATGCACCAAAGGCTTATTAATCATTGGAGAAGAAAGATTTAGCAATCAAAGGTGAGTTAATCTTCATTTTTTTCCAAGTTTTCAATAAATTTTTAATATTTTTTTATTTTTTTAAGAAGTTTTGAAAAAAGAATTAAACTCTGTATGCATATTAAGGTCTTGTAATACCGAATTGTTCCCAATTTTTTTCAATCATGTTTTGAGTTTTCTATTTTAGTTTCATTATTCAGACACAATGACAAGAAGTGAAAGTTCTAGTTCAAATGCTTGGGGCCAAAATGAAGAGAGCCCTTTTAAATTGATGCAGGTTCACCACTTTGGTGTTATATAATAATGATTAAGAAAATGTTTGGCGGTGAGGTTTTTCTTTGGTAGTGTAACCATTCCAATATAGAGTATACAAGCTCATACTATTGAATGAAAGTTCACTTATGTGTCATCCCTAGACACGAAATGAAAGCTTCTAAGGTGCTAACTCATAGTTGGCATAATCGCAGAGTAATCGCCAAGTGACGAATACTCACCGAGTTTTTCAGCTCGGCGAGTTTTTCAGCCAAAAACTCGCGAGAAAAACTCGCAAAGTTTTTCGTAAAAACTCGCCCGTGTTTTAATATCCTACGCTGGGATGAAAAAATGTCATTTTCTTATTGCGTTTTGTGTTTGCTGCATTTTGAACGACTAGGGGAGGAGGAGAGTGGGCTTCCAAGCCATTCTTAGGTGATTTGAGTGGATTGAAGGCGGATTTCAACCATTTTTTGAAGAAAAAACACATTTCCAGGTAAGTTTGAGATTGTTTTTATTTTATTTTTAAATATTCTATTTTGTTTTGCTGGAGTCTAAATGAATACAAAATCATTTCTAAGTAGTTAGAAATGATTTTGAATCACTAGAACAAGATTCAACACTGTTTTGGACAAGTTTTTAAGAAAATGATAAATCTATCAATATTTTTTTGAAGAATATCTAGTTTTTTTTTAAATATAAAACCCTACCAGTTTGGGTAGTTTTTTTTTTAACTTTGAATGATGTCTAAAAAGATTGTAACTAATTTAGATAGTTTCTAACTTAGTTTAATTCTTTTTCTAAAATATTTATTTTATGTTTTGAATTTCTATGTGTAGGGCAGCAGTTATACAATAAATCAGCATGGCAAATTTAGAGGAAGTGTGGCCACTAACACCATGCCCTTCTGGATTTATAGGCACCCGGCCTAAAAATGCTAGAGATAAGACATGGAGGTATGCCTATGAATCACCGGATGAGCCTAGGAAAATGATTTGCATAAACTGGGAGAAAGTAGTTTCTGGAGGCATAAACCACCTCAAATACCACCTTGCAGGCATTAGGAAGCATGATACAATTCCATGTGAAAAAAATACAGAAGATATTAAAAGATTTGTTAATGCCCTACTTGCAGCCGGGGAAGAGAAAAAATTGCAAAAGGAGAGGAAAAGATTAGCTGTGAGGGCAGCTATAGCTGAAACTCAAGGTGCTCCTATTGACATTCAAGAAGAAGAAGAAGCACTTGAGAGCACAGTGGGCTCTCTTCATGGCCCATGCATCTGCAAACAGAGTGCCTCCTCTTTTACCGCTTATGCTTCCTCTAGTAGAGTGCCTAGTTTTTCACCACCATCAACATCATGGATAGACAATTATTTTGTACCCAGGAATACACCTGGTGCACAACCATCATTAGAGGCCACTGGATGGAACAAGGAGGCACATGAGAAAAGTGATATTGCATGTGCTGATTTTTGGTATTTCAACAATCTCCCATTGCGTGTGGCTGAGAGCCCCTATTGGCTCAATTTGGTGACCGCAATGACTGTTTTGGAAAAAGGGTACAAGGCCCCTTCTCGCAAGGATTTGAGAGGGAGGTAAGTAAATAATCAGAATCCACTTGGTTTCATTTTGAAATTTTAAGTGTTATTTCTTGTTTATTAAATCAAAATTGAGTACTAAGACTTGATTTCACTTTGATTTTGTAGGTTGCTTGTAAATGCAGTTAATAGGGCAAGACTAGTGGTGGAGCAAAAAAAAGAGTGGAGTAAATATGGCTGCACCATTCTTTCTGATGGGTGGATAGATGGAAAAAATTGAACCATTATTAATTTCTTGGTTTCTTACAAGGATAATGTGATGTTTTGGAAATTGGTTGATGCCTCCAACAAAGTGAAAAATGGAGAAACATTGGCATTAATGTTGGAGAATGTTGTCATGGAGGTGGGAGTAGAGAATGTGGTGCAAATCATCACAAATAATGCGGCAGCATATGTGGCAGCAGGTAATTTTAATATTTATGTTGCACATGATTATCATTAAATATTAATAAGTGATCATCCTCTTGTTAAAAAATCTCAAAGACGCCTCCTAGTGGCTTGGGAAAATCAACTGGCCACATCCTTTCACACCAATTCCATCACCTTTTGAACCAAAGAATGTTACACAAAAAGAGGCCCAATGGATAGTGTGCTCAAAAATTAAATCAAAGAGTTTACAAAATCAAATCAATGCATTGATTGTTTCATTTATAGCAATGGGATTCCTTTCAACATTGTTAGATCACTTCATTGGCAGGAGATAGTGAATACCCTTTCCAATGCACCTGCTGATTATGCTAGTCTAAAGTATGAAAATGTGCAAACCACCTTATTGGAAAAGGATAAATCTTCAATAGAGACATCCTTGAGAGTTGTCAAAGATGCATGGCCAGAAATAGGTGTGTGCATCATATTTGATGGATGTAAAGATTACAAAAATAGGCCATTGATCAATGTATGGCAGTGTCCTCTAAAAGGGCAATGTTCTTGAAGGCAGTGGATTGTGAGGAAAGTGAAAGATGCAAGCCTCATCGCCAATATCCTCATAGATTGAATAAGATGGTGGGGCCTATAAATGTTGTCCAAGTCATAACAGACAATGCTGAAAATTGTAGGGTAGCTAAGTCTATAGTGGAGGCCACATATAATCACAATTTTTGGACACCATATGCAGTCCACTCACTAAATTTAATCATGAAAAAGATTGGCACACAAATTGGATGGGTCAAATAACTTTTTGCAAAAGTAGGAGATTCAAATGATTGTGACTAATCATCAAATGTCATGAGCCATATTGAAGACCTTCTCTAAGTTGGAGTCGTTCAAGGTAATTTTATTTTTATTTTTTTAGTTTTTAATTTTTTATAGTTGATATATGACGTGTATTTTTTATGTCATGTTAGGTTGTCAAAACACAATTTGCATCTCACACAATTGTCTTAAGACAACTTGTGAAGGCGCAAGAGGCCTTGAGCGCTATGGTCATCAACACCTCATAGAGTACATGGAGACAATCAAATACAAAAGGAGCCCAAAAATTAAAAGCATGTATCCTTGATGATGAGTAGTGGGATCATGCGGAGTATGTTTTGAGTTTTACCAAGCCCATCACGAGAATGATAAGGTATCTTTATATTGATCGACAATATTTGGGTGAAATTTATGATGGCATGCACACTATGGTGGACAAGATAATAAAAAAATAGATGCCAAGGAACATGACCCAATAAATGCATTCTTGAAAGATGTGGAACAAATTATTGTTGACTATTGGAACAAGATGACCAAGGTTTTATAGCCAAGAGACATTTCAATTTCCAATGAGGGTGGCACCATATAGAGATGCAAAGGTTTCTACTAGCTACAAGGTTGCATTTACAAATATATATGATGATGATTAAACTTGAAATATTGCCTTGACTAGGTTTGGCCAATTTATATTTGCAAAATATCATGATACTACCACTCTTCACACTAAATATAGGATGAATGTTGATAAGTGGTGGTATGTACATGGTCAAGGCTCCATATTCTTGCAGCCTCTTGCAATTAAAATTATTTCCTAGGTATCTTGCTATCTCAAAGCTATGATGAAAAATGTTATTTTGATTAATATAAAAAGGACCCGGACCTTCCACTTATTTATCTACAAAAAAAAACTTTCTGAAGTATGTGTCTTTTAATTTTTAATTTTTAATTTTATCATTTTTCATCTAATGCTATCATATTAAAATGTTTTTATTTTATAAATTATGTTTTAACTTATTAAGTTTTAATTCTTGAATTATATAATTAAATACAAAATGTTGTATGGAAACTCAACAAGTTGCAAGTTCTTCAATTGGGCAAAATTGGACTATATACTCTTTCATCCACTTGGTCAAGCGCAACTACTATCCCCTTTCTAAAATAGGATTTTATAATAAAGATAAAATTAAAATACATTAAAAATAATAAAATATAAAATAATATAATTACAAGTTAATTAAGTTTAATGAAAGGTTAAGAAGCATGCAATGAAGAGTTGTGACTCACTCAAACATGAGATATAAAAGCGGGAAGAGTTTGTTTCAAAGGGAGATATGAAGGTGTTGAGATTGATAGCATTGTTCAAATAATTATCATATATTTATATATATATATATATATATATATATATATATATATATAAATATACACTTAACAAATATATATATATATATATATACTTATAATTATATATATATATTAGTAAATATTATCATTATATATACATAATTATAATATTAATACTAACAAAATAATGTATTAATCTCAACATTATTTCACCGATAAGTATCGGGCTTTATAAACAATATTATAAACATTATAATTTCACGGACTGCACGATAGGTATCGGGTTTGGTAAACAAACCGATAGCTATTGTTAAAACACTTAACTCATAACAGCATTGAAGCACTGTGACCCTATGTGCACTGCGGTATTGCTAATAATATTTATGTTATGCACTGCAGTTATGCAGAGCCATTAACACGGCAGTTAGTGTTAATAACAGATAGGTGCATATGATGGGACGTGACTCATGAATGAGTCACGTCTCATTAACTCTTGCATGAATAATATACATACTCAAACATGTCATGATGAAAAGACACCGAATATAGAAAGAATATAGTCTTAATAAGAAGTGTCTGTGAATCTCATTCAAACCAGAGATTCATTCAATATTAGAAGTTTATTAATCTTTACATGGTATCAGAGCCTTGGTTCTGAAGGATTCAAGTGAATAATAAACTTACAGAATTCTAACATGGCAAACATGATCAGATTCTAGGACAGACTTGAAGGTGCTGATAACTTTCAATCATTGAAGTTTAGAATCATAATGCTATTGAAAGAAAATAAAGTTGACTCCTTCATTAAAGCAGACAAATTAAAACCAGAAGCAGAACCTGATATATCAAATTGGAATGAAGGAAACGACAAAGCCATGAAGATAATTATTGATGGGGTTAGAGATCACATCGTTCCTATTTTATCTAAATATGAAAGGGCATATGAAATGTTCAAAGCACTAGAGAAAACTTATGAGATAAGTAATGCTAGCAAGAAATTAGCCTTGAAGAGGGAAATAAATCACATAAGTATGAATAAAAATGAGAAAATAAATTCATATTTTATGAGTCTCAGCTCTAAGAGATCAACTTTCACTACTGGGCTATGAAATTGATGGCAAGGAATTAGCTTTGATTGCTGTGGATGGTCTACCTGAATCTTGGGAAACTTTTGTCTCTGGCATAAGTGCTAGATCCAAATTTCCAAAATTTGATCGACTAAGAACAGATTGTCTTCAAGAGGAATCAAGATTAGATAAGAAAGGAATAAAGAAAAAGACAAATGATGAGGATATTCATGCACTAAATGTGAACACTCACAAGAAGAAATTCAAACACTTCAAGAAAAGAAAATTTAACCCTGAGCATCATAATAAAAGAGATATGTCTGAAGTTCAATGCTTTAGATGTGATAAACTTGGACATGTTGTAACAAATTGTCCATATAAGAACCATGAAGCTTCCTTCACCAAATCAAAGAAGAAGTCCAAAGAAGAACCCAAAAATGAGAAACTTGTACTTTATTCTGCACTTTCAAGCCAAGTCTCGAATAAAAACATCTGGGTTATTGACAGTGGTTCCTCCTGACACATTATAGGATTCAAAGAATTACTAGACTCTATGATAGAAGAATCCAATGAAGAAGTAACTATTGGGGATGACTCTGCTTACCCAATAAAAGGTATTGGGACTTGCACAATCAAGCTAAAGACTGGTATCTCAATTCAACTTACCGGAGTACTATTTGTTCCAGGCATTAACAGAAACCTTATATCCATATCTGCACTTGAAGACAATGGATATAGGGTAACTTTCATGGATGGAAAAGTAAAAGCCTGGCCAAAAAGACTCACTATTAAACAAGCTCATACTATAGGAAGAAGACAAGGTTGTCTATATGAGCTAAATACAGAATCAAATCAAGTTTTATTAAACGATATTTCCAATTCAAATGAAATATGGCATAGAAGATTAGGACATTTAAATTACAAAACTCTATCTTCTATGGATAATTTGGTTACCGGATTACCAAAGCTTAAACAATATCATCCTGGTGCATGCAAAGGTTGGGCACTAGGTAAAAACACAAAAGGATCATTTCAAAATAGCTTGAGTAGGAGTAACAATGTCTTGGAATTAATACATTCAGACTTATGTGGACCCATGTCTGTCTCTTCGATAGGAGGATGCAAATACTATGTAATCTTTATTGATGACTTCTCCAGAAAGACCTGGATTTACTTCCTTAAACACAAAGAATCTGAGGAGATCCTAAGAATGTTTAAAGACTTCAAATCTATCACTGAAAACTTTTCTGGGAAGAAAATTAAAACTCTGAGATCAGATAATGGCAAATACACATCTGAAATATTCAAAGAATTTTGTAAAGAGGCTGGGATTAAGAGGGAGTACACCGTACCTTATAATCCACAACAAAATGGGGTTGCTGAAAGAAAGAATAGAACTATTATTGAAGCCACCAAGGCAATGCTTCTTGATCAAAATCTTGACACCTCTCTTTGGGCAGAAGCTTCTAATACAACTGTATATATTCAAAATAGATGTCCACACTCTCACATTGATAGTAAAACTCCTGAAGAAGTCTTCACAGGAACAAAGCCAGATATAAGTAATTTTCGAATATTTGGATGCCCTGTATACATTCATATACCAAAGGAAAAGAGAACAAAGCTAGAGCCATTTGGAAAGAAAGGTATCGTTGTAGGATATAGTGAAACTTCAAAAGCATACCGTATTTATATACTAGGTCAAAATCAGATTGAACTAAGCCGAGATGTAATCTTTGAAGAAGACATAGCTTGCTCTAGAGCTAGAAATTCTATAGAACAAGAAACACATGTCCCTTCAAAAGAAAACATTACACCTGAAACTCAAAGAGAGGATTCCGAGGAAGAAGAAAATGAGGAAAATCTGTCAACATTAGAAAATCCTAAAAAGAGACCTCTTTGGGCCACCAAAATCATAGAAGGGAAGACTTATGGTGTTCCTCAAGGAACAGTCAAGGAAAGAAAAAGGCCTTCTATATTATCTAGTTATGCAGCACTTATGAGTGAACTCTCTAAATCAGAACCCTCTAATGTATCTGATGCAATCCAACAGCAAGTATGGAAAGATGCAATGACAGAAGAATATCAGTCCATTATAAAGAATGATGTGTGGGACATTGTACCAAGACCTAAAGAAAAATCTGTAGTCTCTTCTAAATGGCTATTCAAAATAAAACATGCGGCTGATGGCAGTATTGAAAAATACAAGGCAAGATTTGTAGCAAGAGGTTTTTCTCAAAAGGAAGGGATTGACTATGAAGAAACCTTTGCTCCTGTTGCACGATACACATCAATTCGAACCGTTCTAGCCATTGCATCTGCTAAAGGTTGGAAAGTACATCAAATGGATGTTAAGACCGCCTTCCTAAATGGAACCATTGAAGAAGAAGTATACCTAGAACAACCTAAAGGATTTGAGATCCATAATCCCAAAACACATGTGTGTAAACTGAAGAAAGCTTTATATGGACTTAAACAGGCTCCCAGAGCCTGGTATGCAAGAATAGACAACTACCTTATGTAGCTAGGATTTTCCAAAAATGATGCTAATCCAAACCTCTACTTCAAGGTAAACAAAGGTGATATGTTGATATTAATCCTATATGTTGATGATTTATTGATTACAGGGGAAGATCATTTGATTCAGCAGTGTAAGAAAGACTTAGCCAAAGAATTTGATATGAAGGACTTAGGTCTTTTACACTACTTTCTTGGTTTGGAAGTTTGGCAAAAGTCAGATTGTATCATTCTAAATCAAGGCAAATACACCCTTGACATTTTGAAGAGATTTGGTATGCTAAATTGTAGACCCATGTCTTCTCCCATGGAAATGAATTTTCATAAACTGAAAGAAGCAGCATCAGACTCTCCACCTACAGATATCTCTTTGTACCGACAGATAATAGGCTCTCTAATGCTCTTAGGGCCCGTTTGGTGGCGGGAATTAGGAAATGATGGATTTGATCAAATGCTGGAAAGGGTCAAATCATGGATTTGATAATCCGGTTTTTCATTTCTGAATTATTTTTGGACTGTTTGGTTCCACTTTTTGAAACTGGAATTGGAATTTGAGTATGATTTTTTATTTTTTTTTGAATTGTTTTAATGTTTTTGAATTTAATAATTTATTTTTATTAATAGAATTGAATTTAAAATAGAATCGCGGACCGTTTTAGGCAGCCAAAGTTGGTGGCAGACAACCAAGTTACAATCACTGCAACCAAAATTCGACAAAAAATTTAGAAAACAAATTCGAGAAAAAATTCAAAAAAATAAAAAATCAATTTTTTTTTTTAAAAATTCGACAAAAAAATTCAAAAAAAAATTTGAATTTTTTTTCAAATATAAATTCGAATAAACAAAGTTACAAACCACCCAAAAAAAAAAAAAAAAATTAAATCCCCCCCACACAAATAAAAAATTAAAAAATTAAGTGTAGACATGAAAAATTTAAAAATTTGCTTTCCCTCCATTCAAATTCCAATTTCAAATCCCAATTCCACCTTTTTAGATGGAAGATGTTAATGCTCATTTTGGTTCAAAATGAGCATTAACACATTCCTATTCCATTTTCATATTGCACTGCCAAACTAAGGATTCGACGAAATGGGCAATAACAAATGTCAATTCTAGGCAAATGCTAGAAATGGTCCGCTACCAAATGGGCCTTAGGGAATACCAAACCAGATATTTGTTTTTCAGTGAATACATTAAGTCAGTTCATGTGTGAACCCAAAGAGATTCACCTCACTGCCGCAAAACACTTATTGAGATATCTTCAGGGCACATTAAACTATGGACTCAAATATGATAAGACAGAATTAGATCTTCATGGATTTACTAACTCAAATTGGGCTGGAAGTATGACTAATTGTAAAAGCACCTCAGGATGTTGTTTTAGCTTGGGATCAGCTATGGTATCATGGATTAGTAGAAAGCAATCTTCAGTAGCTCAAAGCTCTACCGAGGCAGAATATATTGCAGCATCAATGGCGGCTAAAGAAGCAGTATGGCTTAGAAAACTACTTAATGGACTATTTGGTAAACCATTAGCACCAACTACTATTCTTTGTGATAACCAAACCTGTATCAAATTATCAGTAAATCCAGTATTTCATGATAGATCCAAGCATATTGAGATTCCTTATCACTATGTTCGTGATATGGCTGAAAGGAAAGTGATTCAGTTGGAATATATTAGTGCTGGAGATCAAACTGCAGATATTCTTACCAAAGCTCTTCCAAAGGTGAAAGTTGATCACTTCAAGAAAACTCTTGGTATGGTTGTAATATGACTTTTGATTTGTATTAATATAAATATATATTTATGGGCTCATCCATCCTGTGTACATTTCTAGAAGTGACGACTTATTAGATAATGAACACTTGTATTTGATTACAAGATGACGATCTTGTAATGGGGATTCGTTATAGTAGACAGTTATCTGTCTGTGCACATACCATAATAGGGTTATATGTAAATAAAATGTAATGTTTTACTTACTATATCCTTGTATCACAATTGTGGTGATACGAAAATTAGGTATCACAATGCATGGTGATTCCTCATATCGATGTGATATGAAAACTAGGTATCACAATGCATGGTGATTCCTCATATCGATGTGATATGAAAACTAGGTATCACAATGCATGGTGATTCCTCATATCGATGTGATATGAAAACTAGGTGTCACAATGCATGGTGAATCCTCATATCAATGTGATATGAAAATTATGATACTAACTAAATTATCATCTAATTAAAGGAAAATTATCTTCCCTAGCTAAGAGGGAGTGTTGAGATTGATAGCATTGTTTAGATAATTATCATATATTTATATATATATTAATATACACTTAACAAATATATATATATATATTAAAATCTATATACTTATAATTATATATATATTAGTAAATATTATTATTATATATACATAATTATAATATTAATACTAACAAAATAATGTATTAATCTCAACATTATTTCACCGATAGGTATCGGGCTTTATAAACAATATTATGAACGTTATAATTTCACGGACTGCACGATAGGTATCGGGTTTGGTAAACAAACCGATAGCTATCGTTAAAACACTTAACTCATAACAGTGTTGAAGCATTGTGACCCTATGTGCACTGTGGTATCACTAATAATATTTATGTTATGCACTGCGGTTATGCAGAGCCGTTAACACGGCAGTTAGTGTTAATAACAGATAGGTGCATATGATGGGACGTGACTCATGAATGAGTCACATCTCATTAACTCTTGCATGAATAATATACATACTCAAACATGTCATGATGAAAAGACACCGAATATAGAAAGAATACAGTCTTAATAAGAAGTGTCTATGAATCTCATTCAAACCAGAGATTCATTCAATATCAGAAGTTTATTAATCTTTACAGAAGGATGAAAGAATTGAAGATGTGAATCAAGAAAGATTAAAAAAAAAAAAAAAGAAGGATGAGAAGAAAATAAGAAATTGACTCCTTCAAAAAGTTGCAACCCTTCCAAAGGGTGGTTATTATGGAAGGTTGTGACTATTTCAAATGGAAGAATTGATGAAGGGTTGTGACTCTTCCAAAGGGTGGTAATTATGATCAGTTACGACTCTCTTAGAGGGCAGAAATGATGAAGGGTTGTGACTCTTTCAAAGAGAGGTAATTATGAAAATTTGTGACTCTCTCAAAGGGGAGAAATGATTAAGGGTTGTGACTCTTCCAAAGGGTGGTAATTATGAAAGGTTGTGACTCTCTCAAAGGGGAGAAATGATTAAGGGTTGTGACTCATCCAAAGGGTGGTAATTATGAAAGATTGTGACTCTCTCAAAGGGGAGAAATGATTATGGGTTTTGACTCTTCCAAAGGGTGGTAATTATGAAAGGTTGTGACACTCTCAAAGGGCAGTAATGATGAAAGGTTGTGACTCTCCTAAAGGGGAGAAATGTTGAAGGGTTTTGAATCTTTCAAATAGTTGTAATTGTGAAAGGTTGTGACCATTGCAAAGGACAGACATGATGAAGAGGTGTGACTCTACCTCACATTGGAGGATACAAAGGGGAGAAGGTTTCATTTGAGGAGGAGATCTAAGGGAGATCAAATTGGGGAGTAATATATTACTCTCAAAGGCAACAATAAAAAATGGTGATTCAATTCATATGAAAGGTGGTGACCCTTTTACCAATTAAGTATAAAGGAGATCATTCCAATCATTCAAGGATCACTTAGCAATCATCACTCATGAATCCATCCAAAAAAATCATGCACACGTCAATCATTAATCCCACAAGAAATCAAACAATTCAGCAATCAAATTAGAATATATTCAATCATCATTCACCCATATATCAAACCAACATTCATCACATCATCGACACTTATAAATCATCTAATCAATAATTACTCGATCATAATTCACCAATACATCGAATCAAGTCACATACATACATACATACATATATATACATATATACATACATATATATACATACATACATATATATATACATACATACATACATATATATATACATACACACACACACACATATATATATATACATACATATATCAAAGATTATTCATTTATGGTATGCAAGATAATGATATAATTCATTTGTTATACAGAAAGTAATTAATCTATGTAATCATTTATTCAAATCTCCTATAAGCCACCATGTAAGGATTAGGGAGGACCTCAATAAGGACAACACATACATATTCCCCTTCTAAGTAGCCAACATCATGCTAGATGGACAAGAGCCCCTGCCACTTGGGGCCAAGAGGACGAATTTGGATGCTCCAAGTTCTTGTGATTAGTTGTGGTGAATTTAAGGCAACTTATCATGGTGTCATGATTAGGGGAGCAAATACATATAGCCCTTTTGAGTAGCCCACCTCATGCTAGATGGACAAGATCTCCTACCACTTGGGGTCAAGAGGTCGAGTTTAGATACTCCATGATCTTGGGCTTAGTTGTGGTGAATTCAAGGCACCCTAACATGCTTCTTCTCCAACTCCTATTATGGTCGATTATGGAAATGGAACTATTAAACTTGTCTTCTTAACTTCAAGAGCTATTACATATGTTATCTAACATGATTGCAAGACCCATTCCAAGGTTTATCACACTAAAGACATTTTTTATTGGTAAAGTTATAATTATTACTATATTACACCTCTTGTTTTAATTGAACTTGTGATTCTAGGGAAAAATTTACAGCAATCCCAAAAGGGGACATTGAAATGCAAAAAAAGAAAAGGCTTTGGTCTACATACACTCCAACCTTCGTCCATTGTCACATAAGCAACCAAAATACAATGAGGGTGTGACAAGGAATTGGGATCTAGGCCATGTGTGTGCTGATTTAGATGCAATAGTTGTACAACTTGCCCAAGTTTCTACAGATGAACATGAGGTAGCTCTTGCACATGACATAGATGAAGTTAGTGGGAGTGGCAATATAATGGATTGTGGTTCAAATGAAGTTGAACAAAATGTTGACCTTGATGCTTTTGATGAAGATGAATATACATATTAAATATGGCTTATAATTTCAATATTCATTGTGCAATGACATTTTAAGACTTAAATATTATCTTTTTTACAAATTATAAATATGATACGTGAGGTATTTTATTGGCAATTATGGATTAATGAGTATCGCTCTTCTTTTTATATTTATAACTTTGAGGTTTGAATATATATATATATTTATAATATGTGTGTGTGTGTGTATGTATGTATGGACAAACCCATACACATACCCAAGGAAAAAAATTTGTCTTACTCGCATACCCATATCCTATACCTATCTAACCTATGTGAAAAATTCAATATAGATGCCTCAAGACGCTAATATCTCTCCACGACTTTTAGATCTAACTATCTATTAAAAATATGCTAAGAGATATAAATCTTGAGTCACCTATCTAACCTATGTTACTGTTATACACTAAGTTTGCACCCTTGTCTCAAGCTCTCGTAGTCTTGATAACCTAGTATAACATGGGAATCATCTCCAGGTGTGGGACCTATGCTAACTGAGATGAGACCTCCAGGTTCTAGGCTAGTTCCTCTTGGATAATCACCTTAATTTGCTTCTAGACATGAAAGTAAACTTTTGAGGGAAAGGGATAGAAGGAATGCTTGGAAAGGAAATGACTGAAAGCAAACTACCTACTAGGTGATGCACCGAAATTAGGGTTTGGATCTCAGTATAGAGGAATGGAATCAATGAAAGGCTTAGGTCTAGTAGGTCACAACTTACTGAATAGGCTTGCATAAGTGTTTCATAGGAGGGCCTGAATATAAGACACAACTTATGACCTGCAAGCAGACATTCACTTCTGCAACTCGGTGTAGGATTGAGACAAGATTGTTAAGGGGCTGAAGTATACCCACAAAAACATCTAAATCAGATCAAACACAATAACACACAAAAATTACAGAAAGCAAGAGGGATCAGGATCCATAAGATGTCACTGAAAACATCATACACTTTAATCCAATAAGAGATAACTCAAACAAAGAAGCATAGGGACATGAAGGATTGTCACAAAATACTTCTGTAATGTTTCTATCATCAATGGGAACTTTACAACTATATAAGCCAGAGGGTAAAAATGATACCACAGATGACCCTTAAGAAAAGATGAATTTCTTCTACAATTGTCCAAATCTGAGCTCAAAAGCTCCAAAAACACAATATATACATCTCCTCTTGCACTTAAGCAGGAGCAAAATATCTAATTAGGGTTACATAATTTTTCATATAATAATCAAACCCTAATTCTGTCAAATCTGATCATAAATGTTATTTTTGCAAATATCTCAATCGATCAAATATTTGTTTACGTGCCCATCTCTATACTATAATTGCCTGCAGACAAGCAACCTAGATTCATCTACCCACTTGCAACTCCACCAAGCCATGAAGGCTCACAATCTGATCCTGAAGATATTCAGGTTTAAAATGATTAACCCTGCAAAAGGTGGCACCAAGCTCATTAAAGCCTCAACACGACATGGTACTCGGTAAAATCTGCGGTGCTGACGATCAGATCATCCATCATCATCTTTCCAACCTCCACTGTCCTGAAGAATTAAATTCCAGCTACCCATCTTGTCACGTATGGCCACAAGAACAAAACCCTAGCAAAACCTTCGCAGAGATATTCAAATTCAAATATTAATGGCTAGTAGATATAATTTTTAAAACATAGTCGTTGATGCGAAATCTTCCCGGCGGATGAACGGCTGCGATGCATTGAGAAAACAACCTAAAATCCCCCTCTAACAAGTCAAAACCTCCATGGAAGTCAGCAGCCAATGAGAAACAAGCAAATCATCATGTCAGCATATTTGGACCCACCTCGAGCCCCTCCTCCTTTAAGTCATTCAGTGACTACGCGACCGAAGACCCTTTTCTCATTCGCGAAATCCTTTTCTTAACCCTGGTTTGGTTAAGCGATTTAGCGAACAAGGCTTTTCGCTGAATCGCTGAGTCTTTTATCTTACCCTGGTTTCAATAAGCAAACAAGAGAAACCCCCTTAGTCACTAATGCAGAAAGCTTTACTAACCTTGGGCCCATTTATGCCACTTGGCATTCTTTTATTCGTTCCGGCCACTCCATCAGCAAACACCTCGGCACTTCCCTAACATCGGACCCACTAAAGACAAGATTCCCATCCAACGGCGGGCGCATGATCTCATGGCCCCCGAATATTCTTTCAGATCATGCGCCAACCGCCGATCTCTAAGCCGGAACCCCTTCTGACAAACGGACCCACCTGGAAATCTTCATCAGCACTTGGCAACCAATTACATTTGAGCACATCAGCACACCGAGGACCCACCTGACAAAGCCCGAAGATAAAGCAAGATCAACGGTCGTCACATGATCACATGCTCTGACACAAAGCCTCATGAACATACGCCAACTGTCGATCCTCTGCAGATGTCAGAGCCTCTGACTGCCAAAAGGGCCCGGTCCCACTGACAAGGAATGACTCATTAGCATGTGGACCAATCAGAATACGCCCCCTGCGCACACCTAGCAGTGGACCCGCTCGTTTGAAGAGTTACGTCACCAGGGAGAATCAACGGTTGTCTTATAATCGCATACCTCTAACAGAACGCATGAGAACACACGCCAGCCGTTGATCTCAAAGCTTCTGACATCCCTGGGCCCGCTTCTGAAATCACTTAACCTCGAAAGTCTTAGCAAATGCGTGGCCAAAGGAAATTCGCCCAATCGCTGAATAGAATTCTTAACCTCGGTTAAGTCTGAAGAATATGCGAACAAGGCATTCGCAGAATCGCTAAACCAAAAGTCCAACCTAGGGTTTCAGTTAGCGAATGCCCGACTGAAGGCAAGATTCGGAGTCGCTGAATGTTCTAGGGCACCTCCATTTTATTTCGCGACTAAGAAAAACACTGCAGTCGCCAGTTCGCTGAAAGGAAAAGGTAACCGCCGGAAGAATAAGAGAACTGGCGACCGAACGAATAATTACGCACATGGGTATTGAGGAAATATAAGTGGCCGATAAAGTAACATGAAAATATAACAAGGCCTAGGGTTTTTTTGAGGGTTTGGCCTATAACGGCTAGTTTTATAAATTTTTAAAGACTTTTCACCTAGCCAGGGACCTAGAAGAGGTTGCAAAGACCAGAGGGAAATAGATAAACCCATGAAACTTTGCAGAGCGCTTGGAAGGATAAAAATGCAGACCTGGAGATGGAAATTGGCCAAATCTTACATGGGACATGAAAAATTGGGCAACATTTTGGCGATTTCTATTGGATGTCAGCCTGCTAGACATTGAAAACCAGCGGCCTTAAAGCAATCTATTGGGCATGGGGTCATCACAGGAACACAAAACTTCGATAGAGAGACAAAACTGGAACTAGAGAGACAAACCTGTGCACGAGCACTTCTTGGAAAATAGGGAACTAAGCTAGAAAACAAGGACAAAAAGCAGGAACACCTAACCTATCCTAAACTAACCAGTTACAGAAACCTGGTCAAACAAAACCGTTCACTGGTTGTGAAAAATAGCTACCTTTCCTCATTAGGATATTTTGCATTGGACTCATGAGGATAGCTACAAAAATATGAGGCACACAAAAATTTGTCAAATAGTCATGAACTGCCTCTGCAAAAATAAGATCAAGTTTACCTTCCTCTAATTGATCACGTGGAGAGGTCTTAGTAAACTCCTTCTGGGCCAAGTATCTGATGGGGCATCCTCTTGAAAGTCTGAAAACAGATCTCTCCTTGATAGCCTCTTCTTTATCTTCATGGTTTCCCTCCATCATGGATAGCCATGTCAAAGCATTATCTGTGGACAGGGGACTGTCATCCTCCTCTTTTAAACAGGCCAAGAGCTCATCAAAGTTGTTAATATCCTGAAGATCCCCAGGAATGACTGGCACATAACCTTGGATCTCCACTCCAAGGAATAGGGATTCATCATTCAATTTGTTACAAAAGACCTCTATAATGTCAGAAAAATCATACTCTTCAAGGCTTTTGTCTATGTTCTTTTCTTGGAAAAGCTCCTCCATAACCTTATCCTCTTGCTCAACAAAACCAGGCAGCTCATTCATTGAGGACATGGCATCCTCTTCTGTATCAACCTCCTGTTGATGGTGGAGCTTTTGTTCTGATTGACCTTCAGCCATAGGTAATGGCATGGTCTCTTCGTCATCATCAACAAAGAGGGGAAGCTCATTCAACAAATCAACCAAGAGCTCAATCTGAGAATCAATCCTCACCTCCATGCCTTGTTGTTCCACTTCGCCACAGTCATCACTCTGCACTGATACCTCAAATTTTTTGTCCTCCTCTTCAAATGAAAGCTCATTTACTACAGGTCCTTGCTCAGACACTAGACTAGTATCCTTGAAAAGACCTGGCATCTGATAGCCAGGAGGCAAAGTCCATTGGGGTATCCACAACACTTCATCATCTTGAGAGACCAGAGGGGTCTCTTGAGATAAACAATTCTCTTGAGCAAGCTCTTCTTGCAGAGTGGTAGGCTGCATCTCAAGTACAGGCTCTTGGAAAGAACTTTTTGCCTTAAAACTTGGGATGTGAAATTGAGGGGGCTCAGAGGGAGACATAGAAGGCATACCTATCTTGAAACTTGGAAAATTGAAGGCCCCATCATCTTGGTGTTGGTCCCTTGCAGCTGGCTCTGTCTCAATATAGTCTTTAGGTTGTTGCAAACCACAATAAGGTTGTAACTGTTCCAAAACAGGCTCAGATTCTTGAAGGGTGCTCCTAAAACTTGGAAATGAGCGCTTTGTATGCTCTTCATGTGTAGGCTCTTGAGGCAAATGGGTCCTCCCGCTTGGAATTTTAGGTCTAGGAGCCTCTTGTTGAGCAATTTGTGATCTCAACCTTGCTGTTTCAATGTCAGCTCGGTGTCTGATCTCTTCTTGGAATCTTTTTATTTGTTTCTCATCAACAAGAGTCTCTATCACTTGGTAAAAGATGAACCCTTGCTCATAACTTTGAGCCTCCATTTCCTGCTGCTCTCTGATCTCAGACACTTGATTAATTAAATCGAGCAATAGGTTCTTTGTCTTGTCTTGCTCCTGCATTGAGTCTGGGCTCTGAATCTGCTACCAATTAGGCTGAGAAGGGGTGGGTGGGTGGTAAGCACGATAGGGGAGTTGGCTTTGTGACTTTTGTTCTGCCATTTGTGGCCATGATCCTTCTTGGCGGAGGGCTCTTTCATAATCTTGTACAAGGGCAAAATCATTTGGGGCATGCTGGATATAATGACAGCCTTGTATAGTATGGAAGCTTGGGATGAAAGCAGGCTTTAGGTGGCTTGCATAAGGCTAATAACTAGCCCATTGAGCACTATTGTCATAATAGGATGGTGAGTAACCTAACTGTCTGTAATAACTCGACATGTCTACTCATACAATTAGCTGGAATTTGAATATGAAAGATCTGAAACATACCAGCACTTGATCTTTGAAAACAGTAGACTTTCTTGAGTCACTAGATATGCAGCAAAATGACCTCTTCTAGGTCTGTAGCATGCTATCAGCATATCAGAGATAGCATACCTTGATAATGAATCTGAACTTTGGTCCCACTGAACGTGCCAGAATTGTTATACACTAAGTTTTCACCCTTGTCTCAAGCTCTTGTAGTCTTGATAACCTAGTATAACATGGGAATCATCTCCAGGTGTAGGACCTATGCTAACTGAGATGAGACCTCCAGGTTCTAGGCTTGTTCCTCTTAGATAATCACCTTAATTTGCTTCTAGACATGAAAGTAAACTTTTGAGGGAAAGGGATAGAAGGAATGCTTGGAAAGAAAATGACTAAAAGCAAACTACCTACTAGGTGATACACCGAAATTAGGGTTTGGATCTCAGTATAGAGGAATGGAATCAATGAAAGGCTTAGGTCTAGTAGATCACAACTTACTGAATAGGCTTGCATAAGTGTTTCATAGGAGGGCCTGAATATAAGACAACTTATGACCTGCAAGCAGACATTCACTTCTGCAGCTCGGTGTAGGATTGAGACAAGACTGTTAAGGGGCTGAAGTATACCCACAAAAACATCTAAATCAGATCAAACACAATAACACACAAAAATTACAGAAAGCAAGAGGGACCAGGAACCCTAAGATGTCACTGAAAACATCATACACTTTAATCCAATAAGAGATAACTCAAACAAGGAAACATAGGGACATGAAGGATTGTCACAAAATACCTCTGCAATGTTTCTATCATTAATGGGAACTTTACAACTGTATAAGCCAGAGGGTAAAAATGATACCACAGATGACCCTTAAGAAAAGATGAATTTCTTCTACAATTGTCCAACTTTGAGCTCAAAAGCTCCAAAAATACAATACATACATCTCCTCTTGCACGCAAGTAGGAGCAAAAAATCTAATTAGGGTTACATAATTTTTCATATAATAATCAAACCCTAATTCTGTCAAATCTGATCATAAATGTTATTTCTGCAAATATCTCAATCGATCAAATATTTGTTTACGTGCCCATCTCTATACTATAATTGCCTGCAGACAAGCAACCTGGATTCATCTACCCACTTGCAACTCCACCAAGCCATGAAGGCTCACAATCTGATCCTGAAGATATTCAGGTTTAAAATGATTAACCCTGCAAAAGGTGGCACCAAGCTCATTAAAGCCTCAACAGGACATGGTACTCTGTAAAATCCACGGTGCTGACGATCAGATCATCCATCATCATCTTTCCAACCTCCACTGTCCTGAAGAATTAAATTCCAGCTACCCATCTTGTCACGTATGGCCGCAAGAACAAAACCCTAGCAAAACCTTCGCAGAGATATTCAAATTCAAATATTAATGGCTAGCAGATATATTTTTTAAAACGTAGCCGTCAATGCGAAATCTTCCCAGCAGATGAACGGTTGCGATGCACTGAGAAAACAACCTAAAATCCCCCTCTGACAAGTCAAAACCTCCGTGGAAGTCAGCAGCCAATGATAAATGAGCAAATCATCATGTCAGCTTATTTGGACCCACCTCGAGCCCCTCCTTTAAGTCATTCAGTGACTACGCGACCGAAGACCCTTTTGTCATTCGCGAAATCCTTTTCTTAACCCTGGTCTGGTTAAGTGATTCAGCGAACAAGGCTTTTCGCTGAATCACCGAGTCTTTTATCTTACACTGGTTTCATTAAGTGAACAAGAGAAACCCCCTTAGTCGCTGATGCAAAAAGCTTTACTAACCTTGGGCCCATTTATGCCACTTGGCATTCTTTTATTCGTTCCGGCCGCTCCATCAACAAACACCTCGGCACTTCCCTGACATCGGACCCACTGAAGACAAGATTCCCATCCAACGGCGGGCGCATGATCTCATGGCCCCCAAATATTCTTTCAAATCATGCGCCAGCCGCCGATCTCTTTAAGCCGAAACCCCTTCTGACAAACAGACCCACCTGGAAATCTTCATCAGCACTTGGCAACCAATTACATTCAAGCACATCAGCACACCAAGGAGCAACCTGACAAAGCCCGAAGATAAAGCAAGATCAACGGCCGTCACATGATCGCATGCTCTGACACAAAGCCTCGCGAACATACGCGAGCCGTCGATCCTTTGCAGATGTCAGAGCCTCTGACTGCCAAAAGGGCCCGGTCCCACTGACAAGAAATGACTCATTAGCATGTGGACCAATCAGAATATGCCGCCTGCGCACACCTAGTAGAGGACCTACCCGTTTGAAGAGTTACGTCACCAAGGAGAATCAACGGTTGTCTTATAATCGCATACCTCTGACAGAACGCATGAGAACACATGCCAGCCGTCGATCTCAAAGCTTCTGACATCCTTGGGCCCGCTTCTGAAATCGCTTAACCCCGAAAGTCTTAGCGAATGCGCAGCCAAAGGAAATTTGCCCAGTCGCTGAATAGAATTCTTAACCTCGGTTAAGTCTGAAGAATATGCGAACAAGGCATTCGCAGAATCGCTAAACCAAAAGTCCAACCTAGGGTTTCAGTTAGCGAATGCCTGGCTGAAGGCAAGATTTGGAGTCGCTGAATGTTCTAGGGCACCGCCATTTTATTTCACGACTAAGAAAAACACTGCAATCGCCAATTCGCCAAAAGGAAAAGGTAACCGCCGGAAGAATAAGAGAACTGGCGACCAAAGGAAGAATTACGCACATGGGTATTGAGGAAATATAAGTGGCCGATAAAGTAACATGAAAATATAACAAGGCCTAGGGTTTTTTTGAGGGTTTGGCCTATAATGGCTAGTTTTATGAATTTTTAAAGACTTTTCACCTAGCCAGGGACCTAGAAGAGGTTGCAGAGACCAAAGGGAAATAGATAAACCCATGAAACTTTGCAGAGCGCTTGGAAGGATAAAAATGTAGACCTTGAGATGGAAATTGAACAAATCTTACATGGGACATGAAAAATTGGGCAACAGTTACAAATTAAATATAGATGCCTCAAGATGAACCTCTCTAAGACCTCTAAATAGATCTATCTATCTTTCTAAAAGACATAACAAATATTATTTATATAGAAACAATATAACCTATGTGGCAAATTCAATATGGAGACCTTAAACTAATATCTCTCTATAACTTTTAGACCTGTCTATCTATCTAAAAGATGCTACAAGAGATATCAATATTGAGACACTTATCTAACCTATGTGATATTTTCAATATAGATACCTCAAGCCCAATATTTGCCTATCTATCTATTAATAAAATTTTAATTTTAAATTTTAAGGGCTAATTAATTTTTCATATTGCTTTTTTGGTATGTGGGCAGCAAAGGACTTTTTTTTCAACACTCTCACCCCATTACAACCCCCTTGCTGCCATGGTAGTTTAGCCTCTAAGTATAATAAAGGAAGTCTATAATACAATTATTGATGTATATTTCATTACAAACTTCCAACATGTCCAAGTGAGATATAAGCAACATGCAAAGCTTCTGCTAAAGGTTAAAGAAAGAAACTTTTCCTCCCAATATGATTTTCTTCAAGAATTATTTAAATTAAAGGTTTTTTTGTTTTCTATAGTGGTCGGCGATACTTCAAGTAATGAAGGAAATCTCAATCCAAAAAAGGCAGTTCAAGTTAGAACTATTATTCTTGACAAGGATTGATGGGATCAAGTTCAAATTTGTTTAATTATGGTAGCTCCTAATCAATTGTCACAGTAACTACAAGAAACTATTTGTCCATTAACTTTCAATTTTGTGGTGGTGTTCAAGAATGATTTTGCTATAGGACCTGTTCTAGTAATTTCATCTCTCATGTAGTTGTTAACTCGAAAAATTACACCCTCTCCTAAGCACCTAAACACTCGGGATTTCTGGAGGACATGGGATCAATTAGAGGTTGTGGGTGCCCTATGATCTGATTGATCCTCTGGATTCTAGGTCGGTTCCTATTTGATATAACACCTGAAGATCTTGATACTGCAATTAAATGGAGGGAAAAGGGAAAGAAATTATCATTAACTTGAAAAACAACTCAATAACCATTAAAAGGTGATACACAAAAATGCTAAAAGGAGTCAACACTTCCCATAACACAGATTGAACCCACAACAATTCATGATATGATACAATTTCTGATAAAACCTTCAACACATAAGTATTTCAAAAGGAGATCTGTAATTTGAAAATATTAAAAGGACATTAATCACGGTTAATATATCCAAAAAAATAACACAACCCATAATCTGTGAAGAATAATTTTAATCACAAAAGATGCTAAAATGAGACAAACTTAAAAGGTTTTAAATAAGAAACACAGAAAAGAACATCAATCACCAATTTGCATACAAATGTAACACCAGAAAGAGATCCCAAAATGTTGTATATAAGCTCTCAAAGGCTCTGAAAATGCATACTTTGAATCTGTTACAATCAATGGAAGCAATAGCACAATGTTCCCCAAAAGTACAAAGTCTCTCCAACTCCCAAAAATTGAACCCCTGAATCTGATCCTAGAAGGGAACATATAATGCTCAACCCACCAAAAGAGGAGCTAAAATCTGAAACCCTAAGTTGGATTTGGTTAAAAGGCCTAAAAAGAAGGACCTCAAACCTATCAACAACCCATTCAAAATGAAGGAACAGTCAGTCAAACTCGGATAGAAACAGATCTCCTCAAAATAGGCCTCAAAAAGCTCCAAAAATGTATGCAATGGATCTGAAACTGCTCCTCTAATGGATGCACATGATGATCACTCAAACTGACTCCAAGAATCCCTAGAAAGACTCAAGAAGAGTCAGAAAACAACTCAAAGTTTCAACATGAAACTCGAAGTTGTGTGACAAGCTAAGAAAGACAACACTACCCCTTCAAGTCCTTATTAAACTGAAGACTCCCTCTTGACTGAAGCATCTCATCTCCTCTAGGCAAAACAAATGCCACATCTCCTACATTCTCCTAAGTCAAAGGAAAGACTTGTTATACCACTCTCTCATTTAATATTGAATAATTAGTTTATAATCGCACCAATTATTTAAATAATAAATGTAATAATAATACAATAGTATGTGATAGGTAAAAATAAAATTATAAGTAATTTAAATTTCTACTCTATCATTTTATGTGTATTAAGTAATAATATAAAATTTACTTTAGTAAATATAAATATAAATTCATATTTACTAAGTAAATTATCCTATTGTCATTTAACACATAAAATGAAAGACCAAAAATTAAAATTATCTAAAACTTTATTATATCCTATATCATACTCTTGTATCATTATTAACTTGAGCAATAATCTTAAGCTTACTTGAGTGCATTATTTGACTTAGGAAAATATTACATGTCAAGAGGAAGTCAAAAGGCTTTAGGGGAAAACAAAACCTAAAAACAAGTCTTATTCATTTCATTTGCATTCTCTTCTTTTTCTCTAATGTGCCACCAATGCTAGGGTTTGAATGGAAGAAGACGCCATGAGAGGGTCTGCTGTTCATTTACTTGAATATATGCTCCGCCATTCTGCTAGAAAAAATGAAGGTTTGAAGGAGCTTGATGAAGCTTTTGTTCATGCCGCCAAGGAATTTGGAATGAGCCGCCATGAATGAGGGAGCCGTCTGCTATGGTTTGATGCTACCATTTGAGCTGCTTATTTAGATGGATGTAGTTGTCATTTTCATTGGGTATTTTCCTGTATGACTGGGGTTCAAACATTATATACAGCCGCTATTTTCTGTTGTTTTCCTTTTGTGGCAACCTCCATTGCAATTTTCGTGTGGATTCTTCAGCTCTTAAAACCATTTCCAACTCTTTCAAATGCTGCTAGAGAAAGGGAACACTTCTATTTGCTGGAAAACTGTTGTGGATTTAATGTGATGCAGAGGTGGGATAGGTGGAATTTATTCCGCAATCATTAGGGACTTCATGAATGTTCTTCACAAATCATCAACTAGGTTTCCACAAGGATCATCTCCTTTGATCCACTACAACCTCCACCTAATCAAAGTGCACAAGTGGTTTATGATGCCACCACCCACTCTACACCATGGAAAACATCTTCATTGTCCCTAAATAAGTCATTAGATTCAATAAGGCAAGTTAATCAACCCAAGAATCCCAAACAAGGTGCTAATTAGGCCTATTTCTCTTGTAGCCCTGTCTGGACGGTTTTTCACGTTTTACACATCTTTTCTCCATAACACTTGGGAAAATAAAACTATATTTGGATACCCTTTTGGAATTTGTACAACATAATTCAAAATCAAATATTACTTCTTTGGACCAACTGTCTCATTAATGACTGGTGTACTGTGTATTTCCCTCCAAAAGGTCTCCAAATACAAAGCAACTCCTCTTTTCACACCTTCCCAAACTTCCTCACCTCAAAACAGAGTTAATATATGATCTCAAACAAAATATTTTCAAGGTCTTAGGAAGAAAAACTAAGTTTTAACATTCTATTCTCAAAACCCTTCATTCTAGGTGTACCCACCTAGGCTTCTTCAAACAAACACCTTTAAACACTTTTGAGTCTTACCAATGGATGGAACACCATTAGGGTGACTCATTATGACTATTCATGCAATAAAATATAGTTCTTATGTGGACGGATAACCCAGACCTTGACTGATCCCACACTTCATAACCCTTCAATCAACAATTTGTGCAATCAGAGTTCTGGTTCCTTACTCCCCTGTTTCACCCTACAAGTAAACACAATAGAAAACATGTATTTCGTGAATCTAAACCTTTAAACCTTCCTTTCCATCTATGGGAGTGTTGGATACTCTGGGTTCATCATTGCTTCAAACAAATTACTGTTGTAACAGGGTCACAGTCATGGTACAGTCAGTTATAAACAGTGATTTCTTTACTTTTTTAAGATCTCAAACCTTACAAACTTTCGTAGAATATGAAAAATAACTGAAATAAAGATCATGTCCATCCATTACTAACCATTCTTTACATTGCAAACATGGCATAAACATCAAAGGACTGTGGCTGTGCCTTATGGCCAGCAAGTAGACAGTTTGCAAATAAATTACATTCTATTATTCAACTTTGCTGTTACATTACTCTTCTTGATTCCAATGCGTCTACAAACATCCCTTCACTCTTCCAATACAAAAACACGCTCATACTAATATAGATATCCTTTCTAAAAGATGGTTCAACCGCATACAGTCAATTATGACTGTTCACCTTCTTGGTTATGTTGTCAAAATGACACCAAAGTTGTCATTTCGACAACTCTTAACCTTATTTTGTCTTTATCTATTAGGATTCCATCCTAGTTTCTAAGGTCTTCAAACCCTTACTAACCCTTACTAACCCTCTAATGAGCCTTTTTGGCCATGTGTGCATATAATGCATCTTTTACATCTCTTGCACTTTGAGTGCAATTTACATGCTTTTAATGGCATTAATGGCCATATTACAAACATAGATGACCTTATAGGTCTTTGACTAATTCATTTGACCTTGGATCAATCAAGTGACCCCAAGGTTACATTACTAACCCCTATGCCATTCAATGGCTTACATAGCATGAAATTGCCAAATGATTAAAGACATTACAAAACATGTTTAAATCAATAAGAAATGACCATCCATGGTCTATCACAATGCCAAATGACCTTTTATGGTCATGTCCCATCTCTTTAGGATCCATAGTGATCTTGGTGTATTCTTTAGGTTCTGTCTGTGACCTTGGTGCTCCAACACCATAATGGGTAAGCCATTTTCAATGGGTATTTTCCTTGCACTGCCATGAGTATGAACTTCTAAAAGAAATGTTGCGTGCTTATTTATGCTTCTGGGTTTTATTTGTCATTAGCATACAGCCATTTTCTACTGCTACTGGAGCCGTTTCTATTTTTCTTGAAAGATCTTTGGGTTGTGTCCCTTCATTCTGTGGTAAAAAAAAAGTTTTTGTTGCTTGGTTATTTCTATATCTGAATGAGGGCTTTTACATTTCTCTTTTGTGACAAGGGCTTTCTCATGGCTAAGAACAGATTCTCTATATTTTGCGATTCCTTTCCATTTCTGTGTATTCATGTCTCCGTTGGCTTATGCATGTCTTTGTTGATATAGTTGGACACATTATCTGTTTTGAAAATATTATTATAACATACTCGAAACATCATATCAATCACTCATTGTTGTGATTATATGCTCAACCAACGCACAGCTAAATCCTCAACTTTTGATGTGAATACACTTTTTACTGTACCTTTGCATAGACCTTTCAAAATGAATTTAACCTTGCACAACATAGAACTATTACTGCTCTGTATACCACATCTGGATGGTCTTATTCATGGAAACTTTACTCTATGTTAACTTGACTTTTGCACTATTCATTCCTTCATTGTTCTCCTCATGTTTTACTGGCTACCCAACTATGATATATTTGCTCAACTTTGTATTATTAGCATTTCTCTTATGGATTTGACAGACCAGTTCATGCTTTATGTCTCTAGTTCACGACAATATTTTGTTCCTCTGATTCTTATTGCTGATTGTTTCTTCATCTCAAATCTTAGATTTTTTTTAGTATTGAATCATGGCTATAGACTGTGTATCAGAGAATTACCTGATATTATAACTTAACTTCATAATATTTGTAGCTTATCAGCATTTAATAAATCCCCTTCTCCATAGTTGTCATGTTTCTAAAAGCTTCCTAGTTGCATTTGTTACTCTAAACATATTGGAGGATGTAGTTGATCTACTGTGGCTTCATTATTTGTAATGCATTTGCATTAATTTGAAACATTTGTTGTCCCAAAACGGTATGAAACAAAAGGTTTCAAGTAGGATTCCTGTTCCTTTGATGTTTCTATTGATCTAATTGATAATTGCTGCAGTATAATTCTGATGCGAAAAAACAAAAGGTTTCATAAATTAATATGTCCCTTTGATGCTTTTCCTATGTATCATAGTAACACATTACATTTTGATAGTTTTGTAGCATCAGATTCTTTGATTAAATCTCCTTCAATCATGTCTCTAATGGGTATGTTGGGCTCAAAAACCTTCGTGGGAGCCTACAGTTAATTCCACAAACCCATAAGAGACAAGATCCTGCACAAGAAACAAACATGTTAATGATAAAAAACTGTTAATTCATCTTCCTCTGATATGTTGATATATATATATATATATATATATATATATATATATATATATATATGTCTGTTTTATGCAAGTTTATGTGTAATGTCCCCATTTTGAGCTAGCATTGGAGTTAGTGGATTTAGCTTATCGTTGGGTCCTTGTAGGCTAATACAGGTGATTAGAGGACCTTGTTGTGGGTTTGGGCCCTTTTTTTAGGGACTTACTATTTATAGTAAGTCAACTTATGATTCTACTGAGCTCAGAGGATTTAAAGGAGTTATGTGATGCTTTCATATTTTATTTCCGACTTCCGGTTTGGACTCCAAGATTCTTGGAGGGAGCGTCTATTTTTAGTAAGTCACCCTGTCAAGTTCATTCATCATCTTTCATCATCAGGATCACTCTTGTGCTGTCAGATTTTGAGATACTTCCTGAGTTGTTTTCGCAAGATGGGTGAATTATGATTATTATTTAATTAAATCGGATAAGGTTGCCATTTTTATTGGGAATGTATTCTGGGCATCTTAGTGTTATAGCTCGTCGGAACCAGGTTGAGAAGTGTTAAATATTGATCTCATAAAACAGGGACCCTATGTGTCGGAATAGCATTATTTTAATAAAAGGGTCATTTTCAACATTAAAGTGAAGAGAAATATAATAGTTTATTATATTTCAAATGTGCACATAAAGCAAAGTCCTTTGTAAGTGAAAAGTGTGTGAGAGAAGATATCTTTTATTATAAAAGCAATGCTTTGGGAAAAAAGGAATTGATTCTTGACTTATAAATTTTATTAAATTTGGTTGTGAAGAAGATGGATAGGGTTTGAGAATTGATTCCTCTCTTTTGGCAATTTGAATCATCACTGATTGATGGTGAATTTTGCAAACTGAATTTTGGAAATTCATACTGAATCTGTAAATGTAAATCTTGGTGCTAAGGTATACCAAGTTGGTGAAGATTTGAACAACTGCAACAGAGATTGACAGTTTTTTAATCTGATTCGAAATTCTCCAACTATTCAATTTAATAGGAGGCTGAATTATCTCCTAGGGCTGCATTTTGACTTCAGGAAGTAGCAAATTGAATTTGAAGTGGCTGCTTGTTTGGAGAAGGCCATGATTTATCTCTTGGCTGCTGTGTTTCATCTCAAGAGGCTTGCGCTTCCATTCTAGAGGCCCACATTCCTTTCCTAGAGGCCTACATAGCATTTCATGAGACTTGCATTTCATTACAGGCAGTTGCGATTTATATTTGTGAGGCTACTAATTATTTTCTGAGGATTGCAAGGCTTCATAGTGGCTGCGTACCATTTCTCATTGGCTGAAAAACATTTTCAGCTTGCCACATTTCATGATAAGGTGCCAATTTGTATTTATTTATTGAAAAGTTGATTAGACAATTTGCAAATTAATAAATTTGGTCTTTTCTAGTGAAGTTCTAAAGTTAGAATAAATTGTTATTTAATATTATTCAATGTTGAACTACAACTGATTTGGAATCTGATTGAAGAATCTATGATTACAAGATCACTGAGGAGTTGTTGATTAGATATGTAATATGATTAAATCAGTATTATGTTGTCATTGATGTCAACTAGTTTGACAACACTTATCTTGTAAGTTACTATACCAAGACATCTAAAGAAAGGTAAAAGAGATGAAAAACAGAGAAATCTACATGACAGATGAGGATAAGGAACACATTGAGTAACTTGTTGATGAGTCTATGACTTGATGATATTGACTTTATTATGTTACATTCATCTATGATGAAGTATAGAGCTGAAAGACACAAAGTAGTGTTGTCGGTAAATGAAGCATTTCTAGTATACACCGACTGAGTATAGTGTATACCGATCGCAGTATTAACCGAGCAGTGTTCATCGACGCATTTCTTTGTTAACCGAGCGGAACAGAATGAATTAAATGATCAGTTTAGCCGATAAGATTGATGAGCTGGCAAGTGTATAACATCGAGGTAACAGATAATGTTTGTTACACAGATCGACGGCTGATGAAATTCAGGGAAGATCTAACGGAGAAGATTGAAACCTGTTATTGACACAGGTATCGAGAAAGTTTGAAGTGGCAAAATCTATGAATGTGGTTAAGCGAAAAAAGCTGATGGTGAAGAAGAAAATGATTTACTCGTCTATATAAGAGAATAGAATTTCTTTATGAAAGGATGTCGGAAGAAGAAGCTGCAGGAATATCACGTGAACAAGGTTTTCATGCATTTTGATCATACTGGTTAGTAAGAACCGAGCTACAGAGAGCAATTACCAACGGACAGTAAGTTGATACAATATTGAATCTGAAGTGAAATATTGATCAGAAAGATTTGTAAGGACTAAATATTGATCTGTAATCTGCAATTGAAGTTGTATTAAGGCAGGTCATTTACTGTTACATATTTAACCATTGTATACAGTCAAAATCTCTTAACCGAGTGGACTCTGAAAGTCTTATGATGTATCATTCATAGAATGAACATTGTTATCCTGTCAACCCCATAGTGAATGTTGGTTGGACGATAACTTTTAGTGTAAAATCTTCTAACAAGGTCACACCTGACAATGTGTTTGTAAACCTTTAACAGGGTTGGGTCTTAACCGATCTCACTTCAGAAGAGTGAACAATTTTGGGTTGCCGGTCCCAGGTGGTTTTTCCCTTTACAGGGTTTCCACGTTAAATCTCTTGTGTGATGTGTTGATTGTGATATTTGTTTGTTATCATTCTTTACACGTTACATGTTAGATTTGATCGGTAAACTATTATGATATTAGACTGGTAATCGGTAAAAGCACAGATAGTGAAAGTATTTATTGTTTACCGACGAGCAGAAATTGAAGAAATAGTTTTGAAATTATACATTTTGTTTTGGGATACTGGATAACTAATTCACCCCCCTCTCAGTTATTCTAACAAAACAAAACAAACTTGCAAGCAAATCCAGAGATAAATATTATCTTCAGCTAAGAGCTAGGCAAGCTCTTTATAGTATGACGGTAGCATAGAATATTTACTTGAAGTGAGGTGTTTCCGTCATTGCTTAGATCTATTGCGTCTAACACATTTCTCTATTCATGCAGATTTCAGATGCTTGGACGGGCCATGGACGAAGACAACAGACAAGTACAATTGGAGCTACGCAATGCAACCAGTCATTACAGGCAATGACTAGTTCCCTATGACCTTCATTTCTATTCTTTCATTCATTCATGTTCATTATGCTTCATAGAATAGAAATGTATATAGCAGCATATTAGGGGCTACTCTCACAGTCACTTGTGTGAAAGACTTTTACTTTCAGCATGTTCATTTCATTTTGTTGTTGTAAATAAATGTTGTACATATCAGATTTTGATTTATACAATGGACATTTATTCTTTCACTTTTATTTCAGAATGAAACAAGATTTGCAATAATATTGGCTGAATGTAAATAGAAAATAAACAAAATCTTGTTTCCTTGCACAATGTTACTATTCAGAACTAAATTTCAACTTGCATAGAAATTTAGTAACAAGCCTATCATAAACACCGATATGACCAGTCCTGTCAAACCTATCATCATATCTAGTCTGAACCTCAACTCTCAACCTATCACCAGCTCTATACCTGTCATTAGCTCTGGACCTGTGTGAACTAGGAGACACACTCCTAACACCTCTCTCTCTGCCACGGTCGCCAGGTAGTGCAATGCACTATAGAGTGTCAGATAAATGATGTAACATAGTAACCACATGATGTTGGCCATCTGCCAGATTCTGAAATGCATCCCTGGCCTCTCTGTCAATATCTGAAGCAGTACCTACATCTCTATTACGTGTACCATCCAAACCATTTGAACCACCAACACCCCTGTCACCAACACTACCAAACTGAATCTCAGCTTCTCCCTCACCAGGTGGAGAATTAGGACCTCTACGGGTGTAGTGCATGCCAGGTCTGAATCTATGAGCCATGTTGAACCCAATTCCTTGTAGGCTTGCAGGAAACCACTCGGATACCATTGTTAAGAGTCTACCTGGCTCTTTATCAAATATAACTTTTCTATTTGAATAGTTTGCAAATTTTGTTTTTGTTTTTGGTAATATTTGATTATTTTGAAACTTTTCCAGAATTGAATTGAACAAACAAGAAGCAATTTGACTATCTTCAAGAATATCAATTAATTAAATAAAGTAATTGCCATTAGTTCAATATATCATAAACATTTATTCAAGTAACAAGCACCTGGCAAATCGGTGTAAACTTTTATGGAATGATGCACCCTTCAGCATGTATAGGCGCAGCCTTGAAGAATGCTACACAGGCCTCAAGAAATAAGTGACTAGGCTCCTGAAGATGTCTACGCAGCCCAAGGGAAATACAATGCAGCCTCTAGATAAATTACATTGCCTCTTTGCTTTGACACACAACCTCTAGAAGAGCATATGCAACCTTCTTAATTTGAAACGTAGGCTATGGAGGATGAAAACGCAGCCTTGCAATTGCATAATACAGCTAATTGGAAGAAATAACAGCCTTCCAAAATGAACAAATAAACCTTTGAGAAAATTGAACCAACATGGAAACCCTCTGTATCAGCTATAAATAGACAATTCTTCTCAAATCTGGTATACAACAACACCAAATTTGTATCCACAACATCATAATTGAATTTCCAGAATTAAGTAGCAAAATTCACCACCAACAAATGATGATTCAAATTGCAAAAGAGAGGAATCAATCCTCAAACCCTTGCCAAACTTCTCCACTTCAAAAACTTCATTAAAAATGCACAAGTCAAGAATGAAATTCTTTTTTTCTCAATAGCTCTTATAAAAGCATTGAAAAGAGTGTGGCTTCTTCCACACATGTTTCACTTTAGAGGCTTCTCGTTTACACTTTAAAATTAAAACATAAAGATAAGTCATTTAATAAGATCAACTTAATAAATAACTATAATATCATGAAGCCTCGTTAAATACTCAATAAATGCAACCTGTTGCTCACACCTTTGAACTGCCTCCACTACACTGCTAAATTTAGCGACTGCTCAAAATACACTTACTAAAAATAGTAAATCTATCACAGAGACCCTCTAATCACATTGTCAGCTCACGAGGGTCATGATGATGAACTGACCATGCCCAACTACAGGAGCCTGCTAAAATGGGGACATTACAGAAAATCAAGCTCTTTGTGATTGAAATCCATTCCAAATTCTGATTTTTTATCCTCACTTTGCTCCAAATCTGATTATTTCATCCAAGATTCCAATTCATTTTCACCTTTCACCTTTAATTCCCATCATTTCCATCAACTCGTACTTGAGTTTTCTTATTGAAATGCCCCTAAACTTGGGTGGAATTTTACTAGTTGTCAAGATATTTGTTTGGGAGAAGGGGAAAAAAACAAGGGTTGTAAGATTAGGAACCTAGACACATGGTCGGATTTTGACCTAGTGTCGATATTTGGAGTCTTGAGACATGGTCGGATTCTGACCTACTCTCAGAATTTTTCATTTTGCAAGTTAACTCTCAATTGTTCAATTCAGTGTCTCCAGCATGGAGCCCAGGATAGTTATATAAAATATAATATTTATGTTATATTTTATATAAATATTGTCAGGATGTTTGAGAGTGGTTTCAGGTTCATAGGAGTTATAATAAATATTTTAGATTTTGGGAGATTCTAAAAAATACTATTAGGAAGTTTGAGAGTGGTTTCTGATTCATAGGAGTTATAAAGATTCTAGATTTTGGGAGATTTTCAAAAATTCCAAGGTTTGCCAAATTTCAAGAATTAGCATGTCTCCATCAATTGTATCTTCCATATCTTTTCTTGACTTACCAAAACAAGTTTGATATTAGAACAAGGATTTTCCAAGGATTCTAACTCATTTCATCACAAACCCCTTGATTTCAACTTCACATCCTTGACTAGCTTGGCCCATCTCTCACTTATATCCCTGACTAAGTTGACTTCCCAATGAGCCAAAGTTTCTCAAACTCATCTCTTAGACCTAGAGACTTGAAAATTGCCCCAAAACTAGGACTATTTGGGACAACTACCCTACTGCTAAGTGAAAAGAGGAGGTCCCCATTCGTAATGGGGCGATCGTGTGAAAACCTCACAACATGGCCCCTAGTGACACCATGAGCCAAAAAATAGGCAAAGAAAAACCAGCAAAACCCAAAAGCTCCAAAACACCACCAAAGGGCAATCAACCCCTCACAAGAAAGCAACCACTTTAGGAAAACCAACAAAGAACCCACGTGAAGGAATAGCCCAAATTCCAAGGTCAACAAACCCTCCAAGAAGCCCTTGAAGGCCACACAGAAGAAAACACCGTGCAAAGACCAAAGGGGAGGGAGTTGCAACTAAATTCAACAATGACAACCTCAAAACAATATCCCAATGCAGCAACACCAAAGCCTAAGGCAAAAACATCACCCCACAAACAAGCCACAATCAAGGCAACAAAGAGATGCACTACCACTAAGACCCAAGGACCTCCCCTTCTTCTCCTGCCACTTCCACCACTCCCATTGCTCTCCATCACAAAGATTCTCCCTTAAAAAGGTGCGGACAAGAGATGTATTGTTACCTATTTTTTTGCTTTCAAGTCAAAAATAGATTATTATTCCCTAAGGTCTTGTGAAATTTTTTAAAAGGTCTTTGAGTGTTAAAGGATAAAAGCATAGGTTATTTCTAATGCCTTTGATCTACATTGCCAAAGTGAATAAAAGGAACATAGTGTCTTTGTCTTAGCTAAAAGCTCTTAAACATGTTCTCAAAGATACATTGTTCACATTAATTTGTGGCGAAAAAGCATAATTATTTCAAGAGGTTTTTTGGAGCAAGAATCTTATAAAATTCTAAATACATGTATGTTCACCCGGGGTCAAAAGAGTCAAACTGTGTGTTAAAGATAGAGTAAATCCCAAAATCACTAGATATCCCTGAGCTTGCTCTTTAAAGCTTCTCCAATGCAAAAATGGCTGCCATTTTTTAAAGAAACAACAGTATACTACAATTAACAATGAGATTGAATGAGCGAGCACTATAAATTTGATGAAGAATGGCAGATTTTGTGAGAAAACAGTGAGTTATATTGAAAAAGCAAAAGATTTCAACAGGATGAAGGAAAATTTCATTAGTAAACATAAGTTTCGATAGAGGAAACATCGAGTTTCCAATGAGATAGCAGCAAACGATTAAGAGAAACCCTTGATTTTCATAAAACAACAGCGATTTTCTTAAAGGGACAGTGTGAACACCAGATCATTCCATGATATACAATGCCAAAAGTGTGAGAACAACAATCCAACACAAGAAGAAGCTATTTTCAAGGGCAAGAAACAGCGCATTCCAATCATAAAATAGCAGATTTTGTGAGATAACAGTGACTTTTTAAAAGAGCACCGAGTTTTCATGATGAAGAGCAGCCAAATGCACAAAAATCAGTAGATCATTCATTTCAGTAAACGCTAATAAAAAGGGTGAATAGCAGCACTAAGAGGTAGTGTTTTGATCCTTAACAAGCCCTAGCTTGCAAAATATTTTTTTTGCCTTAATCACTCATCAGATTTTCTTGTTAAAACAATGGTATTCAAAGTCAACTTTTCCTTCATTATCTCTTATAGATATCTTGGTTTCCTTTAATACATCAGGTTTAGAGGTTCAAAACGTGAAATCTTTCCATGTTTTCTATTGTATATTGGTTGTTGTCATGCTTCTCATTATTTTAAGTGTTAATGGGAGGGCAGTATAGAGTATGAACCTTATGCCATGACAGCAGAGTAAGATCACTGAGCTAATAAAGACAGTGATCAATCATTAAGAGAGGACAATCATATAAGAGCAAAAAAGAAGTTCTATTCAATGCTCAAAACAATGTCAAAGCAATTAAAGACAACAATAGAACAGTGGTATCATGAAGGTAGTGAGATTGTTGTTACAAATGCCAGAGATATCTACTGTGTAAATAAAATCTATCCACTGTGAGATCAAAGATACCCCTAATTAGAACAAAGAGAGTCACTGTTATAAGGACATTCAAAGAGGTTACAAATTCATAAAAAGAAGAAAAGAGTTGCTTCTATGTGTAAGAGTAGTTGTCCTCAAGGATCATGAATGCGTGACAAGGTAACATCAGTGATTCACTAAAAAGTATGGTGCAATGACGTATTATGACAGTGATATGATGCAAAATAATAGAAATAGTGAGAATATCAATCACTATTGTCAAGGCATAAAATGATGATATATACTCATGATAAAAATGAACAAGATCTGTTCATGCATAGCAATGATCTAGAGGGATGTGAAAGACAGTTGGAGAGTGTAGATTCACCATTGGACAGAGAGCGGTAAGGGTTCAAATCTAATGTCCCTGAGATGACAGTGTTACACTGTTATAGCAGTGAAAAGACAGTGATACATTGAATGCAAAAAATCAATAGTAACAGGCATCAAAAAATTCCAAGAAATGGTAATACATGATCATTATAAAGATCAAGGAAGAAATAAGTTCCAACGTTGGGACAAAGGTAGAATGTAGATGGAAAATGCTCAAATATACAAAGATCAAGACACTTATGTGAAGAGGGCAGGGGACAACATTGTTATTAAGAGATCAAGAATGCATGCTACAGTCCATATTGAAAAGCAATGATGTTACAATGTAAAAATCAGTGATCTTCCATGGATGAAAAAACAATGATCATCCGTACAACAACGAAGAAACAATGTTATTCACTATCAATACAATGAAGAGTAAGGAGAAGAAGAACATCTGTTGCAAAAGATCTCAGATTCAATACTGATCATCAAGGTTTTACCATTTAAAACATCTTCATTTGTTTTGGTCCTGTCACTAATGTGTGACTGTTATAAAAGGAGTGAACAAAGGTTGTCACGAGCGTTAGAGTGATATCATCTTTAAAAGCTAACTGAGATTGACATTAAGAAGACAGTTATAGCAATGATATCCAAAATGGTATTGAAGCACAGTGAAGAGACACTCAATATGGGCACAATGATATCAACAATGTATCAGAGCAAGAATGATTAATAACATTGATATGGATCTTGAGCAAAGCATTTATAAAAGATAATGTCAGTGATACTATATAATAGTCAATATGTCAATACAGAGGATAGTCATTTAATGACAATGTATGAGAAAAGCACGACTGAAACTAGGACAATGGGAATAGGATAGCATGAGGAATACAGAGAATAGAGATCAAAGCCCTCACTATTATTGAATGCAGCAATGGACATTATCATAGATAAAGGCACTTTCATCAATGGGCATCAAAGGTCATGATAAAATGTAGCAAAGAAGGCCCAAAGAATAGACATTTTTACATATAAAAGACAGTAATTTGAAGATCAGATCAGAGAGATCAAATGAGGATACCAAAATAGAGGAATTGAAGGTCAAAATCAGTCACTTACAAGTTGAAAGACAGTCACAAGTATGCAGTGAAACAATGTTTCAAGACAATAATTTGTAATGTGAATGAGGGGGATCAATAGAGGACAAATGTATGCACTCAAGTATAAATAAGAGATATGAAGGAGATGCACAGTGCTAAAGAATGATCAAATTAGTGATTGTCAATGAATGTCAAAGGTGAAACAGTGAATAGTGATTCTAATGCTATTATATCATAAACACAGTGATCAGAGAAAGTTATGAGACCGTGCTATTTTGAAAAGATAGTTAAAAATTATAAAAAATCTTCTTTCTTTATTTAATTTGAATGCAAAACAGTTGATACAAATTAGAGTTAAAATGTAGAAGTAGAATGATTTGTTATGTATTCTAATGCAAATGACTATATCTGATTTCAAACTGACACATTTTCCCACAATGGTTCAATAATTACCATAGCTAGGTTCAGCCTAGCTAACTAGTGAATACATGTGCTTCAAGCCCAATCCAACACACACAACTTTGGGTTGTTCTAACTCACTTCCAAAACGTTTTGGTGGTTTACACACACTCATTGCACAAAACAACTCAATAACACTTGTTACATGTTGATGATCCTTCATTGCCTAGGTCCAAACATGTCCTTTCAGGCCTAATACAAGTACAGACCAATAACTTGATTCAACCTTTCAAATAATAGGCTAGTAATGCCTTCTACAACATTCCAATAATCAATCACAACAATACTATTATTAACTAAACCAAAAACACCAATGTTTGCATTCAAACCCTCATGTAAATTCAAATTAAATGGTTTTATTTTCCCAAAACTAACCAAATCCAAGGTTGGAGGAAAAAAATTCACTAGTAAATTCAAATTAAGGTTTTGGCGGGAAACCACAAATTTGAATTTCTCAATTTAACCATCTATCTTAACTCAAGGAACTTGATCCCCCTGACTCACAAATGACTTCACCAACCCCATCTAAGACTTAAAACACCAAAATAAACATGACTTGCATCACCAAGGACGCTCTTGCATCACATTCATCCCCTACAAGGAGTCAATCCTCACTCCAATCAGCCTTGTGCTAAGTTGGTGGAGGGAGCATGTTGGATGTTAGTGGTCAAAGGAGATGCGTAGGTAAAAAATCCATTCTCTGCTCAATTGTCCTCCCTTATTTTGATTGAAGGTTGATGAATATGGATCTACATCTAATGATTGTAATTTATTACAAGTATCCAATCACAAGCCAAAAGTCCAGTTTGTGAAGCAACCCTTTTATTTACACTCAAGGAATCATTGGTAACTCATATTGGTCCTTTACTTGCAAATCCATGTTACAAGCACTTTTCTACATAAATGAAGGTCTGTTGTACCCATCACATACACAAGAAAACCTTTGAAATATATGTTGTTCACACATTTTATCAGCTAGAATGCCAAGCCATAGATTTTTAATCAATGATTGAACTTCCTTTGGAAGTCAAAAGACATTCAATGACGCATTGCCAGTTCTTGCATTCTTTTAAGGAAATTGACAACCATTATGATCTTAGTGAAGATACTTATTATGGTTGATATCATTATACAAACTCTTATGCATTTTAGTCACATACCTCAGTATATATCTGCATTCGCATACCCTTTTCAGTCATAATGCCTCTTTCTTAATAGTAGATTGTGATCGATCAATATAACTATCACTATATCATACAAGTTTGAAGTTTAAACTTTAAACATGGTTTTACTACAAATCAATAGGTCTATTTTGCATTGTTAAAAAATTGTGCGGGTTTGTTTTAGGTGAGTAGCAATGTAAAACATTGTTACTGTTACCCAAATTTCCCATCCTATGCAATTTGGCCTAGTCTGCTCTGTCTGGCATTTTTAATCCTCTGTTAGCCCCCTCAAAAAATTTCCATGATTATATGCCTGTTCAATTGTTTAGTTCTCTGGTTTGAAGGCCATTAAAATTCATGTGTGACCGTTTAAACCCCATGATCCCCTAAAATACCCGTGGCCCATCCTAATTTAATATTTACCCTTTCGGGCCACTTAGCCACAAAACCCATATGCTCGAAGGTTGTGACCCCTTGTTCTATTTAAGTGGTTAGTCGCATGATTGAATAGGTCATTTTCATGCTATGCAATCATGTGACTAAGGTTTGTCGCTGGGGTCCCCCTTTATTTTCCTAAGTTTCCTACGTCCCGGCCTTTAATATTTCCCTGGGCCCAATTCTTGGCCGCAGTTAGATCAAACGGTGGTCGCATGATCTCATGGGATCTTCCGATCCCATGCGATCATGCGACCGCCATCCGATCTTCCAGTGTCTAAGCCGATGCCGTCGTGGGACCGTCCGACATGCTTGATTCTTATTGGTCGCTGGGACAATTGGCATTTTATTGTGGGCCCAAGTATCTTGAGTGGTAACAAAGGAAGATCCAATGGTGGTCGCATAACTGCATGGGATCTTCCGATCCCATGCGATCATGTGACCACCGTCCAATGCAAGGACCGGTTTCTTCTACCTTCTGCGGGTCCGTTTGCTGAGATGGCCAATTTTTATTGGTTCTAGCTGTTGTGATGTGGCCTTTGACTTTTTCAAAGGGGATTGCAATATCTTTTGCGGGTTTTCTTCTGTTTGTCCTTGTTGATCGAATGCGAAGGTGCAGGTAGCTCAAAATTTATGATTTCAGGGGCGGTTACAATTGGAAAGAGAATGTTGCAGAGATCTAGACAGTCGTTTCAGTGGATTTTCCTTCTGAGAGTACCAGATTTGAGCATTCATGGCAGCCTGACTTGCAGAGAGGTAGTTGGATCAAGGTTTTTTGTCTACAGGCAAATTCAGTACAGGGATGGACACTCAAGACATATATGATCAGTTGAGATATTTTCGTGAACATTTATGATCAGAAATGACAGATGTAGGGTTTGTTATTCTATTGAAAATCTTGTAACCCTAGTTAGGTTTTTTGACTCCTGCCTGCATGTAGTTGAGTATGTATATATTGTATTTTTGGAGCTTTTGGGCTCAGAGTTCACATTTTGTAAAGAGAAAAGATATCTTTTCTTAGAAGGCTATCTGTGACATCTTTCTGTCCTCTGGTTTTCTACATTTTGTAACTTCCCATTGATAATTCAAATATCGAAGATATTTTGTGACATTTCTCATGTCCCCATGCCTTCTTGTGTGAGTTATCTCTTAATGAATTCAGTATTTATATGTTTCTCAGTGATATCTTAGGGTTCTTGGTCCCTCTTTCTTTCTGCAATTTTGTGTATTCTTGTGGATGATTTGATGTGAGTGCTTTTGTGGGTATACTTCAACCCCTTAAATATCTTGTCTCATTCCTATACCTAGTTGCAAAGGTGAATGTTTGTTTGCAGGTCATAGATTGTTGTCTAATTCAAAGGGGTGTTATTGTTTGTGAAAGAATCTCTCTTTCCCTGAATAACTCTTCTTATCTACAGACCCTTCTATGAAGTACTTATGCAAACCTATTCAGTGAGTTGTGATCACCTAGGCCTAAGTCTATTCATTGATTTCATCTTTTATACTGCAATTCATACCATCATTTCGGTGCATCACCTAGTAGGTAGTTTGCTTTCAGTCATTTCCCTTTCTAAGCATTCTTTGTTGACTTGGTGGTCAGCACCTCCTTGGAGATTCGTGACATGGCTTAACCGCCTCTCGTGGATCGGGTTAAATCTGACATTTGTATCGGGCATTGAAAGTTTGAGCTTTTGGTGCAATGGAAAATGATTACAACAATTGGTATCAAAGCCTTGGGTCACGGGTTCGAGTCTCCCTTCAATGGGTGCTGAAGGCTCAGTCGGTGCTGAGGGGGAGATTGTTGACTTGATGGTCAGCACCTCCTTGGAGATTCGTGACATGGCTTAACCACCTCTTGTGGATCGGGTTAAATCTGACATTTGTATCGGGCATTGAAAGTTTGAGCTTTTGGTGCAACGGCAAATGATTCCAACATTCTTTCTATCACTTTCCCTCAAAAGATTTACTTTCATGTCTAGAAGCAAATTAAGGTGATTATCCAAGAGGAACCAGCCTAGAACCTGGAGGTCTCATCTCAGTTAACATAGGTCCCACAACCTAGAGATGATTCCCATGTTATACTAGGTTATCAAGACCAAGAGAGCTTGAAACAAAAGTGCAAACTTAGTGTATAACAATTCTGGCACGCCCGGTGGGACAACAAAAGAAGTTCATTGTTGAAGATTATGTTATCTCTAATATATAGATAGCATAATACAGACTTGGAGAAGTTGTTCTGTCAAGTATATCTGGCAACTCCACTGATTTCAAAGATCCAGACCAACCTTGTTTAAGGTTTATGAGAAAGATTGAGACTAGGAGCTCAAAGCCCACTAAATTTTTCTGAGTTGCCCTCAAGAAGAAGTCATAAAGGCAGGTCAATTCAAAGAACATCCCCTGCAAGGAGAGTTCAATCAACACCACCAAATACCCCAGAAAGGAGACCTTTTCCCTTCCATTTCAGAAGAAGAGGTAGATCTCTAACCAGAGATCTAGAAGAGGATTCAAACCCAACAGCAAATACAGCTCATATAGTTGTTAATCTTCAAATTCCAACTCCTACAATGGCTAGACAGTTTGCCTTTGCACCATTTAACCAAAGGAGTCCATTAGCCTTTCTTGTACATCATGATGTGCCTTTGGTGGCACTAAAGAGTATACCTGATTTCATAGGTGAAGGACAGACAACTGCTTTTGAGCACATAAGAAATGTGACCACCATATGCAGCATACACAACATAACTCAAGAAGATGTGGCCACAAAATTATTAGCAGCCTCTTTAAAAGGTAAGGCTCTTGAATGGTTTAGAACTCTAACTGTTGGTTCTATTACTTCATGGGATGAGTTAGGGGATGCATTAAGCAAGCATTTTGAGGATAAATCAGATAACTTGTCTCTAGTTGAGCAGTTGTCAACCATTAAGAGAGACCCTCAAGAGCAAATGACAGATTACAATAGTAGATTCCTCAAAACATGGAATAGAATTCCAGTCTCAGTAAGGCCATCAGCTGACCATGCTTTCCTATACTACTTGCAAAGTTTGAATGGTCAAATTTCTGTCATGATCCAGTCTATGGGTGGTACTTCCTAACCCCAAGCTTTTGACATAGCTGTCAGGGCTGAAAACTATTTAATCCAAGCAGGCATGATACAAAGAAGGCCTCTTATGCCTATTTTTCCTAGCCTTCAACCCATTGCACCCGCACAAGTACCCCCATTTACCCCTATTCCTACTATATTGGCACCCCAGGCCAGTACTAGTGGGTCAAGAGCTAACAGCTAGTTTCTCTCAGGAGTTACAAGAGATAAAGAATAGTCAAGAAAGCAGTAAGCAAGAAATGACAAATTTGTTGCAGACCTTGACTAAAGAGGTCACAAATTTGAAGAAACAAGGTCAAGGAATCAGACCACCCTTTTAGCCACAAGGCCAAGGTCCTAATCAGCAATATCAAAATCAAGGACAGCCTTATCAACAAAATAGGCCACCATACCAAGGAGGCTATCAAGGACAAAGACAAAATTTTAATCAAAGACCATTCCAACCATATAACCCTGCACCTCTAAATTCTGTAAATCCAGTAAGGGATATGGTTCCTAGTCAAAATAATATGGCCATGGATAATGAATGGTGTTTTCCTTGTAATCAGCCTCATAATCAGGCTACATGTTCAAATAGATGGATGAACCAAGCTCTGATGGTTCAGAATGCCTCACAAGCTCAATCAGAGGCTTCATCTAGTGGATCAATCCCTCAACAAGAACCACAAGAAAATGAGACTGCTCTCTTTAATTGGGAGCAACCAGACTTCAATGGAGTCAATGATGAAGTTGTTTTTGTTGCTTATACAAGAGCAAAAAGAAGAGCTCAAGACATGGAAAGAGCAGATTCTAGTACTAAGGCCACTACATCTGCAGAGCCACCGCAACAAGCTAATCCCATCACACCTAAGGAGGTTCCTGTCATCACAAGCAAAGAAGGCCAACATTCCAAAGAAGTGGAGCCCATCATAGTGAAAGCACAATAGAGAGTACACATTGTGACACCCTTTAATATCGTAGACAACATGAAGAAGGTGAATGTCACCATGTCCATGTGGGACTCTCTAGCTCTTCCAGGACAGCCTGAAATTTTGAAGAAGGCCATGACAGAAGTGACAACTCCTCAACCTGCAAAAGAAGTTGCAAAGCCAGTGTTGGTTAACACTGATCAAGAAAAGGAGGCTCTAGGTAGCAACTCCAAAGGCAATGTCACACAAGGTAGGAATTCAAAGCCACCTTCCTTTTATGTATCTCTAATTATTGGAAAATCTTTAGTACATAATTGTATGGTAGACAGTGGAGCTACTAGCACTGTAATGCCCAAGAAAGTAGCTGACCAATTAGGACTAAAATATGAGCCCTTCCAAAAGAAGGTAACACAACTTGATGGATCCTCAGTCAATACTATAGGTGTGGCCAAGGATACCAGTCTAATCCTACATGCTAGTCCTAATTTTTCCATCCTCCTTGATATATATATCATAGATCTCCCTGCATTATTTGCCATATGTCTTTCAAGGGAGTTTACAGCCAAGATAGGAGGCTACCTATCTTCTGACTGGTCTCACATGCTATTTCATACGAGGTATGGGACCAAGGTCACCATTAAGTCAGAACCATTGGCAGCACACCATATAGAGTCATATGTGTCCAATGCCATCAATGTAAACTGCCCCATATTTGATGACAGTGACTTCCAAGCTATTAGTGAAGCAAGCACAAAGATAGAGAGTATCCCTGATATTTTTCTAGATGAAAGAGCTTCAGAGGCCCAAGAAAATCTTGTTTGGAATTTTGTTTTGGGAAGTTATTTGATACAAGAAAGTGGAGCCATAGAACCAAGCCTTCTCAAAGAGGACACTGATTCAAAGGATCAGAATAATCACGTTTGGGAACTATTTTTTGATGGAGCTAGAAGTAGACATGGTTCTGGTGGTGGTGCTATGCTAGTATCCCCAAAAGGAGAAAGGTATTATACTACCTTTAGATTCAGTTTCTCCTGCACTAGCAATACTACAGAGTATGAAAGTCTAGTCAATGGACTAGAGTGGGCTAGAAAAAGAGGGCTTAAGGCCTTAAAATTTTATGGTGACAGTGAGCTAGTTGTCAGCCAGGTAAGAGGGATAAGTGCAACCAAAAATGACACTTTGAAAGCATACAAACATAGAGTTTGGGATGTAATTGAAGATTTTTGTGCTTTCAATATTGTTGCTATCCCTAGAAAGTTAAATCAAAACGCAGATAGGTTAGCTGTTGTTGGATCTCAGTATGATATTCCAAATAGTGTTTCAAAAGAAATAGATCAACAGCATATCAAAGTGATTGTCAGACCATCTAATCCTGACAATGATGTCAATTGGCAAGTGTTTGACAATGATGAACAAATTCTGCAATTCTTGTTTGAAGAAGATGTCTTTCCAAAACACAATCAAGATAGGCTATCACAAAACTATGGTGATCAAATGATACAAATCAAGTCCAATAAGATGCCTAGAGGTCTTGTTACCTTAGAGACTGTCTTCAACAAGGATGATGAAGTCAAGAAAAATAAAGTTGGCCTGGTAGTCCAACAAGAATATTGTGTTGAACTAGAGTTGGAACCAAGTAAGAGCTTACAGTTTGGAAAAGTGAACACTAAATTGGAAAAGAAAGCTTACACTCAGTTATTCAAAGAATTCAGTGATGTTTTTGCATGGCAATATGAAGACCTCAAAGGTTTTGATCCTGCCCTTGCTCAACACACTATTGAATTAGAGCCTAACACCAAACCAGTGAGGCAGAAGCAAAGGCCTGTTAATCCCAAGCTTGACCCACTTATGCATAAGGAAGTGCTCAAATTAATAGAAAGTGGTATCATCTACCCCATTAAGCATACTAGTTGGGTTTCCAACCTTGTTCCTGTCAGGAAGAAGAATGGGGAATTGAGGTTATGTGTTGACTTCGGGGATCTTAACAGGGCCTCATTAAAGGACCGCCATCCACTACCCTCCATGGAACAAATCTTACAATGTGTCTCTAGATCCGAGAGACTTTCATTATTGGATGGCTATTCAGGATACAATCAAATCTTAGTGAATGAAGAGGATCAATAAAAGACTGCATTTACAACCAAGTGGGGAACCGTGGCTTATCAAAAGATGCCCTTTGGTTTGTCAAATGCAGGTGCTACATTTCAAAAGGCAATGGATATGGCCTTTAAAAGCCTCATGTACAAATTTGTACTGGTCTATTTAGATGATATAACTATCTATTCAAAGCATGCAGCAGATCACATCAAACATTTGAGGAAGATCTTTGAAAGGTGTAGAGAGTTTGGGATATCTCTTAATCCCAAGAAATGTGTGTTTGCAGTTCATGAGGGAAAACTGTTGGGATATGTAGTGACCAAAGAAGGAATTACAGTGGATCCTGAGAGAATTGCAGCTATCCTAGAGTTACCCCTACCACATCACAAGAAAGGTCTCCAATCTTTCATAGGAAAGATTAATTTTGTTAGGAGGTTCTTGCCTAACATTGCAGATTTACTCAAGCCTTTGACAGCCATGCTAAAGAAGAGTTCAACTTTCAGCTGGACTAAAGAAGGGAAAGCCAATTTCTAGGCTATCAAAGAGGCCTTAACAGAAGCCCCTGCTCTCCTAAACCTAAATTTCAGTAAGGATTTTATCCTTTATGCTTACGGAGGTCATGATGCTATATCTGCAATGTTGACCCAAGAAAATTCAGAAGGATTGGAGCAGCCTATTGCTTTCTTTAGCAAAGGTTTAGAGGAGTATGAACAGAGATACTCTTTTGTACAAAAACATGTACTTATTGTGGTGAAGAGCCTTAAAAAGTTCAGATATTTGTTGACCCATAGCAAGGTACACTTAAAAGTTACTCATCCAAGTGTCAAAGAGTTTTTGCTTTCCAAAGACCTAAATGAGAAAAGAGTTGGTTGGATCACCAAGGTGATGGAATATGACATTGATATTCAGACCACCAAGCTGGTTAGAGGAAGAGGTCTTTGTGAGCATTTGGCAAAGGATGAAGGTTCAAAGAAATCAGAAACAATAGATGCATCTGTAGTGGTGCATTCTACAAAAGAACAAACCAAGGCAACAAGCTGGTTGCCTAATATGGTCAATAAATTGAAGACAGGGCAATGTCCTGCAGATCTAGATTCAGCAAAAGGGAGGTATTATAAATTACAATCTGTTCCTTTTGTGTTGATAGATGAAGTTCTTTTTAGAAAGGATCACAGTGGTGTCCTTTTAAGATACATAGATTCAGAAAAGATAGCTGATGTCCTATTTGAGTTTCATGATGGACCTTCTGGAGGTCATTTCTCTCCTAGGACTACTACTTTTAAAATCATGAGGGCTGGATACTACTAGCCATCTATCTTTAGGGATAGTCATGAGTATGTGAGAAAATCCATCAAGTGTGTCATGTTTGCAGGAAAAGAAAGGCTTGCAGCCTTGCCCTTACAGCCAGTCAGAACAGAGCAACCCTTCATGAAGTGGGGTATAGATTTCATTGGTATGATCAATCCTCCATCTAGTGCAGGACATAAATGGATAATTACTGCAACAGATTATTTCACTAGGTGGACAAAAGCAGTTGCTTTGAAAGAAGCCAATGAGAATGTTGTATTAAGTTTTTATGATGATATAGTTCATAGGTTTGGCACTCCTGATTCCATAATTTCAGATAATGCATTGGCATTCACAAGCCTCAAAGTCTCAGAGTGGGCAGTCAAGAATGGCATCTATTTGAATACCAGTTCAAATTACTATCCTCAAGGAAATGGCTTAGCAGAGTCAACAAACAAGAATTTGATTAGGATAATCAAGAAGACCCTGCAGAACAACCAGAGGGATTGGCATACTAAATTGAGGTCTGCCTTATGGCTGGACAGAATTACCCCAAAGAAGATTATTGGTAATTCTCCTTATATGCTAGTATATGGCAAGGAGGCCAAGTTGTCCATCTCAACTGAATTGCCAGCCCTGGACCTAGCCACTCAATATGTCTTATTTGAAGAGGAGGATCCCTTGCAGATCAGATATGCTCAGTTAATGGAGTTAGAGGAAATCAGAGATAAGTCCATGAAGGACATGGAATTCCATCAGATTCAGACAAAGAGGAATTTTGATAGAAGAGCCAGGATCAGAGATTTCAAAGTTGGGGATGTAGTCCTCAAGTGGGATGAGTTCAGATCCAAGCTTGGCAAACATACCAAATTTGATTCATTCTGGGGTGGACCATTTGTTATAACAGAGTGCAAGGGACCTAATGCTTTCCAGCTATCAACACTTGAAGGGGTTCCCCTACCAATTTCAGTAAATGGTCTCCACTTGAAGCCCTGCTTTGAGGTTAATCCCTCTCTGTAAATTCTTGTAATTATGTTTCTCCTTTCTTTCCCTGTTTTCCTAGGTTAGTTCCCTATTTTCCAAAAAGTGCCCATGCACAAGCTTGTCTTTCTGGTTCAAGTTTTACCCCTTTGTCGAAGTTTTGCATTCCTGAAATGACCCCATGCCCAATGAATTGCTCAAGGCCACTGGTTTTCCATGTCTAGCAGGCTAACATCCCGTAGAAATCACCAAAATGTTACCCAAATTTCCCATCCTATGCAATTTGGCCTGGTCTGCTCTGTCTGGCATTTTTAATCTTGTGTTAGCCCCCTCAAAAAATTTCCATGATTATATGCCTATTCAATTGTTTAGTTCTCTGGTTTGAAGGCCATTAAAATTTATGTGTGACCGTTTAAACCCCATGATCCCCTAAAATACCCGTGGCCCATCCTAATTTAATATTTACCCTTTCGGGCCACTTAGCCACAAAACCCATATGCTCAAAGGTTGTGACCCCATGTTCTATTTAAGTGGTTAGTCGCATGATTGCATAGGTCATTTTCATGCTATGCGATCATGCGACTAAGGTTTGTCGCCGGGGTCCCCCTTTATTTTCCTAAGTTTCCTACGTCCCGGCCTTTAATATTTCCCTAGGCCCAGTTCTCAGCCGCAGTTAGATCCAACGGTGGTCACATGATCTCATGGGATCTTTCGATCCCATGCGATCATGTGACCACCATCCGATCTTCCAGTGTTTAAGCCGATGCCGTCGTGGGACCGTCCGACATGCTTGATTCTTATTGGTCGCTGGGACAGTTGGCATTTTATTGTGGGCCCGAGTATCTTGAGTGGTAACAAAGGAAGATCCAACGATGGTCGCATAACCCCATGCGATCATGTGACCACCGTCTGATGCAAGGACCGATTTCTTCTACCTTCTGTGGGTCCGTTTGCTGAGATGGCCAATTTTTATTGGTTCTAGCTGTTGTGATGTGGCCTTGACTTTTTCAAAGGGGATTGCAATATCTTTCGCGGGTTTTCTTCTGTTTGTTCTTGTTGATCGAATGCGAAGGTGCGGGTAGCTCAAAATTTATGATTTCAGGGGCGGTTGTAGTTGGAAAGAGAATGATGCAGAGATCTAGACAACCGTTTCGGTGGATTTTCCTTCTGAGAGTACCAGATTTGAGCATTCATGGCAGCCTAACTTGCAGAGAGGTAGTTGGATCAAGGTTTTTTGTCTGCAGGCAAATTCAATACAGGGATGGACACTCAAGACATATATGATTGGTTGACATATTTTCGTGAACATTTATGATTAGAAATGACAGATGTAGGGTTTGTTATTCTATTGAAAATCTTGTAACCCTAGTTAGGTTTTTTTACTCCTACCTGCGTGTAGTTGAGTATGTATATATTGTATTTTTGGAGCTTTTGAGCTCAGAGTTCACATTTTGTAAAGAGAAAAGATATCTTTTCTTAGAAGGCTATCTGTGACATCTTTCTGTCCTCTAGTTTTCTACATTTTGTAACTTCCCATTGATAATTCAGATATCAAAGATATTTTGTGACATTTCTCATGTCCCCATGCCTTCTTGTGTGAGTTATCTCTTAATGAATTCAGTATTTATATGTTTCTCAGTGATATCTTAGGGTTCTTGGTCCCTCTTTCTTTCTGCAATTTTGTGTATTCTTGTGGATGATTTGATGTGAGTGCTTTTGTGGGTATACTTCCACCCCTTAAATATCTTGTCTCATTCCTATACCTAGTTGCAGAGGTGAATGTTTGTTTGCAGGTCATAGATTGTTGTCTAATTCCAAGGGGTGTTATTGTTTGTGAAAGAATCTCTCTTTCCCTGAATAACTCTTCTTATCTACAGACCCTTCTATGAAGTACTTATGCAAACCTATTCAGTGAGTTGTGATCACCTAGGCCTAAGTCTATTCATTGATTTCATCTTTTATACTGCAATTCATACCATCATTTCGGTGCATCACCTAGTAGGTAGTTTGCTTTCAGTCATTTCCCTTTCTAAGCATTCTTTCTATCCCTTTCCCTCAAAAGATTTACTTTCCTGTCTAGAAGCAAATTAAGGTGATTATCCAAGAGGAACCAACCTAGAACCTAGAGGTCTCATCTCAGTTAGCATAGGTCCCACAACCTGGAGATGATTCTCATGTTATACTAGGTTATCAAGACGAAGAGAGCTTGAAACAAAGGCGCAAACTTAGTGTATAACAGTTACCAATTGATTCAAACCTTTGTGATAAGCCCAAACAGTTGTGACATCCTCTGAGATCGTTATGGGTCCTTAATGGTTTTTTTTCACTAGCAACCCATGATAAATTTCTGCAAATGCATAATAAACATGAGCCACTGCTTTGCTATGAATTTGAGCTTAAACACAATATGTACACAGTCTTGTTACTATGTCCTTGGTTTCAGTTATCATAAATATTATGTACACATTATATGGCAGTTTCCAGTGCTTTCAAGTGGTTTAGACCACCGTAGTCTATACATTCAATTGTATATATTTATAAATGTTGATTAAAAAAACATTAGCCTAATTAGATCTGAATATGTTAGTTAAACTGAACTTCCTCACTCCCATGAGGCATTAGGAAGCTACAAGGAATTTCAAATGTTATTCACATACTGAGGGTACAAGAGGAAATTATCCTAGATTGAAGCCATAACTACTACTTCACTACTGCTGCACACATAGGCTTAGTGAATGTTATGATGCTAGGAATGGTATTTTTCGTTGTAGCATGCAAAAAATTAATATTTCTATGCCCATTTTCAAATGATTTTCAAACATACCCTCTCATTCCAGATAATATTAATACTTAGTACATTCAACTCTACAATTCAAGTCCAAAATGGTGCTTCTACATGAAGTTAGCAGAAAAATGAGGAGTCTTTATTAGAGCTATAAAACCTATTAGTTGTGATTGTAGAAAATAAATCACAAGAAATGGAAAATAAATCAAAACTATATGCAAATTTTAGCATAACCATTTACACAAATATATTTGGTGCAATGTAATATTTTACAATAATGACAATAAAAATGATACCATCTACAATGTATTTATCTAAATCAAGACAAAATGATCAATAATGGGAAACCCTCTGCAAATAAGAAAATCCAAGCATTCCAATGAAAAATGAAAACCCTCCACAATTTTATTTATTTCATTATTTTTTGCAATATCAGACAAGAGAAAACCTGGTTTTGTAGCTTGTTTGGTGCTCTTCCTATTATTTAAGCTCTCCCATGTTGCTTTTACACCCTACCATTGTGAGAATCGGCTATCAAAATGAGTGACAATTTTTAAATCTGCAAACAAAAAAACATTCCTTGAGTGAGTTGAAAATGTGCTAGCATGCATGCTGAAAGCTTAGTATCAACTAATAAATCCTTGGTAGATGGTCAATGTTGGAAAACATTTATTAGCAAAATGCTCAGGATCTAATTATATCTAATTATGACAAATTCAAAATTTCCAATGATTGTCAATATTTTGTTGTTGAATGCTAAGAATAAATGCAATCAAAGAAGTCTTAAGCAACCCTGAACTGAAATCCATATGAAGACCTGATCAAGGAAATATCTTGTCAAATGCTAAAATGAGCAAAATATTGTGTAGTTTGCAAAAAGATCACCATTATAGGAGCATTTATTTACACCTCAAGGGACTACTTGATGGATTGCAAATATTAGTGTAAGGTATAGGTGGATTGCTTTGTAGAGTAAATCATGATTGACCACGCAGGAGGTGGCAAAATCCTATTAAATTGAGAGAATTTACATGGATTTAATTTGTTTTTTATTAAGCTAAATGGGTTAAATGAAATGCAACAAGGTGACACAATTACCAAATGGGTAACCAACAAAACCAAAATTGGAACAACAAAAAAGCCTAACCAAGAGGACATCAAAGTTGTATCACTACGATAAATAGAGAGCACAATAGAAAAAACAAAAGAACAACCAATTTAATTTGTTTTTGAATACGATAAATGAGTTATAAAAACTATAACAAAGGAACACAATTACCAAATGGGTAATAAACAAAATCAAAATCAGAACAACAAAAATCCCAATCAAGAGGACAACAAAGTTATAACACTATAATAAATGATTGAACCTTCTTCTGCATTTTTCTCTACAAACATGTATTATTTCCTTCCTTTAAGCTGCCCTAAGATTGTCTCCACCATCGCTCACATTATGAGGTTTCTATGCCTCTAAAAATGCTCGAAAATCACATTTTATAGGGTTCCTTTCTCACAATTTTACCCTTCCCTTTTCTTGCAAAGAATGAGATGCTCATAACCTTAACATGTTTAGACAACATTCCGAATATGCCAATTCACTGCCTACCATAAGTGGGATATAGTGCATACTATACTGACTATGAAAATTCATTGCCTACCACTCGTCCATTTACTAGTGCAAGTAATAGCATTAGTTTTGATATTAATGCATTGCCCAATTTGCAATGAATATTTATCCAAACAATCAAGATTGATTTTGAAGATGATTTTTTTGCACATGTTTAGCTTCTTACAATTGTAGAGCATAAATTTGTATAGTCAGTTGTACTAGTAAGTTTCTACAAAATGTCATCTCCAATATTTAAGGACATTTCCTTTTGAAAGGGATTATATGATTATATGTATGGTGGAGGACCACCTCAAAAAACACCAGAATACTAGAAGCACAAAAAATTCAGCTAAAGTCGAAGGGGACCTACGAAGTCATATTTAATCCTTATTTATGATTAAATATAAACTATAAACCAACATTCCAGGACTCGCTGAGTCCATGCCTGACTCAGCGAGTCCGAGCCAGAGTCAAGCCAGCCGAGTTTGGCTGCCTCTGGACTCGGACTCGGACTCGGCCGAGTCAGGCATGGACTCGCCGAGTCCTGCCGAGTCTATGGACTCGCCGAGTCTATGGACTCGCCAGACTCGGTGAGTCCCGATGCCTGGACTCGGCCGGCGGTCAGCGCTTAAAAAAAACATTTTTTTATTATTTCACTTCGTTTTTTTGGTTTGTTTTGCCTTTTATAATGTCTTTGACCTAAAAAGGTCATTCTATCACTTGCATAAGGAAAGAAGAGAGAATGGAGACTTGGAGTGGGTTGATCAGGTGGATCGAGAGGCAGAGTCAGTAGTGATGGCACAGGAGGAGGCTAGAGCACGAGGAGACCCAGTGCAGGACCCTGAGGCTGAGAGTGGTGGATCCGAGTCTGATGATGAGGATTATGAGGAGGGTGATGATGAGGAGGAGGAGGTTTCCGATGAGCATGTCGCTGAGGATCCTGTTTCAGTTCAGCCTCAAACACAGGGAGAGAGGATGGTTATAGAGTCTTCCATTTGTCATTTTAGGTGTACTCGTAGGAGGACATAGGCTACTATGAGGCTATGAGCCTTTATTTTGAATCTTTGATATATGTTTTGAACTTCTCATTCCATGGATTTCATATTCCATGAATATTGTAGACATTTTGATTTATCATTTGACAGTGACACTATATTTCAGATTTCTACATGTTATTTGGTTTAACAGTGTCAGTAACTTTAACTAGTTTTCTTCAGAAATCCGTATTTTTACTTATGTGATCTATGCAAAGTTGTGTATGTGTGCAAAGGAGTTTCTATTTATCTCAATTATTGTTTATTAGATGTTAATTGACTAAATATTGCAGGAAAAAAACTTAAAATCCTTAAAAATCTTTGCATTTCATGGGTTTTTTGATTTGCCGACTCCGGGCGCCGAGTCCATTTTGAGCTTTTCAAGTCCAAGGCGAGTCCGAGTCTTGGAACATGTAATAGTTTATACATGAGAAATACATTTTCACAATGTAATAGGCCGACATGATGGATGGTATTTAGTTTTTAGTAGTTTTTATAACTACCAAGAACCAATTATGTGTTCCTGGTTAAAAAGTTTTTGTTGTGATAGTTCTTAGGGATGGAGAAGCCGATCTCGGCAGTTGTAATGACAAAGATATAAATTTGATCTCCTCCTCATAACGATTGATTTGTAGAGAGAGAGATTGCAATAAATAAAAGATTTATGCATTTTAAAGAGATTGTCTTAATGTGTTAAAATTGAAATTTGTTTGTTTCAAACATTAGGCAAAGAAATCAGTTTTACTTAAACCTAAAATCTTCCTTGGTAACGGGTTGTTTTGGTTTCAAAATCTGATTTCCTTTATGCACCAATCGGGCTTCTCATTACCAAATTGACTTGGCATTGTTTTTGGCCAAATATAGTCATTGTTTTGGTACTAAAATCTGTTATAGAAAATCAGCAAAAAGTCCCTTGGGATTCGGTTTTCCTTGGCTTCAATTTCTGATTTTATGAAAGGTTTATGGCAGCACTAAGTGGGCTGCATATTACCAAAGAGTCTAGACATTTCTTGATCAACCAAAGTCATTAATGTAGGTGCAAAAATATGTTTTGATCAAATCTGAAAATGATCCTTGGTTTTAGTTTGCATAACTGAACATTTCTTGAATTTGGAGCAAATTTGGGAGTGGAAGTTACTGATTTCTAATCATGGCAAAAATCTGAGTTTTGGACAGATTTCTCTTCATTTTAATGTTTTTAAGATCCCATTTTTTAAGTATTGCCTATAGCTCGATTTGAACATGCAAGTTGGCTCTATGTCCATAAGCATTCAAAATCGATTAAAAAGGTTTTAAGCTGAAATCTTGGGCCAAATATGGAATCACTTTTAGAGCAGATTTTGGTTTGAAAAATCTGTTTTAAATGTTAGTTTTGGTTGATTCATGGTATTGGTTTGTGAAAAGAAATATGCGGTTGCAGGATATGAGGAGTCAAATAACCAAAGGTGAACTATTTGTTGTTGCAAAATCTGCATTATTCTATATTGAATGGGATTACCAGATTATTATTGGTCTCATACAAGAGAACATGTGAATATATGAAGATTGCATGTTTATGTCAGTTTTAAGACAATAATGTAAATGCATGTGGTGGAATTTTAAATAAGTTTGAGCACCAACTGTTTGATAAAATGTCGATGCAAAGAAACTACAGAAATAAGAGACTTCATGTAAGCCAACTAAGTTCATAAGAGTAAAACTCTGTGGTAAGAATCCTTATTGAATGGAAGCATATTAGTACTTTGTTTTGTGGCAGTAAAGACAACCCTAATGTACAAGATTTTCTAAAGTTTCATGTTTCTCCTCATCAAGTAAGTTTGATGATAGAAATAAAAAAATTCCCAAAATGGTATTTTGTGAGTCTATGACATTGCATTTTGCAGATTGAGTAAGATTTTGAGATTCTGTGAATTCTCTCCGCATCAAATTGATATCAGAGCCCAGAAGGTCTTGGCAAGGGTAGTTTGGAAAACAATGTGGGTAGTCAGGTTGTTGAAAGAACCTGTGAAGAAGCCAAGAAACTAGGTAAGAGGAGAGAAACCTAGTGAGGTACGATGGGGCAAGAAGATATGGTCTTTCTTACAAGATTATACCTTTTTAGGAGGTATCAGCAGAGTAAGGATTCACAGAAAGAGAAGATAGATGAAAAGAAGAAAAGAGAAGAAGAAGAGAGGAAACAAAGAGAAAAGAAGAGGATGATACAAGAGGAGATAAGAAGTTTGAAAAGAGCACTAGAGGAGAATGAATTAAGTTGCAGAAACTTACAAAATGCATAGAGAAGGATAAGAAGGATGTTGTTGAACACATTGTGGATCATACTAATTTGCTAAATGAAGAAGCAGAGAAAGAGTGCAGTGCTAATATAGTTTTTGATCAAGTTTGTGATGAGAAAGAGACTGAAAACTCTCCTAGTAAGATTTTTGTATTACATAACAATAGCCAAGAATGTTTGCTGAAAGAAGAAGTAATAAATGAGTCTTTTGAGATTCATGAAGTGAAACGAGTTGATAGCCATGAGGAAGACAAAGTTGTTGCTCGTACACAAATAGTTATTGTTGCTGAAAAGCACTGTGAAGTACATAAGGAAGATATTGAGGACATGCAGATTCAATAAGAGGATTCAAACAATCTTCATGCCGATAATATGTTTTGTGCTAACAATCTTCATGTCGGATTGCAGGTCATGTGTGATTTCTCAGCACAATATAGAGCAAGTGGAGATCATCCATGTTTTACTTGCAAGTGTGCACATTATGGTGCAAAGAAATTGGAAAAGTTGGAAGAAGTGGACAATTCAAGGGGACCTTGAATTCTTTCATCCCTGGGAGTTTGGTGTAGGAGCACCTTAGAAAACACCAAAATACTAGAAGCACAACAAATTGTAATGACCCTTACTATAAAGGCCACTAAAACCCCCAAATCTGAACTGAGACAATTCGTCAAACAGTTGGCATGCACTTGAATGGTCTTGTTTACAATGATGTGTTTCGAGGTGTTTATTTGTTTTGGGCATCAAATGTTATTGAGATAACAATACCAATATGAAATGAAATGACAGTGCAAAGCCAATATATCATGAACTACTCAAATCTGATTGCAATGTAGGACTGATTCAAGCTATTACAATGAGCATTGATAAATGACAACCAATAGAATATAACTAGATCAACCCAGCTAGCAAAGTCTGATGACTATTCTCAGAATGACTATGACAATCTTCAGACTTCAAGACAATTGATCTAACAACGAAGTCACATATATTATAATCAATACTAAACTCATTACAAGTGTGGCACTGACTGATTATAATGGACTGTTCTGTGCACAAGGACCGTTACTAAACAAGAACTTGGGTAATTACATGTCCTAACAATGCATTTCAATATACTGATTTCATAATCATATCAATGACTGATTACAGTAGCAAATGATGTAATAACAGTGACTGTTCAAGTCTGAGAACATATAACTTTTTTTTACAATTTCATTGTCAACAAATGCATCCAAAATTTACATGAAAAGAACTTGATTTTTGCCCCTGATATCTGAAGATCACTGCTGATGGTAAGTGGACTGGAATAGTCCCAAATTGCTCCCACCACACCTACCGTACTGCCTGCAAGTATAGGGCCGTACTAGGCCATACTGTACGGCTCTGATATAAAAATTTGAGCCCAGTATCAAGTGCTGAAAATGATGGTAAAAGGGGCGCCTAGGGTATAGGGACCCTCCCACAAATGCATAAAAATATCCTCCAAGTAGATATGAAGTTATGAACAAAACTTTGACTCCAGGGCCTGAGATTGAAAGTCTGAAAATGTGCCAATTTGTCTTCAATCTTTCACCACACTGATTCACCAACGCAATAGGTGAATTTAAACCCTTATTCCAATGAAGTACCAATGAGATGGCTGAGTACCAACTCCAAATTGCAACCCTTCAGTAGATATTTCACTACCTCAGTTATGCCAATCTAGGGGAGTTATCGTTCCCAAAGATCGAATAGTATTTGCAGACCCAAAAGACTACAAATTGCTCCACAATGGAAGAAGTAGAAGAAATCTCAAATCCAAGCATGTCCAAATGAATGCCCAAACCCCCTATTTATTCACAATGTCCAATTACAATATATATAGCAATGTCCGAACACAATGGACTGTTGTTTCTGAATACAAATATGACTGAAATGATGCAATAACAGTACTGTTTCAGACCTGTATATCTATGACTGTATACATACAACTCTTATGCAAATTTTTACCATTTTGGTATCCAAAACATCAATATCAAACAATGTATAAAACCTAGAAATGCTGCACCAAATGTTGATCAAATCGATGATGAAGTATGCTGATGTAGACACCTCCAATTGCACCCGAACTGATCCCAATTTACAGCTGATTGTAGATGGCTGCAATAATTTTTTGGACTACTTTTTCACTTTGCTTTTTCGGACTGCTTTTTTCGGATTTGCTTTTTCGAACTGCTTTTTCGGATCCGCTTTTTCGTTTTGCTTTTTCGGACCTATTTTTTCTTCCTCTTGCAACCAAAACTCAAACCCTCAGGTAAATCTGAGGATTCCAAATAAGCTCAACATGAAATGGCTGAATACCAACTCCAAATTGCAACCCTTCAATAGATATTTCACTACCTCAGTTATGCCAATCTAGGGGAGTTATCGTTCCCAAAGATCGAATAGTATTTGCAGACCCAAAAGACTACAAATTGCTCCACAATGGAAGAAGTAGAAGAAATCTCAAATCCAAGCATGTCCAAATGAATGCCCAAGCCCCCTATTTATTCACTTTTTGAGAAGTTACTAAGAACTTCTAGAAGCATCCATTATAAAATCCCATTATAATGCACTTTTATAATAATATAACTTTATAAAATAAAAAGTGCAACTCAACTTAAAATTATAACATGCAAGGCCCGCATAACTCATAATAATAAAAATAAGCTCTAAATCACTTCTCCAAGAGCAAATACGACCACTGATATACAAAATGACTCTCTCCACATCGCCACCAGTCTACGAGAGCCTGTGATAGACTGATCCGGCACGCTAAACGATGTCAGCCAGAATGGGGACATGACACAAATTCAGCTAAAGTCCAAAGGGACCTACAAAGTCATATTTAATCCTTATTTATGATTAAATATAAACTATAAACCATGTAATAGTTTATACATGAGAAATACATTTTCACAATGTAATGGATGGACATGATGGATGGTATTTAGTTTTTAGTAGTTTTTATAACTACCAAGAACCAATTATGTGTTCCTAGTTAAAAAGTTTTTGTTGTGATAGTTCTTAGGGATGGAGAAGCCGATCTCGGCAATTGTAATGACAGAGATATAAATTTGATCTCCTGCTCATAATGATTGATCTGTAGAGAGAGAGAGATTGCAATAAATAAAAGATTTATGCATTTTAAAGAGATTGTCTTACTGTGTTAAAATTGAAATTTGTTTGTTTCAAACATTAGGCAAAGAAATCAGTTTTACTTAAACCTGAAATCTTCCTTGGTAACGGGTTGTTTTGGTTTCAAAATCTGATTTCCTTTATGCACCAATCAGGCTGCTCATTACCAAATTGACTTGGCATTGTTTTTGGCCAAATATAGTCATTGTTTTGGTACTAAAATCTGTTATAGAAAATCAGCAAAAAGTCCCTTGGGATTCGGTTTTACTTGGCTTCAATTTCTCATTTTAAGAAAGGTTTATAGCAGCACTAAGTGGGCTGCATATTACCAAAGAGTCTAGACATTTCTTGATCAACGAAAGTCATTAATGTAGGTGCAAAAATATGTTTTGATCAAATCTGAAAATGATTCTTGGTTTTAGTTTGCATAACTGAACATTTCTTGAATTTGGAGCAAATTTGGGAGTGAGAGTTACTGATTTCTAATCATGGCAAAAATCTGAGTTTTGGACAGATTTCTCTTCATTTTAATGTTTTTAAGATCCATTTTTTAAGTATTGCCTATAGCTCGATTTGAACATGCAAGTTGGCTCTATGTCCATAAGCATTCAAAATCGATTAAAAAGGTTCTAAGCTGAAATCTTGGGCCAAATATGGAATCACTTTTAGAGCAGATTTTGGTTTGAAAAATCTGTTTTAAATGTCAGTTTTGGTTGATTCATGGTATTGGTTTGTGAAAAGAAATATGGGGTTGTAGGATATGAGGAGTCACATAACCAAAGGTGAACTATTTGTTGTTGCAAAATCTGCATTATTCTATATTGAATGGGATTACCAGTTTATTGTTGGTCTCATACAAGAGAACATGTGAATATATGAAGATTGCATGTTTATGTCAGTTTTAAGACAGTAATGTAAATGCATGTGGTGGAATTTTAAATAAGTTTGAGTACCAACTGTTTGATAAAATGTCGATGCAAAGAAACTGCAGAAATAAGAGACTTTGTGTAAGCCAACTAAGTTCGTAAGAGTAAAACTCTGTGGTAAGAATCCTTATTGAATGGAAGCATATAAGTGCTCTGTTTTGTGGCAGTAAAGACAATCCTAATGTACAAGATTTTCTAAAGTTTCATGTTTCTCCTCATCAAGTAAGTTTGCTGATAGAAATAAAAACATTCCCAAAATAGTATTTTGTGAGTCTATGACATTGCATTTTGCAGATTGAGTAAGATTTTGAGATTCTGTGAATTCTCTCCACATCAATGTATTTTCATGAATTTATAACTTGTTAACAATCATTCTCATTTGAACTGGGCACAAGATGCAACTCATCAGTCACTAAACATGACAAACACTTATGTTACGATTTAATTGAACATCATAAAGTATTCACCATTTACACCGCATTTATCTAAGATAACCAATTATCAACAATAAATACTATTCTATCAGAATCCATTTGAACTTCAAGACAAGCCTTTGGCAGCAACATAATTTGTCTCTGCATGGCTTAAAGACAATTCACGTACAAATATTCTATAAGGTTGACATTCCCATTCCCTCGATGACATGATAATCAATGATTCAATCTTGTCGAGAAAGAATTATTATTAATCGTATAGAACTCCATAAAGATGTGAGAATCAAGGCAACACATGGTGCCATGTACTTGCACTTGTTTTTAGATAGATAGGTGGTTTTGTATAATGTGAAATATTTTTCTTAAATGGCGAAACAGTCTATAATTTAGGAATAAGAATTTTAGTTGCAGATGATTAGGGTCTACTAATTGGCCTTATTTATTACTAATTATTTTATTAAAGCTCAAATAGTATCTTTGACCTACCCCCACCCCTACATATTCAAATAGCATTTTGTCTGTGTATACATGAGCAGTGAATCATAGTTTGGAGCTGGCAGAAGAGTTACAATGCTTTGCTGGTAGAATCAGTTCATGTTTCTGGCTAGGGTGTTGAAAATAGAGCACTGGTTTCTCCTTTGTATGGTCTGGAATTGAAGCATGCTGGTGTGCAAGAACTCCCACAAGGTGCATCATGTGGATAGTGGTCTAGTTTTTTTTATGTTGTAAGCTCTATGTTTTCACTAAGGCATCTTTTATTGTATCTTGGGAATGTGATAGTTTAGTTTGAGTAGGTTTTCATATCCAACATAACTATTCTCAGGCTCGTTTAGATGTTATGTAAGAGTGGTTTTGTTAGTATTTTCTGTTGTTCAGCAGGATAGGGGACCCTAAACAAAACTCCGATGTTATAATAAATCATAAATGCAAAAGGGTCAGACCTTGCTAACTACTATCTATGTGAATCAAACCTGATTTCCTAAGTACAAATCTTCAACAACTAGATTGAAAATCTATGGTTCCTTTTTATCCAGATTTACAATTACAACTAAAATGATACAAATTAATGTCTCTCTTTTATGAGGAAAGAACTGGAGGTTCTGAGTCTCAAAACTTGCTGATAAAATTTTGCAAATGGAGTAACAGCTAAAGGGCTTGATTGTGTAGAAAACGACTCTCCTATTGCTATGAATTATATCATACAATCTGAAATTTTCAATTTTATAACTGACAGTTTCCTATCCTATTTAAATACCTTCTTTTAGTGATGTGTATGAGTATCATATGATTTTGAACAACCATTAAAGCTAAATCAATTCCAACAAACCAAGGGTTTCTAATTACCATTTATAGAAAGAGATTAACCCGTATGATTTTTCTAAACATTATGTCTAGGATCAAATCAAGTTACAAATAAAATTGCAAAACCTTTTTTACATTCAAATCGGACTATAATACATCACAAAAATGCTGCTACAACAACTTTAACAAACTACAGATGTGACAAGAACTCATACCAATAAGTAGACAAGAACGATTGAACCTTCCTCTGCATTCTCTGCAAACACATATTATTTTTCTCTGAACCAAAGTTGCCTCCACCCCAGTCGCTCACATTCTGAGGTTTGTATGCCTCTAAAAATACTCATAAATCAGGGGATGCCATGCCTCCTCACTCAATGCATCCTTACTTCTTGACCCAAATAATTGGATCTTTGGAATTCTGGGTGAGCCAATTTATTTCTGCTTAGTTCATTATAACATCATAGTCACAAATTCGGATCCGACTCCTCCCTCTTTCCCATCCCATTTCCTCTTAGGCTTTCTATTTGTTGATTCAATTTGACAAGAACAGAGATAGTATGAACAAGTAGATAGCTCTGCAAATACCAAGAGCCAATTCATTAATAATTCTAGCCAGTTAAAATATGATTTCAGGATTTAACTGCTTATAAATATGCAGGTGAAATAAGAAATTTTCTCAAACATGTAACTCAAAAGCTTAAAACATGGAGGTTGCACACTTGGTTTGAGAAGAAAACTCTCTCAGTAGAAGAAAACTTTCGGTTGAGACTTTTTTCAAATTGTTCGGACAAAATGATATTCAGGTGGTATTGTGGAGGATTTTCTATGTGGATCGAATTTATTTTTCAGCTTTTATTATTCTTTTTTTCTGGCGTGTGGCTTTCAACATTGCTTGTGTTACGAATTCTAGGTAACGTACAGAACGAATTCTAATAAACAGGGCAAGTTATGAGAGACGGGCAAGTTATGCTTGTAGGTATCACAAGTTTTTTGAGAGTGTGGTGAATAGTAAATATTTGAAATAAAATATCTATAAATACAAAACAAAAATGCTCATGGAGACAAGCAATGTAATCCAATTCAATTGGGCACAGGCTGCGCAACATCCATTTTTGACTTCGGTGCTGGAAATCGAGAGGGTTAAACGCCTCTTTAAACTCAATTATATTTTGTATTTTGTAGGTTAAAGGCTGCCCAAGCAATCCCAGCAGTGTTTTTCGTTTTCAATTTGTGTAATGCGAATCTGTGGTTTGCAATTTTGAATAATTCATTGATGTTGTGGTGTGTTGTGCAGTGAGAAGAAGAATAAGGAGAACCGTGGCTAACAGATTTTTGGTTCTTTCCTGTTTGAGGAAGGGGGAGAAGGAAAATGGGGAGCAAAATGGATCTCATCTGGCTCTGACTCCTCCTCCATTTTATCCTTCGATGCCCAGATACCCATTTGAATCTTTAAGGCTATGGTGAGAATTCTTGACCAAAATGGCTACTAGATTTCCAAAATGTAGTTGAAGTCAATTGCAAGAGACAAGATTAAGCACATAATGAACAGGTGTGCAGTCAAGTTCCCATATGGTTGACATAATTCTAAAATAATCAAGTAAAGAATCTTAATTTAAGTTGTGATAAAGGGGAAAATGCCCAGGACCATTCAAAGTAAAGAAACCAAATGTAGTTTTAAAATATTTGATCTAGACTAGACTAATCTATTTCAGGTAGATCAAATAGGAGTTCCACTCTATCTTAGAAACGGTCTAGAGCTAAAATAGTAGTTCAAACTTGAACATTTCCTATTGATATTATACTCTAATAGAAGCTCCAAATATCAACAAAAAGATTTCCTTTTATTAGGAAATTTCTAATAGTATCAACCCAGGTCTATAAATTCAAAAAAAATAATAGATACCCCAACTAAGAAGAGGAAATGTGGTAGGCAAGAATGTGCTTGAAAATATGGATAGAATTTCTAATATCCCTATTCAAACAGTTGTGTACAAAGAAAAATCATGCAAACCATTAATAAACAATTTTCAAGAAGGTTACAAACCTAATATATACATCAGGACATCAGCATGCTCTTTGTTATTCTTCTCATATAAGCTTCAAGAGGAGTGGTAGCTTCCTGGTGCATGAATGAGCAAAGCAGAAACAATAGAAATATATATTGGGTCCTTCTTTTATGACCTTCTGCACTAAGATAAGATTGATTCTAAAATAAATTCAACAAACCATTCAGATACTCGCAATTCTTCTCCTTGCTAGATTTCAAGCCCTTTTTCATTTTTACCATCACTTCAGAGGGAGAAAATTTGAAGGGAGGCCTGATGGAGTGCAGAGGACTATAATAGTCTACCCCTTTTCCAGCATTCCGAGGGCATTCCATTGGTCGTTCGGAGTCTAACGTGGAGGCAAAGCATCCTTGCTCACATTTTTACCCTGCCCTTTTCCCGCAAGCAAAGGACGCCATTTCTGCTAGTCATAAATTCTGCCCCTCTTTTCCATCCCATTTCCTCTCAGGTTTCCTAGTTCTTGATTCCTCAAGTTGACAAGAACAAATAGAGTACAAACAGGGAGATAGCTCTGCAAATACCAAGAACCAATTTATTAATAATTCTAGCCAGCTAAAAAATAATTTCAAGATTTAACTGATTAAAAATACGCAGGTGAAACAAGAAATTTTTCTCATAGAATTATCTCAAAAACTTTAAACACGAAGGTTGCCCACCTGGTTTGAGAAGAAAATTCTCCCGACCGTTTATTAGAGGCAGAGTCCCAATTGCTACTGGATTTCCAATTGAAGTCAATTGCTCGCCAGCAAGAAGACGCTCACCTGCAATGGCATAGTGTATTCCATCCGTTATATTTTTGAATTTGAAACGAGGAAATCAAAGTTAGCTACCCGTTTATATTGTTAAATTTGAATTGGGGAAATCAAAGGAGCTGGCATTTCATAGATAGCTATGTCACGTGGAAATTCGAATTGGGAAATCAAAGGAAGTGTACACAGATAGCTATGTCACATGGAGGATATAATGGGTTGAATTTCTCACGAGGATAGTTTGTCAAAGATAATATCAGCACAGTTAATCTTTTTCATATTTATTGGTAGGAATTATAATCTTTCATATATTTTAAATTAATTTTTAAATAAAATCAATTTGCATAGTTTATCTTTTCACATTAATTGGTAAGAATTATAATCTTCTATATATTTTAAATTAATTTTTAAATAAAATCAATTTAAAGTAAGATGAAGGGAAATGACAAATTATGCATGTCTTAGTCATGTACGTTATATGGCTTGAAATGTATGAAAGATGTTTTTCAACTTCTTGTAGATAAATAATCAAGGAATATTATAGAGGAGAATTTGTGTAATTGGAGATATGGAGTCTTGTCTTGTGTCTCAAGCATAGACTGTCTCTTACAACTTTTTAGTCATTCTTGTGCAACCTTTTTACCTTCTTTTCCTTCTTTCATTATACTTTTGTAGACTTATTGTTTTCTTACCAAATTTACATATATCTCCCCCAAGCTTCCTTATCTCATCCAAGCCTTTGGAAACCCATCTAACCTTTATAACTATCTCCATTAGTATTTTTTTGTATCTATTTTTCCTTTTTTGTTGGCATTGTACCCCTCACTGCTATTTTGACATAAATCATGAGATAATACAAGTAAATGCTTGGGAACATAGCTCTATAGACAACAACAAGTACAACATTCACGTAAAAATTTCTAATGCCCTCAAAAAATCTATACCAAATAAGATAATGACATCTCATATGGTATTTTCCCAACCACATGCACATCGTTGTCTCTCCTTCCACACTTCATTCTCATTTTTCTATTACATAAGGTTAAAAAAAGTTCAACAAATCCATTTTGTGCATATCCTATAATTACAATATTTTGTGGGTTGTACCTCTTGGAGGTGCTTGTACTTTTGTAGGGAGTGAAGTTTGACATGCAATTTGTCAACATGTTGAAATGTAGGAAAGCCACACATTTTAAATTTTTGTTCCTTTTATAAAAATCTTGCAAAACTTTCTCACTTGTGTAAGGAAAGAAGGGTTGAGGAGATGGTTTATTTTGGACTTTTCCTCGTGTCTGACTAGGTTCCACTTTTCTACCTTTATTAAGGTTTTTTAATTTTTTTCATCCTTTCCTTGGTTACCTTGTGAGAATGTGACATCTTGGGACACAAGCTTTTCCATTAGCTTTTACTTTCCCATGTTTATCAGCCTCCCCGAAGTTCTTGCTGCAAATAATCAAACTCCACTTCAAGGACACGTGATTTGATGATGTAAATAGTGAGTTGTAATATTTTTTCAATTTGTGTGAATACAATAATCGATACGATATAGTTTGATATCTTTAGTTTTTATGGGTTTGTCTTGCACTCTACAAGGAAACTCAATGAAGTTTTGTCTTCTCCTCTGCATATGATATGTTATGTACCTTTCTCTAGCTAGTTTTCCTTTGGGCTAGGTTTTTTAATTCTTTATACTAATATTGATAAATGTTTGGGCATTTTGCATTTTATCCAAAAAAGAAATACTTGTCATTTTCTTTGTTTATGCTTGTCAAATTTGTAAATTATTCTGAGGTGAAGATTTGAAGGTAAAAATTAATATTTGCATTTATGCATATCATTTTTTGTTTCTCGACTTTCATAGTTGGTGAATCTAATATTAAAATGTATATTTTGTTGTTATATGCAATCTTCAAATAAAATTATTTATCATTTATGATTTGTAAACATGTCAATTAATTTTGAAACTTGTGTTAACAATTCTAATAGACATTGTTGAATGTTGAGTGGATGCAAATTAAATTTTATAAATTCACATTAATCTAACTTTATAATTATTCACATAATTATTTTTTGTTGATTTTAATGTAGCTATGTCTAGAATCAAATTTGAGCGTTTGTAAATTGAAAATTATATATTATAGATGTTGGTAAATAGACTATACTCAAACCATGTGACTCCAATTATGAATGCATATTTAACTTTAAATTGGTGAAAATGAGTTGAAATAACATTGCAAACAAGATATGTTGACTAGTGCTATTAATATGTTGTTAATGTGCTTCTAGTCTCTTTGTACCACGAGCCAGCACCCTCTTGCTGTTTTTTTCTATCAAACACATTGCAAACAAGATATAATGAAATGCAAAGAGATAATTTTTCCCTGTTTGTCTTGTGTAGTTCATGATAGATGTAGGGCACTCTTTTGGGAGGATTCTTGGAATGGTTTCTCACCACTTTATAAGTATGAGATGTTACAAGAAGAAAGAGTCATATTAAAGCAATCTTGGTGTGAAAGAGTTAAAGACTATTGAATAATCAAGGATATTAAAGGTGTATTAGTTTCACAATGGATAGCTTTCTCAAGTGTACCATTCCTCTTAAACAAGGTATCTTGTTAGAGAAACTCCTCAAATCAAGACAGATAAACCTCACAAGCTTAGAAGACAAGTTAATTTGGACTCAATCTCCTTCAAGTAGCTACACAGTAAAGCATAGATATGTTTTAGTGTCAAAACATTCTTAGAGTCTCAGAATGAGATATTTTAATTGCTTCCCATCTGATGCAGTTATTCCCATCTGATGCAATTATTCCCAAAGATGGTGCTTTCACATGGTTGGCTCTAAAAGGAAGAAATCTAACAATTCAAAGACTAAATACATTTGGTATTGTAACTGTCTTTAATTTTTTTTTTGAGTTGTTGATTGAGGATAGAAATCATTTGCTTCTTACTTGCCCATCTTCCTACTCTTGACAGATGTGGATGATAAACAAGCTTCATTGATATTCTTCTCTTCAGGATAACTTACTAGTGTATTCCAATCATGGCCACTGCTACATAGAAATTAGTTTTTTGAAGTCATTTGCAAAGTCATTTTAGCATCTATAACTTGGAAGTTGTGGTGGGAAAGGAACAAAAGAATTTTTAGGAAGGAAGAGAATTCAAATTAAGAATTTATTGAAAAAATTGGAATGGCAAAATTGTAATTAATTATTAGCCTATAATAGATTGACTCTTGTTTTATTCCATGTGATTTACAAATTTTATCAAAATGAAAATACATCAAGTTACCTTTTAAAGTCAGCATTTTGAAAATCATTATTAAAAATGTAAATAGAAAGTAGAGGGGAAACTACCAGATGAAGACTACAACAAATTGAATTTTTATATAAAAACAAAGGGGAATCTATACGTCTCATGTCATAAAGGAAAAGTAGTTGCAATGTTATCATCTTAGCTTCCAAATTGATCAAACAATGTGGCAAAAGCCTCAGCCCTATTAGTAGGGATTAGATCAAGGGAATCAAAAATGAAATTGGAAATGTTTGTAATCGAACATGAGCCGCATTGAACATTATCCCTTAAGAAAATAGATATTAATAATTGGAAAATAAAGTGTGTTCTTCAAGAGGCTTGTGAACATTTGCCACGTATTCATTCACACATTCTACACTACTATAAGGAAGCTAATAGGGTGACCAATTATCTAGCCAATAAAAGATGCTCCCTTAGTCTTGGATACCATGTCCTTTCAAGAAATGTCATCCTATTAGATCTATAGCCTCTATTCTAAATCAAGAATCTATTTATTTATTTTTTGATAATTATGTGTGTAGATTTGAGGATAATTTTTGTAAGTAAACGATATGGAGTATCCTTGTTGAAGGAAAAAGGAATTTTTTCCTACTTTAGAGATGTATCCCAAATCTTTGAAAATGTTGTAGGAAGGACAATTCATTAAAGGGATGCTACAGTGTCATTTGTGTTGTGATCAAATAAATTTGAGCAATAATTGTCATCTATAATGTGGCAATCGTCAATGAGGCAGTAGAGATATTAATGCTACCAATGGAATTATCAAGTCACATCAACAATGGTACAAATGTGGTGAAAAACTAGGTATTATTAAAACCAAGATTTGTAAAATATGCCAAGTGCAACAACAACATTATCAATTATGTAATTCATTCCTTTCATTTTCACACAATTCAGATTCAAATTTTGTTAGCTTTCCCTTTATCTCTAGGTGCTTAGCTTCCTTTCAACTGCTAAGATCATGGCATATTGCCCACAAAATTAATGTAAAAGGATATATGTTAGTAAGATCCTCAAGGGAAGTCTATGAAGCTTTGTTTTTTTATATATTTTTTTATTTTGACCATGGCACTTAGTCTATTCTTATTTGATGCATTTAGGTTGGTTAGGTCTATTACTCTCTAATCAGGCTTCCAGTCAGTCTCTTTGTATATCTATGCATATTCTCTTTATATTATATATATTCAAGCTATATGCCTTTTAGAGAAAAAAAAGTTTTGCAAGTAAGGTATTGAAGTGTCTAGGAAGTTTATACATTGTATGATAGCTCACTATGTGTGTTAGAAAGTAAACTTACACTTGTAATTAAATTACAACTACATTTAAATTTAATGTATTATGAAATTGGCATATTTCAACCTTGAAGAACCCCTTTAGAGATAGAATATTGACTTTCTATGTCATTTTACAACATTGTGAGCCTATGAGTTGTAAGGGAATGAAGATGCTAGATTAATTATGGGATACTCCATCATTTTTAGTAGTTATACTTGAACAATAAAATGAAGAGGATATTAGAAGCCTTTTAGGGCACCGTATAGAGACATTGATTTACATATGTAGCACACATATCTTACATGATGAACCAACCACTTATAATGTCCCTAGTAAAGATACATAAGTTTCAACTTCCAAATTTGACATAGAATCTTCTCTAGTCTTAATCCTCACACAAGTCATCAAATTAAAAAAATTCTAGTGACTATTTTCCTTCTAATATATTCTCTTTCATTGCACAAACTTGAGATACCGGGTGGTCAACAATGCCCCATTCTACTTGTACATGATGAAAGGGAAAGAGAATCTTAGAAAGACCCCTAATATTCATTATTATCATTTATTTCTTTTAATTAAATGTTTAGTATTTTGACACAAGAACCTACTACTATTCCTTTATTGTGAAAATATAAAGTTAATTTACCATTGCACCATTGCATTAACCCTTTGAGGAAAGACAATTCTCTTTAGCATAATACCACATAAATTATACCTTCAAGAACACAAAAGAAAGAATAACTAGATATAAAGAAATAAATACCATTATGTTGGATTACGGAGAGGGGGGGTGAATCAGTAATCCCTGATTCCAAATACCTAAAAATATTTTCTCTAATTAACTTAGTGACAACTCATTTTAAAACAATTCACTATTTACCGACAACAATAAATAAACTTTATTAAACAGTAAATCAATCACATAAACCATTCAACACATTTAACACTAGTATTTAACATGGAAACCCATCTTTGGGAAAAACCATTGTGGGAATTGTCACCCACTAAGAAAATACTCTTATGAAGTAGGCCCGGTTAAGAGCCAATCCGCTTAAAGATTATAATACACACTATTAGGTGTGACCCAGTTAAGGGATTTACCTCAGATCTATTAGGATCTTCACCTTGTTAGGAGTGGCCTGATTAGAGGACTTCAAACACTCTTTAAAATGTTACCTTTTGCAAGGATTTTATAATAAGACTACTAAGTCCACTCTGTTAAGAGATTTCTCTGTTACAAATGCTAGTAATCAACAATAAATATATTGAACTGTAAATGTGCAACTATCTTTGCATAACCAGATCCTTTATGTTCTCTTTTATCTTTAATTTAATTCTTCACTTTGCATTGGCTTCAACACTTGATCATATCTTTCTTTCTGACTCAGAATCTCTATGTTCCTTCTTCACTGCATCATTCGATGACTCTTCAATTCTTTAATTTTCCAACCATTTATTCATACAAATCCATCCTTTATATAGACATTTTTTGCCACTTAATCTCCTCTATTGCATTTTCCTTTGATCAATCTCAGTTGTCCAATTCATTATACCTTGAATCTAGATCTCGGTAACACATTTTCTTTTCACCTCAGAACTTGAACTTTTCTTGAAACTTGTTCCTTCTGTTTTAACCGCTTAGATCTAAGTCATAGATCATCATCATGAATTTTCCAGACCGTAGATATCTCTAACTTTCCTTGTCATCATAACCATCCAGCTCATCATAGCTTAATCATTAAATGTCATTCCAATCCTTGTAATTAATTAATGTTCCTTGCTCAGTATATAACTTTGAATTTTGGTTAACTTTTCTCGATGCCTAATACTTTTTTTTCTGTTTGGTGCCTTTGATTCCTTTTCCTTTACTGAATCATACTTCCTTTTACCTTTTACCTTTACTGGGTGACTTTTCCTGCTCGGTAGTCAAAATTGTTTTTCTTATCGACTTGACAAATATTCATTACCATACTTTACCGAATTAACATAATCATATGTTAGGTAGAAAAAAATTATATCAACATAATCTAATCAGTGTTCGATCTATATCAGTTACACATTTAATTTCTTCAATTTCACAACATCTCGCTTCTTCTTATCCTTAACTCATTCAACTCATATCATATGCCGAATGATATGGCAACATAATATAAACCAAAAATCAATTGCTTGGCATCAATGATAAGAAAATAACTGATCTAACCTTTCTACTATCTTGTATTCCTCTGATCTTGGTCATTCTTCATCATCATCACCATCAGTTAATCAATCTTCAATCATTACTATCAGTTATAGTAACAATCTCCCTCTTTGGAATTAATGGTAACACTAACAATATTCAGTGTTCAATTGATGATGGTACACTTCGTTGTCATTCTTATACTAGATCAGAAATGAACTTTTCATAACCATATCCTTTGTACGCTCTTCTATCTAGTTCACTTTAATTCTTCACTTTCCACTAGCTTCAACACTTCATCAAATCCTACTTTCTAACTTGGAATCTCTTTGTTCCTTCACTGCATTAGTCGATGACTCTTCAACTCTTCAATTTTCCATCCATTTGTTCATACAAATTCATCCTTTATATAGACATTTTTTGTCGCTTAATCTCCTCTATTACGTTTTCCTTTGATCAATCTTATTCATTCAATTCATTATACCTTGAATCTAGATCTCGGTAGCACATTTTCTTTTCACCTCGGAACTTGAACTTTTCTTGAAACTTGTTTCTTCTTCTTTAACAATTTAGATCTAAGTCGTAGATCATCATCATGAATTTTTGTATCCATAGATATCTCTAACTAGCTTTCCTTGTCATCATAACCATCCAGCTCATCATAGCTTAATCATTAAATGTTGTTCTAGAATCCTTGTATTTAATTATTATTCATTGCTCAATAGATAACTCTGAATTTCAGTTAACTTTTCTCGGTGCCTAAGACATATTTTCTTCTCTGTAGAAACAAAAACAACATACTAGGTCTAAAAGAAATCACCTTGTCCTTCTTCTATGAATAGTATAGAAAATACTCAATGATATATAAGCTAGATGCCCAAAATTTCATTCTCCAACTTCAACAAAGAAAAAATATGAAAAAAGCACACCATGCAAGGCCCTAACTTCACCCTATAATTAGAAACAAAGTGATCCTCATCCTTGGGCATCCACCTTCAATAAAATCACTAATATCCATTTCTCAAGCAACAATGAAAAAGAAAAATCAAAAGAATGTTTTCTTTGCTTTTGTGTAGTAATAAAATTGTGCAAGTCTCTCTTGTAAACATGGTAGATTGTCAAAACAAATCTTGAGCGGGAAAACAACTTTGATTTTCATCCTCTAAATCATGGGACCTCAAAAGTGGGTGCCTATTTCCTAAAATATAGGGATTACTCCATATCTACTTTCCTACACAATAAACAACATGTCAAACACATCACCTACCATGTAGGATGCCACCTCTTTAAGAGGAGCCATAAGTTGAATGGAAAACATAGGAAATAATCAACTTAATATAAATAAATGTGCACTCAGATAGTTAATTATATTAATTATCAATGTTAGGACTCAAACGTTAAGACACTTTAATCCCAACATTCTCTGACTTGTTGAAGACTTATCAAGAGTCGAGTGCAAATCACAAAATACTACCTCAACTCCACTATGTTCATTTTCTTTATATATATGCATCAATATAATTTAAAAGCCATTACCCAAGCATGATTTTGAAATTAAAAAAGTCTGCAAAAATAAGATTGAACATAAATGTTCAAAAACCTCATCTAAGCAACAATCATAACTAATTGCTTTCGTTTGATTGAAAGAATCCACATGATTGGAAAAAACATTTCTTTTTAAGAACAAATGCTAAACCATCCAATCATCCATACCTCTAAGGTATCAAAAAAGAAGATAAAAACATAGTAACAAAAATGAATCCAACTCATAAACTATAATGAGTCTCCATCTGCAAGCCTTTCAATGAATAATATACACATTGTACAATAAGGTGAACCTACAAGAACATAAAGGAGATCTAACACTGACATAAGAATGTAAATGATGTGAGTTGGGTTTACTAAAATGTAAAATAAGGTGAACTTACAAGCACACAAAGGACATCCAACACCAAAATCAAAATGGAAATCTTTTAAGTTGGGCTCACCAAAATGTACAATAGGAAAAAGGGGAGATGAAGGGATGAGGTAGATAGGTAGAGTTCCATATTTTCCTGATTGTACAATCAAAAGTAAAATGACCCAATAGACTCAAGTAGGAATTAAGCACTAAGTGGGTATGATTATCCTTCATGATTATGCTTAAGATAATATGGGTGTGGGGGAATAGGATTAACTAAATCCAAAGTAGAAGACTAAATAAGCTAGATGATAACTTTCAACAAAAACAAATAGACAAAGATCACATAGACACCTATAATGAACAAAAATGGAAACTATGATATACTACTAACCTATGGTTAATACCTAAGGTTCTTTTTAGGGTATAGGTCTCCTACTTACCCTATACTTGGGTATAGGTTTCCTAGTTGCCCAGTATCATGCAATTTTGCATGAAACTTTCAAAGATCATCTGTTGGGCCCTATACTTTCCATATTTGTGATAGTATCTTCATCACCTATTCTTGCACACACAAAAATAGGAAATTGTTGGGTTCAAAGGGGTTTGATTTGGTTAAACCCCTATTTAGGAATCAACCATGAAATTTAAATGAAATTGCATAAAAGGAAAGCATGTAACTGTAAAGGTAAATATATATTAGATCTTCCTTGTAAATGTATACCTTCATGGACGTATATTAAGATCACACATATTCATGAACTTGCAAGTGTTGGATTTAGCAACTCAAATTGTCCTCATAATTTCTTCCAGTTTCCTCAATATCAACTTGGCTAGGTCTAGTTGTAGTCCTTTCTTCACAATCTTATATACAATATCAACAACGCTACAAGGAATATTGTTTGGTCTACTATATTGGAATACCCTTTAAGCAATCACGTATACTCCAAATCTAGTCTCAGGATCATCAATGGTGTTGATCTCCATACCTCTGTCGTCTCATTCAGCTCCAGTTAGCTTTTCTATTTCACTTTTCGGTGGGTGCCTTAGGTATTTATCTTTATCACTTACTGGGTAACCAATGACCATGTGAATAACATCCTTGGTGATCTTTACTAGTTCATCCAGGCACATTTTTCCCTCGTGTACTCGGCTAAGTACTATCTTGATCCACTCGGTTTTGAATACCTTCGAGAAGTGAAGGGAATTTGTTAAACCTTTAACTTCTAGATATTTATGTTCATCCTTTAGTTTCCCATCAGCGCATAATTCATGGTAAGTGGATTGCAGCTCGAAATCACCAATTTCACTAATCTTATATAGTGAATGTAGAACCAGATATTACCAACAAAACCCTTGGCGGTATGTATGAGAATGCGCCTTTCTCGTCAATCTGTGATGTGACCTCAGGGTGCAATTTTTAGTTAGGTTCTTCATACTTTGTACTCTTGATCAGTGTAACCTTCTTCTCCTTATCATCCTTTGATTGAGTGGTCTTTGAGGTAGATTCCATCGCTTATAACAAATTAGGGCTTCATGAAAATTGTATTCAAATAGCTCAATTTGCTTCAAACTTACTTGTATAGATTCCAAACATTCTATTAAATGCTCGAATCGCAATAAATGGCTTGGAATATCATTGATCAAATCTCTCTCTTCTCACTTTGGTTTCACTCTGGTTTTGCAATGTGAAAAATGAGTTGGCTCGACGTGTATTTATACCCAAAAACCTTTCCTGTCAAAAATATGTTGCATTAAATGCTTCACCAACCATAACTCAGTTGAATATAAAACATTCATTTATCTCATTTTGATAGATCAACTCGGTTAATACTACCAATTCTTGGTTGACTACGCAGCTCAGTTAACCTTATCATTTTCTCTGACTAACAACTTCTTACTTGGTCAAGCTTTATTGACTATACTCATTTCAAGTTCAAAACATATGACATCCTAATCCATTTTAATTCATGTTGATTTGGTATTCATGCAATAGATATAAGGAACTATTGTAAGCTATAACTGATTAAAATTTAGTTTCCATACTTGATTTTATTAGGTAGAGGTGGTGAAATCACCTAATCCAAAGGATGAGGTGTCACCAACTATTGTGCTTGTTCCTACATTATCTTCAGTTGATCTTCTCCACATTTGACTCATCTACCTTCTGATTCCATCAATAGTATTTTCATTCATATCAACATTCAATTCTGGTGCTCGGTCTCTGCAATCTTTACTTAAGTGACTGACCTTGTGACAGTGCAGACATGCCATTCCAGAATTTGTCCAGTTTCTAGATTTTTTTCTCTAGTGTAGTCTCATACAATTTGCAACAATATGACCATACCTACCACATGTATAATTAACCCAAGTGTTGTAATCCCAAGTGTAATAATTACCTTGCATACTTGGTTGATAAGTATTGTTTTGTCTCTTCACTTTCCAAACTTGTTTCATCTTTGCCCTACATTCTTATGATATATGACCATGCTTGTTACAAGTGCGATAATGCTTTTCCATATAGTGCCTCTTAGGTGACTTATTCAACTTTTATCTACACTCATATGCCTGATGGCCTTACTTGTTGCAGTTGTAGCAATAACCATCAAATTTAGGAGTAGAGTTAGGAGTACCTTTAGCTTTGCTTCTACAGACATTTTTTCTATGACCTGGTTTTCCACAGTGATAGCATGAGAGCTTCTTTGGCCTTGGATTTGCATAGGCATTCTTTTGTTCTGCTTATTTTGATGAATCTCCCTTCTTGGTATAACCTAATCCAATGGTGTTGTCCAGTCTTCTCTGACTATTTAGGAATCCATCCATCCTTTGGTACTTTCCTCAGTTATCTTTATCATCTCATTGTGCTGTTGTTGCATTTTCACTTCATTTTTTAGTCTTTCATTCTCTTGGACCTTAATTCACCAGTATCTTCTAATTTCTTAGCAAGCTCAATGTTTACTCGATTGACTTCTTGACTCATGACAACCATCTGATTAGAAATTTTAAAGTGATGCTCGGTCAACCTTAGTATTTCACATTCTTTCTCTTCCAATTTTTTGGGCATTTGTCTTTTGTCTTCAATATCCATATTCCTTTCTTGTTCAGCTTGTCTTGCATTGTTCACTTCAATCATTCTTACCATTTGAGTCTCTTGTCCAATTTGCAGTGCTTTCACTTGTTTGGTGAGGTGTTGATTCTTTTCAAATAGATCTGAGATAGTTCCCAATTCAGATGCATCAGACATACTTCTGGATCCTTCAGATAATTCCTCTATCTCTTCTTCCTGATACTGAGTCTCATTATGCCGAAATGCCAATTCCTTGCTTTTGATCAATGATTCTCTAAATTTTTCCTTGATGTCCTTAAGCTGTTCCATGGGAATTTGCATTTCCAATTTCTAATTTTTAATTGTCTTGTCAAGCTTATACCTTTCCATATATATGGATCTTTCCTCTTCAATGATTTAACTTCCTCAACAAGAGAACTATCTCTCATAATGGAATTGTTGAGATTATGGAAAGGTGAGTTACTGAGAGGGGAGGGGTGAATCATTAACCCTAAAAAAAATTGATCTGAATCCTTAAGACAATGTATCTTATTAACTGACAGTCATGTTAACATTTCCAACTTTCCAATCTAATAAGTAAATATTCATGAAACTTCACACACAATACACAAGTATTTTGGTATCACAAAAATCCTTGTTAGAAGGTAAAAATTGTGGTGGGGATGACAGCCACAAAGCTTCACTAATGAAATAATAAATTTTTCCAGTTAAGCCTACAATGTTGATCACTTTAGATGATCTTACCCTATTAGGAGTAACAATAAAGACCTATTAAGATCTACCTTGTTAGAGGATTTAACCAACATTGTCAAGTGTGCACTCCGTTAAGAGATTTACAAAAGACTTGTTAGGTCTATTCTTTTAGGATATTTTGTCTGCCACAATTATTAGAAACTAATGGTACTTAATTGATATCACCATGTTGTGATATATATCTTCTCTGAATACTATTTGGTAGCCTCTGGTCTGATATTGATTCAATTCTCAATACTTGTTCAATACTTAGCTTCATAACCCTATCTAGTCTTCAGATGTCTCTTGTAGGCAGCTACTTCATGTGTGTTACACCTCAAACTGACATCTTGACAATTCTTATATCAAAAGATTTGATCTAATTAGGGTTATGTTATCATCTAGAAAACATTAGATCTACGATCCAAATGAATAACCTAAATCAATATTGCATAGGGATCATCAACATTTAATAATTACATCTATAATAAATCTTCACCTTGATCTATGTAAACCATTTTCTAGCTCGGTATAAATCATTTGCATTGTTTTCTATGTCATTCCATACTTCTATGTCATTCTTGTATTCCTCGGTATATACTGCATTCTTGTCTCAGTAAAATATTATTGCTCGGTAAATCTGAATGCTCGGTTATAACTGTACTCGATACTCAGTATTCATCTGTCTTGGTGTATGTGCTTGGTCAAGATTGTGCTCGGTTACCTTTTCATTCTGCACTATGCTCTGATCGGTTACTATACTTAGTGTGTTGACTGACTAGCCTATATTCTTCCTTTACTGATTATATGTGTGACACTAATGAAAACTCATAATGTAACATAATGCATATATACATAGTATTTTGTATCTTATTCTTACACATGGTGTAGGAGAAATTCCACTTTAGGTGGTGATAGTTTTTATCATTTCCACTTTATGTGTGAGATCCACCTTTAGTGCTCTTATCACAGTATCATCCTCACATTGTTGCACATACTTTATTGTACAATGGAAGATGATCTACCTTTGGTGGACATGTGATTCCACCTATTCGGGGTGATAGGTTATCTCTTTCTTATCTCCTAGTTATTGCGTCTTGCCTATATAAGCGAGTACATCTACATTGTACTCATGCATTAATGATTATCAATTAATTATTGATTGATCTAGATGATCATTCTATTTCTATCTCTTGTGCTATTCATTGAGCTTCTATATCTTGGAAAATCATTTCATTGTATCAATAAATTCTTACAAGTCTCCTTATAATGCTTAATGGCACCATCATCTAATAGCCCTCTCTCAATGTCAAAATCTTTATTTAGGATGTCTTTATAGGTGTGAATGTAGTTCATCCACATGTGGTGTTCCATCTTAGGATGTAGATTGTCCATAAATATTTGTACCAAATTTTTTTCTAGTGGTTTGTATGACAATCGAGTTGATAGGGTCTACCACATTTGAAGGTAGTCCACAAGGGTCTCACCACCCTTCTATTTAGCATTGTAGATATTGAGGAGAGTAAGTTCACTCTCAATATTGTAGGTGTATTATGGTATGAATTTTCCATATAGTTCTACAACGGTATTGATAGTGTTGTATGAAATTTTGAAGAGGCATTCTAAGGCAAAACTTCTTAGACTCATAGGGAAGAGGCCCATAAGAAAATTATCATTGTAGGCCACCTCTTGAAAAGCCATTTAAAACTCTTTAACATGGTTAATTAGGGCACCCTTCCCCCTATATTTATCAAATTTAGGAGTCTCAAAATGCTTAGGGAAGGGGAACACTATGATGGATTTGTTGAACAAATAAGGACAAACCTCCTCAAACTTTAAGGTCGTGTGTTCTATTCCTTTGTACAAATCCTTTAGATCATTTTCATCTCCTCCCACTTAGGGTTGATAGATTTTGGCAAAAGAAATCTAATCACATTGGATCTTGGTATGGTATATAAATGAAGTTGTGATGGTGGTGAATTTTGGAGTTGATAGTTTTGTGTTGATGGTTGTGCAGATGCATACATGAGATGTGGTTGCTATTGCGAGAGGTGTTAGGTTTGATACTGAGGGAACTGTTTGGGCTTTTTTATTGTGAGTGTTGTTGTGGTTGTGGGTGAGTTTGAGGCTGATATGAAAGTTTTGGTTGGGGTTGTTGTGAGGACTCTTGGTAGAATGTAGGTTGTTGTTGTTGTTGTTGAGGTAGTTGGCATGTGAAGGATGGATCATATATTTGACCTATGTAAGTTTCATACATAGCTACTAGCAAGGGACATACATGTGTCTTGGGGAGAAGAAAATGGTTCAACAAAATAATTCACATACGTAGATATGGGTGTAATGTGTAAACAAGGTTGGTGCAGTGGTGTTTCTTGGGAGGGTACAGATAGAGGCATAGTCAATTAATTGATGTATGTAGATGTAGGTGTGACTTTCTATTGTGGTTGAGTAGGTGGTGGAGGCAGAGCCAAAATCTATGTCATAGGTTAGATCGTGAATTGTGTGTCATCTTGGGAAGTATGGAGCAGTGGATTTGCAATGTGTTGCTAGGTTGGAATGCTCCCTGCTTATTGCATCTTTTGATAAGTTCCATGTGGAGGAAGATGTTGATTTCATGACATGAGTAGCCTAGGTGGCATGAGGAGGTTATTGAAGTGGTAATGTTTGGGCGATGGAAGTGTCTTGTTGTGACTGTGTGGGTAGTTGTGGTTGGGATGTAATGGCGCTTTGTGCGATCAATGATTAGAGGACATATGATGGTGTAGTTGTAGCTAGATGGGGTAGTTGAATAACGACTGATTTGTGGGTCTTGTGGGAGGCACTCAATGGTGTATTGCAAGAATTTTTATTGTATTTTTGAGTGATGAGTTGTTGTGATGGTTGGATGGATCCCTAACAAGAGAAAGACTAGGTTTTTGTGGTATAGTATAAACCATAGGTTGTGTACCTACATGATGAGTAGGTTGAGAGATGGATACATAGATTTGAGTGGATGAAGTAATAGGATCAAGGAGTTTCTCTACAATATTATTCTATGCATCAAATGGGATGTGGAAAGATGGAACTAGATGGGTGTTTATAGGAGGAAAAATATCTTAGGGAATAGAGGCACCTTCTTGTGCCATATTTGCAATTATAGTTTCACGATTTATGCCTATGATGTGATTAATCATGGAAACATATCCAAGTTTATTCATGAAATATTCCATGCTTATTATGGTAGGAATTTCACCTTGGTCGACTACGACCTCTTAAGGTTGGACTTGATTATCGGGATCAAAGGTGAGGAGAGAACTAGTAACATTAGGCATAATGCTAGATGATGGACCAACACTAAAATTTGGATCCACTTTCTTTCTCTTTTACAAACGTGTCTGAGGTGGCATGTAATGTATGACCTAAAATGTATGAGGGATGGTGGATGCTATGAATCTCAAATGACCTAGATGTCTAAGGATGACAATAGACCTATGAACCTCTAGATCGAGGTGATGTGGTAACAATAATGAGATGAGTTATCCTATAAAATGCTTATTCAAAGGGGAGACTATGACTATTATGGTCTGATTTAGGATTTAGGTGGTTGAAAACTCAATGATATGAGATCAATCATGGATCAATGATTTGGATTTGTTTTGATTATTTTTTGGATTATTTTTATTTTTGGATTAGGATTTCTCACTTAGATGGTGCACAAATGCGACTTCTAACCTATGTGTGAGAGAGTGGTTGGGTATGATGATATGGGACTAATGTGATTCCTAGAGGATAAGACGTGTTCACAAGAGGATGTAATTTGGATCAAGTGGTGGTGTGTTGATTGGGTGTGAACAATAACTAGAAGTCATATGTGTAAAGGTCAATATTATTGATGTTCAAGTTGTACTTAGCTATGTAGCATATAATAACATTTTGATGTTGCATCAAACGGGTGTGTTCTTACCTATTAGCAATGGTTTCCTAAGCTTTTACTATGTGTTGGTGATCTTTGTTGAGGTGGTCTTTCTCTTTCTTCCTCCTATACTTAGGTGCTTGTTTATGGTGACTTTATTTGGTTTCATCGAATTGAATATTTGTCAAACTAATAAGTTGCACCTAGGAGTTATGATCAAGATAGGTGATAATAACAATGTTTTGGGACAAATGAAAAATCCTGAGGTCTGGTGGGCGGAATCATGTTGGAGTTTATAGGCGTTCCCACAAAATTTTAACAGACCTTATTTGCAAGCGATTCTCGCAAGATTTTTGATTGACAATGATGTTGGAAAGGACTGAACAAAATAGGGCATAACTTGGATTGATAACATTCTCGCAGGAGTTTATAGTGGCATTGACTGCGCTAAGTTTACCACATGTGAATAATTAACCAACATTTAAAACTCAACTTTTAAATGGCATTCTTGCGGATGTGTGATAGTGATCCTGCAGAAGTTTGGAAAAGAAAAGTTGTTGGCAATCCCACGAGAGATCAGAGCAATCCCGTGGGACTTTGTTTTGAGTGATTTGGGCTAATTGTTGGCTGGATTTTGACTTTGTTTGGGCTTTTTTTCTTTTGGAAAAATATTTTTTTAATGAACAATCACGATAAGCACAAAAGTTTTTTATAGCCTAGAACTCCACAACCTAGGATGGCAAGGATACTATTTGTTGAATCCTCACTTGGATTTCTCCATATACCTCAGATAAAGTGGAAAAATAGTGATTCTTGTGTCACTAGCTTCCCTCCATAACATGGAAATCACCAAAATCTCTTACCCCGTACGTTCAAAAACCTCAAGGGTTTTATGTCTCACAATGAAGGGTATGTGTGGGGTATCTTAGTTGGCCTGAACTTTTGTGTCAGAAAATATGATTTTTTTGGCTACTAAAATATTGGTTCATAATATCGACATCTATTTTAGAGGCTATTCTTGTGACATATTAGACCTAATAAGGGGATCTCCCAACCTCTAGAGGTTGCGCTCTATAGGTGTTAACGCACCACATTAGTACTAAGGGTAATCTTTATCCTGACATAGCATCACTTGTTGGCATGATTTTTGGTCAACAACATATATTTATATCGCAATTGAAAGTATTTGGCTTTAGTTGTTACTGCATGGGTCATTCCCTCTCAGTAGCCATACTAGAGCATCTTGAGAGGCTGACCCTCTACCTAAAAAAGAAATTTGAGCATCGCTAACATTTTTTTCTTCCACCCAATACCACGAAAATAAGGGGAGAGGATAGTGTGTCTTAGCAGTAGGACTTCTCTACACTTGTGCAATCACACCAAAAACTTAAGACATGATGTTCTTTTTATGCCCAATTGAAAGTTCCTACTTTAAACAGGCACAGTGAAAGCCCTTGAAAGTTTTTTTAACCAAAATTAAATTCTTTTTAAACCCAAAATAAGGTTCCTACTTAGTTTGGTTTGTTTTAAAATGATACCCCCTGCAAAAATATTATTATGGGGTCCTTTGACAAGTGATCCTGGGAAAATATTAGTGAAATTCTAAAATAAAAGACAATGTTTTCATGTTAGAAAAAGGTAACTTAAATAAAAATATGAATGACATATAAACTAGCAACTCCACAAGAGAACAGAGCATTCCCACGAGAGTTTGATATACCTACAAACCTCTCGGAGTTTCTTGTCAATCTCGTTGATCCTACATAGAACTAAAAACATAACAAAAAAACTTTGCAAGTGTTCCCATGGGGGTTATGATCAATCTCGCAAGAGTTAGACTTGGTAAAAATTTCAAAGAAATGAAACAAGAAAAATAGTAAAGTTTTTTAACTATTTAGTTAATTGTGTTCTCGCACAAGATTATTGTTGTTCCTACCAAATTTATTGAAAAAAAATAAAGAGCATAAAACAAAGAAGAACCAATTTTACCATATTTTTACTAAAATTGTATGCCAAGCATTCCTGCCGACTTTACATGTGTTCCTATCAATCCTAAAAAATATTTTTAAAAAATAGTGTGGTGGGATCGCAATCCCGTGAATGTTTTAGCAAACTCGCATAACCGCAAAGCGAACTCGCGGAACTACAAAGCATTCCCACAAGAGTTTAAATGTTGTAGTTGTGCAAAATTTGAAAATTGTTGGGTGTAGACAAGTCTTCAATCCCACGATTTGTAGTCCAATATGATAGAAAATGTAATAGCAACACCAAAAAACAACATGAAACATATTAAAATAGTTAGTTTAAATGCCCCATGAAGTGGGTCCTGCCGAGCATGGTAAAATGTATTAAGTGAAATAGTTTGTTCAAAAGGAATACAATAAAGATTTAAAGTATTCAAACAACTAAATCAAATCAAACACGTCGATTAGATTATAGAAAAGAAAACAAAAATAAACATAAACTATAAAGTAAATGCAAGCCTTGTCACATACCAGCAATTTTAATGGGAAATCATACTTAAATGAATGTGATTGGGAAAGGAACCATTGATATTGGGGAGGGATCCTTCAATAATGTATTGTGTGGACCTCACTTAACCCATAATCTCCTTTTCATATATAAAATCACTAATGGTGCAACAAGGAAGACTATGGAATTTACTCCTAATTTAGTTATTGATGGAGACTTGGAGAGTAGATATATCATTACTGATGAGGTGGTTGATCATGCATCTTGGTTATACTCCTTTGTAGAATTTTCTCCTAATGATATTGATTCTTCATATGTTGATCACACTCCTAGTGTGGACTCAAATACTGAGTAGAACTTTGGCTACTTGAACTTGGGTATTCTCACATGTGATCAAGTTCTTGAGCCTTCCATTCCTTCTCCTCCCATTAAGATGACTTATACTTTTCCTCCTGATGATTATTGCATTCCTATATTTATCGATTCTTGTGTTTTAGTGCAGTAAGGCATTTATTGTCTTCCAGACACAACTTCATGGGATGACTTCTTAACAGACATTGTAGGTTTATTTGTAGAGTCCTACATTGTATATTTGGGAGACACTATTGATGATATCCATCTTCTCTTTGATAAATATGATCCTTCTTCGATTTTTGTGAGGGAACAATCTAACCCTATTCTTCATTCTCCACTTGAAAATTCTTTCGAGGTTGACATGATTGTGAATCCTTTGATACAACATTTGCAGGAGGTCTCTTTATCTTCAAAGGAGACATTTGAGTCTTTAACACACGTTCTACATCCATCCTCATTAGATCTTGACATGTCTTTTTCAGCAGTGTGGCCTATTACACTTGATTTAGAAGGGGTAGCCTTCAACATCAACATGGGGATACTTGAGAAGGTTTTAGGGACAATATATTTTGATTTTTCTTCCTACAGATTGAGGAGGCTTTTTACATGCACCTATGATTTTTTTCTTCCTAAGGGGAGGAACGTTATTTAACATTCATGGAGCAGTTTCTACATCGAGCCTGAAGAATCTACAATTGGTGTATATTCTACATTGAGGGCGGCCTACTTGATCTCTCTTCCACTTCTCTCTTATTGAGGTAGGGGGAGGGGGGGCTTTTTCCTTGGATGGGGTTTTGTCTTTCTCATACTTTTTTGAGATTTCTTTTATGTATTCATCTCTTTTTTTTTTTGCTTTTTTTTGGGGGGGGAGTATTATCTCTTGAGGTTTTCTCCCTTTCTCCACTCTATGAGAGATTGCATTGCATTTACATTTGCATATTTTACATGGGTATCTAACATGGCCTTGTAGTCGGGACCCATCTTGCATTGTCATCTAGCTGCATTGTAAGTTTAAGTGCATTCCCCTAAGTTAAACTTAAAGGGGGTTTTGGTGTAATTAATTATCCCTTATTACCCTTTAGTTAAGTTTACTTAGGATAATTCATAAATAGTAGTTTGCATCTTATTCGTGTACATGGTGTAGGATGAATTCTACTTTAGGTGGTGATAGTTGTATCACGTTTCCACTTTATGTGTGAGATCCACCTTTAGTTCTCTTATCACATTGTTGCACATACTTTATTGTACAATGAAGGATGATCTACCTTTGGTGGACATGTGATTCCACCTAGTCTGGGTGACAAGTTCTCTCTTTCTTATCTCCTAGTTATCATTCCTTGCCTATATAAGATGGTACATCTACATTGTACTCATGCATTAATGATTATCACTTAATTATTGATTGATCCAATTGATCATTATATTTCTCTCTTGTTATATTCATTGAGCTTCTATATCTTGGAAAATCATTTCATTGTATCAAGCAATTCTTACAAGCCTCCTTATAATGCTTAAAGGAACAATCAGCTAATAGCCCTCTCTGAATGTTGAAACATTTATTTAGGATGTCTTTATAGGTGTGAATGTAGTTCATCCACATGTAGTTTTCCATCTTAGGATGTAGATTGTCAATAAATATTTGTACCAAGTTCTTTTCTATTTGTTTGAATGACAATCGGGTTGATAAGGTTTGCCACATTTTAAGGTAGTCCACAAGGTTCTCGCCACCCTTCTATTTAGAATTATAGATATTGAAGAGATTAGGTTCACTCTCAATATTGCAGGTGTATTGTGATATGAATTTCTTAGATAGTTCTACAAAGTTATTGACAGTGTTGTATGAAATTTTGTAGAACCATTCTGAGGTAGAACTTCTTAGACTCTTAGGGAAGAGACCCATAAGATAATTATCATTGTAGGCCACATCTTGAAAAGCCATGTAAAACTCTTTAACATGGTTAATTAGGTCACCCTTCGCCATATATTTATCAAATTTAGGAGTCTCAAAATGCTTAGGGAAGGGGAACACTCTGATGGATTTGTTGAACAAATAAGGACAAACCTCCTCAAACTTTAAGGTCGTGTGTTATATTCCTTTGCATAACTCCTTTAGATCATTTTCATCTACTCCCACTCAAGATTAATATATTGTGGCATAGGAAATTCAATCACATTGGATCTTGGTATAGTATATAGATCAAGTTGTGATGGTGGTAAATTGTGGAGTTGATACTTTTGTGCTGATGGTTGGTATGTGGATTGAGAGACTTAGTAAATAATTTGTACAGATGCATAAGTGAGATGTGGTTTCTATTATGAGAGGTGTTAGGGCTGATACTAAGGGAATTGTTGGGCTTGGTATTGTGAGTGTTGTTTTGGTTGTGGGTGATTTTGAGGCTGTTATGAGAGTTTTGGTTGAGGTTGTAGATGAGGTTGTTTTGAGGACTCTTGGTAGAATGTAGGTTGCTTTTGTTGTTGAGGTGGTGGGTATGTGAAGGATGGAGCATATGTTTGACCTATGTAATTTTTGTACATAGCTACACTACCAAGGGACATACATGTGTCTTGGGTAGAATAAAATGGCTCAACAAAATAATTCACATACACAAATGTGGGTGCAAGGTGTAAACTAGGCTGGTGCAGTGGTTCTGCTTAGGAGGGTACATATGGAGGCATAGTCAAGTAATTGATGTATGCAGATGTAGGTGTGACTTTCTATTGTGGTTGAGTAGGTGGTGGAGGCAGAGCCACAATCTATGCCCTAGGTTGGGTTGTGAATTATGTGGTGTCTTGGGAATTATAGAGAAGTGGATTTGCAATATGTTGTTGGGTTGGAATGTTCCCCACTCATTGCATCTTTTGATAAGTTCCATGTGGAGGAATATCTTGGTTGCATGACATGAGTAGCCTAGGTGGCATGAGGAGGTTACTAAAGTGGTAATATTTGGGCGATGAAAGTTTCTTGTTGTGACTATGTGGGTAGTTGTGGTTGGGATGTAATGGTGCTTTGTGCGATCAATGATTAGAGGACATATGATGGTGTAGTTGTAGTTCGAGGAGGTAGTTATAATAATGACTGATTTGTGGGTCTTGTGGGGGGGACTCAATGGTGCATTCCAAGAATTTTTGGTGTGCTTTTTAGTGATGAGTTTTTGTGATCGTTGGATGGACCCCCAACAAGAGCGAGACAAGGTTGTTGTGGTACAGTATGAACCATAGGTCGTGTCCCTACAAGATGAATACGTTGAGAGATGCATAAAGAAAGTTGAGTGGATGAAGTAATAGGATCATGGAGTTTCTCTACAACATTATTCTATATCAAATGGGATTTGGAAAGGTGGAACTAGATGGGTGTCTTTAGGAGGAAAAATATCTTGGGGAATAAAGGCACCTTCTTGTGTCAAATTGGCAATTATGATTTCATGATTTATGCCTATGATGTGATTAATCATGGAAGCATATCCAAGTTGATCCATGAATGCTTTCATGCTTCTCGTGGTAGGAATTTTACCTTGGTCAACTACAACCTCTTAAGGTTGGACTTGATTATTGGGATCAAAGGTGAGGAGATAACTAGTAACATTAGGCATAATGCTAGATGATGGACCGACACTAAAATTTGGATCAACTTTCTTTCTCTTTTGCAAACATGTCTAAGGTGGCATGAAATGTATGACCTAAAATGTATGAGGGATGGTGGATGCTATGAATCTCAAATGACCTAGATGTCTAAGAATGATGATAGACCTATGAACCTTTAGATCGAGGTGATGTGGTAACAATGATGAGATGAGTTATCCTAGACAATGCTTAGTCAAAGGGGAAGTTATGAATATTGTGGTCTAATTTAGGATTTAGGTGGATGACAACTCAATGATATGGGATCAAGCATGGATCAATGATTTGGATTTGTTTTGATTATTTTTTGGATTATTTGTATTTTGGGATTAGGGTTTCAAACTTAGATGGTGCAGAAATGTGACTACTAACCTATGTGTTAGAGAGTGCTTGGGTATGATGATATGGGACTAATGCAATTCCTAGAGGACAAGACGTGTTTACAAGAGGATATAATTTGGATCAAATGATGGTGTGTCGATTGGGTGTGAACAATGACCCTAACTAGAATTCATGTGTAAAGGTCAATATTGTGGATGTCCAAGTTGTACTTGGCTATGTAGCGTACAACAACATTTTGATGTTGCATCAAACATGTGTGTTATAACCTATTAGAAATGGTTTCCTCAACTTTTACTATGTAGATGATTTTAGGTAAGGCTGTCTTTCTCTTTGTTCCTCCTATACTTAGGTGCTTGTTTATGGTGACTTTCTTTGGTTTCATCAAATTGACTATTTGTCAAATTGATAAGTTGCCCCTAGGAGTTATAACCAAGATAGGTGATAATAACGGTGCTATGGAACAAATAAAAAATCATGACTTCAGGTGGGTAGAATCATGCTAGAGTTTATAGGCATTCCCACAAAAGTTTAGCAAGCCTTATTTGCAAGTGATTCCTGCGAGTTTTGATTGACAATGATTTTGGAAAGGACTAAACAAAACAGGGCATAACTTTGATTGATCTTGGTTAGGGTCAATCTCATCATAGTTTGATAACATTCTCATGGGATTTTATAGTGGCGTTGACTGCACTAAGTTTACCACATGTGAACAATCGACCAGCATTTAAAACTCTACTTTGAAATGGCATTTGTACGGATGTGTGATAGTGATCTTGCAGAAGTTTTGAAAAAATGTTATTGGCAATCCCACAAGAGATCAGAGCAATCTCGTGGGACTTTGTTTTGAGTGATTTGGACTGATTATTGGCTGGATTTTGACTTTGTTTGGGCTTATTTTCTTTTGAAAAAATATTTTTTTAATGAATAATCACGACAAGCACAAAAAATTTTGATAACCAAGAACTCCATAACCTAAGATGGCAAGGATACTACTCGTTGAATCCTCTCTTGGATTTCTCCATATACCTCAAGTAAAGTGGAAAAATAGAGATTCTAGTGTTACCAGCTTCCCTCCATGACATGGGAATCACCAAAATCTCTTACCCTGTAGGTTCAAAAACCTTGGGGGTTTTATGTCTCACAATGAAGGGTACATGTGGGGACATCTTAGTTGGTCTAAACTTCCATATTAGAAAATATGAGTTTTTTGGCTACTAAAATATTGGTTCATAATATCGACATATGTTTTAGAGGCTATGCTTGTGACATATAAGACTTGATAAGGGGATCTCCCAGCCTATAGAAGTTGCACTCTATAGGTGTTAATGCACCACACTAGTACAAAGGGTAATCTTTATCCCGACATAGCATCACTTGTTGGCATGATTTTTGGTAACACAACACATTTATATAGCAATTGGAAGTATTTGGCTTTAGTCATTACCACATGGGTCATTCCGTCTCAGTAGCCATACTAGAGCATCTTGAGAGGCTAACCCTCAACCTAGAAAAGAAAGTTGAGCGTCACTAACACTTTTCTCTTGCACCCAATACCACGAAAATAAGGGGAGAGGATCGTGTATGTTAGCAATAGGGCTTCTCTACACTTGTGCAAACACACCAAAAACTTAAGACATGATGTTCTTTTTATGCCTAATTGAAAGTTCCTACTTTAAACAAGCCCAATAAAAGCCCTTGAAAGTTTTTTTAACCAAAATGAAATTCTTTTTAAACCCAAAATAAGATTTTGACTTAGTTTGGTTTGTTCTAAAATGATACCCCCAACAAAAATACTATTATGGGGTCCTTTGACAAGCGATCTTGGGCAAATGTTAGTGAAATGCTAAAGTAAAAGATGAGGTTTTCATGTTAGCAAAAGGTAAATTAAGTAAAAATATGAATGACATAGAAACCAGCAACCTCGCAGAAGAACAAAGTGTTCCCACGAGAGTTTGATCTACCTGCAAACCTCTTGGAGTTTCTTGTCAATCTTGCTAATTCTACATATAATTGAAAATGGAACAAAAAACTTTCCAAGCATTCCCATGGGGTTTATGATCAATCCTGCAGAAGTTAGACCTGGTAAAAATTTCAACAAAATGAAACAAGCAGAATAGTAAAGTATTTTAACTATTTAGTTATTTGTGTTCCTGCTGAATTTATTGATAAAAAAATAAAGAGCAAAAAATAAAGAACCAATTTTGCCATATTTTTACTAAAAGTCTATTCCAAGCATTCCTGACAACTTTACCTATGTTCCTGTCAATCCTAAACAAATACAGAAAAAGATAGTGTGGTGGGATCGCAATCCTACGAATATTACTAGTGAATCCGCAAAATTGCAAAGCGTTCCCATGAGAGTTTAAATGTTTTGATTGCGTAAAATCAATTTTTGAAAGGACCCGAAACCTTATACAAGAGCATTAAAAGATATGTTAATGAAAGACCAATACAACTGTGGTGCCCCACCAAACAAACTAAAGGAACCAACCATAGTTCCTACCAAGCGAAATCACAAAACACAACAAAGGGCATTCAAGATTTACATTTATGCCCATCCTTATGAGAACGTAAATTCATATCAAAAGGAGTGGAAAATTTACATTTATTTCCCTTAACTGTAGTCCATCCATCCTCCATATTTTCAGCAGCCTTCTGCCAAGCCAAAGAAGAGCAAGAAGAGCCCACTAAAGGGCAAGTCAAATCAGAAACCACAAAAGGGATAGGAATAGTATCACTACCAGAGACACCATCAACAAACTGATCAGGGATAGTAGTAGCAACACCAGAAGAGGCAGCAAAAATAGTTTGAACCAAAGCCGCATCAGAGACGACATTCGTAGCTTCCAAGATAGCTTGAGAAGCAATATAGGCATCCGTAGAAACACTAGCCAAAGCATGATCAATCTGAGGAGAGCAAGCAACCGAACACCCTTCCTTAGAGACTTTGCGAACCGTATAGTGGTGATCAAAAGCCCCCAACCACCAAGGAGGTGATTCCTTTGATTTGACCTTTTCAGATAAACACCACGCAGCAAGATGGCCAGTCATGTGGCACTTCCTGCACCTGAACAAAATTCCCTCATAATCAAGATTCTGGGTCCAAGAGCCCAAAGGAGAAGCCAAAGTTATCTTTTCAGGAAGACCCTTGGAAACATCAACCTCCACAAGAATACGAGCATATGTCATCTTAAAATTTTCAAAGGAGTCCGAATCCACCATTTGGAAATCCCCAATAGCCTCACCCACAAATTCCAAAACTGAATCCAACCAAAGATGAAGAGGAAGATTCGGCAATGTTACCCATAAGGGTATTTTATTGAAGGATTCAGAAAGAGGGTCAAACCCCTAATACCAAGGTTTGGCCATCAGGGGAAAACGCTCCTCCCAAGTAAAACAACTATTACACAGAATAGTTTTCCTATCTTCGGCATTCTCAAACTTAACAATAAAAAAACCCCTTGCCATAGGGTATATCTGAACAACATCGATTAAAATGGGTTCCCAATGCTTGGAAATCCAAGCATGTAAATCAGAAAGAGAGGGCTAGAAACCCCTAAAGCGGAAAATAGCAGCATCAGAGGAGAAATCATCTACAGTTTTTGAGATCTCATCAACTGTATCAGCATCTAGTTTAATCAGAACAGGTTTACTTACAAAAACAGACTGCACAAGAGGAGAAGATATGGATCCCCCCCTACCAGCATGGACAGGACCATGAATGTCAGCCTCAAAGGAAGCCACATCCACATAAGAGATCGCGGAACCACCAGAGGAAGACACAGAAGGCCCCAAAACCCTCAAACAAACATGCCCACCCGTAGGAGAAGGCCCAGGCATAGCCGCAGGAAGGGCATCAGACTCGGACAGCAGGGCAGAAGCATCACCAGCAAGCCCAGCCGCAGCAAGAGCCGCAGAACCAAACAGACAGGCCTAAGCGAATTTCAAACTGGCTGAGGCGGGAGAATAGGCAGGAGCAGTCGCAACAGTCCTCTTCTTACGAGAGTTTAAATGTTGTAGCTATGCAATATCTAAAAATTGTTGGGTGTAAACAAGCTTTCAATCCCACAATTCTTAGTCTAATATGTTAGAAAATGTAATAGCAACACCAAAAGATAATATGAAACACGTTAAAATAGTTAGTTTAAATGACCCGTGAAGTAGGTCCCACCGGGGGTGCCAAAATGTATTAAGTGAAATAGTTTGTTCAAACGGAATACAATAAAGATTTAAAGCATTCAAACAACTAAATCAAATCAAACACGTCGATTGGATTATAGAAAAGAGAGAAAAAAAAAAACATAAACTATAAAGTAAATCCAAACCTCCTTAAACTCGTGAAGAACTGTTGAGTGCATTTGTTCAAAGGTTTAGATGTGTGTTCACAATATTTGTTCAAGCTTTAATGATGAGTAAGGATTTTGGCATCAATATGGCATGATGGTTGATTATTGGAACTCAAATTGGCATTATAAGTTTGCATGAAAGATGGATGATTTATGAAGGAATGGAGGATCAATTTATAAGCTTGAGGATTGTAGAATGGACGGTTGAGATGCAATTGTGAGGAAAGGTTGAGATGCATCCAAGAGAGAGCACACGAGTTGTATTTTTTTCAAATGCATAGCATTGTGACAAGTGTCACAATGGAAGAGGTTGAGAGGACATGAGGCTTGGAGTAGATTTTCTATAAAGGCATTTCTTGACTCACACCCCAAAAAGCCAAAATTGAAGAATAGGACCATTTTGAGAAGTGTGGAGGGATTTGGAGAAGTAGGAAAAAAGAATAAAATATTCCTTGGAAGGGACAAAGGTGTAAAAATGTGTAAGAGCATTTACGGTTGACAATAGGCATAGGTTGACTTTGGGGGCTAATCTTTTGATTAAAAATGTGCAACTAATTAAAAGGAAGATTAGGCTTTATGTTTAGACATAATTAGAGAGTGAGTGTGCTAGATTGGGTTAGGTAGTTGGAGTTAAGTTAGGATGAGAGTTAAAGTTAGAATTAAATAGACTATTTAATTTTAAATGGAAGAAAATAATATTTATGATTTAATTTAAGTACATAAATATTTTTAAAAAATTAATAAAAGAAAGGGGATTTAGTTGGTTAAATGATTATAGGTTGCCATTAGATTAATTGAATTATACCTAATTAATTAAATTAATTTAACTAGAAGGTTAACATTTATTAATTAAATAATACAATTATTTAATTAACAATGCATAAGAGAGCTCAATTTAATTAAATTTGTTAATCAAATTTAGATGTTTTACGATGATACAAATATTGTCTTAATATTCTTTAGAAATAAATCTTAATATTACATCTATTCAATATTATAATTTAAAAAATCATAACTATAATATAACCAATGCAATAAAATAAAAAACATGTATTAAAAATCCTTCAAAAGACCATCCAAATAATTATTTTTCACATAGACATAAAAATTTACTCCTTATAACAATATTGACCTCCTCTAAATGCAACACAAATAAGAGACCAAGAACCTAAGATTACCAAAGACACGCACTTAAATAAAGTGTAAAATTAAACTTGATTACTAAGTTTCTAACTATTCATTTAGTGAATGAAGTATGTTGTTTCTTTAAACAAAGAAATTATTTACAATTTTTTAAAAACAAAATATCATTTTCTTAATAGTTTTATTGGAAACATCCGTTAAATATAATTATTTTTTTGACATTATTTTTAAAAAAATAATGTATATATGTATATCTATGTGTCTGTACATAGTACTATAGTAGTGCAACTAAAATAAAATTTAAAAAGAAACATAGAATATTATTCCAAACACTCGAAATAGTGGATTGTAAAACAAGCATCACAAATTAAATTTCAGACGCCCCAAATTCCATTGGGCGAAGGCTTGAGGATAGAAATTATCTTGTCATTAAAAGCATATGTATAAGTTCATACTGTTGACACTGAAAAAAAGTAAATCAAGACTTTTATTCCTATTATTAATGAACTTGCAAAACACAACAAAAATTAACAGCAAAAACTCTAATCCTTCACAACTCGAGGGAGAAATTTTGACATAGTATGATCTAAAAAATGCTTTAAATGTCAATATAGCTTTATCGATTGATTTTCCTAGTTAAATCATATTAATAACATAGCGAAACCATTACCTTGCCTTCCAAATCAGAAAGATAATTCTCATCTTTGTTATAGTATAAGCATCTTCTACTAACCTAACTTCTAATTCAGATAGGTGGTATACAAAAATAAAACAAAATCAAGATATCATAGAATCTTGATTTTTGACAGGTTAAAGATAACAATTTGTACGCTACTATTCTATTTGGGTTATACTATTTTTCTTTGCAGCTTCACGTTCTTGTCTCCTTCGCTCTCTCTGTAGGAAGAAAACACAAAATTGTTAGCAGGTTCACTATTATCACCAACATCTAGTAGAAATCAATGCATGATAACAAGCTCTATAAAAAAATCAACAGTAAGAATGGCATTTACCAAAGACAATCCTGTATTGTCACAATTTATTCACTACTCAACAATAAGGTAAAACTACAAGACGTGAAAAACAATACATATTCATTTCTTACTCTTTAATTAAGCAAAAGAATGAAAGTCACAAGCTAGAACAGAATGAGCTAGACTAGTGCCACATGCATCATTTAGAGATTAAGTGAACTTGCTAGAAGTCTAGAAGACAACTGACTGACTTCTGAACAAGTTATCCCCACCAAAATATCCAGTTGACTTCATTGAGAAATGTGAGGAGAACGAATTTACAATGTCACACAGCATTTTGGAACTTAGTATTTACAAGCATAGCTACAAATGACATCAAAATTCAAGCTTAGACATTCATGTAATGTACAAATTTTGATATTCAGTGTACCATATTCGTTGATTCAAATATCACAGCAATAAAAATTAGAATTTCTGATTTCATTGTTCAATGTTTTCATTACAGCAAAAGTTCCAAAGGATACAAAATCATAAATGAAAGTGTAATGAGAAAATACATTTCTTAAAACAGTATGCTCTCATTTGACATATGCATGATTTCACTTTACAACTATATGCAATCAAGCTTTTGCTTATTCCACACCTTTATACTCTCATTTTATAATTGTCTACTCTCCTACATATGTATACAGTTATAGAATTGCCTGTTGATGAAAAGAGCAACAACTGTATGTTGCCATTCAACAGGGGTACATTTTCATTCCATAATTGTATGCAGTCATCCAACAACAGTAAGCCCGTTTGGTTGCGGGAATTAGGAAATGCCGGATTTGATCAAATGCTGGAAATGGTCAAATCATGGATTTGATATTCCATTTTCCGTTTTCAGAATATAGTTTGAACCGTTTGGTTGACCCAGAATATGAGCGAAAAGATGCATTTCTTCCATTTGGTTCCACATTTTGAAACTAGAATTGGAATTTGAGTATGGTTTTTTTTTAAAAAAAATTGTATTGTTTTAATATTTTTGAATTTAATAATTCATTTTTATTAAATTTTTTTTAATTTAATTTTATATAGAAAATCGAAGCGAAGTTTAAATGAATTTTCGCTTTATTCATGTACGTCAACAAACCTAACCTAAATGCACTTCGTGTCATTGCAACCTACGTGAATGAAAATCGGAAAATGGAATCACAGACGTTTTAGGCAGCCAAAGTTGGAGGCAGGGAACCAAGTTACAATCACTGATCGCAACCAAAATTCGAAAAAAAATTCAACAAAAAAATTGGAAAATAAATTCAAAAAAAAAAAAATCAAATTTTAAAAAAAAAAAAATTTTAAAAAAAAATTCGACAAAAAATTTGTATTTTTTTTCGAAAAAATTCGAATAAATAACAAAGTTACAAACCACCCAAACAACTAAAAAATAATTTAAATCGCTCCACAACTAAAAAATTAAAAAATTAAGCGGTAGACATGAAAAATTTAAAAATTTGATTTACCCCCAATTCCAATTCCACCTTTTCAAGTGGAAGATGTAAATGCTCACTTTGGGCCAAAATGGCATTTACATCTTCCTATTCTATTTTCATATTGCTCTCCCAAACTGAAGATTCGACGAAATCGGAAATCGCAAATGCCAATTCCAAGCTAATTCCAAGCTAATTTCATTGACCTTATGAAACATTCATTAGAAAGCCCCTTAAGCTCATCAATTGATAAGTAGTACTGGGATGGGTGACCTCCTAGGAAGTCCTAGTGCTTCACAACTATGAGCATCACCTAGATGCAATGAGTGTTGAGTGTTCCATTCATTCCCCATGGGAGATGGGTTCTTGTAAACTACTACTCATGAAACATGGGTCAACGAGTTTGACTCAAAAACTACACAATTGAATCCAGATAGCAATATCACAATTTGACTTGCTGTGAAAAATATCTCCTACTTATCAATTGATGAGCTTAAGGGGCTTTCTCATGACTGGTTCATAAGGTACAACACTTGCTGAAGGTTTTGCAAATGGGGTTGCAAGCAAAGTGGGCTTAACCTTGGAGGAAACTTTGTGGTTCAGCGCTCGAGCTGGAGTAGTACTAGAATGGGTGGCCTCCCAAAAAGTCTCGGTGCTTCACCTCTGTGAGCATCACCTAGATGCAATGAGAGCTAAGTTTTCCATTCATTCCCATGAGAGATGGGTTCTTGTGAACTACTACTCATGAAATATGGGTTAATGAGTTTGAGTCAACAACTACACAATTGAATCTTGATAGCACTGTCACTATATATGGTCATTCAAGTCATACATTTATTTGCTTTTTGTACAGTAGATTTTTTACCCCTGGATTTCAGACTGCTGGGGGAATATCTGATCTTCCCCGAGATGGTTGAGGAATATCTCAGATGTCCCCAGCCATCTTGGGGATAGCGGGATCCCGTGGATGTGGTCCTACTGTCTTGGGCATTCCAGAAGAAGGGATGTGGGGGCAGACATGTGTCCCCACATAACATAGCAAATTTACAATGACAGCTCATTCAACGTTCTACCATTTTTGAGGAAAATTGGGAACATTCATCCAACTATAGGACAAGCTGTGAATAGGTTGTTACTTCAAAATGAAGAAAATGTAGACCTACTTCCTCCATTATGCCCACACATCTAACAAACCTCATTTATCTACTGCATCTCACAAGAATTGTATGGGAAAATAGTATTCAAAAAATTGTTTTGAATTCATCTTTGAAGCGTGCATGCTCTTGCAAATATGAGATGAACATGCAAGGATTGTATGCCCATGACAACAACATAATAGATTATCATCAAGTAGGTGGTTTATTGCAATGTGTGAAATTATGTGATGTTGCATCAAGATTTAACTACATAGTTCTTTGAGTCAAACTCATTGACCTGGATTTCACGAGTAGCAGTTCACAAGCACCCATCTCTCACGAGCATGAATTGTCCACTTTACAAATAAGAGATGGGTTCTTGTGACAACTAATGAAATATGGGTCATAAGTTTGAGTCAAAGAACTATGTAGTTGAATCCCAATAAAACATCACTTAATAATATATCACTACTTTGGAAATGATCATTGTTGCTAATGTTAATTTTTATAGCTATTTCGGATCCCAAATATTTAAATTATATCTTTAATTTAATTTAAATATATCGCAAATTGTATTTATAAATACAATTATGTGCCTTGCAATCTGGGGCCCTTCCATATTGGCGCCAAAACAATTTCAAGGTGGGTCGGCCCACATAAAATATCACTCGATCTTCATATAAATAAAGGTTGTGTTGAGGCATCAAAATACACATTCAAATTCACTGCTGTTAATGTGCGATCTAATTGGAGATACCTGCGAATTACTGCTCTGCCTCTACTTGACTGTGATCGACTCCAGACAACTGGTCCAATGCGAACTTCTGCTCCTCTTGGATTCATCATACAGCAACTGATATAAAGGCTGGGGCAGACTGCGACTGTTGAACCATCTTCATGCGATCTGCTGTATATCCATCTACTGCTGCAACAACTATTGCAGAGGCTGAGTATACAAGTTCCGACTGATATATACATCTCTATAAGAATCACTGTGAATTACATCTCCAGGTCAGGCTGAACATTGTAAGTTACATCTGGGATCAATAGATACATCAAACGATTTGCTGGGTTTTCACCTCCACAAGGGAGGTTTGCCAGGGTATATTATGTGTTGTGTTTATGGTTCATTTATCTGTCATTGCATTTATTCTTAATTATCTGTAAATTGTTAAATCTGAAACTATAATTTAACATGGTATCAAAGCCAAGTTCGTATTAAAGTAATCAAATCTAACAATTTTTTCCCAAATCTCTGTGTTCTTGTTGTTGTTTCCATCATGGTGACAGGTGTGAAAGTAGAGGACAGGTTAGAGGGTGCCGCTAACTTCTCCTCTTGGAAGGTTCGTGTACTATTGGCATTAGAAGAAAATGATGTACTTCAATTTGTGCAAGAGACTGAACCGGAGGAACCCTTTGATGCGAATGAGCTAATTCAACACAAGAAGAAGTTGTTAAAGGCAAAAAAGATCTTGATTGATTCGGTCAAAGATCACCTTGTTTCAGTCATCTCCAAGCTATCTACAACTCATGACATGTTCAACCAGCTTGAGGGAATGTATGAGATCAACAATCTCAGCAAGGCTCTCACCTTAAGAAGACAGCTTCTACAAATCAAGATGGACAAGGGAGAAACAGTGATGGCTTTCTTCATGAGAATTTCTGAATTGAGAGATCAGATTCAAACTATGGAAGGAGATGTGCAGAACAAAGATCTGGTCATGCTTGCTCTAAACGGTCTACCTTCATCTTGGGAACCCTTCATTCAAGGTTTGAGTGGTAGAGATGATTTTCCTTCTTTTGATCGTCTTAGAGCTGATTGTATTCAAGAAGAATCTTGGTTAGATGCTAGAGGTTTTAAAAGTTCTTCTTCTTCCTTAGATAACCAAGTTCTTGCAGCTCAATCCTTTAAGAAAGGTGGAAATTGGAAGAAAAATAATTTCAGAAGGAATGACAATTTTAGGGCTCAAGGAAACAATGATCCAAGGAAGAAGCCTAGGGATCTATCTCGCATCCGATGTTTCAGATGCGACAAGTTTGGCCACTATGCCAAAGAATGAAAGGCTCATCTAAGTCACCAAGAAGCCAACTTCAATGAAGTTGATGATAAAGAAAACAAGGAAGACTTTCTTTTCAATTCTGCTTTATCTAGTAATGTTCCTACTGACAGTGACACTTGGTTGATTGATAGTGGTGCTTCCAGGCATATAACAGGATATAGGAACCAGCTTACAGATTTGATAGAGGAGTCTAGCCTTCATGTGGTTATAGGTGATGATGCTCAATATTCCGTGAGAGGTCTCGATAACTCTACCCTTAACTTGGATTCTGGTATTTCATTACAATTGACTGATATACTATTTGTTCCTGGTATTAAAAGGAATTTGATTTCCATTTCTGCTTTAGAAGATAAGGGTTATCAAATTGCATTTTCTGAGGGTAAAGTTTTAGCTTGGCCTAAGAAGTCTAACATAAAATCTGCAAGAGCTATTGGTAGAAGGTTTGAAAGCCTCTACAAGCTTTCTGCTCATCCTTTCCAGGCTTTTATTAGTTCTGCAGCTGAGTCTAGTGATTTATGGCATCGAAGACTTGGTCATATGTATTACTGTGCTCTCCCTACTCTTGAAAGGATGGTAAAAAGTATGCCTAAACTTAGCCATGTTCATGATGATGTATGCAAGGGTTGTGCTATAGGTAAGAACATTAAAAGTTTCTTTCAGAAAAGCGAATCTAGATCTAAAGAAAAACTTGCACTTATACATTTTGATTTATGTGGTCCTATGTTTGTTGCTTCATCTGGTTGTTGTTTATACCATGTTACATTTATAGATGATTTCTCTAAGAAGACTTGGATTTATTTCTTAAGGTCTAAAGAATCTGATGAAGTCTTATCTAGATTTAAAGAGTTTAAATCCTTAGTTGAAAATCTTTCTGGTAAACGTATTAAAATTCTTAGATCTGACAACGGAGGTGAGTACACCTCTGGTATTTTTCATGACTATTGTGTAAAAGCAGGGATCAAGAGGGAGTTTTGTATTCCCTACAATCCTCAGCAAAATGGTATTGTTGAACGGAAGAACAGGACCATCATTGAATCAGCCAAAGCCATGCTTCATGATCAAGATCTAAAGTTGTTCCTTTGGGATGAAGCTGCTAGGACTGTTGTCTACATCAAAAATAGGTGTCCTCATAACATTTTGAAAGACATGACTCCGGAAGAAGCATTCACTGGAGTAAAGTCTAACATCAATCATCTAAGGATCTTTGAAAGTCCCATCTACATTCACGTTCCTAAGGAGAAAAGAACCAAATTAGAGGCATCTGGTAAGAAAGGTATACTTATTGGTTACAATGAAAATTCCAAAGCATTTAGAATCTATATTCTAGGACAAAAGAATGTTGAGGTAAGTAGAGATGTTACTTTTGAAGAAAATAATGCTTTAAGTAAGTCTAAAAGATCATTGATTGAAGATGAAAATGTTACTAACAAAAACCATGAGATGAATATTGATAACAATGTTGAGTTTCAGAGGGAGCCCAAAAATATGCCCGAATCATCTAGTCATGATGAACCTTTAGGATCTACAAAAGGTCCTAGCAACATTTCTAGAGTAAGAAGAGGTCACTTTGGATGCAAAAAACCATTCAAGAAGCTGAACAGTTTGCTGCTCCTCCGGGTACTTTTCGAGAGAGTAGGTGACCTCATGCATTCTCCAACTATGTGGCTTTGATGAGCAACCTTACCGAGATAGAGCCAACCAATGCAAAGGATGCAATGGGACAGCATGAATGGAAGAATGCCATGGATGAAGAGTATGAGTCCATCATCAAGAACGACGTATGGGAGATTGTGCCCCATCCTAAAGGTAAGTCTATTGTATCCTCCAAATGGTTATTTAAAGTTAAACGTTCTGTTGATGGTAGTAAATTAAAATTTAAAGCTAGATTTGATGCTCGTGGTTTTTCTCAAAAGGAAAGAATAGATTATGAAGAAACATTTGCTCCTGTAGCTAGATATATTTCTATTAGATCTATAATAGCAATTACTGTAGCTAATTAAGGCTGGAAGTTGTATCAAATGGACGTCAAGACTGCTTTTCTCAATGGTGTCATTAAGGAAGAAGTCTACATTGAGCAACCCGAAAGTTATGAGATACACAACAGGGAATCGCATATGTGCAGATTGAAGAAATCTCTCTATGGTTTGAAACAAGCTCCTCGTGCATGGTATGAAAGAATTGATAAGTATTTGGTAGGATTAGGATTTTGTAAGAATCATGTTGATCCTAACATTTACTTTAAAATTCTTAATGATGAGATGTTGATTTTGGTATTATATGTTGACGATTTAATTCTAACTAGGAATGAAGATCTTATCATTAGATGTAAAAAGGAGTTAGCTTCTGAGTTTGAAATGAAAGATCTAGGACTTATGCATTACTTTCTTGGATTAGAAGTTTGGCAAGGTACCAACAAAATTATGCTAAGTCAAGGAAAATACGTTGATATATTAAGAAGATTTAAAATGTTGGATTGTAAATCTATGTCTACACCTATGGAGACTAATTTGAAAAAGTTGAGTGCATGTGCAAAAAATTCTGACTTTGCAGATGCTACAAAATATAGGGAGCTGATTGGGTCCTTGATGTACCTAGTCAACACTAGACCGGATATATGCTATGCTGTCAGTGCACTCAGCCAGTTTATGAACACACCCAAAGTTGTTCATCTTGTTGCAGCTAAACACATTCTGAGATATCTTCGAGGCACAGTTGACTATGGGCTGAAGTATTCTTCCACCTCAATTTCTTTGGAAGGATTTTGTGATTCAGATTGGGCAGGAGATGTCATCGGAAAGAGAAGCACTTCAGGCCTATGTTTTAGTTTGGGATCAGCCATGATCTCCTGGGCTAGCAGGAAGCAATCTTCAGTTCCTTCGAGTACAGCTGAAGCTGAGTATATTGCAGCCAGCGTTGCATCTAGAGAAGTCGTGTGGCTTCGGAAGCTTCTTGTTGGTCTGTTTGGACAACCACTGAATTCTATTGTGATTCATTGTGACAATCAAAGTTGTATAAAGATGTCTGTCAATCCTGTGTTTCATGACAGATCTAAACATGTGGAAACTCACTATCACTTCATTCGAGATATGGTACAGAGAGGTGCCATTCAGCTGAAGTACATCAGCACTGAAGAGCAAGTGGCAGACATTCTCACCAAGCCACTTAACAGGGTGAAGTTAGAGTACTTCCGAGAAAGGCTTGGACTTGTAAAGATATCTGCTATCGCTGAGAGAGTCTCAGCTTCATTGATGTATCTTGTGTATGTATTTCTATTGTACCACTCTTGCGGGCAATGCAAGGTGAACATTGTATCTTGTTGTATTTGTACTTTTGAACCTTCTTTAAAGGAAGGTATGTGTACCACCCTCTGCGGGCAATGCAAGGTGGAATTGTAATTTTTAAATTTTGACCATCCTCTGCGAGAAATGCAAGATGGTGTTGTAATAATTCTTTATAAGTCCACCCTTTGCAGGCAATGTAAGGTGGCAAAGTTCCTCACCACCCTCTACGGGCAATGTAAGGTGGTGTTGTATTGAAGTCCACCCTCTACAGGCAATGTACGGTGGCAATCACCCTCTGCAAGCAATGCAAGGTGATCTTTGTGGCTTGTCCTCTCCCATCCTCTGCAGGCAATGTAAGGTGGGTCCATCCTCTGCAGGTATGCATGATGGAAAGGTGAGGTAATAGCTAGATCCCTCGTAGCTAAGAGGGAGTGTTAATTTTTATAGCTATTTTGGATCCCAAATATTTAAATTATATCTTTAATTTAATTTAAATATATTGCAAATTGTATTTATAAATACAATTATGTGCCTTGCGATCTCGGGCCCTTCCATATTGGCGCCAAAACAATTTCAAGGTGGGTCGGTCCACATAAAATATATTTCTAGGTGGGTTGGCCCACATAAAATATCACTCGATCTTCATATAAATAAAGGTTGTGTTGAGGCATCAAAATACACATTCAAATTCACTGTTGTTAATGTGCGATCTAATTGGAGATACCTGTGAATTACTGCTCTGCCTCAACTTGACTGTGATCGACTCCAGACAATTGGTTCAATGCGAACTTCTGCTCCTCTTGGATTCATCATACAGCGACTGATATAAAGGCTGGGGCAGACTGCGACTGTTGAACCATCTTCATATGATCTGCTGTATATCCATCTACTGCTGCAACAACTATTGCAGAGGCTGAGTCTACAAGTTCCGACTGATATATACATCTCTATACGAATCATTGTGAATTACATCTCCAGGTCAGGGTGAACATTGTAAGTTACATCTGGGTTCAATAGATACATCAAACGATTTGCTGGATTTTCACCTCCACAAGGGAGGTTTCCCAGTTTATAATCTGTGTTGTGTTTATGGTTCATTTATCTGTCATTGCATTTATTCTTAATTATCTGTAAATTGTTAAATCGGAAACTATAATTTAACAGCTAATACTGTGATATAATTTTAAAAACGCACAAGGGACAAGAGCATGCTAAGAGAAATATATGACTATTTAAACTAGGGATGCATTGGAACATATTTAATGAACATGTTAGGAAACCAAAACTTTAAAAAAGCATTAGATCATTCAAAACCATAAAAAAGAGCTCATTTGTGTCATTTTGCAAATTGCGAAGAGAAGAAAAAAGAACATGGTTGTGAGAAACCAAGTGAAGGAAGGGCAGAGAACTGAGCAAAGGGCAAAAAGAAGACTAACTCCCATCATTTGAGGTAAGTTCAATATTTTTATTTTTATGGATTTTTTTCCATTTTTTTTTGTTTATGTCATTATTTCAAATACTGAGGAGGGTTTTTGTTTGTTTGTTTGTGTTTTATGTTTGCACTTGCACTGGCATTTACATTTTCAACCAAAAAAACAATCAACATCAGCGTGAGTGAGAAAAATTGAAATTGAGCAAGCATGCCATGGAAGTTCTTTGAGTGTGAGTGTTTCAAGGACACCCAGTTCAAACAATCCAATTCAATGGCCTTCTAACCTCTTGAAAAAACATGCAAAAGGCTCACTTAACCCAAAAAAAATTATTTTGCAATTTGCAACAGCCATAGACATTAACAAAAAATACAAGGGGAGTAGACTATGGTTGTGTCATATTTGTAGTAAGAATTATAGAGGTAGTTACACAAGAGTCTACTCCCATCTTTTAGGCATACCTTGTCAAAGGGTAAAAGCATGTAAAGGTATAACATTAGCTAAGAAGGCTGAGGTAACTAGGTTGCACATAGAGGGTGAACCAAAACAAAGGAATGCCAATGGAGCTTGCAGCCTAGTGGATCATTGTCTAGTGCTATTACAGAAGTGTTGAGCATAAGATTCAAAGAGGAAAGAAAAGATCCACTAGTGTTGCAAGGATGTTTAACATGCAATCACATGATATAGCTCATAGTTTTGTTGCCAAATTCTTCCATGCTAATGCCATTACATTTCATGTGGCAAACTATTCGTATTAAAAAACTGTTCAAAGATGCACTTGTTGTTGGTCCTTATGTTCCCCCCGAAGCTCATAAGCTACACATCTCCTTCCTTGATAAAGAGTATTCCAAGGTGAGTGAAATGATGGAGTTGAGACAAGCTTGGATAAGGGATGATCATGAAGAAAACACACAATTATACTGAGTGTGGGGGGAGGGGTGGGAAGACAGCAAACCAGTACACAACAATTTTCACTTATTTAAACTTTAGCAACAACAAAGCATTAATCAAAAGCATCCATACAAGTAAGATCTAAGAATAGTGAACACAAGATGCACACATGATTTATGTGGAAATCCTTACAAGAGAAAACCATAGCAAAATATTCCATATATATATATATATATAAGCTATGTAGGCACCAACCTGCAAGAGACACTTTCATATGGGTAACAACACATAAAAGGGGGTTACAGCTTCTAATATTGAAATCCATATGATCTGATGAAACTTTTATAGTCGTTTTGTGTATTTATTATTATATTAATATGCATGTGGTGTTTAATAACACAATTCTTGTTTTAGGCTGCAAATGTGAATTTATGTATGACTTCTTTTCCTTTTTTTTGGTACAGACAAACCCAAAACAATGCCAACCCCCTCAAAAAATGTCAAATCCAGTATCACATCCCTGTACCTAAACCCAAACTAGCAACAGTGTAATAAAACTACAGACAGAAGTTCTGAAGGCAAAACTAATAAAACAATGATATTTTTATGAGTAATATGTATTAACCTACAATCTAAAATACCTTTCCTTAATTGAGAAATCAAGAGACATTTAACGGCCAAGAATTTACACATAAAATTGAAAATAAATTTACACATATAATACCCCTTTCAGAGAGAGAGAGAGAGAGGTACCCGTCTTTCCCAATATGGTAGGAAGCAAACAAAATCATAAACTGGGCCAAGAGTGGGTAGCAAGGCAGCATTTAAAGCCAAAAAGGTAATCATTGCTGTCATAGGCCTTGTTGTGTGTGGCATTCTCCTCTTGGAACCTTTCCCACTTTATCTTTATCTCTTTAACTCATAAATAAATAATACTGCTGTAATATTAAAAAATCCACCAGCACCGTATAACATCAGGATATTTGTTAGCCTGTCATGCCCAAAGTAAAGCAAGCCATAGTAAAGCATGACATGAGCTCAAAAATTATATCATATCCAAATTAGAATATTGCAGTTCTATGTGACATTATATATTCAATGCATTGCCTGCAATGCTATATCACAAAGGCACGTATTATTACAAAAATAAAATGTATAATAAAACACATTTTACATAAAAAAAGAAAATTTAATGTACAGTCATTAAATCAGTGACATCATAAAAAGGAATCCAACATATTGTAAGGGGCCATACATCTAAATGATGAGAGGGACATGAATGAAACCAATAAAACTTTAAGGGAATTTTAAATTTACCTTCATTCTCTTGAATTTGAACCCATATTACTCAAAAACACTTTAAGTAAACCAAACTGAAGCACAGTTTATTCCACCTTAGACAACTCCAATCTGACCGTGACAAACCACTGACAGTCAAAGCTTAATTCTAAGTTTTTTTTAGGGTCTTAAAGCATTAGACTTCTCATAATCCGAATTTCGTACATTCACGATCACAAAGAATTCCTTTGACATAAATTCGTTGTATATGTACATGCTTTTGATATATTTTGCCTCCTGTATATTTATATTTGTCTTTAGAATACACATAGATTCTACCAAAAGATCTAATCTGCGTGTATTTTCAAACAAATAAAAACCCAGTATTGTTTCACACACAATTACAAAATGCTAGTACTCCAGCAAGCATTGCATCCCTATGCTCAAAAAAGGATACAGACCTTCGTGATAAGATTATGATCATCATCTGTACAAGGTTGTGATCCTTTTTTCTATTACAAAACAAGGCTATGATACTTGTGTTGCACCCCTACGAAACCCAATGTCTAAACTTACCTTTCATACATTTGTCATCAAATTGATCATCAGTTTTGTGTTGATCAGAGCCATTTGTAGTTTTCCCTAGTCACTTTACAAGGTCATCTATTAACGAATATATCAAATATATATATATATATATATTTATATTTTGTTAACTGTTAAATAAAAAAATTAATTGATAAGAAATATTCATAAATGAGTAATTATTAAATAAATAATATTCTTAAATAAAATAATACAATAATACTATTTAAAAGAGCAAATATAAAAATTATATAAGGAACAAAATACCGAACACCAGCGGGATATGCTTAATAAATAAGTTAATGATAATAGATGGTATTATATTAAGCAATACGAACATTACCGACGGTTCGTAATAGGAAATACAAACTTTATTGAACGGGAAATACGAACATTAATAAGTATTATCGAACATCATTAAAGATTAATAAATGAATGAATCTTCATTGCCGAACAGGTTTTGACTGCAATTAGTTAAGGAAGAAGTGCGTCTGGGAAAGACGGAGGAGACACATCCTCAAAACATTGCGCCTCACCACTCTGCCAAAGAGGGATATAAACCAACACTTAGTAACACTTCAAGAAAATCATCAAATGGAATGGAATAAAAGATATCGGAGGAGGAGTTCAGAACGGCATATGGAATTGAATTAGATTATTGGTTTAATAAGGAGGATATTCAGTTTAAGACAGTATATACATCTCTATGTCTGGTACGTACAGTGTATAAATTCTAAGTGTGCTTAATAATATTTTTTAAATAAGAAGCAATATCAAAGCATTACCCTTGAGTCAAGATAATTAGTCAAATATACATGCTCAAGATTGTTATTATTAAGTTAGAGAGAAAAGTGCAAAAGGGTGAACAGGGAGAGGCTTGTGTAAAACCAGCCAATCGGTCAATTCCAAGATAGGTAGGGACCAGTGACCCTGAGTGCCTTGCGGACAAGTCCAAGAAAGGCTTAAGGGCTTGGTCGATTAAACCTTGAGGGAAACCGTTGAGTTTGGTTTCTAAGCAACCTATTACATCTTCAGTACTCTCCTCGACTGGAATAATAACAAGGATAGCATGGACTTCTCAATTTATTCGTTCTATTAATCCATATACAGTTGCTATCTTATTACAGTATGAGTTAGGATTAACATAATTCAATTCAAGTATATTAAACATAGGTCAATTTATGCATAAACTAGTTGAACTTACTTGGGGACATTGCAGCTTAGATAGGACAATCGAGGAACCTCCATTACAATCTCCTCTCTGACTCTATAATGATGGCTATTAATCTTAGGAGATGAAGCATGGATAGGGAAAGCAGGTACAAGCACCCCACTAGATAGGATACCCCGGGTGGATGTCCATGTTGCTTGCCACCGGGGGTCAAGGGGACCAAAGTTCCACTCTTGAGCTTAGTGTGGGATAGCTTAGGGTGGACCTATCGTGCTTCTTCTCCCACACCCTAAAGTGTTTGAAATGATGCTATAGATATTATATGAATATCATGTGTTATGGACTAACCCTAATAATGGATATGTGTGTGTGTGTGTTTCTTATGATTGCAGGATTCAAGTCCAGGATCACACTATTTGAAGAGATGTTTTACTTGGTAAGATGCAACCCTAACCCTAATTTGTTGCAATTGTGATTCTAGTACAAATTAGAAAAGGGACATCACACATAAGTCCTGCAAAATTGTGACCTACATTTGCAAGGACAATTACACAAACATTAGGCATGTAGTTTTAGTAATGATCATCAATCCCTTAATGAAGAGTGAAGCAAGAGGATTCCTAGCAGCAAAATGTTCATCAGTCTTCCCTCTAAGAAAATGAAAAATTCCAGTTGCACCATACAAGCAGATATTTCCAACAATAGTTGAATCTTTTGGTATAAAACCTATGTCTTCACTTGGAGACTATAACGAATTCTCCACCAGTCATGCCCTTGCCAACATAAACATTGGCTTATCCCATGAGTCAAATGTTCATGCAAGGTGCCAAAAAGCATCCGAATGACTGCCCTGTACTATTAAAAAAATGTTATGCCCAGTATTCCTACAAAACCTATCTCTATGTTTTGTGCTACTTCGTTTAGGGAGCTCAACAGTAGAAAGGGTGTAACTCAGATCAAGTTGTTTGGTGACTTTGGTCTTCATGAGAGATATGTGTCTCAGCCTTAGTAAATTTGATCTTCCAATAATATCATCCAACTTATCATATCCTAGTTGTGCCAGAATACTTCTAATCTCTTCTGAAACATAAAGAAAAAAGTTTACCAGGTCTCCTAGGACCACAAGAAACAGTGCACACAATTCATCCCTCTAGCTTGAAACACCAACAAGACAATTGTTTGTGGCAGATTCTACTCATTACACATCCAGTAGCTTTCCTAGCTACTGAGCCAGACCCATACTCATTTGCACCCATTGCAGTTGCCAATGTGACATCAACTCCACTCTTGAACCCACCACCAACCCTAAGAACAGCATTAGTCATCCCCAATAAGTGCTTGATGAGTTATTGAAAGACCAAACTCCCTACAACCACCAACATCTTTTATAGGATTTCTTGAACTTGCTGCAGTGCCCCGTCCTGTTCAGATATATCCTTTTTCATTATCTTCTGGTACCATCTGATTGTTAAGAATTTGATCATCTCCAACCCATTGAACAATTTGCAATTACAATTAGCAAAAAAAATAAACCAAGACCTGATAACCTTTAAGATTCGATAGAAAGAAAAATTTACCTGACATTGAAAATGTGACAAGGATAAAATGAAGAACAAAGTTTCATGGAGTACCAATTTTGGGACTGACACCTACAAGCTGCATGCACTTTTATGTTGGTCAAACCATGAAATAATTCCACCAAGTTTGTTAAAAATCGCCAAAGCAGTCTAAGCTTCATATTAGGCTAAGGAAAAGTGAGATTAAGTGTAGTTTGTGATAGATTTTGAGGGTTCAAACTTTTAAGTGAAAATTTGTAATGATTATAATTTATATAGTGTGCACTATAAGTATAAACAACTATTTCAAAATTAATGAGAAAAAACCATATTTCAAAATTGATGGTGTACCTCTCCTTTACTTTCTCTCTCTTGCTCCCTATGTAATTAGGATGACTTCAAAAATTTAAAAACATCAATTATTATTTTTTCTTATTTTTAAAATTTTAATGTTTATTGTATTCCAAAGATTTTCTCAATATTAACCTGAGAAATTGCAGAAGCATTTCTCTTTTGGTCTGCCAATATATTTCCAAGAAAGATATTTGCATCTACGGTCCAAACAGCTCCATACTTTGTCACAGGAATAGGAAAACTTTGGAATGTAGACCAAATGTAATCCATGTTAATGAAAAATTCAAACTTCTTAACTTTTGGTGGCATAGTGAACCATGGTATTATTCAAATGCATGTCTTCATAAAGTACTTTATGGGTTAAGTCTCACAAGATCAGACTTTACAAAGAGCCCATCCTTTTGCCCGTGATCTTAATTTTATTAATTTTTGCTGCTCGTAGTAAATTACTAAATTGTTTATTGCCATCCAGCAAGTTTTGCTTACTGGGCCACTGGACAAAAACTTATGGTTAATATTGGCAAGATTAACAATGCAGTCTTCCAAAACTAAAGCAGGAAGACATGGAGGGGAATTGCCAAGTTGGTTTTTTAATTCTTTCATCATAGCATCAAACGGGAGGGAAGTAGATAGAACTGTATCCCTTTTTAATATTTTATGGGCTCAAAAATGTCAATTGAGATGGCACATCTCGCTCTAGAACATATATTGGTTATTCGCAGAACTTTAGTACCACCTTAAGATCTGGGTTAGGAAATTTTCCAATTTGGGTTTTCTTTCACTCATAATGAAAAGCAGAAAAGCTGCTCAAAAGGTAGCTGAACAAGCAAGATGAGAGTCAAGTCAACCAACGATTTGTGAAGTTGAAATCTTTCTACTGTGACCTTTGATATCAAGATACTCCATATTCTGAACTGGAGTATGGATCGTAACACTGGGAAGGGGTAGCTTGCCCTTGCCAGGGATAGTTTACATTTGATCATTCACTGATAACTGAAGGGTAAATTGATCTTGTTAGGGAAATCCTTATGACTGGTGGACATCCACGCCAACCTGCCTATGACAAGACCCTGTTCTTTGACTTTCCATGAGAATAATTGTAGGAGGTAGGTGCCCAGTGTTCACCCCAATCTTTCCATTGGTTCAGTTCCCAATCCTATCACTTACCTATGGCCAGTAAGCATTCTCCTCTTAGCTTTAAATCACCAGTTTCATGATCATTCACAAAACATTCCTTGGCTAGCTAGAGCTATATTCTTCGTCAACAGTTGTGAATTTCCTCTTTCATCTCTTGGAAACGAATAAATCTATATTTCAAGACACAGAAAACTTATTTTATTGCAACAGCTTGAAGACGAATACTCCTAAAAGCCATAAAAGAAGAGAGAGAACTATAAATATTATGTATATTGTATTACAATTTTCTTGAAATGCCAATTTGGCAATCAACCTTATCAATCTTAGTTGAAATAGTCATCACAAGGTTAGGGATATCAACAAATTGCAAAGGATATCTAGAGAGTTTAAATGGACCCTTTGCATTATGTCTCAAGAGAAGGGAAGGACATTTAAAAGGATTATGTGGCTGTCCTATTTCACCCACACCACTCCCACAACCTAATGACCCCCTAGCTAAAACTCTTCTTTTTTCCTAAGCATTTCTTTCCCATTTCGGAGGCATTTCCTATGTGCAACAAGGGTTAGGAGACAACGCATGGATGTTTGTGAGGCATCACCACATCCTTGGAAAATCCCCCTATGAGGACACCAGAAAAAGGGCAAGGGACAAGTTCCCTAATTTCCTTGGGTTGAGGGACTGATTTGTGTTGATTTTTTGGTTGTAGTCTATCAAAAACCTATCGATGATCTAGATTTCTCCATGGCCTAACTAGGATGCTTTAAGGGATAATGTAGGATTGTTTGGGGTCACATTTGTTAGCCCATTGTTAATCTCGATTAGTTGTCATCACAGTGATTGTAAAACGGTTGGGCTCTTTGCAATTAAAGTTTCAAAATAATATATGACTTCTCTTAACAGGAACGGATTATTGAAGTAGATCCAGTTATGTAATGTCTCTTGTTTGTTTATTTTGTACAAATTTATGCGTACGAAAAACCCCTCACTTGTTTTTTCAAATTTATGCTATTTCCTCTTATCACATTTGGTCAAACATTTACCGTACTTTTGGGAGTGTGAGGGTTCTTGTTGCAGAGATCAATGTTTCATACTTGCAGGTTTAATGTGAAAGATTTTCACTGCATTCGGATTTACAATGCATCTATAAAAGGGTCCGCTAATATCATATAATTACTGACCACAGAATTACTCCAAAGTTAGGAATAGATATTCAAGATTTGCAAGCACATATCGATGAAAGGAACATGAGAATTCTGACCTCCAATGCAAAGTATTAGCCACTTCTCTTGTAGAAGAACTTGCAAACACACGGATACTCGGAAAGGAAATAGAACTGCTGCCCAAATCGACCAGCTCCTGTCGAATGGTATAGTTTCCATGCACTTCCAAACATACACAGCACCAAATAATGTAAATTCTGATTATTATTCCCTTCACGATTTGCAGTAGATTTTCCACACACCAGGTAGAGAGTCCACTATTCGCCTCAAACAATAACTGAAATTGCACTATTACATGGAGGTGACTTCACAAAATAATCTCACGCCTACAACTTGTTTTACCAATTCCCAATTACCAAAATTTCGGTAGGATTATTTAAAGTTAGAAAAGAATTTAAAAGTTATATATACAAAGAGTAAATAACAAATTTCTATTTAGAAAAGTGTGGGTATGTGAGTGTGATGATATTAATAATTAATTATTTTATTTTATTTAAAAAATTGAAAGTTCAAGTTTACAAAGAGTCTTCTTTATTATTTTATACTTAATTATTTTAATATTATATTAATCTTTTATATTTTATAAAAATATAATATAAATATATCTAATGTAATAATGATAATTACTTTAATACAATATAAAAATACTATTTTAAGTAGAAAATATATATTATAAATCTTTTAACATAAATATTGTAAATAACATAAAATAAAAAATATAGTATAAATATGTCTAATTTAGTATATGAATTATGTATTTGATGCAATTGTATTTTTTTAACAATGGATAAAGTATGAATACATTATAAGTCACCCGAAAATAATATCTAAGAATTGTACTTACTAAAAGTTAGTTTAATTAGGATTATATTAATCTAATATAATAATTATTCATATATTAATAAAAATATAATATAAAATTATTTAATAATTTTAATATATTAAATAATATAATATAATTTAGTTAGAATAAATATGCATATAATTTAATAATTATTCATGTATTTATAATTTAACATTAAATAGAAAAATAATTTATTAGTTTGTTGATAAAATAATATAATATATGAAGTAGTATAATTAGAATTAAAGTATGCTATTATATTATAATCTAATATAATACCATAAATAACAAAATAAATTTTATTTAATTAATAATATAAAAAATATAATATAATATAATTGATATTAAATTATAATCTTAAAATATTTTAATTTAATTTAATAATGATATAAATATAGTATAATATAATAGAAAGATAATCTAAAATTATAAATATTACTATTCATACAAGGTTGCATAGCAACGAAGTTCCTGCCAAAATTTTGGTAGGATTGCTTAAAATTTAGAAAAGAATTTAGAAGTTATATATGCAAAGGTTGAAAAAAAAAGAAATATGTAATGTGTTAAGGTAGATAATGCTAAAAGAAAATATAGTTTAAGTTTAAATAACATATTTTCATTTTCAAAGTGTGGATATGTGAGGGTGATAATAATAAAAATTAATTATTTTATTTTATTAAAAGAATAGCTTTATATTAGTTTTAAAATATAATTACTAAAATAATATTAGTGTATATATAATTGCTAAATATAATTATTAAAATAATATTAGTGTATATATATGATTTCAACCAATTATTAATATACACTAAAAATTTAAAATTAATATTTTAATAATAAGCATTAAAATATAAAATATTAGTTTTGGTTCATTAATTATTAAAATATACATAAAATATAAAATGAGAAATAAATAAAATAATAATAATTATGTGAGGTTTTCATTAAAAAAAATTCCATATTTAAATAAAAGACATTAATAATTAATAATTTTATAATTTTAATATTATATTAATCTTTCATATCATAAAATATTTATATTTTATAAAAAAAATAAAAATAAATATATCTAATGTAATATATCATAATTACTTTAATACAATATATGAAAAAAAATTAATTGTTAAATTAAAATCATGATTTTACTATTAAATAAAATAGAGTACAAAATAGTGTACTGAAATTCAAAGATATAATTTTATATTTGATATACACTATGCTTTCATACTTTCATTGTTTACAACATTGTTATGTATTGATTAAATGCAGTGTATATTTTAATAATTAAAATATTAATAATTATATGCTTTCATACTGTATATAAAAGTATAATTATGCTTTCAACCAATATATATATATATATATATATATATATATATATATATATATATATATATATATATATATATATATATATATATATATATATATATATATATATATATGATTTCAACCAACTATTAATATACACTAAAATTTTAAAATTAATATTTTAATAATAAGTGTTAAAATATAAAATATTAGTTTTGGTTGATTAATTATTAAAATATACATACAATATAAAATAAGAAATAAAATTTCTATACTTAAATAAAACACATTAAATATTTTATCTTTCTTTGTTTGGTAAATCAAAAAAATTATTCACATGTACTTTAGCCTATTAGATTTTATTAAACATTTTGATAAAATTTGATTGGTTGAAATTGCATATTTTAATAGGAACTAATAATATTATTCTGACTACAATGTCCATATTGAACTTTGAAATTAAACAATTATTTCCGAGAAATCCGCCCTTATCGCTCAAATCATATTAGCCAATGAGATCACAGAAAATTAATTTTCTACATTTATTTTGTTAAACAAATTGCATCTTATTTTAAATAAAATAAATATTTTTTCAATATCACAAAAATACTAATATGTCATTTGTTAAAAACTTAGTTATTAATAACGAGTTAAAGTTCAGTCGATGCCTATAGTTCTAGGCCTTCCGTAGGAACTAATAATATAATATAAAATATAGTTTATTAAGTAACAATATTTGCATTCATTAGAGCCAACTATAAAATATAACATTCATTTTTATTTTTCCTAATAAAATAGAACATTGGATTAAAATGTACCTTATAAAACACTTTCATATTTTTCAAAAAGGGGCTCTTATTGCTAAAAGTTTTTAGCCAATGATAGAAAATGAATTTTGCAAATATGTTTTGTTAAAAAAATTGCAACTATACCTTAGTTAAGATATATTATTTTGAAATAAGGAAAATATCTTGCAACTGATTTGCTAAGAAATAAATTATTAATAACCAATTAAGTTGACTCGATGCCTATTGGGCAGGAACTAAAAGAATTAAACTATTAAATTTAGAGGTTTTCTTAATAATATCAAGCTTTGTTATATTATATCAAAAAGTATTGAGTGCTTATTTGATTTTATTTTTAATGTATTATATAAAATTTTAATTTATATATAATTAAATAATAAATATATGTATTAAATATTTAATATAAAGTATACTATTAGAATATAATAATATTATGATGTTTTTATTATGAAAAATATTTCTAAATTATTGAACTTGGTTAATATAGTTGCAGACTAATATATTGTAGATTTGTTAATGAATATTTTTTAGTATTATTTTACAAATTTATTAAAAAAGTGTTAAAAAATAGTAATTTAGTCTATATACAAGAATAAGAATGATCAATTTAACATATCCTAAACATAATTAAAAATAATTATAATTCTAATATTTATTCTATTTCTATTATTTTAATATTTTGGAAAATTAATAATTATCATTAACAATGAAAATTAATTAATTATAATTTTAATATTTTATTCTATTAAAGGCAAGTACTAGTTACTACGTAGCACTTGTTATTTATTAGTTCATGCCAAAGGCAGAATTCTTATGCATTGGTTTCCTTTTTTAGGCTATTAGTTTAGACCAATCAAAATATTGAATTAAAATTTCTGATGTATTTATTATTTATTTTTTATATTTTTAAAAATATTATTTTACTTCAATTTTATTTGCCATATTGCAAAAAGTTAGTGCAAAAAGTTATTTTTCTTTTCTATAAATTACAATTTTTTTAAATATTCACATTATATGTGACATGACAATATTTTCTTTACAGATAATACTTATCCTACCTATTGATGACTTCTGTCTTTTTAATCTAATGTATTAAAAGTAGAAAAAAATCTCTTCTCTCAAAATTTAATTTATGCTTATCTTTATACTCTATATAAACACACTTGTTCGTCCACTTTGTAAAATATTTCAACTGAGACAATTATTTGTGAAGGTTTTTATTACATGTAGACAGTGACTTGTCCTTCATATAATCAATGCCTATTAAATGGAGTCTCTCTCTTCATCTATATTTCCCTGTTAAATTCTACACATTTAGTGTGAGGGAGGTGCAGAGATATTCTTTTGTTATTTCACATTTGGTTACTTGGATACAAGGATAACTCTCGAGTAAAATTGAAAATAGTTTTAGGGTTTTAGCATATAGAAGTTGCAATCTTTTGGTTTTGTAAAAGGTTTTTTCCTTTTATCTGTTAGATTATTTTGACAGCAAATAGAAGTAATTCCTGGACAAAACTGTCACTTCTTAACTCACTAATACATTTGGGGGCATTTTGCGACAGCTATGTGTCGCAATTGCGACGGCTATGTGTCGCAATAGCAACACCCATAGACGTCACTATTTTTTAGTCGCAAATTGCGATGTCTATGGGTAGCCGTCGCAATTGCGACGCCCTCCCGTCGCAACGTTGCTAAGATTTGTTAGCGGCATGGGCGTCGCCCCCCGTCGCATGGCTTCGGAGGGCCGTCGCAATTGCAACGGGTGCCTGCATCGCATTACAACGGGCTCCCGTCGCAACGTCGCTAAGATTTGTTAGCGGCATGGGCGTTGCCCCCCTGTCGCATGGCTTCGAAGGGCCGTCGCAATTGCGACGGGCCTCCCAAGCAATTGCGACGGGCGCCTGCATCGCATTACGACGGGCTCCCGTCGCAATTGCGACGCCCGTGGGTGGATAAAAAAAAAAATTATTTAATACATTGCTAATGAACCACATTAATGCTTTTTTCTTTCAACAAATGAGGACAGCCACTATAAAGACAACATGATAATGTACACTCACTGTAAGGATAGTCACAAATGAGGACATCTCACAGTGACTGTCCCTTGTGTAATTGCCACTTGAATGTATTGCTATTCAGCCACATTAATGCTTGTATTCTTCAACAAATGAGGATAGTGATGCAGGAGCATCTTGGGTGTAAGAGCAATCTTGCATCACCCAAAAATATTTTTATTTTTGTATTCAATAAGGGCTATTTTGTGCAGAGCTGCTATTTATGGAAAGTTACTATTTTTGGTAATTTTCGTATGTGCTCAGAATGATCTGATTTCTTTCTTGGAGGTTCATGTTGGTCATATAAGTCTGCCAGTAAAGTTTCATTGCCAGATCAAGTGTATATTGGAAGATATTGAAGATTTTCGGTATTGGCAGCAGGGTACAGAAACTTTGAACTCAGTTTTGAAGGCTTTAGAGGCCCCGGATGAGGTTGAAAATTTGGGTGATGGGTGCTTGCGCCAATTAAGCCTGTAGAGCGCTTTGTGGCGTTTCCGAAATGGGGTTATAATAGCCGATCGGGTCAACTGGTGATGACTTATGGTCTTCGGAAGTTGGGTCACCTGAAATGGCGAAAAATAATTTTCTTCAAAATTTTTGTTCAGGTTTCAAAGGTTATCTTGAGCCAACTATGATGTAATAAAATGTAAAATAAAATAATTCTAAGTTTGGTTGGCCTTATTGGCTAAAATTCTAGAACCTTCCCAGGCGGTGGAAAATTGCCTATATAAGGAAGGCTGTATTATTGTCTTAGGCAGTTCGGAATAATTCTGGGTAGTAGATCTGGGTATTGATTCGAGGCTTTGTCCTACAGAATATTGTAAGGGAATGCCCATATGGCTTTGCATATTGTAATTCTGAAAGTTTGTAATTCCACATTTGTGGAGATAATAAGAAGCCAATTTTTGCATATTACTGTTGTTGTTTCTCTATTTCTGTTATGTGTTTGTGGTATTAAGGGGAGCACCCTTCATCAAGTGGTATCAGAGCAGGTTTTCTTGAGTGTGTAAACAGATCGCCGACTGTGAGGCAGTTTGCACCAGGACCGTGGTTAAGGTTTCAGCGCGCATCACGAAAATGCCTCCACGAAGGGAACGTGGTGGAAGAGCTGGTGTTGTAACACCTGAGGTTAGAGAGCTGCAGAGACAAGTGCGAGCATTGCAAGAAGAGATTCGCAGAGGAATGAATCTTAATGTCAGAGATGAAAGCGAGGATGAAGCCGAAGAAGAATATCAAGAAGGAGAAGCTGAAATTGTGAACCAGGAGGAAGAAAGACTTTTTCGGGCGATTTCTAAGATTGGGAAAAGACCTAAGATTGAGGTTCCTACATTTTCTGAAAATCTTAACCCAGAGGAATTGATCGACTGGATCAATGAATGTGAGGAATATTTTGAGTACGAAGATGTTGAGGATCCTGATAGGGTCAAATTTGCGAAGGCCAGATTGAAAGGTCATGCAAAGATCTGGTGGCAAGAAATTCAATTAGAGCGAAATAAAAGAGGGAAAGATAAAATCACAAGATGGGATCGGATGGTGGATAAATTGAAGCGACAGTTCATTCCTGTTCATTATGAGCTTGACCTACTGAAGAAAATGCAGAGTTTGAAGCAAGCAGGAAGATCTGTTCAGGAGTATACAGAGGAGTTCTACCGACTTCTCATCAGAACAGGCCATGCAGAAGCTGATAAGGAGAAAGTTGCCCGATACCTTAATGGCTTAAGGCCAAGCATTCAGGAGGAGCTGAATCTGGTTCGAATGAACAGTATTGAAGAGGCATACCAGTTTGCCCTAAAAGTAGAGGAAAAGCTGAACAAGAAGTTTGAGAGCAGACAAAATGGAAGAGGTCGTGGTGGACGATCTGGTGGACGGTCATATGGTGGCCGAAATGAAGATCTGAAAAAGAAGGATGAGGCCAGTAGCAGTCAGAATCAGCGAGAAAATAATTCCAATCATTTCCAGGATCAAAATAATAGAGATCAGAGAGGAAGAGGAAGAGGACAAGGATCTGGAAGAGGTGGCTTCCGTGGAACATGTTTTCACTGTGGAGAAGAAGGTCATAGGGCATTTGAATGTCCTCAGCGCCAAGGAAGAATAGACAGGAGAAATGAAGGCCAGGCCAGAGTTGCACATGTAGATGAAGATGCCAGATCATCAAATTCTGAAGATGCTGAAAGAGGAGAAACGTTGATTAACAGAAGAGTTTTGTTGAGTGGTGAGAATGAACCTGAGCAAAGGAGCCTGTTTCGCACCAGGTGCAAGTGCGAAGGTAAATGTTGTGATGTGATTATTGATAGTGGAAGCACTGACAATTTGGTGTTAGAAGAGATGGTGACAAAGTTGAAGCTCAAGAGACAGAAACATCCACATCCATATCGGATTGCCTGGGTACAGGATGACCACAAGGTCATGGTCAATGAACAATGCCTAGTGAAGTTCAAGATTGGCGGATACCAAGATGAGGTATTGTGTGATATCATATCTATGGATGCATGTCATATGTTGTTGGGTAGACCATGGCAGTTTGACAGATGTGCTGTACATGATGGTCGTGCGAATACCTATTCCCTGACAAAGGATGGAGTGCGACATAAGCTAAAACCATTGAAGGAGACTGAAGAAAAGGTATGTGGTAATGCAAGGATAACTTTTGTTGATGGAAGAAATTTTCTAGATGGTATGAGGCATGAGCATATATGTTTTGCTTTAATTCCAAAAGCTGGTAAAGAGGAAGTAGAAGATGTTCCTGTAGAAGTTGCAGATTTGTTGAATGAGTTTCAGGATATTGTATCCGATAACGTGCCTGATGGATTACCACCAGTCAGGAAGATCAGTCATCAGATGGACTTGATCCCAGGAGCGAGTTTGCCGAATAAGGTAGCACACAGAATGACACCTGCAGAAAGTGAGGAGTTGAATAGACAAGTACATGAACTGTTACAGAAAGGATTGATCTGTGAGAGTCTGAGTCCCTGTGCTGTACCAGCAATATTAGCACCAAAGAAGAATGGAAAATGGAGGATGTGTACAGATTCTAGGGCAATAAACAAGATCACAATCAAGTACAGGTTTCCATTGCCACGAATGGATGATATTATGGACTGTTTGAGTGGAGCTATGTATTTCTCAAAGATAGATCTGAAAAGTGGATATCATCAGATTCGGATCAGAGAAGGAGATGAATGGAAGACTGCCTTCAAGACAAAGGAAGGACTATATGAGTGGTTAGTCATGCCTTTTGGGCTAACCAATGCACCGAGCACTTTCATGCGGCTCATGAACGAGGTTCTGAAAGAATTTTTGGGTAAGTTTGTCATTGTTTACCTAGATGATATTTTGATCTTTAGTAAGACATTGGATGAGCATATGATGCATATTCATATGGTATTTGAGAAGTTGAGAGGAGAGAAATTGTTGATTAATTTGAAGAAATGCAGTTTTGTGAAGGAGTTGGTGTATTTGGGATTTGTAGTTTCAGCAGAAGGTCTAAAAATGGACCCAGAGAAGGTACAGGCTATTCTTGAATGGCCTACTCCGAGGAGTGCTACTGAGGTAAGATCTTTTCATGGTCTAGCTAGCTTTTACAGAAAGTTTATCAGAAATTTTAGCAGTATTTGTGGACCCTTGACTGAAACAATGAGAGGGGATAGAAAAGAGTTTAAGTGGACTAATGGGGCAGAAAAGAGTTTTCAATTATTGAAACAAAAAGTTACAGAACAACCAGTTTTAGCACTTCCAGATTTTAATAAGGTGTTTCAAGTAGATTGTGATGCTAGTGGTACTGCAATAGGAGCTGTTATGAGCCAAGAAGGTAAACCTGTTGCTTATTTCAGTGAGAAATTAAATGATGCCAAGAGAAAATATTCTGTTTATGATCAGAAATTTTATGCTATAGTTCAGGCATTAAAGAAGTGGAGACATTATCTGCTTCCTAAGGAGTTTGTTTTGTATACTGATCATCAAGCTTTGCAATATTTGAATAGTCAAGGAAAATTGAATCAAAGGCATTTGAAATGGGTTGAGTTTTTGCAGAGTTATACATTTGTTTTGAAACACAGGAGTGGAAAGTCTAATAGGGTTGCAGATGCTCTTAGCAGAAGGCAACTATTGCTGACAGAAATGCAGATTGAAGTGGTTGGGTTCAAGGAACTCAAGAATTTGTATCCAGAGGATCCTGATTTTGGTGAAGCTTGGAAAGCTTGTACAGAACTTGTTACTCTAGACAGGACGAAATGGCTGGATTTTATCATCCAAGAGGATATGCTATTCAGAGGGAGTCAGTTGTGCATTCCACGAAGTTCTATGAGGGAGAATCTCATCAAGGAGAAGCATAGTGGAGGATTGGCTGGACATTTTAGTCGTGATAAAACCCTTGCTTTGGTTGGTGAGAATTATTATTGGCCACAATTGCAGCAAGATGTAAAGAAGTTTGTACAGAGTTGCAGAGTATGTCAGATGGCGAAAGGAGTGAAGCAGAATACAGGGTTGTATCAGCCATTACCTATACCGAAGAAGCCTTGGGAGGATATCAGTATGGACTTTGTTCTTGGTTTACCGATGACTCAGCGGGGACATGATTCAATTTTTGTGGTGGTTGACAGATTTTCAAAGATGGCACATTTCATTCCCTGCAAGAAGACTAATGATGATATTCATGTAGCAGGATTATTTTTCAAAGAAGTGGTGAGACTACATGGTTTGCCGAAGACCATAGTTTCAGATCGAGATACTAAGTTTGTTGGATATTTCTAGCGTACATTGTGGAAGAAGTTGAAGACGGATTTGAAGTTCAGTTCATCACATCATCCACAACTAATGGACAGACAGAGGTGGTGAATAGAAGTTTGGAAAATTTGCTGAGATGTTTGGTTGGAGATAAGCCAACAGGATGGGATTTGATTTTACCACAGGCAGAATTTGCATATAATAATTCTGTCAACAGGAGCACTAGTAAATCACCATTCCAGATTGTATATGGAAGTAGTCCAAGAAATGCATCTGAATTGAGGAAGATAGATAAAGGAGAAATAAGTAGTGCTGAAGCTGAGGATTTTGCAGAACACTTGAAGAACATCCATGGGGAGGTGAGGAAGCATATTACCAAGATGAACGCACAGTATAAGGCTAAGGCAGATGAGAAAAGGAGGTATAAGGAATTTCAAGTTGGTGATGAAGTCATGGTTCATTTGCGGAAGGAGCGGTTTCCAGTTGGTACATATAACAAGCTGAAAATGAAGAAGTTTGGACCATGTAGGATACTGAAGAAACATGATTCAGGAAACGCATATGAGGTAGAATTGCCTACTAAGCTAAATATTTCACCAGTGTTTAATATTTCAGATCTGACAGAGTATCATGAAGGAGGTGTTGAAGATGAGATCACAGCAGCACAGTGGAGTATTCCAGCAACTAGTTCAGACACTAAGGAGATCGAAGATATACTAGACAGTCGTGTTGGCAGAAGCACAAGGAACAGGACATATGAAGAATATCTGGTCAAGTAGAAAGGACGACCTGTTGAAAATTCATCATGGCTGACAAAGGAGGAGGTTAGCCGTCTTGGTTTTCCTCTACACACCTGAGTCGTGACAGGGTCACTTCTCCAATTACCCCAGGTGTCTGATGCAGGAGCATCCTGGGTGTAAGAGCAATCTTGCATCACCCAAAAATATTTCTATTTTTGTATTCAATAAGGGCTATTTTGTGCAGAGCTGCTATTTATGGAAAGTTACTATTTTTGGTAATTTTCGTATGTGCTCAGAATGATCTGATTTCTTTCTTGGAGGTTCATGTTGGTCATATAAGTCTGCCAGTAAAGTTTTATTGCCAGATCAAGTGTATATTGGAAGATATCGAAGATTTTCGGTATTGGCAGCAGGGTACAGAAACTTTGAACTCAGTTTTGAAAGCTTTAGAGGCCCTGAATGAGGTCGAAAATTTGGGTGATGGGCGCTTGCGTCGATCAAGCCTGTAGAGCGCTTCGTGGCATTTCTGAAATGGGGTTATAATAGTCGATCGGGTCAACTGGTGATGACTTATGGTCTTCGGAAGTTGGGTCACCTGAAATGGCGAAAAATAATTTTCTTCAAAATTTCTGTTCGGGTTTCAAAGGTTATCTTGAGCCAACTATGATGTAATAAAATGTAAAATAAAATAATTCTAAGTTTGGTCGGCCTTATTGGCTAAAATTCTGGAACCTTCCCAGGCGGTGGAAAATTGCCTATATAAGGAAGGCTGTATTATTGTCTTAGGCAGTTCGGAATAATTCTGGGTAGTAGATCTGGGTATTGATTCGAGGCTTTGTCCTACAGAATATTGTAAGGGAATGCCCATGTGGCTTTGCATATTGTAATTCTGAAAGTTTGTAATTCCACATTTGTGGAGATAATAAGAAGCCAATTTTTGCATATTACTGTTGTTGTTTCTCTATTTCTGTTATGTGTTTGTGGTATTAAGGGGAGCACCCTTCATCAGATAGTCACTCTAAAGACAACATGATAATGTACACTCACAGTGAGTGTACATTATCATGTTGTCTTTACAGTGACTATCCTCATTTGTTGAAGAAGAAAAGCATTAATGTGGCTGAATAGCAATACATTCAAGTGGCAATTACACTAGGGACAGTCACTGTGAGATGTCCTCATTTGTGACTGTCCTTACAATGAGTGTACATTATCATGTTGTCTTTACAGTGTCAATATATGCATTATTACTTAAACTGAAGAGTACTCTAAATAATATGTCATTGTGGAGTTCTAATTGCTTCCAATTTGATATACGCTTGTTCTACTTATGTATCCAGCATCATGTAAGAAAAGTTGATGCTTTTAAAATAGATTCATTTAGCCATGAAATGCCTGTGCATGTTACATACAAGATTCCAAGGCCCAAAACTGATTACTCATTATAATTCATGTACAGAATGATAATCAACCACAACGAGGCATGCGTAGGCGCTGCTTAGATTTTGAGGCATCAGAAGCTCGTAGAAGAAACTTGACCAATGGCTCATGGAATGCAACAAACTTATTGCCTAAAACAGGAGCATTGGTAACCACAGATGATGGTTCTGAAAAGAACACTTCACCATCAATGTCATGTGAGGGAACTGCAATTTCTGATGGCAAGCAACTTGTAGTATATAAGAGAGATGCAGGTACAGATGCTGGGAGAAGTTCCCAATCTTTATCTGTTGGACAGTTTTCATCTGCAAAATAGATTATAAAAACATGAAAATATATCAGAGATGTTTGATATTGATACAAAACAACACAGATTCATTTCTTCGTACACCTGTATATCATAAAAATCCTTGCACACTTCGAAAAATTGTATTGCCTTTTACTTACTCAAAAGTAATTTACATAAAGCAGTCATTTGATTAACATGGATCCTAATATTCATAAGTACATGGTCATGTGCTCCATCGTAGCATCTTATAGATTTAAATCTATTCTCTGAAATAATTCAATGTTTTGTTTACAATCCACAAAAGAAATATTTTCCCTCGTCTACTTAATCCTAAACAAAAGGCCATATAGCAATATAGATAGAACTATATAATAGAAACCATAAACAATGGTAACCTTAGCAGCAGCAAGAAATTGTTGCAAAAACTTTACCTTATCATACCCAGATTGTTGCTTTGCCTGGCGGAGGGAAATTTGATCAGTAAAATTGACACAGAGTATGCTGTCTCCATTGTCATGCTGGATAACAAAACACCAACTTTAATGGGCATGTACTGTCCCTTGTGTAATTACCACTTGAATGCATTGCTATTGAACCACATTAATGCTTTTTTCCTTCAACAAATGAGGACAGTCACTGTAAAGACAACATGATAATGTACACTCACTGTAAGGATAGTCACAAATGAGGAAATCTTAGAGTGATTATCCCTTGTGTAATTGCCGCTTGAATACATTGCTATTGAACCACATTAATGCTTTTTTCCTTCAACAAATGAGGACAGTCACTGTAAAGACAACATGATAATGTACACTCACTGTAAGGATAGTCACAAATGAGGAAATCTCAGAGTGACTATCCCTTGTGTAATTTCCGCTTGAATACATTGCTAATGAACCACATTAATGCTTTTTTCCTTCAACAAATGAGGACAGTCACTATAAAGACAACATGATAATGTACACTCACTGTAAGGATAGTCACAAATGAGGACATCTCACAGTGACTGTCCCTTGTGTAATTGCCACTTGAATGTATTGCTATTCAGCCACATTAATGCTTTTCTTCTTCAACAAATGAGGATAGTCACTCTAAAGACAACATGATAATGTACACGGGCTGTAAGTGTACATTATCATGTTGTCTTTACAGTGACTGTCCTCATTCAAGTGGCAATTACACAAGGGACAGTCACTGTGAGATGTCCTCATTTGTGACAAGGACAGTCACACATGAGGACATCTCACAGTGACTGTCCCTTGTGTAATTGCCACTTGAATGTATTGCTATTCAACCACATTTATGGGCCCGTTTGGACCACAGCACACAGTAGCATCTACAGAGAAGAATATCCCAGGTGTAACAAGTTGTAAGAATATACCAACAGTTCTAAGAAGTTCCCTAGCACATAGTAGCATCTACAGAGAAGAATATACAACATGAGGGCAGCCACTGTAAAGACAACATGATAATGTACACTCATTGTATGTGTACATTATCATGTTGTCTTTACAGTGACTATCCTCATTCAAGTGGAAATTACACAAGGGACAGTCACTGTGAGATGTCCTCATTTGTGACAAGGACAGTCACACATGAGGACATCTCACAGTGACTGTCCCTTGTGTAATTGCCACTTGAATGTATTGCTATTCAACCACATTTATGGGCCCGTTTGGACCGCGGCACATAGTAGCATCTACAGAGAAGAATATCCCAGGTGTAACAAGTTGTAAGAATATACCAACAGTTCTAAGAAGTTCCCTAGCACATAGTAGCATCTACAGAGAAGAATATGGGTCAACGAGGTTGACTTCAAAGCCATGCAATCTAATGGTAATAGTAATATCATAATTTGACATACTATCAGAAATACTTCCTAAATAGACTATTCAATCTTATAAGAGATGGATTCATGAGAACTATTATTTATGAAATATGAGTCAATGACTTTAATTAAAAAAATTACACAATCTAATTCTTGTAAAAATATCAAAATTTGACACATTGAAAATACCTTCCAAAAGTATCGTTAATTGATTAATATGAATCACTACTCATGAAATATAATTTTATAAACCTAATCTAAAAACTACACAATAAAAATCTTAATAGCAATATTGTAAGAAACTATTCACAAAAGCAAGCCTAACAAAATTTGATGAAAATAATTTTTGTTTCACTCAACTTTGACATTCACAACTTCCTCTTTTATTATAATAAGAAAAAAAATGTCTTTTTAGATATACCTCATGAACCATACTCGAATAATCTATCATTTTTCTTCTCAAAAACATATTTGCAGAGCCTGCTTCTTTTACTTGTTTGTACTTTTATCTCTCTGATCAAAAGGGTTCCTTCAGGACACATTTTTCCAAGTTCACTGCTTGAGATATTTGAGGAGGGTTCCCCTGCTTGAGTATCCATCCAACCCATATTCGAGTAGTTCTACAATTGCACAGTCTAAATTAATAATACTGACAATTGAATGATGAATGATGATACATAGAATTGATATAAACTAATCCTAAAAACACTAAAACATTATTAATATATTTATATTTCATAAATAAAATTGATATAAAAGATCTGGAAAGATACATTAAAAAATAGAAAACAGTAATTTATAATAGAAGGAAACTTAAATTGCTATTTAAAAAAAAAACAAGAGTCTTAAATCTTATCATTTTGTTTCATTATCATCCATAAGTACACACCTCTAGCATAATAATTATATTTTACCACCCATAAAATGAAAAAAAGATTTTCACAAGAGAAATTGAAGCTAGATTATAAAAATGAACCATCTTATTGGAAACTGGAACTGTTATCATACCCAAAAGGACTACAAAATTTCACCTTATCATACCCAGATTGTTGCTTTGCCTGGCGGAGGGAAATTTGATTAGTAAAATTGACACAGAGTATGTTGTCTCCATTGTCATGCTGGATAACAAAACACCAACTTTAATGGGCATGTACTGTCCCTTGTGTAATTGCCACTTGAATGCATTGCTATTTGATGTAGGGGCATCCCTAATGCAAGCCAAAGACACCATGATTGAAGGAAGTTTCCATGAAGCCAAGGAGTCAAATCCTATCAATTGGAACATAAGATTTTCACCTTGGAGCTTTGAAGGATTGACTGGTGAAAGGTCCTTTTGATTGACAAATCAGAGTCTTTTTGAATGACAAATCAGAGTCTTTTTGAATGACAATAAATTAGAATAGGAGTTTTAGATGTTTTCTTGGTTTGTAATAAATATTAAGGATTGATTTTATCTCCTTATAAACATCCACTTGTTGGACACAAGACCCCTTGGTGACTTATAAACCTTGGGCATCTTTTGAGTCCTTGGATGAAATGAGCATAGTAAGTGTTTATTAGGTGTCTTTTAGATGTTGTTAAGAAGTTTGAAGGTCCAAAATAACTTTAATAAGGTTCCTAAAGTTTCACAACACATTTTTAACCTTCTCGGCAAAGTTGTTTGCAAAGTTGTAATGCAACTTTAAAAGTTGCTTAGCAAAGTTGACATTTGTTGGATAAACTGTTCTAACCACCTAGATGGTTGAACCAACGTTTGGAGAGCCTATTTTAGGCTTCAAATGGTCGAAGACAGACAGAGAACCAGTATTGTAATCATTTTTCTTTCATAAAAAATAAAAATAACCCTGTTTTAGTGCATTTCTAGTGAAAAATGAACTCTGTACGGCTGTACGGATGGTGGTTGGATGATAAAATTTTCCTGGAAGTTGTAATAGTGACATCTGATGCTTTGGAAGTTGGTTTGATTGATTCTCTTTGTTTTATATCTAAGTTATTTCAAATTTTCTGTGCATTGTTTACAAACCCTCATTTTCAGGGTTTGACTGATGTAAAGACCTTAACTCACGTTTCAACCATTGGAATTCCTTCTTCCTTGGTGGAATGAGAGTTAAGGATGTATATTTGTATATTCTAAAAGCCCTGAGGCAAGGGGTTGCATCTGCATTTGTTGAGAGCGAGCCCTAGATCAAAAACTACCATGTTTTTGGCTGGGAAGATGGTAATCAGAATAAAATTAGAAGCTTGCATCGTATTGAGGACTTGAAAACTTGTGCATTCTTGTTTATCTGGATCAGGAGAACACTCCAAAACTCTGATCTTGGTTTCATACACCCATTTTCAATGCTTTGTTTTGGAACCCACACCTAAAAGCATGCATTAGGTCTGCGGACTCAATGAAGACATTGATATGCTAGAGTGGAGTCAGGGTCTGGGATGAGTTGGTGGTCTGTTAGAAATCCAAAAAGGGTACTCAGAAAACATATAACTTCTTAGAGTCCTTTGGCAAGTTGCAGAGTTATGGCTGCAGAGCAGGTTTGGGAGACCTACTAGGGTCACTAGGTCAGTTTGTTATTTTGATGTCTTGGGTTGTTTAGATCACAACCAATGCATGATTCTTGTTATTTAGATGATATCTAAGGGGTTTCTAAGTTTTGCTGCAGGAAGTAAGATCTAGAACCTTAAAAGTCTCTTTTGATAGAAAATCAGGGAACTTGTCCCTAAAAGGAAATTTGTTATTGAATGGGATTGAGTCCATAAGTTGTTGTGTGATCCTTGAAACCTTCAAATTCATTACTTTGCAGAGTTTAAACATTAACCTATAGAAATCAGAGCCTAATTGATTGGTTGAGTCATTTTGGTGTCTTGAAGTGGGTTGGGACATAGATCCAAGTTTCTTGCTGACTACTCTGCATCACTATTGAACCACATTAATGCTTTTTTCCTTCAACAAATGAGGATAGTCACTATAAAGACAACATGATAATGTACACTCACTGTAAGGATAGTCACAAATGAGGAAATCTCAGAGTGATTATCCCTTGTGTAATTGTCGCTTGAATACATTGCTATTGAACCACATTAATGCTTTTTTCCTTCAAGTGGGAATTACACAAGGGATAGTCACTGTGAGATGTCCTCATTTGTGACAAGGACAGTCACACATGAGGACATCTCACAGTGACTGTCCCTTGTGTAATTGCCACTTGAATGTATTGCTATTCAACCACATTTATGGGCCTGTTTGGACCACGGCACACAATAGCATCTACAGAGAAGAATATCCCAGGTGTAACAAGTTGTAAGAATATACCAACAGTTCTAAGAAGTTCCCTAGCACATAGTAGCATCTACAGAGAAGAATATACAACATGAGGGCAGCCACTGTAAAGACAACATGATAATGTACACTCATTGTATGTGTACATTATCATGTTGTCTTTACAGTGATTATCCTCATTCAAGTGGCAATTACAGAAGGGACAGTCATTGTGAGATGTCCTCATTTGTGACAAGGATAGTCACACATGAGGACATCTCACAGTGATCGATTGTCCCTTGTGTAATTGCCACTTGAATGTATTGCTATTGAACCACATTAATGCTTTTCTTCTTCAACAAATGAGGACAGTCACTCTAAAGACAACATGATAATGTACACTCACTGTAAGGATAGTCACAAATGAGGACATCTCACAGTGACTGTCCCTTGTGTGATTGCCACTTGAATGTATTGCTATTCAGCCACATTAATGCTTTTCTTCTTCAACAAATGAGGATAGTCACTCTAAAGACAACATGATAATGTACACTCACTGTAAGTGTACATTATCATGTTGTCTTTACAGTGACTGTCCTCCTTCAAGTGGCAATTACATAAGGGATTTGTGTTTTCATTTGTGTTTTCATTTGTGTTTTCAACAGCACCGTAACCCTCCGCGAAATCACATCGGGATATAAGGGCAAAATAAACAAGAACGTTGTCATTTGTATTTTCAACAGCGCCGAGAGAGATAAACAAACTTAAAACTCAGACTTAAGAAAGATGAAGGCAATGCTTCAAAAGGCCGATGCCCTAAACACGAGAAAACACAATACCACCATTAAACGATGTCCTAGTCACCGTATCAATGCTTCCAGCTCCGTACCAGTATGCTAACTGCTCACTTTCATCCTGTGATAAAGGTAACTTCATTAATCATGTTGTCTTTAGAGTGACTATCCTCATTTGTTTAAGAAGAAAAGCATTAATGTGGCTGAATAGCAATACATTCAAGTGGCAATCACACAAGGGACAGTCACTGTGAGATGTCCTCATTTGTGAATGTCCTTACAGTGAGTGTACATTATCATGTTGTCTTTAGAGTGACTGTCCTCATTCTGTAAGTGTACATTATCATGTTGTCTTTACAGTGACTGTCCTCCTTCAAGTGGCAATTACACAAGGGACAGTCACTGTAAAGACAACATGATAATGTAGAGAAACGTTGTCATTTGTATTTTCAACAGCGCTGAGAGAGGTTCCCTCCGTGAAATCACAGCTACAATTTCTGAGTACGTTGGGTTTATTTTTCTTTTGTCATTATTATGTAATCTGATATTCAGCTGTTAGAGAGCTAAAATACCCAGAAATGAGGACATATCTGTGTTGAATTTATTGTTAGCGGCTTTGGTTATTTAGAATGCTTCCCCACAATACTTAATAGGATGCATTTGGTTTTCAAAGCTTTCACTGACTTGGATTCAAGATTCTGAGACTTTCACGTGCCTTGCTTCAGTTGTTTCCGCAAACAAATCGCGTGCCTTTTGTATGCTTCCACATTTTATATACATGTCCATCAGGGTAGTCACCACCACTATATTTGACAAAAACCCATCTTCAATTACTTTTTGGTGAATTTCCCTACCCTGTTCTATGACTGTACCTCTAGTTTTAATGTATAAAAATGACCCAAATTTCAAAGGAAGTATATGATAAATTCCACCTAACACTTCCTAATCCCTGGACAGTGTCTTCTTACACTTTTAAACAAACAATTCCAAAGGGAATTAGCCTCTAGGGCTCTGCAACACCCAAACCCACAATTCTTGGCTCTAAACCCTTCTTAACTAGGGCATTCTCAATCACCCAATTCTACACCCTTCAAATCCAAATTAGTGGATGATTCACCATCTCACAAACATTATACAATGTTCCACATTATAACAATCCACCCTTGCTTGGATAGATCACTCACTGCTATACATTAGCATTCAACTCAAGGTAATTTCCCACAATTTATCCTGTGATCACACTGTTTTCCACAAAACTTTGCCTATGCAATGTCAGTACTTCATAATACAAGCTAGTTATTGTCATCCCATGAATATTAGGCCTTCTATGTTACAGCAAAATCAAAGTAAACTCATTCAAAATGGTTTAGAATGGATGAAAGAAATCCTTCTAACTCATGTATGTGTTAGTTCAAACATATGAGGATAGTCACTCTAAAGACAACATGATAATGTACACTCACAGTAAGTGTACATTATCATGTTGTCTTTAGAGTGACTATGCTCATTTGTTGAAGAAGAAAAGCATTAATGTGGCTGAATAGCAATACATTCAAGTGGCAATTACACAAGGGACAGTCACTGTGAGATGTCCTCATTTGTGACTGTCCTTACAGTGAGTGTACATTATCATGTTGTCTTTAGAGTGACTGTCCTCATTCTGTAAGTGTACATTATCATGTTGTCTTTACAGTGACTGTCCTCCTTCAAGTGGCAATTACACAAGGGATAGTCACTGTAAAGACAACATGATAATGTAGAGAAACGTTGTCATTTGTATTTTCAACAGCGCCGAGAGAGATTCCCTCCGCGAAATCACAGCTACAATTTTTGAGTACGTTGGGTTTATTTTTCTTTTGTCATTATTATGTAATCTGGTATTCAGCTGTTACATAGCTAAAATACCCAGAAATGAGGACATATCTGTGTTGAATTTATTGTTAGCGGCTTTGGTTATTTAGAAGTTTAATTTTATTTGTTCATCTTTCAAGCACAAACATTTTGTGGACCGTAACGTCTTCATTGTTTCGGGTATGCAATGAAACAGCCCTAACTTGCGACTACCTTCACAGTACTGCAAAACCGAAGAGGGAAAAGCAAGTTAGGATGGAAATAAACAAACTTAAAACTCAGACTTAAGAAAGATGAAGGCAATGCTTCAAAAGGCCGATGCCCTAAACATGGGAAAACACAATACCACCATTAAATGATGCCCTAGTCACCGTATCAATGCTGTCAGCTCCGTACCAGTATGCTGACTGCTCACTTTCATCCTGTGATAAAGGTAACTTCATTAATCATACTTGAAATGGCAGCATACGAACTAAAGCTGATGAACATTTATAAACTAAAAGTTTAAAACTACAGATTACAAATGTAGTAGTTTCATACGAAAAGAACTTGATGTCTGAAATTTACCATTAGAAGTATCCAAAGGAATACCACAGTACTGTTGAACTTGGAGAATCGGAGATGATCTACACAGCAAGGTTCAACAGCTGTAAGGACTGTTACACCATCTTTAGCATTTGAATACATTTTCTCCTTGGCTTCTGGTGGATCCTCAAAGACCCCCAATGACGTTTTCCCTACAATTATCAATTGTTTGTCAGTATGAGATATTAATAAATAAACATTAATCACAATATTAGGCAAACAATGTTCTTGATGTCTGAATCTAAATCACAGAAAGCTCTAATAAAGTAGTTCTCAGTTTCACATTAAACTAAGTTTCAATTTCAAATGGTTATAATAATTTTTGCAAGTTATAAGTAGCTGGTTACAGTATATGACATAAAAAGAAAAAAAATCATTTCTATTCTTTTCTTCTTTTTCTCTTTCAACGAAGCTTTTGCACCACACAAATGCATACCAAGAATTTCTCAGGAGGTTTCAAGACCATTGCATACCAAACTTCTTCTCTGTAGATGCTACTGTGTGTCGTGGTCCAAACGGGCCCATAAATGTGGTTGAATAACAATACATTCAAGTGGAAATTACACAAGGGATAGTGACTGTGAGATGTCCTCATGTGTGACTGTCCTTGTCACAAATGAGGACATCTCACAGTGACTGTCCCTTGTGTAATTGCCACTTGAATGAGGACAGTCACTGTAAAGACAACATGATAATGTACACATACAATGAGTGTACATTATCATGTTGTCTTTACAGTGACTGCCCTCATGTTGTATATTCTTCTTTGTAGATGCTACTGTGTGCTAGGGAACTTCTTAGAACTATTGGTATATTCTTAGAGCTTGTTACACCTGGGATATTCTTCTCTGTAGATGCTACTATGTGCCGTGGTCCAAACGGGCCCATAAATGTGGTTGAATAGCAATACATTCAAGTGGAAATTACATATATTATAATGTATCTGTCTAGTCCTCATGACTGCTCATAACAGTACAAGTGATATTTTTTTGGGAGTGGGGAAAGGATCGAGACTTTCACCTGTATGAAGAATCCTTTCTACCTAACACAAAAATGCACCCCATAAAACATCTGATTGGTTCAAGTATCTTTGAACTATTTGGGTCTATTGACAACACTAGACCAGTGTATACAGAATGACTAATTTCATGCAAGACAATGTGATGCAGAGTGGTCAGCAAGAAACTTGGTCTTAAGCCCCAACCCACTTCAAGACACCAAAATGTTACACCTAAGCAATTTAGCCTCTGATTCTATCAGACTAGTTTAAAATCTCTGTACTAGAGGGACTTCAAAGGTTTCAAGATACTTCTAACACCTTATTGACTCAATCCCAACCAAGACCAAATTTCCTTTGAGGGACAAGTTCCCTGATTTTCTACCAAAAGAGACTTTATTGATCCTAGGCTTTTCCAACCCAATCAAACATTTGAAAACTCTTAAGATTCCCTAAAACATGCAGAATCATGCATTGGTTGTGTTCCAAACAACCCAAGACATCAAAATCACAAATAGACCTAGTGACTCTAGTAGGTCTCCAAAACCTGTTCTGCAGCAATAACTCTTCAGTTTGACAAAGGACCTTATGAACTTATATGTTTTTTGAGTACCCTTTTTGATGTTCTAACAATCCTCCAACTCCCAGACCCTGACTCCACTCCAGCATATCAATGTCCTTATTGAGTCCGCAGACCTAATGCATGCCTTTGGGTGTGGGTTCCAAAACAAGGCATTGAAAATGGGTGCATGAAACCAAGATCAGAGTTTGAAGATGTCCACCATGCTCTAAAGATCTAGATTCAACAAGGTTTGAGGTCCTTTACTTGCCGCTACCCTCTGATCTTGCATAATCCATCAACTCCTAGTCAAGAACATTGAGATTCTTGACCTAGGGCTTGCTCTCGAAATTCTCTGGCTTAGTATCCTGTTCCAAAGCTTTTAAAATATGAAAATAAACCCCCTTAACTTGCATTTTACAAAGAACAGAGGATATCCTATGGTTTATTTGCAAGTTAAGGCCATTTGAATGCAATAACCCAAAAAATGAGGGTTTGATAGAACAACAGATAAGAAAAAGGAATAACTTTGATATAAGGTGTCTTGAATCTACCAAATAAACTCTCAAAGCATAAGATATAAATACTCTAACTTCCACACTGGTCTTCCCTCCCTTTCACATCCATACACTGTACAGTGCTTGAAGGAAATGCACAGAAAAGGCTCTGAAATAGTGGCTCTATCTGACAGAGAGTCCATGCTAGGCTTCATGACTAACCTAGAGCACATTCCTTGTTATGGAGGAAGTTTGAATGGTGAAGAACTTATGGAATGGATAGAGGACCTAGATAACCATTTTGACTACAAGTATCTTATTAATAACCATTTTGACTACAAGTATCTTATGGATAGAGGACCTTGATAACCATTTTGACTCATTTAGTATCTTATTGAGCTTCACTTTGTTTCAAGAATATAGTTTAATATTCTCTACTAAACAGGGCCAACCACGTGAAGGTGGAAGCTCATTTGGCCCCACCCCCCTCCCCCTAACATCACTCTACATTCCCCGTTAACATCTAACATTCATTCATTCTTTCAATTATTAATAAAATGTAACATTCAATCAATATCACATGATAACATTCATTAACACATTAGATTCGTTAACACGCAACATTCATCAATATGAAAATAAACACATAATTCATGAACATTCATTAGCACATAATTAAATTCATTGAGACATAAAATTCAGTCATTATCAATTAAGGTATTTAGATGACAATCATTTCTTTTTTCTCTTTCTAATTTTTTTTTCTATGTAAGCTCTAAGAGGAGCATCAGTGTTATCATCAATACCCCCCTCATCAGTTGTTTTGTTCTCTGTTCTTGATGATCTCAAATTCCTATGCTGCTGCAAAGGGGGGTCCTCTACAATAACAAATAAAAGAGTTAAATTTAAAATATTTAATTATAATTGTTACAAGTATTTAATTATTTTAAAGAACATAACTGTGGCGCTCTTTAATTACCTGATCTGGCCACATCATTTTGTCTAGACTCAACCTCAACATGCTCATGAGCACCGACCCCTCGATCCTCTACAGTTGCTATACAAAATGTTACATTAATCCAAACACCAATTGTAATTACATATAAAAATTTTAATAGCAAATGTATACCTCCACCACTAGGATGCACATCATGCAAACCTTCATTATGCATAGATTGTGTAGAAGGATTGTCAGGCTGCATTCCAATATCCTACACATTGTTATCATTGCTTTCTTAAAATAGATATACTCACTTTATATTAGAACTTAACATCAAATAGACTAATTGGTAAAGTATTCAATTTGAAATAAATTTCATTTAGCTTATTTACCTGTGGCTCAGATGCATCATTATTTGAACCTTGCACACTGATTTCAGCTCATAGCCATTCAGCCACGGCTCTATAGCCTTGTTGGAAGCCAATTCTCTTGTCCTCTTCTGTGAGGCATCTATTGAACTCTGACCCCTACATTTTTGCTTGGTATGGTGAATTTTACTTGCATTGTTTGATCAAAAAAAATTTCCTTTCAATATATAAAAAAATTGATACAAGTTTTCATTTACTAATACTTACAACTCGTGCTTGAAGTTTGGAAAAACCACCACAGCTGAGCTTGTGTGTCCCGTGCTTTTCTAATCTTGCCTTTGTTGCCTTTGATGTGTCAGGCAATCTATGAAAACTTTGAAATATGTTAGAGACCAGTACAGGAAAAATTTAGAGGTTAATTAGTACATAATTACAGGAAAAATTTAGAGGTTAATTAGTACATAATTACATTCTCAAAAGTATCACATACCTTGCTCTACTCTCTACTGGCGTAATTCCTTTTTTCATGTCGGCTTTATACTTTCCATCCAAAATCAAAGCCTGCCACTCAGCCTCAAGAACACAGGGCGGACGCTCGTGCCTTGGGTTAACCTCTAAATATTTCTTGTATTGGTCCCTAATATACTTCAAACATAAACCAACTCTTTCAAGGAGCTTGTTTCTCTCGAATGCATGAGGTCCAAAAAGCTGGGTCATACTATGTACAAGATAATCCTTCAACTTTTTATCTTGGTTATTCCACCTTTTAAGTAAAAAAAAACATGTTAGACTCATAAATGAAGAGAAGCTACCTTTAATATAGTTCAAGAAATTGATGAAAAGGAAAACTATTCTAGCAATGATATGAAATCAAAATAGTGGTTTGGGGTTTTAGTTAGGATATGATGTTCCACCATGTACGTAGGGTGGGCCCGAATATCCGCAAACACTCGTCACCAAGTTTTTGCCAAAAAATATCATTCCCTACAAAATAATCATGGGATCATTAGTCGATGAAGAGTGATCAAAAACTAAATTACTATTATATCACTATAGAATAATAATAACTTTAAAGTACCTAGAACTTTGGCTACTTTTAAGGGAATGCCTTCATCATCGCTGATGATCAATACGCAATCCTTCACCGTTCCCGTACTAGGAACACGGGAACATCCAGGAAATGATGTTGCATCGGGACTTGTTGCATCTCCTATTGCAAAAAATGAAAACCATTATCAAATGCCTCCAAGAAATAATACTTCAAGGGAAATAAATTGGTGCAGAGCACCCATGGCACAAACACAATCAAGGGATCTACATCGTAAACACATAACACTTAAACACATAACAAAAGAGAGAAAAAGAGGGATTTGTGTACCAATAGATGGTGCAACAGTTGGTGCATTTAGGCTGTGTGTTGTTGACATGGCAGTCGGCAAGACATTTGTGGCTGTCCTAGATGGAGGCGGCGTTGTCATATCATCATGGAAAGGAGCTGAAGAATAAAATTGTTAGAGCATGCATAAATATAGAACGCGGTGGACTAGCATGGACAAGATTGTTAGAGCATTAAAAAAAAAGATTGTTCGAGCATGTATTGTCAATGATTATGCTCATTCCTATATATATTCAGTGAAAAACACAAGTGGGGAATGGAACATATGATCTACCTGAACCACTTGCAGTACCGGCCTCATCATGGGAATGGGGTTCAAAATTACGCAAATAACTCTGTAAAGACAATGCATCCATATTTTAATTAATGTCATAAAAGAGCATAACATAAAAACCATTATTGAACTCTTGTAATAATTAAAAATTTCATTAATACTTACTTTAAAGTTTTCAGAAGTGCGCAACAACTCAGCTGCCCTATCTTTTATTTCCTGAGTCTGAGGATGTATGGATACCAAACGTAGAAGTTCTTTCCCAATTTTCTTTAGCAGCTTTTTAATGGAACCGATCGGGTCATCGGTCTCTGCTAAATCAATAAAAAAAAGGGTCCACAAGGGGGGACTCCTGAGGGACTGCAGGTTGCTTTCCCTCTCTCCGACCACCGGCCCTCTGTGACAACAATAGTATTAGTATTATCAAAATTACTCCAAAACAATGAAGAAAATAACATTAAAAAAAATAACATTTTGCTTCTATCTAGTTTGCACAATTACAATGAGTTTTACCTGCTCATGTGTAGATGAGCTAGGAATATCATCACCATCACCTTCGGGCGGTTGCTCCATATTGTGCCCCTGTGTCAAAGATCAAGTATAAAAATGTTAGCCAAAAAATTTAATAACTAAATGGTATGTTGGAGTCATTGATTAGAAGTTGGTTTAATAGTATGTACCACCCCCATGATAGTAGCCTCGTTTGTATCTATGCGGTTCAAATTGTAATCAATAAGCAGCTCTTCCCCTGCACGTATTGATTTTATCGCACAGATGAATACATGATTTCCCTCGCGCGCCTCAAATATGCAATTGGGTTGCTTTATAGTTGACCCATGTACTATTTATAAAACCCGCAATATTCCCTGTTGCTTTTGGCCTTCCATCAATGTATATAGCCACACTTTTACTTTGATTATTGTCTTGCTGTTGTATATAATTTGCCGAGAGTGCATACCTACGTATACTTTTTTTATATTGAACAATATGCATCCAACTTTTGTAATCGTAACATGGTCCAACATACTCCATCAATTCAGAAACTTTGTTTTAAGACACCTTTATGCCATCCATAGAAAATAGGCCCAAACCATGTAATGATGATGGTGCTATGCGATATATCCTCTCATTAACACAAAAATCAGTGTTTATTGGAGGAAGTTCCTTGGGTACCCAATGTTTCTGTAGATGTTGGTACCTCAAGGGCACCTCGATGTCACCTTTCGTCTCATCATCATAAGAACATGACCCCCCTTGAGCAAGGAAAAATTTCATGTGTTTATTGAATTTCCTTCTAGTCCTTTGACCTCTAGTTAATCTCCCTATTCTAGATAAACTGCATGTCTCACTTTCCTCTTCTATTCCTATATTTCCCTCACTCGAGGAAGACACTTCTGACAAATACCTATTTGCTGGTACCTGCAAATGGGAGAGATCTTAGAAGACATCAATCTTACTATTGATAAGTGTATTAAATAGACTTTCTATAAGGTGTATTGACTTATACCTGTCGATCCATGAGACTGTGCGGGATGCTCTTGAAAGGGGTTCAATTTCCTGCAAATTTAATTCAATTATCGTGAGCATAATCACATCATAATCATAATCACATCCATCATAAGCATCACATAAAAATTAAAAACATTAAAACATACACATTATAACACTTAAATCAGGCTCACATTATAAGCCTGCTAGGGAAGTAGGCCTACTGAAGGGCTAAAACTGGGTTTTTGTATCAGCTGATGAGTTGAGGGCTTAGTAACCTTGGGGACATGCTATTTGAAGTTGTTTTATGTGTGTGGTGGAGGTGGAGGAAACACCTAGTTAAGGTGAAGTCAAGTTTGGAGCCTATTGAGGCATTGTGAGCATTTGATAGTTTGTTGATTAGATTGCTTGGATGAATCCATTGGATGGATTGAGGGACATTGGGATTATTCCAAAGATGTAGAATGCTAAGGTGGCATAAGGATTTGGTGTGCACTCTGATAGGTTATGGAGTTGCCTTGGATCAAGGAGAGTGATCTTATGAAGATGCTTGGTTGGTGTTGTGAGAACACTTACAAATGCTTTTGACCTGAAAGAAAATAAGGCTCAATACATTCATGCATCAATATGTGTTTTAAATAGTTTTATTTAATTAATTTAGATTAATAGTTAATTTAGATTAGCAGTATTCTATTTGTAGTTGAAACTTGTAGCTTTTAAATAGATAATGAATAAACTATGTAACCATTTAAGACAAATATATTTCTATCAAGAAATGAATATTAAATACATTAAGGATTGATGGCATACCTTTAAATTTCATCATCATCATCCTCATCATCATCATCATCATCATCATCATCATCCTCGTCATCGTCGTCATCATCATCGTCATCGTCGTCGTCGTTGTCATCGTTGTCGTCATCATCAACATCATCATCATCAACATCAACATCATCTTCATCATCATCATCAGTAGCAGCATCATCGTCATCATCTTCTTCTTCTTCATGAAAATTTGTCTCAGGAACATCATCCAATAATTATCGATCGTGATCATCATCTACATCATCTTCTACTTCTTCGGTATCTTCTTCCATCGCATTATACTTTATCGGTCTTCCTCTCGGTTCATGTCTAACAACAAATGACCAACCCGGTTTATGTGAAACCTCTGAGTAAAATACCTGCTCACATTAGCTTGGAAGAACATAGGGCTCATCCCCAACTGGCTCAAACGACCTTGTATTAACCATTGTAAATCCATTATCATGTTCAATAACAGTTCTATTAGGATCATTTGGATTAAGTCGTAGCCTGTACCATTTGACAACGAAGAGTACTAATTTGAAGGAACTAAAGTCACACTCAAGTATATCATCCAAAATGCCATAGTATTGATTTTTAGACTCTTGAGGATCTAAGTCATTTCTAGATGAAATATTAGTCACTTGAAAGACTGCAGTTATTCCAGAATCACAAGTTTTCTTCGTGTCATCCAACACTTTGACGCAAAATTTTTGACCATTACAGAACATACCCTTGTGGTGTTTAACCTGCAATAATATGTGAAACATGTCAAAATTATTATATCGTGAGTTGATAAACATACGGGTGATTAATAATTTTGTACGTACCTGGAAATCTCTTAAACCATATGCTAAATCTATTTCCCTTTGCGTAACATTAGAATCTCCATTACGATGAGCTTCTTTAACCAATGAAGATACACCTTCCCATGTTAATGTGTGACTAGAATGTTGACATCTTTCAATCCATACCGTCATCCAATCAAGATTGTTTGCAATATACAAATGTAGTGCATCCCACTCTCGAGCAACTGTACAAAAAAAAAAATAGACGACTTACAACCGATTTATTTTGAAGATTAAGAAATAATTTATTACAATAACATCTTATAATTTATTACCTGTCACTTTCCTCAATCTACCTTTCCCCATCAAGTACTCCCCTTTGAATTTTTTAAAAGGGGTCGAGATCCCAAATGTGATCTACATGGATATTTGAAGCAAACTTAGGAAGATATTCAGTAATGTACACCATAGTCTGGTATACCATGTATCCCTCTACCATAGAACCCTCAGGATGTGCTCTTTGTCAAACCAAAGCCTTCAAAGATTTCAAGTGCCTCTCAACCATCCACATTGACCTAGTGTGTGCAGGTCCACAGAATTCAATCTCCTCAACTTGGTGTATGAGGTAGTGTTCTTGTGCATTGAAAAAAGTTGGAGGTAGACACTTTTGCATTTCACATAGTAAATGAGGAATTCTTCTCTTCCAATAGTTTATATCTTCTTTATGGATTTCTTTAGATGACAACCACCTACATTAAGAGATTCAAGTCACAAAAAATATATAAATACGAGACTTTACAAAATAATATACAATAGATTACATAGCAAGAAAAACAAATCGTGAATATAATAAATATATACAACAAATTGAACAGATATTACTGCTTACCTCATGTATTTTCCAAGATCATATATCACTTGTTTGATGTTATTGTTGAAGTGCTCTGGGAGAGATAGAGGTAGCACGTACTGCAGTAATTATAAACCAATCATTTCATTATTTTCTAACATAACATAATGAATAGTACACGTAGTTTATGAATATATTGTAAATACAGAAGAACATAACTTACCTTGATGAAAGTATGCCAATCATGCGTTTTGAGCCCTAGCCCAAATTCACTTTTCTTTGATATGAGATTGCTTATGTTCCCAGCAAATCCTGTGGGAAATCAAATTTTTCGTATGACTTCTTTTATGGCATCACTTTGCTGCTCCGTTAATAACCAAGGAAGGGCACTTATATTAATCTGATCTCTATTGCTATTTGAGTGAATGAAATTCTTCAGTGCATGATTGGATTCATGAATGTCATTACAAATTTTGACAATTTTTTCTTTGTCACGCCTTCCATCCAGTATTTTCCACAATGTCTCTGTTATATTCTTTCCAAGATGCATAAGATCAAACAAATGCACAATTTGTAGGTCCTCATAGTAGGGCAACCTACTAAATTGTCTGGGATAGCTTTTTAGTCCCTTTGGAAGGTTGTCAGTAGTGCCTTGACGACCTTCACGATCATCAATTACATAATTAGTAAACAAAAATCACAATAGAAATATATAAATTATAAACATAAACCATTAAGTGGAACGACATTACCTCGACGATTAATTCTATTATATTCCAACTTCCATAGGCGAGGTGTCATTCTTCGTGGCTTTGATGTAGTCTCTTCTTTCCCATTGAAAAGATATTTTTCCATACTTCGATACTTATGATTCATGTGGAGGAAGTGTCTGTACTCATCAAACACATGCTTTCCTAAACTTTTTGAATGACGAGATTTCATCTTTGGACCACAAATTGGACATGCAAATTTTCCCTTTGTTTGAAGACCTACAAGATAATGATATAATTGGATTATTAAATATGTTGATTTTTATAATTAGAATTATCATGCGCAACTTGAATTCACTATAACATACCACAAAAATGTGTTAGCCCTGGGGCATCATGTATTGTCCATACAAGTATTGCATGGAATTGAAATTGTCTTTGTCCTATTGGTCTAGACACGTCATACATAGTGACACCGTTCCATAACTCCACCAACTCGTCAATAAGAGGCTCAATATATACATTCATATCTTTAACTTGATATTTACCTACTTGAATGAACAGTAACATTACATAATTATTGTGACCATTTTACTGTAAGATTTGTAAGTACATGTAAATTAATAACTATCAAATGATAAAATACCTGGAACAATCATTGCCAACATAATGTGCTCCCTCTTTATTGACATCCACGGAGGAATGTTATTGTTGATAACAAAAATAGGCCACACCGAGCAAACAGATCTCATCTCTCCAAATGGATTGACACCATCCGCTGCCAATGAAAGCCTGAGATTACGAGGTTCTTCTTTGAAGTGTTGCCACTTTTCCTCTATGTGCATAAATGTCGAACCATCCGCAAGGATTCAAATAATGTCATCTCGACTTCTATTGCGTGCATGGTAATCCATAAATTGTGCCAAGCTAGTACACCTGAATAATTGTCGCATCCGTGGAATAATGGGGATGTAACGAAGAACCTTGTGAGGCACCTTTTTTGTTATTCGATCTGTTCGATATCTACTCGTATGACATACAGGGCATTGTGTTGCAAATTCATGTTCTTTATAATATATAATATGATCATTGGGACAAGCATGTATTGCTTGATACTCCATTCCAATATCTTTCATAATAGCAGATAATTCTCGATATGAGCGAGGTAGAATATTTGATGGTGGTAACAAAAACTCACCTATCAATCTACAGAAAAAAATATAAGTTGTTAATATAAACAATATTAGTGGTACATTATTCACCCTTTGTTAACTATAAAGACATATATGACATACCTTAACATACGTGACATTGTTATGTTAGATAAACCATTCATAACCTTCAAGTTCAACAACAACAATACAGCAGAGAGAAGATTTGTTTGGGAGTCTTTGTATAGGGGCTCGTATGCCTTCTCAAGTAGAGGTACATCGAGGCCATCATCATCATCATGATCAGATCCGCTTGGACTAAATGTGTCATGGATCAATGTATTTATACCATCATCTTCAATTGTGTTTTCTGGCGCATGATCGTCATCTTCCATGGGATCATTATCTTCACCTTGGATATTCACACCCCTATGTTCCTCCATATCATGTACTTCCCTGGGGAGATCAACCTATATAAAATTGATTAACATAAATAAACCATGATTTTCAACTCATCATCAAGTGATTTCATATGTATATAAATTGTTAAAATGATATAATGAACAACTTACCAGTGGATGATAGTCATGCCCCCCTTCAATGTGACCATTCTCCCTACAATGTCTCTTAACTATTTTGATTAGCAGTCTTCTACGGTTTAAGCCCTTACAAATTTTGCAGGGACAATAACATTTTCCATCACCTTTTCTTTTCAAGTTAGACCACAATCTAGCGATTGTCTCCCTATTTTGTTCTTCACTTATATTATCTGACATGATCGTTCTTCGCAGGAAGCAAAAATTGGGCTATGAAAACTTCGGTCTACAACTTTCAGTGACTAAGCAAAATTGTCAAAAGTACACAAATCTTCTTAGACCTAGTTAAATCCTTTAATATTTTAAAAGTCTAGTTAAAATATACATTAGATTAAAAAATATACAATTTTCATGCCTGAGCGCGCGGCTACGACTAGTGCAATGGTCTTCTTGCTTAGCTCTAGAAGCTCTCTAGCAATCAAAACATATAAGCTACAAGGCCTAACAGCAATTTCAAAACATATAAGCTACAAGGCAAGACATATTACATGACATGGCAAAAGGATTAAAATATACATTAGATTAAAATATATACAATTTTCAAACCTGAGCACGCGGCTATAACTCGTGCAATGGTCTTCTTGCTTAGCTCTAGAAGCTCTCCAGCAATCAAAACATATAAACTATTAGAATTCATTAACTTTCTGTAATTGGAAAACTCTATTTGATATTAGACCGTAAACTACTACTATTCTCTCCATAAGAACTAAGTACAAAATTCTTTCAAGTTCACATCCATGATTCCCTTTAGATTAAAATATACAGCAAAAATAAGCTAAAAGTCTAGTTAAAATATACATTAGATTAAAAAATATACAATTTTCAAACCTGAGCACGCGGCTATAACTCGTGCAATGGTCTTCTTGCTTAGCTTTAGAAGCTCTCCAACAATCAAAACATATAAGCTACAAGGCCTAATAGCAATTTCAAAACAAGGGTCATCAAAAGAACCAAAAACAATGTGTGCAAACAATACCTTGTGAAGTGGTATAGACAATTAGAAGATGCTACTATGTGCTAGGGAACTTCTTAGAACTGTTGGTATATTCTTACAACTTGTTACACCTAGGATATTCTTCTCTGTAGATGCTACTGTGTGCCATGGTCCAAACGGGCCCATAAATGTGGTTGAATAGCAATACATTCAAGTGGCAATTACACAAGGGACAGTCACTGTGAGATATCCTCATGTGTGACTGTCCTTGTCACAAATGAGGACATCTCACAGTGACTGTCCCTTGTGTAATTGCCACTTGAATGAGGTCAGTCACTGTAAAGACAACATGATAATGTACACATACAATGAGTGTACATTATCATGTTGTCTTTACAGTGGCTGCCCTCATGTTGTATATTCTTCTCTGTAGATGCTACTACGTGCTAGGGAACTTCTTAGAACTGTTGGTATATTCTTACAACTTGTTACACCTGGGATATTCTTCTATGTAGATGCTACTGTGTGTCGTGGTCCAAACGGGCCCATAAATGTGGTTGAATAGCAATACATTCAAGTGGCAATTACACAAGGGACAGTCACTGTGAGATGTCCTCATGTGTGACTGTCCTTGTCACAAATAGAAATATATAAATTAAAACCAGAGGTACAGTCATAGAACAGGGTAGGGAAATTCACCAAAAAGTAATTGAAGATGGGTTTTTGTCAAATATAGTGGTGGTGACTACCCTGATGGACATGTATATAAAATGTGGAAGCATACAAAAGGCACGCAATTTGTTTGCGGAAACAACTGAAGCAAGGCACGTGAAAGTCTCAGAATCTTGAATCCAAGTCAGTGAAAGCTTTGAAAACCAAATGCATCCTATTAAGTATTGTGGGGAAGCATTCTAAATAACCAAAGCCGCTAACAATAAATTCAACACAGATATGTCCTCATTTCTGGGTATTTTAGCTCTCTAACAGCTGAATACCAGATTAAATAATAATGACAAAAGAAAAATAAAACCAACGTACTCAGAAATTGTAGCTGTGATTTTGCGGAGGGAATCTCTCTCGGCACTGTTGAAAACACAAATGACAACCCGCTTGATTTTGCGGAGGGAATCTCTCTCGGTGCTGTTCAAAACACAAATGACAACCCGCTTTGTTCAAAACACAAATGATAACCCGCTTGATTTCGCGGAGGGAATCTCTCTCGGCGCTGTTGAAAACACAAATGACAACGTTACTTTTTTTTTTTGCACTTATATCCCGACCAACATAAGGTCCATTTGTAATACAACATGATAATGTACACTTACAGTGAGTGTACATTATCATGTTGTCCTTAGAGTGACTATCCTCATTTGTTGAAGAAGAAAAGCATTAATGTGGCTGAATAGCAATACATTCAAGTGGCAATTACACAAGGGACAGTCACTATGAGATGTCCTCATTTGTGACTGTCCTTACAGTGAGTGTACATTATCATGGTGTCTTTAGAGTGACTGTCCTCATTTGTTGAAGAAGAAAAGCATTAATGTGGTTCAATAGCAATACATTCAAGTGGCAATTACACAAGGGACAATCACTGTGAGATGTCCTCATGTGTGACTGTCCTTGTCACAAATGAGGACATCTCACAATGACTGTCCCTTGTGTAATTCAAGTGGCAATTACACAAGGGACAGTCACTGTGAGATGTCCTCATTTGTGACTGTCCTTACAATGAGTGTACATTATCATGTTGTCTTTAGAGTGACTGTCCTCATTTGTTGAAGAAGAAAAGCATTAATGTGGTTCAATAGCAATACATTCAAGTGGCAATTACACAAGGGACAATGTCATGAGCCGTGACATATTGAACTTAGTATAATAATAAAATGATTAGATGATATATAATAATCTATTATTAACGGTATATAACAATAATATATAATTATTATCAAAAGATAATAATAATATATAGTTAGCATAATAAGTAATATGTTAATTAAATAATATTAAAATATTAATAAATAATATAATTATGATTATAATTATAATATAAATTAATAATAAATAATTATTAATAAATTATATATATTATATTATAATAATATATTAAGTAATAATATTAAATCAATTATTGATATAATAATTTTAATATATAAATAATATTAATAAACCTCTCAATATAAAACAATATGTTATCACTATAATAATATTTATTATAATATTATTAATATTACTAACATCATTAATTATAATATTTAATAATAACAATAACATTAATAATAATAATAATAATAACGTTTAAAGCAATATCGAATATCTGTAATCGATATACATCTACATTAAACATCTGCATTATCTATCACGATGAGGAATGAAGAAGTGATACAACAATCACTAGTCATTACACATCAATACCATGAGAGGATGATTAATGAACCAAATACTATGAAGTCAAGATCAACATGATATGAATAAGGGATAGGTCGCTATGTGTTTCAGAAGATGTATTGATAAGCAAGAAGGATAACCATTCATATATTATAAATAATCATTAATTGCACAAGTTTAGACAATGACATATCCGATAAAGCAATATCAAACATGAAGACCTGCTAGCAAATATGCACCATCACTTCCTATGTTATCATGACAATAACATAAACTAGATTGAATTCTACTATCTATATCAATAGACACCACATAGGAGGATATCGACTAAAGGATTGAAAGATTATCGATTGTCTAAGATAAACCACATCTTGTAGAAACACAAAAGCATCAGTGATTATATCACAAGCTATTGATGAATGAGGCATCAGTCATGGATAATAAGTACAATGTATCCTTAAGTATTAACAGGAATGGAAGTCAATTTAATGAAGATCAAACTCCATTACCAGCAATCAACCAATAAATGGACAATTATCAGAAAATGATATCGACTTATATCAGAGTAGAAAGATTGGATATAATCATAACAATATGGGATAAGGCAAGAGTTAATATCAATTGACTAAATACTAATGATAGTTAGACCAAACTAATACAAACACAATGGATGTTAACTACTGGTTGCACTACCAATTAGGGAAGATTACCTTCATAAAAAGATTTGATATTGAGTCAATCTGGGAGTTATCTATGATCAGAAAATAATGAAATAATATTATGTGAACTGTCGGATTATGGAAAGGTGTGATTAACAAAGGGACATCGAGGAAGAAACAAGACACGTCTCATTCATAGCATCTCTTCATTTGTTAAAGACAATATAAGAATGCATTCTCGTCAGTCACTCAAGGCATCATTAGAACTTTATTTACTTATCCATATTTGGATATACTCAATAGAGCATCTACCTTTGGCAGTTTGGTTTCAAGTTTATCATTGCAGATCAGAGACAACACCATGATTGCACAGATAGAAAGGATAGTCAGAAACAGCATCAATATTTGAAGTTGCAAGCATATAATTCAGAATCTGAAATAGCAACATATCACTCATAGCGATATTACACATTTTCATAATTACATCATCATATCAGACACAGTAAATACATTGCTGTAAGCAATACTTATTGATTGTATATCGATATTGTTTATATCAGACATAGCATCATTATACTATCACTATAAGTGATAGGAAACATCATATTCATAGCATATTTCATATCATTATATCCGACAGTGCTATTAAACATATTGGTATCAATATCATCTTGCACACATATTGTGATTGAATCTGAAATAGCGGTTGATATCTTAAGTAACCTCCATTACTTAGTTTAATTGTAAGTATCTGATAGAGTAAATCTGAGAAGTGGAGTAATTGTTCCTGTTTTCCAAGTTAGCCAAAAAGGGGACATTACAGACAATCACTGTGAGATGTCCTCATGTGTGACTGTCCTTGTCACAAATGAGGACATCTCACAATGACTATCCCTTGTGTAATTCAAGCGGCAATTACACAAGGGACAGTCACTGTGAGATGTCCTCATTTGTGACTGTCCTTACAGTGAGTGTACATTATCATGTTGTCTTTAGAGTGACTGTCCTCATTTGTTGAAGAAGAAAAGCATTAATGTGGTTCAATAGCAATACATTCAAGTGGCAATTACACAAGGGACAATCGATCACTGTGAGATGTCCTCATGTGTGACCTTTGTGAAGGCAAGTGCCAATTTGTACCCAAGTTACCAATATTGTGGCAAAAGTGGGAATGAAGCATTTAGGGGTCAAATTGGGCAAAGAAGTGTAGAAGTGGCCTATGTGAGGTCTAAATAGCCTAACTAAGTCATGGTTAGGGTCTTATGGTGTTTGAACAATAAGTTTTGAACCAAAATCCCAAAGGTTGTAACAAGTTGTCAATGTTGTCATTCACAACATTGACAACATTTGTGCAAGGGAGCATTTTCGAGTAAGATGGTTATGTAACTATATGAAACCATTGAATTAGGCATCAAATCAACTATAAGAGGCCTCCATCGATCTATGCAAAAGGTTGGGGGGAAAAACATTTGGAATTAAGAAGATTTGTAGAGTAACACGGTTTTAGTGAATTCTTGAGTTTTTTTGTTTCTTTGTTTTCAGTTGATTAATGGATTAGATAGCTCACAGTGTCTATTGGAAAAGTTAGTACAAGTTGTTTTTTTATTCTGTGTTGTGTTTTTTTTGAGTTTTGAAGCATTCCAACTAGTTTGTTAATTCTTTTGTTAAGTACCCTATCATTGGTTTGAACCAGGCAGGTTGAACAAATGGAGTCTTAGCTCATCATTCCATTGTCAATATTGTACGGGCTCTTGGAATGGGTGAGGAGACTCCATGTACTATATGTTTGGAAGGAGGGGCCCTGGGAAGCTCATTTTCTATGTTTGCAATGATGTCCTAGGTGAGTCAGTTGAGCACAGTTAGGGATGACAAATCATTACAAGAAGATTACAACAAGTTGAATGCATTGGTTGCTTCAACTAAAATCTCATGGAGAGGTAGACGCACATCTAAAGAAGCCCCAAGTCAAATTAGAAGATTGGGTGAGTTTCTTTGGCGGCTAAGAAAACAAACTCTTAGTCAGACTGTCCAAGTTGTGTCAAAATACTTGTTTTCAGGCATGGCTGTAGTAGTTGGTGTACAAAAAATCTAGGAGGAGAAGACCTTAGATATCTTGGAGTTCTCAATAAAGGGCATCTGAATCCTAAGCCCTTTAGGTGGCTTAATATAAACAAAAAGGCTTGACAAAGGCCTAATTGCTAGCAGCCTATTTTTGGGTGCAATTGGCATGGTTTGATGAACCGGATTGAAGTACTGATGAAAAGTATAGGTGAAGGAGTAATATTGAAACCAATAGAGGTCCTAGTGGCCAGCCTCTCCATGGAGTAAAGTTCTAGTTGAATGTGTTTCAATTTGTGAAGACAAGACTAGGAGTGTCCTAGTAGCTAGATTGGTATTGAGCAGAGTTCGTTGTATTTCTTGTTGGTGTGCACTAGTTGAAGGAGTGGGATCTTGGGTAGAGATACCTAAAGAGTGTAGGGATAGTTAAGTACCCTATCAAGTCAAAACATTGGCCTAAAGAGACCCTAGTGAAGGATAGGGAGTGAGCAAGACAAAGTGTTACATCAATTAACAAGATCATTTTTTGGTAATTGTGTACATTATCATGTTGTCTTTACAGTGACTGTCCTCATTTGTTGAAGAAGAAAAGCATTAATGTGGTTCAATAGCAATACATTCAAGTGGAAATTACACAAGGGAATATCACTATGAGATGTCCTAAGTGTGACTGTCCTTGTCACAAATGAGGACATCTCACAGTGACTGTCCCTTGTGTAATTGCCACTTGAATGAGGACAGTCACTGTAAAGACAACATGATAATGTACACAAGTATCGTGAAGGTAGTCGCAAGTTAGGGCTATTTCATTGCATACCTGAAACAATGAAGACGTTACAGTCCACAAAATGTTTGTGCTTGAAAGATGAACAAATAAAATTAAACTTCTAAATAACCAAAGCCGCTAACAATAAATTCAACACAGATATGTCCTCGTTTCTGGGTATTTTAGCTCTCTAACAGCTGAATACCAGATTACATAATAATGACAAAAGAAAAATAAACCCAATGTACTCAGAAATTGTAGCTGTGATTTCGCGGAGGGAATCTCTCTCGGCGCTGTTGAAAACACAAATGACAACGTTCTTGTTTTTTTTGCCCTTATATCCCGATGTGATTTCGCGGAGGGTTACGGCGCTGTTGAAAACACAAATGACAACGTTCTTGTTTTTTTTTGCCCTTATATCCTGATGTGATTTCACAGAGGGTTACGACGCTGTTGAAAACACAAATGACAACGTTCCTTTTTTTTTTGTCCTTATATCCCGACAACGTTGCAATGGCGACGTTGCCAAATGTATTGTCATCGCAATTGCGACGGTGTCGGGCTATATTTGAAAAAAAAAAGCCAAAACCGCATGACATTTGCCTGTCGTCGCAAATTGCCGTCGCAATTTCACCCCAAATGTATTAGTGACTATAGATTCAATTATTTTTCTTGTTAAACATTTTTTGAAAATATATCTTTGAAACTTTCAAGGGCTTGGTATTTCCTCTATTTTCTTCCCAAGGGTTGTGAAGCATTTGCTTCTTCGTGATCTTTTGGTAATTGATCTGGTGGTATATTTAAGACTTGCTTTGGAACTCTGTTTTCTTTTAAGAAGATAAAGCATACAATTTAGGCATTGTTGAGGTTTTGGTTTTTACAATTAGAGCCACACATCTGTATATAGAAAATAATTTTTTACCTTTTGTAATTAGTTAGCAAAGATGACCCAATTTTTTTAATCATTTCAGATACATTATTTTATGCAAATGAAGAGTATCACATTGCAGTAGTGAATGTTCAATAATGATCTATATTATGGAACACTTATCATTGCATGTACATTATTTTATTACTATTACATTAATTGTATATACATGTATTTTAGAGTTCATGGTTACATGTTTCACATTTAGGTGCATTCATTATCATTATACACCAAAGGAGGCAGCGATTCTCTAGAAAGTCACAGTTTGTTCTTTAGTTGAACCAAATGATTAGCAATAAATTATTTTCTTTACAAACATTTGTTATCATTCATTTCCAGAGTATTGTTGTTGCTAAAAAGGCATGTATACACTATTACTGATTTTTTAATTTCCCAGTGCAGCTTGTTAATGTCTTGTTGGCTAATTGGAGTATAGATTTCAGGCAAACAACTCATGAAAATTCTTTGTAATGATATTGCAAATTTCTGATAGAAATCGGTGAGGGTCATTTCAAACCAATAAATTATACTTTCAAGATAAAATAGAATTACTTAGAAGACTCACAAGAGCTTTTTGCAAGACTCAAGTGAGACAATTTTTAATAGGAGTCAACAAAGCATTGATAAGTTCATAGTAGATTCTTGGCACAAGAGTTGTGTAAACTCGAGACTTTTTGCTAAACTCATGAGTAAGACTGATTTGTTGAGCATTGGCCAAGTTTCCATTCATTGCTCAATGATTTTTTTAGTGCATTATTTCAAATATTGTATTTTTGGGCAGGCGTAACACTCCCTCTTCTTACCTAGTACCTTGGCAAATTGGTCATCATGGGAGGGCCACTCCCTTTGGCATCACTCATGTTGGTGCCTTATTATACTATAGCTCTTCTGTCACGTAAGGTCTGCAACATGAGAATGCATGTCAACCATTCATTCATCATATTCTTTTACTTTACTCTTCCCCTGAGCAATCATCAACAAATATCTTCTACATACGGTCAGTATAAGATGGCATCACATGTGGCAAAAATGACACATAATTATTTTGTAAGAATTTTGCAAAAATCTTTTAAGAGTTTTGGAACATCCTTTAAGATAGCAACCACAAAGAAATACAACTAAAGTATATAGCTTAATCCACTTATGAAACATTGCTAGGTTGATTAATGTTGCACTATAAAATCTGTTACTCTATATTATGTTTCTTTCTCTAGTTCCACTTCAATTGTTATTATTTCTTTCTACTAAGCTTTGATCAACTCATAAATGTCATCAACATGAACTTTGATGCTTTGTGTCCTTGTTTATTTAGCCCTTCCACGCGTAGATAGCATTTTAATAAATATTTTTAAATTGATCCAAGCTTAATTATAATAAGTCCTTAATGTCTATAAGGTTAAAGATAGTCTATGGGACATACTGCCTTATTAAGTGAATTTTTGCATCTCGGTCTTTTTTCTTTTGAACTTGATGATGGGTGCCCTCAGCTACTCAACTATCCCCTCACTAAATAAATCAACCCACCCACTAGTTAGTTGTCAAGATATAAAAAACTTAACCCACTATCTGTTAAGGCATCACACTCTAAAATGAACTATTTTTGTTTCCACTTTTTAGGAAGTGCAAATATGTCACACCATTTCTTTTCACGCTTCTTTTGGTTTTTTCCAACACCTAGTTTTACAACAAAGTTGTTGAGAGTTTGTTTTGAACTGAGCAATAACAATTTCAGCTCTCTAAGAGATATTGGCCCCTATGTACACTTTTTGATGACGATTATGAGTGGGATTAAACTCTTCAATATAATACTTTTTCTTTCTCCTTAGTGCTTTATCCCAAGAACACTTGTGGAACTTATCCATAACAAAAGTATTTATCTCTTTACTATGTGTGGGTACATGTTCAAGTAAATATCCCATATATTAAACCATTTGTTGTTTTATCACATCCAAGTCTCGCTATAGCAATTTCTTCAATAGGAGTAGCCCCAAATTCACTCAACATGATATCATAAGGGACTGAGCTTTTAATTTTGAAATTGTTTGCAATCAAGCATTTTTAAATTTTCTCAATTTTCTTCTATTGTATGTCAAAGGTATTGTTGGCCCATAATTCACAATCATATAGTATAATTAGAAGCACTAAAATCTCAAAAAGAGTTTGGGTAGTATTTTAATCCTACAACTCTATCTCTTTGCATCTATTTTGAAAAGCACAAAACACCTTCCAACCTCCCAAAGTTTTCTTCTTTTAACAACCTTCCTAATTTAAATTCTTGTTGAAGTCAATTCAGAGGTATTTATAATCTACTACTTCTTCAAGATTATTGTCTTCAAAGTAAAACTTATGTTGGTTATGTCTTCTTTTGTTAGAGAAAGCCATCACTTTCATCTTGCTAATATTGACTGCATCTATATTATTCTACAAAAATGCTCCAAGGGAAAGTAAGTGATCTTACAAGCCAAGAGAAGATTTAGAAATCAAAATAAGGTCATCCCCGTACAAAAGAATCCTAATAACAAACTCACCAAAACAAACACCATCACCACCTTGTAAGTTTAATCATTCTTCAATTTTGTCAATGTATAAATCAAAAAGGGTAGAGAACAGTGGGCACCCTTGCTTGACCCCTATATCACTCCTGAAAATTTTAGAGATGCTTGCTAAAATTAGATTTTGACTTTAACCTCCTCATACCTCCTATGAATAACAGATCTAAGATGTATGAATAGCTTGTCTCTAGGGACCAGGTCAAAAGCTTCTTTAAGATCTACAAAGCAACAAAAAATTTCCTCATTTTTCTCTCAATTTTTTTCAATGATGTGCTTCAAAGATATATCGTGACCAATTGTGAAATACTTAGGTCTGGAACCTACTTTCCCTTTAGCACATTTATGTCTTTCTTTCACCCACTTTCTAATTCTACTTTCTAACATACTTCGCAATAACTTTGCAAATAAAGGATTTATCATAATGGTCCTATAATTGGAGGGATTATTGATGACACCACTCTTGAAAAGAGGAATTGCAAGGCTAGTTGTCCAATCTAAATGGAAGCTATGATGAATGGTTTTAATGATTTGTACAAGACTAAAAATTTTATAGGACTAAGAAAACATATCTTTAATTTATCTTGAGACTCTCCTTGATGTTAGATCTCCTACTATTAATTTCGACTAGGAAGCTAGTCATTTGATTAATCCTATAATCTTCAAATAATTGGTGCATGTTGTCTCTACTATTTAGTCTTACCAAATCACAAGACATAAAACCCATGATATAAATCAAAATATTTATTTTCCACTCCAATGAATATCACACCAACTATTAAAAAGGTTAATATAAAATATATGATGATATCATGCCAATAAAAAGATAGTCATAAAGTTGAACAATATTTAATTACTAACTACTTGCTTCATATTTTATATTTTCTAATATAGCCTCCTATATGGATGACTCATTTAATGACATCAAATCCTAATGTAATTATTATTCATCAAATATTAAGTTTTTTTCATAGCTATAAAACAAATTCTGGCCAAAATAAGCTCATTCATTACAAATCAATAGATCATCCAACAATAATTTTATAGTGAAATTAATGAGTACCTTGAAAAATTTCTTAATGGAAGACTTCCCAATTTTTCTTTGTTGATTTCTAATTGCTAATTTTGAATGTATCCATCCAAATAATGGAGTTGGGGTTTCATCCAATCCATCTCTCCCAAAGGTTTGTATCTCAAGCTAAGGAATGAACATGTTTAGCATATCGCAAGAAAAGGGTTTCATAAAACATATTCCAAAATGTCCAATGGCTCCCTTATTCCTCCTTTTAAAGTATTTCCTCGAGCTTTCTCAAGAGAATATAATTTAAATCCATTTTAATAATAAAATTCTATAAAGGATGAACATTCTTAGGGCCACACCAAGGTTGTCCAAGACACTATAGACCCAACCGTTTGTCTGGATGATGACATTGGAAGAGATCTGGCAGAAAATGAAGAGTTTTTTTTTCTAAGATGGGCCTAATCGGGAGATTTAAGAGCTTTTTGCCAAGTCTCAATGAGTTACACAAATGGATCTTATTTTTGAAGTCCTGTCTCAGAGGGGGATGTAAAAATATGTCTAGGGGCCTGGGGGATTTTTTGTGGTTGTTTTTCTATTATGTACAAGATAAAAATAAAGTTTTGTGTGAGTACGGATAGAGTTGGGAGGACAAGTTCATATTGATGCTAAAACCTTGGTACCTAGATTTCAATCCAGCTACTTAATCTTTTGACAAAATTCCACTTTGGGTAAGAATCCCTAACCTACCATTTCCATATCAGGGATGCCTTACATAAATTTATAGGTATAGATGAGGGCTTTATAGTTTTCCTTTATGCTCCATATGCTCAAATTCTAGTTAAGGTGGACATACAACAATCTTTTTCAATGAGGATTTGTTTATAATCTGCAAATGACATTTGGCTATAACCTGTTGATTATAAATAATGTATTTCTTTTAGATGTAGGTGATGTTTTCAGAGAGGTCATGTGGTTGCAAATTATGTCGAAAGGAAAATCCAAATATAGGAAACTTGGTGGAAGGAGGTAAATCCTCATCTCTATTTGGTGGAAAAAGAATAAACAAAAGCACCAAAGGTTGTTAAAGAAAAGGGAGTTGAGAAAAGATAGTTAGGCATGGAGCATGAAGTCTCAAATGCCATGAAAGAGGCTAAGGCATAGATGGATAACAAGTATAATGTTATTAGCAGTTTAGTGGGAAAGAAAGATGTTCGTCGGATTTTTTTACAAAGCCTAAATTAGGGGGTGAGTTGTGTTACAAATTATAGGGTTTTTAGAGGTAATACAACATTGTAAAAAGGTAGTCGTGAGTCTATATGCAACCATGGTGGCACATGAAAGGATTTGGGAGAGTGTTCTCGCTATTTAGTTGGGGATGTGATGACTTATTTTGATGATTCAATGGTGCAACATAAGGAAGCTGCAAAGATAGAGGGATGTCGGTAGGTAGTTTAGGGTAAGAATGATAAAAAGGCAAAGAAGGAAGGAATATTTGATATGCACCTATGTTCATGGACTAAAATTGGAGCAAATAGAAATACTTAATTGTATGACCTAGTAATAGGTTTTGCACTTGAGTGCCTTGTTTGCAGAAGTGACTCCCTATTTGTAGCCACTCCTTGTTCGGGTCAAGCTTAAAATCCCAATTTAATAATAAAATTTTCCCATTACCAATTAAAGAAAAAACAAACTTCTAGAAAGTGCATTTTTAGTAAAGCGTGACCTAATTATAAATTTCTCATTGGCAAGGTGGTGCTATTTTTTATAGGTTGTATAAGCTCATTCTTATTTATCTTGAGGATAATATGTTGGTCAATATTCACCATATCTTTTAATACATTTTTCAATTGCATCTCATCATGCATTCTATACTCAAATTTATGTAAAGGACCATTTCTATTTTTTCTAAATCATATTTTAGACATACAATCTCATATTAAGTTTTAGTTTATTTTTTAAATTTTATCTCCTCAATTTTTGCACACTCTTTTATAGTAAGGATGAAATCTCACAAGTGGAAGATATTTTCTCTAGCTACTCAGATTGTCCTAACCTACAAATTTTACATCCTTTTATTATAATTATCTTCTTTATTTTTACTTTGATACACTTGCACACTTATTTTTTCATGCATATGACAACAAGAGGAAAAAATAAACGAGAAAGATGCATACTTTAGCTTTTCACCTGTATATTTTATGCCCTTATATGTGAACATCTTTGATTCATGAATATAGAATTTATTTTTTTTGTTTTAGCATTCTCACTAACCCTAATCTTGAAATAAGCACTTCTATATGCAACAATTCTTTTTTAGCAAGCTATATGAGTGCACTCCTAATATTTTTGTATACTGTATAAAACATTGCAAATGATTTCTTTTTCCTTGCATGAGATTTCACAAAAAGCATCAAAGGACAAATTGACTCAATTGAGTCATAAATCTTTCAATTAGCCACTGCATATGATTTAAGGAAAGATAAGGACGAATCCATCAGAGTGCAAATGGAACAACTTCATGAAAAATTATATTTTTTGCAAAAGAAAAGAAATCAAATTAAGAAATAATTTTGTATGTTAAAAGGAATGGTAGATTTGAGGATGGTTTCTCTGTCCAAAATTTTGGGAGAAGATGAGAAAATTGAGTTGAAAATGAAGGTTTTGGACAATATTGATATTGTTGAGGATTTTATACTTACAGTTTTAATGTAAAAATAGGATTCCCACCTCAGTAAAGGCTACTTGGGATAACACTCTTGTTGAGCTCAAGGTAAACTATAAGAGTATCTTACCTTCCAAGAAGGCATAAATAAGATAGTTTGTGGTTATACAATTTTGTTGTTTTAGGTATATAGTTAAAGATTTTATATATAGTATCTATTAAGGGATCTTCATCTAAGGGGGAGAATTTTGAGTCAATGTGCATGGTTAGGAAGAGTATGCATAGTATTAACAAAAATTCCCTTTATCATTGCTATCAAAGAGGGAGAGATAGTATACAGATTCTATGTGGGAGAGACATTGGATAGGTGAGGTATATATTAGTGAAAGGGGGAGATATTTTGTGTTTCACACACAATCTCTCCCCCTTTCACCAATATCTACTAATATGCACCAGTATTTGATGATTAGTTACTTTAGTAAATGACTAATGAAATATTTTTAATGGTGATATTGCTATCAGGAATCAATTGTGTAGTTTTTTTAAGTCAAACTCATTTACCCATGTTTCATGACTATTGGTTCACAAGAACCCATATCTTATGAGAATGAATATAACACTTAACACTCATTGCATCTAGGTTATGCTCACAGAGGTGAAGCACTAAGACTTTCTGAGGGGTTACCCATCCTAGTACTACTCTAGTTCAAGTGCACTTAACTACAAAGTTTCCTCCATGATAAGTCCACTTTTCTTGCACCCCCATTTGTAAAACCTTCAACAAGTTTTGTACCTTATGAAATATTCATTAGAAATCCCCTTAAGCTCATCAATTGATAAGTAGGAGATATTTTTTACAAGTCAAATTGTGATATTGCTATCAATATTCAACTATGTAGTTTTTGAGTCAAACTCATTGATCCATGTTTCATGAGTATCTCTCATGGGAATGAATGGAAAACTTATCACTCATTGCATCTAGGTGATTCTCGTAGAGGTGAAGCACTGGGACTTTCTGAGAGGTTACCTATCCCAATACTACTCTAGCTCAAGCATGCTTAACCATAGAGTTTCCTCCCAGGTTAAGCCCACTTTTCTTGCAACCCCATTTGCAAAACCTTCAACAAGTGGTGTGCCTTATAAACCATTCATTATAAATCCCCTTAATATCATCAATTGATAAGTAGGATATATTATCCACATCAAGTCAAATTGTGATATTGCTATTAGGATTGAACTATGTACTTTTTTTAGTCAAACACATTGACTGGAGTGGTTCATAAGAACCCATTGACGACAATTGAAAATGACATGCAAATAACTATGAAATCCTAATCAAGCCCAACCATAAGCAAATAAATCATAAGCATTCAATCATCATCCAAGAGAACACTACTTCATGAAAACACAAGAAACATGCTAGATAAACATCAAATAAAACTAAATTCCTTCACAAAATGCTTGATTCTCTTTCCCTCCTATCAACCAAGATCTTGTTATGGATGAGATGTGGGTGATCTTAGATTTGTTAGCACAAATCACAAGAGGTTGTGGTAAATGGAGATGGTTAATTGATAAATTAAATGATCATCCAAGTGATAGTATGAGGTTGATATCATAATAGAATAAGATAGAAAATAGATGTGATTGCATGATATGATAGCACATGATAAGATCAGAATGAGGAGAAAACATCTTTTATAGAATCCTCATGATAGCCAATAATTGAGATTAAGAGGCAATAGGAGATTTCATAAGATCCCAGGTTAGGTAGAGTTTTAAAATAAGTGGATGGGATTAAGATGCAATAAGAAAATGAATGGCTAGGATTAAAGGTTAGGTAAGTTGTGTTGAATTTTCAAGGTTCATTGAACTTAGACACAAGCTAAGTGGGAAAGGGTCAAATGAAGAGACAATTGACAAGCGACATGTTGAGAAAATTCAAGAGTTAATCCAAGTGAATGCATGTGATTGGCTTAAATGGAAGAAAAAGAATTATAAATTTATTAAATAAACAAAGGTGTTTATTTGATAAATAGAGGAAATAGGCTATGATAAAGACTTAGTTAAATAAATAATATTTTATTTTATTTTTAGAAGGAAAAAGCTAATGACTTATTTAAACAAATAATAATATTTATTTAAATAATAGATGAAGAGGCTAACAAATTAATCAAATAAATAATAATGCATATTTAATTAATAGAATAATTTTGTTGATTTCATGAAGACATTTTTAGGTGTCTACATTTTTTCCCTCTTTTAAATAATGCACCATGTCTCATCATTTCAAAGAAAATTGTATGCTTACTGATAGATTTCCTAGTTTGACTAGGTAAAGATTGATAGAATATGCCCTCTTGAGAGATTGTGCAAGCTATCATAAGGAAAATATCTTGATAGATCATAGGGAATATTTGATTTGATGATGCCACCAAATTGATAAAGATATATGAAATTGTAAGATACTACACTGAGCAAATGATAAGTTGGACATTTGATAAGTGTAACTGACCAATTGATGGAAATGATTGAGATAACCAGATGGAATGACTACAAAGTGTAACTAACCAATTGATGGAAATGATCATGATATCTAGATTGATCAAGATGATTGGGCTAGTTGATATCCAATGGAGCTGATAGGGCTAGTTGATAGTCAAAACAAGGAATGCAAACCAGTTGATGATTGATAGCATTCATTAAAGATGATGTAAAAATATATAAAGTAGTTGGGGATAGGATAGAGTGATCATAAGATATTTTAGGGTATGATATGAGGGTTTATGTAAGGTTCTAAAAGACTTAGGAAAGGTTGGAAATGATTAGGGTTGTTTCAGGCCAATATGAGCGATATGAATAAGGGGAACAAGTAAAACTAGTTATGGGCTTAGTTTCAAAGGATGCCACCAGTAGGGTAGGATGAGGAAATGATTTTTAAGGTTTTGATGTGGTTTTAGAGTGGGTAGGAAGGTTTTGATGATGTTTAGGAACAACTTGAAGAGCTACAATAGGGCTCGAATAAGATTTGAAGGTCATAATAGGTCAATTCTATTGAGGGGACATGTAAATGGATATATAGGATAATGGGATTAGGATGAAGGTAACTAGAATGATGTAGGGAAAAAATTAAAAGGTTCAGGGAAGGTTTAGATGATTTAGGGTCAGAGATATTTGGTTTAGGGCTGATAGGTCTGAGGCCCATATTTGATCACAACTGATAAAATTGATTGCTATGATTGTAGGATGATGCCCTAGTATTTATGTCAATTGATAAGATGATTAATGTGATATTGATAGGATCGACATGTATCAACTAGGAGATGGTGATCATAAAAAATCAATAAATAATGGATATATGATAGAAGGTGATAGATGCAAAGTAATGAGAATGAAGCAAGGAGGATAAGTGATAAGATTCTTGTATTTTTAGGTAATATATCATTATTGAGCTTATTATCTTAAAAGAAATAACTCATATCGATAGTGGAAAGATCCAAATGAATTAACATTACAAATTTTTTGAGGAAGCCACATCAAACAGTAAAGTGATGCCCCAATTCACATGTGATCCATACATCCTTGATGACTCTTAAACGGTAATGTCTAAGACAAATGAGCATGTTACTAAGGAACAATCCACAAGTAGAAAATAAGTGAACATGCACCATCATTGTCTCTCTAGTCAAAGACATCTTGAGGAAACTTAACGACATGTCACCAAAGATTAAAAAAAAACAAAAAACAATCAAAGATATCAAACAAACAACCATCATGCTTTCATGTATAAATTATTCTTGTCATAGTTGATATGATTGGTCTGATAGGTTGATGAATGATTGAGATGCTTGATTTTAGGAAGGATTCATCTTGTATAAGACAACTGATAGATCATGATAGTTTCTAATGAAGACATGAGATAGTTTGACAAAGATTAATGATTGCATGACTACAAGGTAGTGCGGTAGATTTTCAATTGATCCTAATTTTGTTAAATGCACAATTATAATTAGTTGTGCTCAAAATATTTGCGCTTTCAAGGAAATTTATTGCATATTTTTAGATTTTATAATTTTTTAGATTTTTTATTATATTTGATATTTTGGATTTTATATAATAGTTGATTTTTTGGGAAATTTTTCAAGATTTTTGTATTTTTAGAATGTGTTTATTGATCATTGATTCTCAAGAAAGATCATATTTGTTTACCCCTAATATCTAGCAAGGCATAGGGAATTGTGAGTGGATGAAGGAATAGATGGGATAAAATGGATAGGTAAATGATGGAGGAAGCATGTGTGATACTCAAGGACTCTTGTTATAGTTACCCAAGATAGGGATTGGATATGGTAATGCACGCTAGTGAAATGGTGCATTTGAATAACATGTAGGTTAATGGCATGTGGTCCAAATGAATTAACATGTAAATATTACTATAACTGATAGTAATGATTGGAGATTTTTTAACTGATGGCGATGATGATGAAGACCAACCAAGATCAGAAGAATACAAGATGGTAGAAAGGTTAGATCAGTTATTGTTGTATACACCTAAAAATGGTCATCTAGACTATTAGCCCCTTTGCTAGCATTTTTGCTAAAATTATCAATTGCTTTTTCTTGATCAAATCCTAGTTCTATCATTTATTCAATTATTTTCTATGGGCTAACCATTTTATCCTAAAGTCTTTATTTAATTAAAAGGAGTTTCCTCCTCTTTTAATTAAATAAAAAGCCCCCCCACTTTTCCACTTATCCTAAGTTGCACAAATAAAACATTATTATTATTTTATAAAAAGGGAAAAAGCACCTTTTGTCTCATATGGACACAAAAGTCAACTCTTATTTTCTCATTGGAGGATACTTGTGCACATGGATTGCTCCTCTTTGATGCTCCACCATTGATTAAATCTTTTGCCTCTTAATCTCCATGGTCCATTCTTTCTCATTTCCTATAAAAGGAGAGCTCTCTTCTTCATTCTAGATCCCCAACTTTTTATGTTAATGTTATGCTGTAGGTTTTCTAGGTCATTTTGGAGCTTTTTAAAGATTTGAAACATTCTTGGCTTTTGCATCTACATGTTATCATAGTTTCATTTCTTGCATTATCATGGCATTCATAGCTTCATACTTAGCTTAGTTTCCTTTATGCTTTAGATTAATTCATCTAGCTTAACTAGGAGGCTTTGTAATACTTGTTCTTTCATTTCCATAGTTTAGCTTGCATATTCATCTTAATCTAGCTTCCATTGCATTTCATTTGATTCTTGAGGATATTGGCATTCTTGCCCTTGTCTTCATTTGAATCTCCCATTGCATGGTTTACTAGCAAGGTTATTGGCTTAATAGCTCTAGCTGAGAGCATTCTTAAACACCCTTGCACTCCATGCCTAGGGAGCTCTAAATCGATTTCTCAAGGTTTCCAATCCATGGATTCTCTTGGAAGCAATGATTTAGAGAAGTGCAGTATTTAGTGTGTACATTTTTGGCACCCACTGTGGGGCACAACATTAGCGTTTTGTCCTTTATTTTCTGCATTTTCATCATTTTTTAGCTTATTTTCGGTCTATGGTTTTTTGTCTCAGAGTGTCGTATGACATTTTTCTAGTGTCGTGCGACAATTTCTTGTATAGCAGGGTGACACTTTACCAGTTAAAAGTGTCGTACTGTTTGACAGAAAGTGTCACACTGTTTAGTATAAATTGTCGCCTGCAGGTCAGCAAACTATCGCATGGAGATAAACTGTCGCCCTTGTATACAGAGAAGTGTCGTATGACATTTATGGTGATTGTACTATCACTTGTACCTGGCAGTGAGTTGAGTTTTGGGTTTTCTATTTTTTTTTAAAAATTTAGCATTTTCAGAATCTGTGCCTCTGGAAAATTGGCACCCATTTTTTTAGAAATTTTCACATACGGTATCGAAAATTTAAGTGTGATATATCGTTGGAAAGGTCTTTTCAAGCCTAATTCAACTATGTTGATTTCATTTTCAAATTGTTCCATTTGATCAACTATTTTCCTTGCAGATTATCTAATTTTTGATGTGCTAACCATTTTGGGGCTAACAAGTTGTGCTTGTAGGTGCTCTCATTGCTTGAAATATTTTGCCAAAAGAACGCATGTCAAAGCTTCAAATGCACAAGGGCTACTAATGGTTTTTGTAGGGCTGCCCAAAGCATAAAAACCCAATCAAGTGCTTGTTGTTTATTTCATTTTCAAGTCTGGCAATTACTAGTTGTTTCATTTCATAGGAACATAATATCTTGTTGTAGGGATTCTTGGGTGGTAGGAGAAGTATGCTCTTCACCCTTGTGGTGAACCAAAAAATCTTGACTCATCTTTGGATTTTGAAAGCAAGAGGGTAATTGAACATTTGCTTGGAGTATTTGGGAGAAAGCTTTGGGATAAGGGAGTATGCTCTTCACCCTTGTGGTGAAACAAAATCTTTAAATCTCATAAGTTGATATATTCTTTGTTTAGATCTTTAGAATCTTTTAGTGGGCCTGCTCTTGAGCAATCAAGAGGAACGACCCAAGTGGGGACAAGCTAATACCGAGCTATTCTAACCCACTATAATCTCAAGGCTATCAAAGACATAAAACCTTGGTAGACATAGTGCTTGTCTTCGCTTGATGTGAGTACTTGTGGGATTGTGACCATGAGGAAAGTATTGAGCAAGAATGCTTAAGGTACTCTTGAGGTCGTGAGGTCCATTACTTGCCGCAAGGTAAGGAGTCCCTTTGGGGAGAAAGAGGGGTGCTACAAATGGAAGCCCTTACTAAGAACCATAGGTAGAGGCCACCCTATTTTGCCACTTAGCTTCTTGGTGCAAGGATTGATCCAAGTGGAATAACCCGGATCACCCCAAGATTACTCACCATCTGTGTTCCTTTGGTTGTGTCATTGACACCTCCATGACAAAGCCAACATCTATTGTGGGCAACCACTTTGTGTGAGGCAATGGAACATCAAGTGTGGGCCAAGTTGCTAAGTATTGAGCCTTTGTCCTTTTAGGCTAGCAAGTGCTTGAACTATTCTCATTGTTATATACCCGTGCAAATGTTCTCGAACATAAAAACATCATGGTAATGCTCATAGATTTTCAGTTTTGATATCACAATTGTTTGTCTTGGCAAGGTTGCTTTTGCCCTTGTTTCAAGTGTTTTATGACATGTTTTGATCTCATACTATTTGCAAACCTGTCAATTTATTGTTGTTATTAAGATTGAAATAAAAAATCAACCCTCAAACTAAAAATTTTGAACAAATGGTCCCAAAAACTGAGATTTTGCACCTCACTGGTCAAAGAGTCGCGCAACACTGAACAGTGTCACACCCTGTTCTAAGAAATAGCGCGTGACAGTTCATCCCTGCACAACTGTCACCCCGCTCACTTGGAAAGTGTCACCCTATGTAGCGAAATGTGTCGCCTGGTTTTAAAGTGTCACCCTACTTGCCTGGTAACTGTCGCCCAGAGTCTTTTGACTGTTCTACTGATTTGTGTCACTTCCAGTCCTCCTTGGTCAATCCAGATCTTAGATCTTAAGTGTTGTGACATGTTGCTCAATATCCAAATGAATTTCAATAGTATCAAATTGCAAAAAAATGACTCTTAGTCTTCTTTCTTCTGCTTCTTCCATGTCTTCCTAGTCTTCCAGTTTCATCGTTTCTCTTCTTTCTTCCTCTTTCTCCTAAACTTTTCATGTCTTCTTGATTCTTTTTCTCTTATTATCTAGTCTACCTTCTTCTATTTCATCTCTTCTATTCATTTCTTCCATGCTTGATTCCTTCTCTTCTACAACCATGAATTTCAATTACCTTGTTATGGAACCTATCTTGAAAATAGATGATCTCGAACTCATCGCTCAATTTGAAGAGTTTAATTCCTCCAATAGTCTTTCTAGATATGGCAATAGTGATATGCTTAAGGAAAAAATAAAAGAAAAGATGATTGAATCAGACGCCTTTGCTAGGATCATAGACATGATCATATCACAACCTCCCTCTTCTAAAAATTATTCATCATCTAAGTCTTCTTATTCTTCTTCACCTTCCAAGTCTTACCATGATTCTTTTAGACATTATTTGCATTCTTCATTAAACAAGTCTTCTTCCTCCACTAGGTCTTCACTTTCCTCTTCTTCACAATCTCGCTCCTCTTCTACTTCTCCCAAGAGTCTTACTCCTCATTATGAGCAATATGGTAGTCCCTATGATACCTATGACACCTCTATTCCTAAGAGTCCTCCTAGTTGTAGGCTCGTGCTTACTAGAAATGGGTCACTGCATTGGATAGATCGTGATGGTGATCCGTATGATTCAGATTTTGAAAGAGATTTTGATGAGTTTTGTAAACAATAGCTCGATTATGACCCATCTACCACTACTGAGGACTATAAAATGCATCGCGCTGATATGAAATGTCAATATTATAAGAATCCTTCCTCTGAGGACTCTCATGCTGAAAATAAAGATGACACTCTCGAGCAAGATCATGTTGATGATGTACCTTTTTCTTTTGATGGTTCCCTTCCATCCCCTACTTCCTCCAATACCCATACATTTCCTAAAGCTTCCGAGTCTTCCAAATCTTTCACAAATCCTTCATCCAACAAAGATCCTAATGTTTTTCATGCAGTTCTCTATAATTATCCTCAAGGGCGACCTCTTAAAGAAGCTCAAGCTAACCTTCACTTGGTTGAAAATACTTTCAATAATGCTAAACCTAAAGAGCCTAATCCTTTATGTGCTATAATGCCTACTTCAGCTAGTCCTTCACCATCTATTCCAAAATATTCCATGCAATTCCAACATGATTCCTCGTCCTTAGAAGTGGTTCCATGTCAAGAGGACTCTAAAAATGATGAAGAAAAGAATATAAAAAATGATCAAGATCAAGAACCCTCCATGTCATCCAATCCTTTTCATGACATCTTTGATCCACTTCATGGTTCTTTTGACCCTCTATGCTCTTCCGCATTCATTCCACCATCTCCTAAGCAAGATCAAGCTACTACTTACACCGTTGAGCTTATTGACAATCAAAATAACCTTACTACACTTGCACTTTCCAAAGATGATACTTCCATTAAAGTTATTAAAAATGGTGTTGTTACTTCCAATGTTAAACCTATTGAAATTTTTTTTTTAAATGATACGCTTATGCTATCCAAAACTCCTTGTCAAGATCAAAGTCTTCCATCTTCTTGTTCTACCACTCCATGTTTGCTTCCACTTTCTACTCTTCCTAAGTCTTTGCAAGCTCTGAATAATCCTATCAAAGAATTTTCTCCTATTCAAGATGTTCATGATCCTATTGCAAATCCTAATGCTCACTCTAAAGACGTTGATGTCCTTGGTTGTTATATAGATGATGATGAGCTTATTGATTATCCTTTTGTATCTTCCACATCTATCCTTGGACCTCCTCCACTAATACTAAGGCCTTCACATCTTCCTTCCATCTTGGGCCCTTATGTCCCTTCACTTTCCCCTCCTATCTCTCCTAATTTTTCATCCATCTTGGGTCCTTACATCTCTCCATCTCCTATCTTTCCTCAAGATCAACATAGATGCACACCTTTGAATCCTTTTCATCCACCCACCCATCTAAACCAGTCATATCCTCCTTCTTTTTCCACAAGTCCCAAATCTTTTGGAAGTAACTTGAATGTTCAATACAAGAAAAAGAAGAAATACAAGAATCCATAAAAAAAAAAAGATCACTGTGTCTCCTCTAATCGACATGGAGGCATAAAGTCCAAAGAGATATCTAAGAAGAAAACTACAAAACAAGTATGGGTTCCAAAATCCATCATTGGAGATATTCTCTCTAAATCATCAAAAGGAAATAAAAAGCCTAAGGCTATATGGATTCCAAAGTCTCTCTTAAAAGAGTCTAATATTGAACAAAAAGTGAAGTTGGAATTCAAGCTTCCAAAGGCTTCCACTTCATGTTCTTCCAAAAATATTCTTTCATTCCATGTGCCTAAACCGCAACCTCTGCTAAACATTCACCATATTCCTTCTCGTATTCCTTCATTCACATTTCCTCCATCCTCTTTCCACCCTTCAAGGTGTGTGTTGATGTTGGTCTTGCCTTCCTTTCCATCTACCCTTTCACAATCCTTCCATTCATTATCCTTCTACCTTCTATCATTTTTCATCATTTACCTATTCCTCCTATCTTCCAACCTCACTCGCTTTACATAAAATCTTATCCTCCATTTTTCTCTTCCATCTTCCTTTCCCTATCAGCATATTTGAGCATATCATTTTGAATCCTTGGCATATCATTATTTATCCTTTCACGGAGCATTATCTAAAAAGCTTGCCTTCTTCCAAAAAATGAAAAAAATGAAAAATAAAAAAATAAAAAAATTGAAAATGTGCCTTGGTGGAAACCTGGAAACAGGCGCCTTGGTAGCAAAAGTAAAGAGAAATAAATTCATCCTATGGACTCCCTTGTGGTGCCTTGGATAAGTACCGTGATGAAAACCTGGCAATCAGGCATCATGCGTAGTTCTTCTACATATTTCATCCATTTCGTCTTCTCTCTTTGATCTTGGCAATGTTGACTTATACATGAACATTTGGCTATCTTGTGAGCTATCTTATGATGATCTTGTTTTCATTCCATTCATGTTTAGCCTTCATATTTATTTTCCTCCATTCATTCTAGCCTTTTACTATCCTTTTCCCCTTTGGTCTTGATCTAATAAAAAAGAGTAAAACACGATGCTATGAAGCCTCTTGACATGTTTACTCCTTTAGATTGCATCCTTTCCTTCTTTTGCATTATTCTTTTGTGACTTATCCTATGCTAGTCTTTCATTGCTTGTCCAAATATGCTTTACATGACAATTTTTCCCTAGCTTGGGTACCCTTGAGGAGTCTGCTCTTGAGGATTTCTTTCATTCATTCTCCTTCATTCTCTTATCTTCCATCTCTTCCACTAGCTTGCTAATCCTTCTTTTTCTCCACCTTGCTAGAAATTGGGACTACACGATATGATCTTGCTTGGGAGTTTGATGCCCATTTTGTCTAGGGGCATCCTTTGTATATATTTATTGATCCTGAAAAAATTTCCAAAAAAATTCATATATGATGTTGAAAAAAATCTTTAAAAGCATAAAATGTCCTGAAAAAATGAGCATCCTAGTGAAAACCTAGCAATTGGCACTTTGATGTCTCACCAAAAAAAAAATTTCAAAAATTCAAAAAAAAAAAGAAAAAGTGCCTTGGTGAAAACTTGGAAACAGGTGCCTTGGTAGCAAAAATACAAAAAAATTAAAAAATTAAAAATCTATCAAGTGGTGAAAATCTGAAAACAGGCACTACTTGAGACCCTTGCACCTATGTCTATCAGTCTTGTGTGGCGCTCCTTCGCTCCACTTTTCGCTTTGCCTCTCCTAGCTTGGAATTGACTCTGGTCTTAGTCTAGGGGGCATACGTTGTTCTAGCTCATCTTGGGTCTCTTTGTGCATCAGGGTTTCTTGGGCCTCTTGGTTCCAACAGTATTTTTTAACACCACCCCAAAGCGGTGTTTTTCAACACTTCCCTAGCGTCGAGTGTTTCTTAACACTTATCAGATATCTTACCTGCAGTCCAGAATGATGCAATATTTCTCACTGGTAGATGTGATACTCAAAGTTTGACTCTATGACCTACACACGCACACTTAAACACTTGACTCACTGAGACTTGCTTGACTTTATTTCTTCATGTGCTGTCTATGATGATTTCTTTGATGAGTGTTCTCTCCTTAATAGTTTTCGATGATGCTAAGATAGAAGACTGGGGCATGAGGACATGTTTTATCTACTTTCTGCTTGTGGGTATATTTTGTTGGTCCTAACTATCATTAGCATTTATACTTGTTCCACTTAACACTAAGATCTACAAGGTATTATCCTTGACTGTCTTTGCAAGTGCATACTTATAGTCATCTTGACTTCCTTGTGTCTTGATGCGAGTATAATCTTGCTATATCAAACTTAGGAAACCTCACTACCTAGTCATCTTGACCTCTATGTCTTTGATGCCTAGGTGGGATTTCCACATATCTATCTGATATAGACCATATTCATATACCCATAGTTATACTAGTGTGTATTGTATGATCTTGCGATGCTACCAATAACGCTCGATGATGAATATTAGAGTCTAATAGCTTTGTGATCTTGCAAGTAAACCACTTTTCATAGTAGCTTGCATTCTTAAGTTCATGACAGTTAGTTTTGCATCTTGCATATGGAGAGAGCTCTCCTTTTATCTTTCAAGGACCTATTGATCAACTGCGTTCACCTTTCCTTTTCTCAGTCATGTCTTTCACTCCTTATCTTTCGTATCACATCATTCTCTATTCATTTCGGGATCAAAACTGAAATTTGAGTTCACCTTGATCATCCAAATCACTTTTCTCCTTCTTCTGCGTAGTTAGCTAACCTTTTGAGGCCTGATCCTTAGATCTTCACTGGGGCATCCTTTCCTTCTTCATCTCCATCTCTCTCACCCTTCTAGTCTTTCATTCATTTCATTTCATTTCATCTCTCCTTCGATCTTCACTAGGGCATATCTTCATTGCTTAATGGTTATTCTGTCATCTTTCATCTTCGATTATGATTTTTAGTGATTTGATCATGTCGCTCTTGCTTCTGCATTCCCTCTACCTAATTTCACGTTCGATCCCGAGGGGGCAGACACATCATATCCTATTGGCTATTCTCCAAAGCATATGTTTTACCATTCCATTTTCTCTGATCAATCTATCTTTGTGCTTGACATGTTAGTTCTCATCTTGAGTTCTGATACTATCCATCTCTTTCCTAAGTGTTCAATATTGTCGCTACCAGGCTGACCATGCAGGATTTGCTCTCTCTGCACTTCATACTTTGGAGTAAGATCGATATTGCTTGCTTTCTTGGCTGATCTATTCTTTGACTACATCTGATCCCAAATCGATCTCACATTAGTCAAAGAGGGGAAAATGTATACACCTAAAAATGGTCATCTAGACTATTAGCCCCTTTGCTAACATTTTTGCTAAAATTATCAATTGCTTTTTCTTGATCAAATCCTAGTTCTATCATTCATTCGATTATTTTCTATGGGCTAACCATTTTATCCTAAAATTTTTATTTAATTAAAAGGAGTTTCCTCCTCTTTTAATTAAATAAAAAAACCCCCCACTTTTCCTCTTATCGTAAGTTGCACAAATAAAGCATTATTCTTATTTTATAAAAAGGGAAAAAGCACCTTTTGTCTCATATGGACACAAAAGTCAACTCTTATTTTCTCATTGGAGGATACTTGTGCACATGGATTGCTCCTCTTTGATGCTCCACCATTGATTAAATCTTTTGCCTCTTAATCTCCATGGTCCATTCTTTCTCATTTCCAATAAAAAGAGAGCTCTCTTCTTCATTCTAGATCCCCAACTTTTTATGCTAATGTTATGCTGCAGGTTTTCTAGGTCACTTTGGAGCTTTTTGAAGATTTGGAGCATTCTTGGCTTTTGCATCTACGTGTTATCATAGTTTTATTTATTGCATTATCATGGCATTCATAGCTTCATACTTAGCTTATTTTCCTTTATGCTTTAGATTAATTCATCTAGCTTAACTAGGAGGCTTTGTAATACTTGTTCTTTCATTTCCATAGTTTAGCTTGCATATTCATCTTAATCTAGCTTGCATTGCATTTCATTTGATTCTTGAGGATATTAGCATTCTTGCCCTTGTCTTCATTTGAATCTCTCGTTGCATGGTTTACTAGCAAGGTTATTGGCTTAATAGCTCTAGCTGAGAGCATTCTTAAACACCCTTGCACTCCATGCCTAGGGAGCTCTAAATCAATTTCTCAAGGTTTCCAATCCATAGATTCTCTTGGAAGCAATGATTTAGAGAAGTGCACTATTTAATGTGTATAATTGTCTTGTCATTGATGTCAAGCAATTGATTTATGGTTTATATTATGTTTTCATATCATTCAGTATATGATATAAGTTGAATGAGTTAAAGAGCAGAAGAAATGAGATGCTATGAAGTTGAAGAACTTAAATGGGAAACTAATACATATCAGACAATGATTAGATTATGTTGATATATTTTTATTCTACCTAACATATGATTATGTTAAGTCGTTAAAGCATGGTAATGAAGATTTGTTAAGTTGGTAAGTTGAACTATTTTTGCTACCGAACAGGAAAAGTCACTCAGTCAAGGTAAAAGGTAAAAGGAAGTATGTCACTCAGTAAAGGCAAAGGAACCAAAGACACTGAACATAAAAGAAAGTTTTATGCATTGAGTGAAGTTAACCAAAATTTAGAGTTATCTACCGAGCAAGGAACATACAATAAATATAAGGATTGGGATGAAATTTAATGATTAGTTATGAGGAGCTAGATGGTTATGATGATAAGGAAAGTTAGTAAGAGAGATCTACGGACAGGAAAATTCATGATGATGATGATCTAAAACTTAGATCTAAATGGTTAAAGCAGAAGGAACAAGTTTCAAGAAAATTTCAAGTTTTGAGGTGAAATTAAAATGTGTTATCGAGATCTAGATTCAAGGTATAATGAATTGGATGGCTGAGATTGATCAAACGAAAACATAATAGAGGAGATTAAGTGGAAAAATATATCTATGTGAAGGATGGATTTGTATGAACAAATGGCTGGAAAATTAAAGAGTTGAAGAGGCACCGACTGATGCAGTGAAGAAGGAACACATAGATTCCATGTCAGAGAGCACGATCTGATGAAGTGTTGAAGCCAGTGGAAAGTGAAGAATTGAATTGAAGATAGAAGAGCACAAAAAGGATCTAGCTATGCAAGGATAGTTGCACATTTACAAGTCAATATATTTAATGTTTCTTACTAGTATTTGTAACATAGTGGACTTAACAGTCTTATTGTAAAATCCTTACAAAAGGTAACATTCTAAAGAGTGTTTGAAGCCCTTTAAGTAGGCCACTCCTAACAAGGTAAAGATCCTAATAGATTTGAGGTAAATCCCTTGATCGGGTCACACCTAGCAGTGTGTATTGTAATATTTAACCGAATTGGTTCTTAATCAGACGTACTTCAAAAGAGTATTTTCTTAGTGGGTGACAATTCCCTCACTGCTATCATGACCCTCAGCTGCTGAATCTCTGCCTCCAGAGTCTAAATGTGATCCCTCAAACCATCCCCTCCAGTTGGATCTACCTGTACCTATGGTGGTACCTGTCCCCATGTCAGCTCCTAAGAAAGCCTCTGTACCTCGTCACTCCCCAAGCCCTGACCTCATGGCCATTTTCGGCCACCAGCACTAGATCCCTCCCCCACCTCTCTGGCCTGGCCTCCTCCTCTGCCCTCATCATCACCTCCATCTCCTCCTCCTGGGGCAACCTGTGCTGCATCTGGTATGGTAAACCGAGGGAATGGTGCCCTGCATCTCTCAGCCCTGTATGTTGCATCTACTCCCGCATCCGCCATATCCGAGAGATACTCCCAAGGCTCCCTCTTGATAGTAGTTGTGTCCTGCACTGCCTACTGGTAATCCAGCATCAATAGCCACCCATGACCCTCCTCATCTCAGGCCCGTGCATATGTGGTCATCTCTGTGGAAACTCATTGCTGGCACCCAAACTGCCTCCAAACCCAAGTGATGCAGAATCTCTCAACAATCTCTAAGTATCGACCTACCAGTGGCTGAGTACACAACATATAACTCAGCTCATCCTCTGCATAACTCCATCCCTCGACCTCCCTGTATGGCCTCCATGTGATGGAGGTCATCTCATCTAGAACCCGTCGATAGTATGTCACATCCCTAGTATGGGCATGTGATATGAAACCTACATATCTATATATATATGGGTATCTCTCTCTCTCGACTGAACTCTGGGGCGTATCACAATGATATGCTCCCAAGCCCACACTTGTGCCAGGATGGCACCGCATGACCATGTCCAACCATCCTTGTAGATGATCTTGTGTAGCTCGTGGTACATCTTTGATAGTATGGTCAGACCCCATGCCATGCGTCGAGGTCTGCCTACCAAGTCTATCAGTAGCCAGGCCCATCCGAGCAGGAATCCCTTCTGACTGCGATCAGTCATCAGGATCTGTAAAATTATAGATGCCACAATACATGGCACCAGAAAATCTCTACCGAAATCATCTAGCAACCACTCCTAGCTGATGTGCCGATCAAGGATAGTCACATCCTAGAACATCTCCTGGATCATCCGTCGCCCCTTAGTCACATTTTGATCATAGTATACCTGTGCCATCATACGAATCATGTTAGTTTTCATCATATAGAAACATTACACTACATAATTATATCTCAAAACATGATTATACTTACAGGCTCATCGTGGCATGGTACCTGTAGTATCTTGTAAACATCCTCCAATGTGATCGATGCCTCTCCGATAGGCAGGTGGAAGGTGTTGTGCTCACTATGCCATCTCTCGGCAAGAGCAGTCAACAACCCATGATCAGCCCTGATATATGGGAATCTCAATAGATATCTGAATCCCATCGCTTTGATGTCAACATTGCCCAGATTATCTAAATCTCGGACAAACCTCAACCCAGTCACCTTCGGTGCTTTGATGATCAATGCCGGAAAGACCTCCTGCAAGCCATTAAACCAAGCTAGTTGTTAGAACATATCATGATGGATGTCTAAAAATTAGTATCACACATTTTTAAACACATAAAATTGTCTAAACCCATGTCATTTTTGCTCACAAATACTTAAAATTTCAAATTTTTCCCTTGGGTGATACTGATTTTTGGAACAAGTATCACGCGATACTTCTCTTTATAGCAGTGCGATATACCTTTGGGTGCATGATACTTCACCCAGTATCATGTGATAGTTCACCTAGTATCGTGCGATAGTTCACCCAGTATCATGCGATACTGGTGTCCATACGCGTGAGATACTTTGGGGACCTGCGAAGTATCGCGCAATATTTCTCCCCAAAGGGTGTGATACTTTTAAAGTATCGCACGATATTTCACCTAAAACTAACAATTTGAAAATTTAAAAATTTAAAAACATGCTTGAAATGTATTAAATGACTCAAAAAATGCACGTTTTCTGAAAACGTACCGGGGCAGGATAGTGTGGTGGCCGGTTGTGCAACCGGGCAAGCTCGAATCGGTGCCTATGGATGAGAATCGCTGCTTGCTGGGCTATTCTCTCTCTCTAAGCTCTGAAAATTCCCAAATCAATCAAAGTCAAATGATTTTGAAAATGACATTTTTGACCTCTTTTATAGCATTTTCACTTTTTGACCAATTTTTAAAACACCTCAGAATTGCACAAAAATTGCACCCCTAGCTAATTTCGACGTCTTCGATCCATTTTCGGACTCGAAATCAAAATCTGAGGTTATCTTGATTGTCAAAATCACATTTCAAAATTTTTCCTTTCTTCTCAGCAGTTGACTGACTTTTTGAGGCATAATCCAATTTTCGATGGACTTTCTTTCTTCCATGTTTTTCAAACTTCTAGTCTTTCATTCGCTCTATTTCTAGTCTTCTATTTCTATTCTTCTACTTCCTCACTGGGGAATGTTTCATTGGCTAATGGTTATCCTGTTATCATTTATCTTTGATTATGATTTTATTATGATTTGATCAAATCTTTATCAATTTGTTGTTCTCCTCTATCTGATTTCGATTTCGACTCCGAGGGGGCAGTACCTATGGGATTCTCATCCCTGATTCTCTTGATTCTCTTGATTCAGACATCTTTTTTGTGAGCTTTTGCTCAAAATTTGAGATTCTTATCTCTTACTTTGAATGTGATCCCGAATCGACCTCATGTTCAAAGGCCTTTGTCTATGTTTGTCCGGGTGTGATCCTGAATCGACCTCACATCTGATTTGTTTTGTGATCTCAGATCGATCTCACATTTCAACTTCATTCTTTGACTACATGTGTTCCCAAATCGATCACACATTAGTCAAAGAGGGGCAAATGTATGCACCCAAAAATGGTCACCTAGACTTTGGGCCCCATTTATTTGATTTATCAATCCTGAATCAGTTTTATCAATAATCAATATTTTCAACATTATCAATTTCTTGATCAAATCTTAGTTTCGATCATATATTGGATTTTTATCCTATGGGCTAACCATTTATCCTAAGCCTTTATTTAATTAAAAGGAATTTCCTCCCCTTTTATTAAATAAAAAGCCCCCACTTTCCTCTTATCCTAAGTTGCACAAATAAAACGCTATTCTCATTTTATAAAAAAGGAAAAAAATACTTTTATCTCACATGGACACAAAGTCAATTCCTATTGGAGGATACTTGTGCACACGGATTGCTCCTCTTTTAAGCTCCACCGCCGATTAAGATTTTTGCCTCTTAATCTCCATGGTCCATTCCTTTGCATTTCTTATAAAAGGAGAGCTCTCTCCCTCATTCTAACACACTCATTTTCATACTAACTCTATGCTGCAGGAATTCTTGAAGACTTTGGAGCTTTTTAGAGATCATTGTTATGTTACATCTTAGAGTTCCTCATTTGCTTCATAGTTTAGCTTTCATTCTTGCATAGTAGTTCATGTTTATGCTTTCATAGCTTAGATTTCACTTTCAAGCTTTAGAATAACTCATCTAGCTTAATAGGAAGGATTGTAACACATTGCTATTTCCATTTCATAGCTTAGTTTGTACTTCCATTTTCATAGCATAGCTTGCACATTTGCATTCTCATTCTTAGCTTGCATTGCATTGCATTTCCATTTGGTTCTTTGGGGGTATTGGCACTCTTGCCCTTGTCCTCGTTTGAATCTATCATTGTATGGTTGACTAGCAAGGTCACAAGCTCAATAGCTCTAGCTGAGAGCAAATCCATAATCTTGCAACTCCATGCATAGAGAGCTATGGATCGATTTGTGAGGGCTCATTTTTGAGTTTCCTTGCATGTAAGGATCCATAGAAGTGCACTACTTGTGTGTTTACATTTTTGGCGCCCACTGTGGGGCAGAGTAGATTAGCTTTGTCCCTTTAATTCTGTATTTTCTGTTAAAATTTTCATCAATTTTCGGCTTCATTTTCATTCTCTGGTTTTTTGTCTCAGAATATCGCGTGATACTTCTCAGGTATATCGCGCGATATACCTCATAATACCAATGTGACACTTTGCGTCACAGAAGAGTCGCACGACAGTATTGAGGTCTATCACCTGGTGTCATGTGAAGTATCACATGCATATCGTGCAGTATATCGCTCGGACTGAGGTATATCGTGCAGATATAGGAAACTGTATCGCGCGATACTCATGAAGTCTGAGGTGTATCGCCTGACACAGCAGAGAGCTAGATTTTGAGTTTTATCAGCTGAATTTGATCACATTTAGTTTGCTGGCTTACTTTGTTGCATTTAAACAGGCTTAATTTACATTTCTTAGTCTAAATTGATCAGGTTTTTGCATTATTTTCACTCAGATTTTGGTTTCCCTAACCCTAGTTGTCTTACAAGTTGTGATTGTAGGAGCTTTGTTTGAACCTCATAAATCACATGTCAAAGAGGGCTACTAACATTTTTGCAGGGCTGGCCAAAGCATAAACAAAAACCAAAAAAAAAAAATGTTAAGTGTTTGTGATTTATTTCCTTTCAAGTGTGGCATTTACTAATTGTATTAGGAACCTTAATACCTTGTTGTAGGAATTTTGAGGTGGTAGGAGAGTATGCTCTTCACCCTTGTGGTGAAACAAAAATCTTGACCCATCTTGAGATTTTGAAAGCAAGGGGGTAATTAAATTTTGCTTGGTGTGTTTGGGAGAAGTTTTTGAGATAGGGGAGTATGCTCTTCACCCTTGTGGTGAACCAAAAACCTTGAACCTCAAAAATCATCCATTCTTTGTTTAGTTTAGGATCCTTTAGCGGGCCTGCTCTTGAGAAATCAAGAGGAACGACTTGAGTGGGGACAACCTTGTCATCATTTTCTTTGGTGGCGAGTGATTCCAACTCACTATAATCTCAAGGTTATCGAGGACACAAAACTTTGGTAGACATAACACTTGTCTTCACTTGATGTGAGTAACTTATGGGATTGTGACCATGGGGAAAGCATTGAGCAAGAATTCTTAAGGTACTCTTGAGGCCGTGAGGTCCCAGTCCTCTATGAGGAGCAAGAGAGGTGTTATGAATGGAAGCCCTTATTAAGAACCTTTAGATAGAAGCCACCTTATTTAGCCACTTATCTTCTTAGTGCAAAGATCGATCCAAGTGGAACAACCCAGATCACCTTAAGATACTCACCATATGTGTTCTTTTGGTTGTGTCTTTGACACTTCCATGACAAAGCCAACATCTATCATGGGTAACCACTTTGTGTGAGGCAAGGGGACACCAAGTTGTGGGCTAAGTTGGTAAGTATTGAGCCTTGACTTTTTAGGATAGATTTGCTTGAATTGTCTTCGATTGTGTGATACCAATGTAAATGTTTTCAATATACAAACAATTGGTAGCATTCATAGGGTGCACTTTTATTTTGATATCACAAGTGTTTGTCTTGGCAAGGTTGCTTTCGCCCTTGTTTCAAGTGTTTTGAGACATGTTTGATCCCTCACTGTTTGCAAACTTGCCAAAATTCTACTGATATTGTGATTGAAATCAAAAATGTCAACCCTCAGACCAAAAATTTTGACCAAACAGACCCAAAAATGCAAATTTTACATAGTTCTAGTCAAGAGTTCAATAATGTTGCAACAGTATCACCTGCTTTGAGAAGAAATATCGCACAATAGTTCGCCCATGATAGACTATTGCCTGACCTGCCTGGTGTTTATTGCCTGGGTATTGTGGGGTATATCGCCTGGTGTCGTGTGATGTATCACCCAGTTATAGGTGCATCACCCTATTAGCCTGGGGTATATCGCTTGGAGAGTTTCTGTCGTGCTCTCAGTTTGGTCAATTTCAGTTGTTGTTGGTCAAGTTAGGTCTTTGAGTGGGTTTCTTAATCTATCGTTAGAAACTTGTCTTAGCTCTAAATTTCTAGTTTCATTCCTCTGGGATAGCATGATCTAATTTATGAGGTCACTTTGGGAATAATTGTCAAGTTAGAAGGCCATTCTTGGTGACAAAGTTTATCTCTAGGATTGTTAGCTACATTCTTGGAAAATTTTAGTGCTCTTATTGTCCAACTCACTTTCATTTAAATCTCAATTTCAATTATATTTTGGCCTAGTCCAACCTCCTAATTCAAAAGTGCAAGGGTAGTCACCCTTTGATTTGAAGCACCTCTTTGACAGTGTTGGTAAAGCCCCTTTGATATTTCTATCTTTTCATTTGTCTTTGGACAATAGAAAACTTTGATTATCCTAGTTTGGTGTTGACACTTTGAGAGGTCATCTTATCATTAAGAGTCTCTTTCTTTCATGTCAGTTACAACAAGGTACCAAGTCAATCAAGGGAAGCGACCCCCTATTGTCTTTAGCTAGTTACCACCAGTTAAGACTCATCAACAACACAAGGGAAAAGAACCCCTTTTTGACCAATCTCCAAAAAGTGAATCTGAGGTTTGTTTTAATCCAAAAGGTAATCCTAGTGAAGTGAGCACCTCTTTAGCACCACTTTCATCAAGTATGGACATGAGTTACACTTTCACTCAACAACAAAGAGAAGCCATGAATCAAACTCTTGAGGATATCTTCCAACAGCATAGGAGAGAGTACGGTGGTTCTTCTCATGCTAGTCCACCTAGGTCACCTCCCAACAACACAAGATATTTAGATGCTCACCGGTGAGCTGAGAGACATTATAGGAAAACTCACTCAAATTCAAGGTCACAACACGAGGACCAGAACAATGAATCTAGTGACCATCACATCAACGCGGCCAACGCAATAAGGCATTCAAGACAATCTTCTCCACTTAAAGATACCTCTCGATATGCAAATACAAGGTTGAAAAGTATTGAAAGGGAGAAGCAAGCCTATCTATATGAACAAGCCGCCAAAAAGGAGAAATTCAGATAAGTAGAAGAAGAGGAACGTGCATTAGTGGACATAAGCAAAAGAGCCACCCAAGAAGAAGAAGATAGGCTCTATGTACAACAAGTCCAAAATTGATTCAATGGGAGGGGTGCCAATAGTGGGACCAACTCACCCCCGTCTACCCCCTCACCAAGTCTTAGAAGAAGGTCAAGGATGCCCTCACGATCCCCAAGTCCTAGAGGAAGGACTTTGAGATATGATCATCATAGGAGACGATCACCTCATAGACATTCAAAGCAACCCTCCCAACAAGCACATCATGGCTCACAACATGGAGGAAGCTATACCAACTTTGATAAAATAGATTTTATAACTATGCAAAAAGAACCATCCTTTCAAGCATATGTAGAAACGTATGTGGAACAAAACAAGGATCAGTTCCTAGAAAGTCTCATCAACAAGGGTGCTAAGGTCCCATACAATTTTGATGTGGACCAAAAGGTAAAGAAGCAGGATACATCAACTAATGAGGTGATCAAACAACTTCAAAGGGATATAGAAAGGATGAGGGCACCTAAGAGCACCTTTAATTTGGATTCCATATGTCCCAACCCAATCGACAAGAGTGTGGTGTTGGTTGAGTTTCCTAAGAAGGTGGAGTTTCCTACCTATGACAAATATGATGGCGTTGGTGATCCTCATGACCATGGTAGACAATTTTATATAATGAGTTTTTCTTTTCACCATGAAGACTCCTATTTAATGAGATTATTTCCAAGGAGCCTCGAGGGTCAAGCCATGGAGTGGTTTACTAACCTTACTCCTCCAGTTAAGACATTTAAAGAGCTTGTGGAAAGATTTGTTCAACATTTTGCTTATAACCTATCAAGGTTGGTCACAATGCTTGATTTGTGCAAGCTCAAACAAAATCAAGGGGAATCTTTTGTCACATTCCTACAAAGATGGAGACGTTTGTGCTCAAAATATCCAAGGACAATTTCTGAGGAGGAAAGAATAGACATCATTGTGAGCAACTTGGTACCGGAGTTAAGATATGAAGTAAGGAAGATCCCGTTTAACTCTTTTGATACCATGGTAGAAGTGGCCTGTCGCATAGAGGATGTCCTAAAAGAACAAGGAATTTTGGCTAAATCAACTAAAAACAATAATGGTAATAAGGACAAAAAGAACTCTTATTGGAATAAGAATAAGCAAGTGGTCAATGATGGAGTTGTTAACTCATCACAACCTAAGAATGAGGGAGTTCTTAATCTCTCATGCAGTTCAAGCCATGAAGTTGCAAACATCCTTAGGACAACAAGAGAATAAACCCAAGTATCAAGGGAGACCTAAAAAGGAAAAGAGACAATTTACCAAACTTGGGGACTCCTATGTATACATTTTCAAGACACTAATTGCTCACAATTTGGCACACCCTCAGGATCCTGCCAAGCACCGCATACCAGATCCTAAACCTCATTGGTGGGATGAGAAGGCCTTCTGTGTCTTTCACAATGGAATTGGACATGATATAGAAAATTGTTTTAGACTTAAGCATCTTGTTCAAGACCTTATTGAGAGCAATAAATTACAAGTTGATGGTCTAACCACTAATGCAGATCACAAAGCTTTTAAAGAACCCTTGCCCAAATATGAGAAAGGAGAGAATTCTAACAACAAGAGTGGCAAGGTTGCTATCAACTATACCTACACAAATGCTGAAAATGTTATTAACATGCTTGAAGTGGCTGATGATAATGTCAACATGATGAGAGGGAAAGATCCTTATGGATATGATGTGGATTCAACTTCTATGCCTGATGAAGGACCCATTGGGGTACTAAGAGGTCCTCACTCACGAAGGATGTCCCAACCTCTTAATGTTGTCACTAGAAGCCAAGCTCAAGCTCCCATTGTTATTAGAAGTCCTAACTCTAGTAAGTCTAAGCAGCCAATGTCAAAGGGTGTTCTTCCAAAATCTGTTGTTGGTCCTGAGTTGAATTATAATCTTGTTGACCAATTACAACGTACACCAGTGCAGATTTCAATCTTTGAGCTTTTGGAACTGTCCCCTAAGCACAAGCGTGTCCTTGAGGATGCCTTGCAAATGGCTAATGTCCCTAATAATATAGATGTAGATCAATTCCAAAATATGGTCGACCACTTGGCTAGCCCTCACTACCTTACATTCTTAGAGGAAGATGACAAATCATTAACCCACCCACACAATTTGGCCCTTCATATAGAGGTTATGATCCACAAGACCCGTGTCAGGTGTGTGTTGATAGATGGGGGTGTTTGGCTTAATATTTGTTCTTTGAGCTTATTGAAGGCCTTGGGTTATTCAGAAGAAGTCATTGACACAAGAAAGAAAATAAATATCAAAGCTTATGATGAAGCAGAATGTAGTTCTAAAGGATTGGTCATTCTTCCTATTAGAATTGGTCCTGTAGAGAAAGACATTTTGTTCCAGATTGTTGATGTCAGTCCTTTGGCTTACAATATTTTGTTAGGTAGACCATGGATACATGAGATGCAAGTGGTCTCGTCTACCTATCATCAGTGTGTAAAATTCCCTTACAATGGAATAGAAGTCTGCATACCTAGAGACAGCACACTGTCAGTCAACACAATTTCAGCAGGGTCTCACATTCCTTTGAATAGGGAGGCTAACACTTTTGATACCACATTTGAACAATGCAATAATAAATTCAAGACCATAGATCTTGGTATGGGGGATTACAAATTGGATTCATTTACAAAATTACCAATTTCCCCTAGGTCTTATGGCAGACCTTCTTAAGAAATGAAGCCCTCGTCTTCAGCCATGACATTGTTTAATAAGTTTGTGGAATCCTCAGTTCTGATTCAAGAAGAAAAAGAAGAGGTTGCCATTAGAGACTGGATTTACTGAGAAGAGAAGTACCTACATAATGAGAATTTTGCACCTTCCCCTAGAACTTATGGGAGAGGGTATATATTGGTCAAGAATATGGGTTATCCAGGACAGGGCCCCCTTAGTCATAGGCTGGATGATATGGATGAACCTCTTAACCATGCCCTTTTTGGATGAAGTAATAAGTCAACAATTGGCTTAGGTTTTGAAAATAAGAAACAAAAAAGTGCCCCTGTCTCAGCTGCGACAGACAGTGACAATGACTCAGACTACACCCCTAATCTCTCTAATTAGCAAGACATGTCTGATGATTGGGTGCCTTCAATAAGTCTCCTTTGGGGAGATTCACAAGATTTGACAAATGACAGTATGAAAGCTAGATTGACAATGGAAAGTGTTTCTATCCTAGCTACGACAGATAGTAACAATGCTAGTATTAGAGAAGGGGAAACCTTTCCTAACCTTGAGGCTTCTACATCACGAGGCCCAAATAATGATTCAGAGATAGACTCACATGAGTTTGAATGGGACTCACTTTTAGATGCAACAGTTGATTTGGACATGGATGTTGTCCATGCTTATAGTACTCAACTTGATGTGACCAATGAGCCTAGTGTAGGACTGGAGGATTGGACTCCTCAAATTGCCTTATTGGATGATGCTTCATTTGATAGGACAAATCCTGACTTAGGTATCTTAGGAGAGGACTGGATGAATCCCGATCATATGGTCACCAGAGATAACACCTTCCATATAAACAATGTTGAACTCGTCATTGACCTACCCCTTGTTCACTATGACCTAATCGATTGGTCTCAGCACCACCAAGAGCCTAGACTCCTCACTTTTCAGAATGATTACAAAATTTCCTGCTATCTAAATGCTCTTGAACCTGTGGATTCTTCCACCAGTGAACCAAAAATGAGTATGACGGAGCCTGATATTAAGTACCTCAGTCTAAAAATAAAAGAAAAAGAAAAAAAGAAAAATAGGTCTGATGGCGAAAACCACCTTGTGGCGGTATCAGAACCAAAAATAGTAAAAATAAATGATGTATCTGAGGGTGAAAACCTCTTTGAGGTGCCTAAGGATGGGGTACTTAATAACTTGCCAAGTTACTTCCAAGACAGGTCATCAGTTCTTATTGAGCCTACCAGTGAATTTGAATACAGAAGAGGCCCCCCAAATAGTGCACCTTGCTCAGTCTCTATCAGTTGAAGAAAAAGAGGCATATACAAAGTTTTTGCAAAAGAAGAAAGTCAACTTTGCTTGGACATATTCTGATATGCCAGGGCTTGACACTAATCTTATTATGCATCATCTATCTATAGCTCTAGGAATAAAACCAGTCAAACAAAAGTTGAGGAAAATGCATCCTCATATAGCTCTTCTTGTTAAGGCTGAATTAGAAAAGCTCTTACGCGCAGGATTCATTCGAGCTATCAACTACGCTGAGTGGATCTCCAATATTGTTCCCATTTCAAAACATGATGGGTCCATTCGCATTTGCATAGACTTCAGAGACCTCAACAAAGCATGCCCAAATGATGAATTTCCACTCCCAAACATAGACATGATAGTGGATATGATGGCGGGTTATGAGATATATTCCTTAATGGATGGGTTTTTCGGATATAACCAGATAAAAATAGCTCCCGAAGATCAAGAGAAAATAGCTTTCACATGTGCATGGGGAACCTATTGTTGGAACATCATACCATTTTGCCTAAAGAATGTAGGAGCAACATACCAGTGAGCTATGACCACAATTTTTCATGATATGATGCATAAGAACATGGAAGATTATGTGGATGATACCTTGGCTAAATCTAGAAAATGGGACACACACCTCGACGATCTAGAACTAATTCTAGATCGCATGGCACAAATTTCAGCTTAGATTGAATCCAAAAAAATGTGCATTTGGAGTTGCCTCAGGTAAACTCCTAGGATTCATAATTTCAGCAAAAGGAATAGAGGTTGATCCTGAAAAGGTCCAAGCTATATTGGATATGCCACCTCCAAGAAATGTTAGTCAAATGAGAAGTCTTCAAGGATGACTCAAGTCAATTAGGAGATTTATCTCATAGCTAGCAGATAGAGCACAACCTTTTAATAAGACATTGCATAAGGGTGCTTCTTGCATATGGAATGAGGAATGCCAAAAGAGCCTAGATCAAATTAAACAATACTTGGCTAATCCTCCAATTTTGATGCTGCCTATTCCTGGGAAACCATTGATTTTATACATTTTAGCAATAGAGTCTTCCTTGGGGGCATTGTTGGCTCAATTAGATGATACTGGGAAAGAAAGGGCCATTTACTACATTAGTCGTACTCTAGTATCTTATGAGATCAATTATAATAACATTGAGAAGTCTTATCTTGCAGTAGTGTTTGCTTCCCAAAAGTTGCGACACTATATGCTTGCTCATACTATACATTTAGATGCAAAAATTGATCCTCTTAAGTACTTGCTTAGTAAGGCTTCCCTCATGGGTAGGCTTGCCAAGTGGATGATGGTTTTATCTAAATTTGATATAGTGTACATTGAAAGAAAGGCCATAAAAGGGCAAGCTATTGCTGACCAATTAGCTAACTTTCTAGTTAAGGATAGTATGCCTATTCAGGTAGAATTCCTAGATGAACACATACTGTATATGACTACCCGCACTTGGAAGATGTTCTTTGATGGTTCCCACATGCAAAATGGATCAGGTGCTGGAGTATTATTTGTCTCTCCCCATGGGTACAACATTCCAAAGTCTTACAAACTTTTATTCCCATGTACAAATAATATTGCCGAATATGAAGCTTTGACCAATGGATTGAAAATGGCTATAGAATGGAACATAACAGAATTACATGTCTTTGGGGATTCACAGCTAATTATCAACCAAGTCAATGAGGAGTATCAAACCAAGGATGATAAATTGGTACCTTACAAAAAAATAGTTGAATCATTGAGATGTTACTTTACATTTGTGACATTTCAACAGATCCCTAGGATAGAGAACAAAGCTGCCGATGCTATGGCCACATTAGCTTCACTCCTTCAGTTGGAACAACATGAATCAAGATTTGAATTCCTAGTGGAAGAGCTACACCATCCCATATTTGACTCATCTGAAAGCCATGTCATTTGTACCCTTGTCACCCATGAATCTTCCTGATATGGTGCTATCTATTCATATCTCCATGATGGCATCATCCCCGACACGTTCAACCATTCTGAATGTCGAAACTTTTTCTGCAATGCCTCTCACCACACCCTTATCTCTGGTGATTTATATAGGAGGGGTTTAGATGGGCCACTCCTTAGGTGCTTGGAAAAGGAGGAATCTGACCAAGCGTTAGCCAACATCCACGAGGGCATTTGTGGTGGACATTCCAACGGTCTTGCCATGGCCCGAAGGTTGCTTAGGGCAGGGTATTATTGGCCCACGATGCAGATAGATGCAGTAGCCTTTGCTAAGTCTTGTGAAAAATGTCAGAAACATGGCAACCTGATTCATGCTCCAGGTAGGGAGCTGATCCCTTCCATTTCTCATTGGCCATTTCAGCACTGGGCCTTTGATCTAGTTGGGTAGATTCACCCCAACTCATTAGGTGGAGATAAGTTCATTATTACTGCTACTGACTACTTCACAAAATGGGTGGAAGCCGTGCCACTTTCTGTAGCTTCAGGGAAGACTATCTCTTTGTTCATCTTGAATCATATTATTTGCTGATTTGGAGTACCTTCTGAGATTATCACTGATAATGGAGGTCAATTCAAGAATAAGGATCTAAAGCATTTATGCAAAAAATTTTAAATCAAGCAACATTGGTCCTCCCTTTACTTTCCACAGGGAAATGGCCAAGCAGAGGCTTCCAATAAAACCATCCTTAAGATTCTTCATAGGATAGTGCACAAGAATGGCAGGGATTGGCACTTGCAAATCAATCCAGCACTATGGGCTTACAGAACTAGCATTTGTACACCTACAAGAGCTACTCCTTTTGCTCTTACCTATGGTGTTGAAGTGGTGTTGCCCTTAGAAGTAGAGATAACTTCACTTAGAGTCTCACTCAAAGGATTGATAACAGATGAGGATTACCGCGCCATGAGGTTACAGGAACTTGAACTTCTAGATGAGAAGTGCAAGGCTTCATTTGATCATATGAGAGTGTATCAGAAGCGTATGTCCAAAGCATTCAACAAGAAGGTTCACCCTAAGGAATTTCAGATAGGTGATCTTGTTTTGAGAGAGAACCCTAAGAATCAACAGAACAGAGAACAAAAGGGCAAGTTTGAACCTAATTGGCTTGGACCATACATTATTACAGCTGCTTTTGGTACCGGTGCATATTTACTATCAGATCCCGATGGAGAACAACTCCCTGATCCCATCAACATTTTGCACCTAAAGAAGTTCTATCCTTGATGCCTATTTTTTTCTGGGGGCATCCTTTGTACATACTTTATGATCCTGAAAAAAATACCAAAAAAATTCATATATGATGCCGAAAAATCCTAAAAAGCATAAAAAGTCCTGAAAAAATATTAAAAAATGCAAAAAATGCAAAAAATTCAAAAAAATAAATAGAAAAAGTACCTTGGTAAAAACCTGGAAATAGGCGCCTTGGTAGGAAAAATCCAAAAAAAATAAAAAAAGAGAAAAATTGCAATAAAAATCCAAGTGGTGAAAACCTGGACACAAGCACTACTTGAGGCCTTTGCACTCCTATTTGTTAGCATGCATCCTCGACACTGAGCCACTTTCCATCATGCCTTTACCTTATTTGACTTGGTCTGGAATTGGTCTTTATCTTTGTCTAGGGGGCATAACTGTTAGCATAGGTCCTTTAGGTGCGTTTGTCTCTTGGGGCATTCCACAACAGGTGTTTTTCAACACCTCCTGAAATAGTGTTTTTCAACACTACCCTTGCGTCGAGTGTTTCTTAACACTTATCAGATGTCTTACCCAATAGTCCAAGTGTAATGTGATATATCTCACTAAGTAGATGTGATACTCAGAGTTTGACTCTATGACCAACACACACGCACTTAAACAATCAACTCGTTTAGATATGTTGACTTTATTTTTCTTTGTGTGCTATCTATGAGGATTTCTTTGATGAGTGGTCTCTCCCTGAGAAGTTTTCAATGATGCATAGCTAGAAGACTGAGGGTATGAGAACATGTTTTATTTCTTTATCTACTTGTGGGTATAGTTTGTTGATCCTAACTGTCATGAGTATTTATGCTGGTCCTACTTCACACTATGGATTGACAAGGTATTATCCTTGCCTGTTTTATGTGAGTGCATGCTTCTAGCTATCCTAACTTTCATGTGTCTTGATACAAGCATAATCTCACCATATCAAACTTAGGTAATCTCACTGCATTAGTCATCTTGATCTCCATGTCTTTGATGCCTAGGTGGGATTTCCGCATTTCTATCTGATAAAGATCATATTCATATCCACATAGTTATGCTAGTGTGCATTGTATGATCTTCCGATGCTACCAATAAAGCTCGATGATGATAATTAGATGTCTATAAGCATTGTGACCTTGCAAGTCAACCACTTTTCATAGTAGATTGCATTTTTAGGTTCATGTTAGTTTAGTTTTTGCATTTGGCATATGGAGAGAGCTCTCCTTTCTTCATCTTACGTGGACCTGTCAGTCGACTGCGCTCACCTTTCCTTCTTCTCAATCATGTCTTTCACTCCTTGTCTTTTTCATCTCAAACCTGTTCTTGTTCATCACAAGGGGTTAATCATATCATCATATCTATATCACAACTATCATTTTCAGAAACATGAGTCTATATCATACACATGAGAATTAAAAATACATCTATGAGAGAGAGCATACATGAGCATATACATAAACATTTTGAGAAAAATGACAAGACAATATATATAAACTGATACATCCATCACAAGTGAGACATAAACACATGATATATCGAACATCCAGTAATCTCATATATAAATCAATGACATGATACAATATACAATATGGGATCCCAAAATCTGGATCAATGTCTCAAGATATGTCTAAATATCTATCAACCTCAGACCTAAACCTAGGACTCGCTACCACCCTCATGAGGAGCTCGTGGTGGTGGAGGGGGCATGGCTCTCCTATCAAGTACCATATCTAATGCCCCTACCCTCTGAGAGTATGATGGTGCTCTCTTATCCTCTGGAACGGCCTGAAGGTAGAGTCTGTGATAGTATGCTGCTCTTGCCGTCTCCTGTCGGATCTCGAAAGCATCTGCTTGTGCCACCACCTCACGATGCACTATCTCTGCCCTAAGATCGGCTATCTGCTGATCTCTCTCCACCCTCAAATCTACTAGCTGTTGATCCCTCACTACTATCGTGACCCTTAGCTACTGAATCTCTGCCTCCAGAGTCTGAATGTGAGCCCTCAAACCATCCCCTACAGCTGGATCTACCTGTACCTGTGGTGGTACCTATCCCCGTGCCAGCTCCTAAGAAGGCCTATGTACCTCCTCACTCCCTGAGCCCTGACCTCGTGGCCATTTCCAGCCACCAGCTCTGGATCCCTCCCCCACCTCTCTGGCCTGGCCTCCTCCTCTGCCCTCATCATCGCCTCCATCTCCTCCTCCCTGGGCAACCTATGCTACATTTGGTACGGTAAACCAAGGGAATGGCACCCTATGTCTCTCAGTCCTATATGCTGCATCTACTCCCGCATCTGCCATATCCGGGAGATACTCCCAAGGCTCCCTCCTGATAGCAGTTGTGTCCTACACTGCCTACTAGTAATCCAGCATCGACAGCCACCCATGACCCTCCTCATCTCAGGCCCATGCATATGTGGTCATCTCCGTGGAAACTCATTCCTGGCGCCCAAACTGCCTCCAAACCCAAGTGATGCAGAATCTCTCAACAATCTCTAAGTATCGACCTACCAGTGGCTGAGTACACAACATATAACTTAGCTCATCCTCTGCATCACTCCATCCCTCAACCTCCTTGTATGGCCTCCATGTGATGGAGGTCATCTCATCTAGAACCCGTCGATAGTATGTCACATCCCCAGTATGGGCATGTGATATGAAACCCGCATATCTATATATATGGGTATCTCCTCTCTCTCAGCTGAACTCTGGGGCATATCACAATGATATGCTCCCAAGCCCATACCTATGCTAGGATGGCATTGCACGCCCATGTCCAACCATCCCTGTAGATGATCTCATGCAGCTCGTGGTACATCTCCGCTAGTATGGCCAGACCCCATGCCATGCACCGAGGTCTGCCTACCAAGTCTATCAGTAGCCTAGCCCATCCGAGCGGGAATCCCTTCTGACTACGATCAGTCATCAGGATCTATGAAATGATAGATGCCACAATACATGGCACTAAAAAATATCTACCGAAATCATCTAGCAACCGCTCCCAGCTGACGTGCCGATCAAGGATAGTCACATCCTGGAACATCTCCTGGATCATCCGTCACCCCTCAGTCACATCCTGATCATAGTATACTTGTGCCATCACATGAATCATGTTAGTTTTCATCATATGGAAACATTACACTTACACAATTATATCTCAAAACATGATTATACTTACAGGCTCACCGTGGCATGGTACCTGTAGTATCCTGTAAACATCCTCTAGTGTGATCGATGCCTCTCCGGTAAGCAGGTGGAAGGTGTTGTGCTCACTATGCCATCTCTCGGCAAGAGCAGTCAACAACCCATGATCAGCCCTGATATATGGGAATCTCAATAGATATCTGAATCCCATCGCTCTGATGTTAGCATTGCCCAAATTATCTAAATCTCAGACAAACCTCAACCTGGTCACCTTCGGCGCTCTGATGATCAATATCGGAAAGACCTTTTGCAAGCCATTAAACCAAGCTAGTTGTTAGAACATATCATGATGGATGTCTAAAAATCAGTATCACACATTTTTAAACACGTAAAATTGTCTAGACCCATGTCATTTTTGCTCACAAATACTTAAAATTTCAATTTTTTCCCTTGGGCGATACTGATTTTTTGGAACAAGTATCATATGATACTTCTCTTTATAGCAGTGCGATATACCTTTGGGTGCGTGATACTTCACTCACTATCGTGTGATAGTTCACCCAGTATCGTGCGATACTAGTGTCTATACGCGTGTGATACTTTGGGGATTTGCAAAGTATCACGCGATATTTCTCCCCAAAGGGTGCGATACTTTTAAAGTATCGCTCGATATTTTGCCTAAAACTAACAATTTGAAAATTTAAAAATTTAAAAACATGCTTGAAATGTATTAAATGACTCAAAAAATGTGCATTTTTCAAAAATGTACCGGGGCAGGATAGTGTGGTGGCCGGTTGTGCAACTGAGTGCACTCGAATCGGTGCCTATGGATGGGAATCGTTGCTTGCTGGGCCATTCTCTCTCTCTAAGCTCTCAAAATTCTCAAATCAATCAAAGTCAAATGATTTTGAAAATGACATTTTTGACCTCTTTTATAGCATTTTGACTTTTTGACCAATTTTTAAAACACCTTAGAATTGCATGAAAATTGCACCCCTAGCTAATTTCGACGTCCTGGATCCATTTTCAGACTTGAAATCGAAATCTGAGGTTATCTTGATTCTCAAAATCACATTTTAAAAATTTTCCTTTCTTTTGAGCAGTTGACTAACTTTTTGAGGCATAATCCAATTTTCGATGGACTTTCTTTCTTCCATGTTTTTCAAACTTCTAGTCTTTCATTCGCTCTATTTCTAGTCTTCTATTTCTATTCTTCTACTTCCTCACTAGGACATGTTTCATTGCCTAATGGTTATCCTGTTATCATTTATCTTCGATTATAATTTTATTATGATTTGATCAAATCTTTATCAATTTGTTGTTCTCCTCTATCTGATTTTGATTTCGACTCCGAGGGGGCAGTACCTATGGGATTCTCATCCCCGATTCTCTTGATTCTCTTGATTCAGACATCTTTTTTGTGAGCTTTTGCTCAAAATTTGAGATTCTTATCTCTTACTTTGAATGTGATCCCGAATCAACCTCATGTTCAAAGGCCTTTGTCTATGTTTGTTCGAGTGTGATCCCGAATCGACCTCACATCTGAGTTGTTTTGTGATCCCAGATCGATCTCACATTTCAACTTCATTCTTTGACTACATGTGTTCCCAAATCGATCACACATTAGTCAAAGAGGGGCAAATGTATGCACCCAAAAATGGTCACCTAGACTTTGGGCCCCATTTATTTGATTTATCAATCCTGAATCAGTTTTATCAATAATCAATATTTTCAACATTATCAATTTCTTGATCAAATTTTAGTTTCGATCATATATTAGATTTTTATTCTATGGGCTAACCATTTATCCTAAGCCTTTATTTAATTAAAAGAAATTTCCTCCCCTTTTATTAAATAAAAAGCCCCCACCTTCCTCTTATCCTAAGTTGCACAAATAAAACACTATTTTCATTTTATAAAAAAGGGAAAAAGCACTTTTGTCTCACATGGACACAAAGTCAATTCCTATTGGAGGATACTTGTGCACACAGATTGCTCCTCTTTTAAGCTCCACCGTCGATTAAGAATTTTGCCTCTTAATCTCCATGGTCCATTCCTTTGCATTTCTTATAAAAGGAGAGCTCTCTCCCTCATTCTAACACACTCATTTTCATACTAACTCTATGCTATAGGAATTCTTGAAGACTTTGGAGCTTTTTAGAGATCATTGTTATGTTACATCTTAGAGTTCCTCATTTGCTTCATAGTTTAGCTTTCATTCTTGCATAGCAGTTCATGTTTATGCTTTCATAGCTTAGATTTCACTTTCAAGCTTTAGAATAACTCATCTAGCTTAATAGGAAGGATTGTAACACATTGCTATTTCCATTTCATAGCTTAGTTTGTACTTCCATTTTCATAGCATAGCTTGCACATTTGCATTCTCATTCTTAGCTGCATTGCATTGCATTTCCATTTGATTCTTTAGGGATATTGGCACTCTTGCTCTTGTCCTCATTCGAATCTCTCATTGTATGGTTGACTAGCAAGGTCACAAGCTCAATAGCTCTAGCTAAGAGCAAATCCATAATCTTGCAACTCCATGCATAGAGAGCTATGGATCGATTTGTGAGGGCTCATTTTTGAGTTTCCTTGCATGTAAGGATCCATAGAAGTGCACTACTTTTGTGTGTACAATGACTACACTGCACCGCCACTCGGACCCATGACATTTGATCAGGTGACAGAAAAGAAGAAACACAACTCGGTTATGATAGAGATTTCATCTTCCCTCACCAATGCTGAATTCAATGATGTTTAAGATTGTGCTAATTCAAAAGAGATGTGGGATAGGCTTACACTTATCTATAGAGGACATCAACATGTACAAAAAGATATGGTTGATAGTCTCAGAGGAAAGTATGATGAAATGAGAATGAAAGATGAAGAGAACATTACTCAATATAGTTGTAGAATCAAGGAAGTTGTTATTTCCATCAAAGGTGTTGGTGGATCATTGACTAATGAAGAAGTGGTAAGTAAAATTCTGAGAACTCTTTCTTCTTAGTATGCTATTAGAGTATCTTCTATTCAGGAGTTGAGATTTATACCTAAAAATGTTGTTACTCTTGAAGCCCTAATGGGTAAGGTGACTGTATTTGAGTGAAGTAATTATGATAATAGTCTACCAACCATTGAAACTGTCTTCAAATCATCTGTGAGTATTGGAACTTCAAGAAGAGAAAGAGAGAATCACAATAATTCATATGTAAATGAATATGATAGTATCCTAACCGAAGAGAAAGAACAAAAAGATTTGGAAGCACTATTGGCTAAAAGACTATCAGGAGGTAAAGGAAAGTATAAAGGCAAATTACCCCTGAAATGTTTCAATTGTAATAAGTTTGGTTATATTGCATATAGATGTCCTGACAATGACATGAATGATAAAAATGACAAAAGAGATAACTGACACTGAAGGTTTAGAGATTATAAGGACAAGGGTAAGAAGTATTATTACCTAGTTGAGGAAGGTGTAACTAATGATGAATTTGATAATACAAAAGAAGGATGTGAAGTTATCTATGTTGTTGTAAAGGAAGACTGAGATGAAGACGAAAAAGCACTTGTTTCTCATATAAATAAACCTGACCCATGGATTATTGATAGTGAATGTTCACACCATATGACTGGTGATATTGATAAGTTTGAGAACCTAGAAGAGTATGATGGAGGATTTGTCATATTTGGCAATGATGCTCCATGTTCAGTGAAAGGAAAAGGATCAATTGTATTGAATGAAAATATGAGATGTAATGATGCATATTGGGTTAAAGTTCTAAACTATAATCTATTGAGTGTTGCAAAATTGAACAATATTGGCCACTGACTGGAATTTCAAAATAGAAAGGTGAAGATTTATGGTATTGATGGAGATCTGATTGGAACTAGTGAATAATCTAAAGGTAATTTATTTTATCTTGATACTACTGCAAAGAGTTGCTTGTTCTTTAAAACTAAAGATGTATGATTATGGCATAAGAGACTCTACCATGTAAATTTTGATAACATGATTAAAGTAAGTAAAAATAATAGAGTCAGAGGTCTACCGAAATTAATCAAACCTGATAAAGTGATGTACAAAGAATGTCAGATTGGTAGGATGACTAAGTCAATCTTTTCAAGTAAATCTTACTCTATCAATGGCACTTTTGAATTAGTTTGTGCTGACCTTTGTGGTCCTATGAAGATACAAAGCTACTATGGAAATCAATATTTCATTTTGTTTGTTAATGAATATTCAAGAATGATGTTTGTTATGTTTCTAAAGGAAAAGTCTAATACAGTCCAAACGTTCAAGTGGTATAAAGCTAGAGCTGAAAAGGAAACAGGTAAACAACTAAAATGTTTAAGATCAGATAGAGGAGGTGAATTTATCTTTGATGAATCTACCATCTTCTACAATGAAAATGGAATCAAAGGAAAAGTATCTGCACCGTGGACTCCACAACAAAATGGTATAGTTGAGAGAAGGAATAGATCTATACTTGACTATGCTAGAAATTTATTAATTGATAAAAAGGTTGCACAAACATTCTGGAGAGAAGCCATAAGTATTGCAGCCTACACACTCAATCGAGTACAGTTGAATAAAGGTACCAACAAGATCCCTTATGAACTCTGGTATGGTCACACACCGAATGTAAGTTACTTTAAATTTTTTGGAAGTAGATGTTACATACTGAAGGATGCTAGAAATGGAAAATTTGACTCAAAAGGAGATGAAGGTATATTCCTAGGTTATTCATCAAAGATAAAAGTATATAAATATTTGATCAAGGCTACTAAGAAAAAAATTGAAAGTGCAAATTTAAGGATTGATGAATTTGCAAAAAGGAATGAAGAGGATACAAAAAAGGACCCTGAGGATTACAAAAGATTTATTTATGTACAGGATGGTAATTTGGTTGATACAACTGAGCTACAACAAGAAGGAACTGATGAGAAAAATGAGCCTCCACCGAGAGATGAAAACATTGATGAACAGTCTACTGAGCTTGTATTAGCAAAATATGTGAGAAGACGCTACTCACCGAGCAAAATTATTGGAGACAAGAATGAAGGAGTCATGAAAAGAAGTAAGTTGAAAGAAAACACACGTTTAATTTTTTAGTTTGAGCCAAGATTAGTCAAGGATGCACTAGGAAATGAAGATTGGATGAATGCAATGAAAGATAAAATTGATTAGATTGAAAAGAACAACACTTGGTCACTAGTACCGAGACCTAAAGATAAGAATGTGATAGGAATAAAGTGGATATTTAGAAATAAACTCAATGACAAAGAAGATGTGATAAAAAATAAAGAAAAATTAGTCTACAAAGGGTATGCACAAGAAGAAGCTATTAACTATGGTAAGACATTTTCCCTTGTTGCTAGTTTAGAAGGTATAAGTATATTACTTGCATATGATGTCTATAAAGGATTCAAATTTTATCAGATGGATGTAAAGTCTACATTTTTAAATAGAATTCTTGAAGAAGAGGTCTATATTGAACAACCTAAGGATTTGTTCAAAATTCGAACAAGGTTATGGTCTGCAAACTACATAAGACAGTCTATGGATTGACGCAAGCACTCCAAGCATGGTATGAAAGAATACACTCTTATTTATTTAATATTGGATTTCAAGGAACAAGTGATAACAATAATTTATATCTGAAATGATATAGTACTGATAAGATCTTGATTGTTGAGAATTTTTTGATGACATTATATTTGATGGAAATGAGATAATGTCTAAATCATTTGTTGAAGAGATGGGAAAGGAATTTGAGATGTCTATGATTGGAGAGATTAAATTATTTATTAGAATTCAAATTCAACAAGTTAAGGATCAGATCTACATAACAAAATCTAAGTATATCTATCAAGGAGATCCTAAAGACTTTCAATATGGAAGAATCAAAACTGGTTGGAATGTCAATGGATAATGGTTGTAAATTGTCAAAGGAAGATGACACAAAAGAAGTGAATGAAACACTTTATCGATCCATGATTGGTAAACTATAGTATGTTGTACACACTAGGCCTAATATTGCACATTCAGTAAGTATTGTGGCAAGGTTTTCTGCCAACCCAAAGGAGACACATATGTCTACAATTGAAAGGATATTCATATATTTGAAAGGGACTGAAGATTTTGGCCTGTTATACATAAAAGGAAGAGATTTTGATCTCAAGGTATATACTGGTGCTGACTGGGATGGAAATATTGATGACAAAAAAAGCACAAGTGGCAGAGCTTTTTTTTAGGAGAAAGATTAGTGACATAATTAAGCAAGAAAAAAATTTGTATTTCACAATCTACTGCCGAAGCTGAGTATGTTATTGTAGGTATGAATTTTTCTAACATTGAGTGGATCAAACATTTACTTGAAGGTATGCAAGAAGAGATTACTGATCCAGTTACATTTATTGTGATAATACCATTGCTATAAATATATCAAAGAATCTGGTGATGCATTCAAAGATAAAGCATATATCTATTAAGTATCACTACTTGAGAGAGGAAGTACAAGATAAGCATGTGACATTGGAGTATGTGAATTCTAAAGAACAAATAGCTGATATATTTACAAAACCACTACTGAAGGATGATTTTGAGTATCTTCAAGGTAAGTTAGGGGATCTTCCCCTATCCAATGTTCATTAAGGAATGATGCATGTTGCATTAATTCAAGTATTCAACAAAATATCTATCTTGTGAGTTGATGCTAGTGTTCAATCTTTAGATGAAGCTTGAAGTTGTGAAAATAAGTTTATGACTGTAATGAGAAATCTATACATTTGAGGTATAATATACTACTTGAGAAAAAATTTCAGGAGTCTATATATTTCTTTGGCATTGTTGTCAAAGAGAGAGAGAGCCAATTGATTAGTAAGGGAGAATATCAATGATGATTGCAGAGGGAGATGAAAGAACAGAAAAAGATGTTAAAAAGGGACAGTATAGAAGATCTATTGAAGAAGATGATTGTTACTAAAAGAGGGAGAATACATACAGAAGAAGATCAAGTACAACAAAGGAGAAGTTACAACTTAGAGGGAGTATAAGAATGACAGTGAAGTGTACCATCATTAATTGAACATTGAATATTGTTAGTGTTCCCATCAATGCTAAAGAGGGAAATCATTACTATAATTGATAGTAATAATTAGAGATTGTTTAACTAATGGTGACGATGATGAAGGCCAACCAAGATCAAAAGAATATGAGATAGTAGAAATTTTAGATCAGTTATTGTCTTGTCATTGATGTCAAGCAATTAATTTATGGTTTATATTATGTTGACATATCATTTGGTATATGATATAAGTTGAATGAGTTAAGGAGAAGAAGAAATGAGATGTGAAGTTGAAGAACTTAAATGGGCAACTGATAAAGATTAGACAATGATTAGATTATGTTGGTATAATTATTTTCTACGTAACATATGATTATGTTAAGTCGGTAAAGCATGGTAATGAAGATTTGTTAAGTCAGTAAGTTAAACTGTTTTTGCTACCGAGCAGGAAAAGTCACTCGGTAAAGGTAAAAGGTAAAAGGAAGTATGTCACTTGGTAAAGGAAAACAAATCGAAGGCACTAAACATAAAAGAAATTTTTAGGCACCAAGAAAAGTTAACCAAAATTTGGAGTTATCTACCGAGCAAGGAACATATATTAAAGACAAGGATTGGAACGCCATTTAATGATTAGCTATGATGAAAATGAAAGTTAGTTAGAGAGATCTAAGGAAAAAAAAAATTCATGTTGATGATTTACGACTTAGATCTAAATGGTTAAAGAAAAAGGAACAAGTTTCAAGAAAATTTTAAGTTTCGAGTTGAAAGTAAAACGTGTTACCGAGATCTAGATTCAAGGTATAATGAATTGGACGACTGAAATTGATCAAAGGAAAATGTAATAGAGGAGATTAAGAGGCAAAACATATCTATATAAAGAATGGATTTGTATGAACAAATGGATGGAAAATTAAAGAGTTGAAGAGTCACCTATTGATGTAGTGAAGAAGGAACTGAGAGATTCTGAGTCAGAGAGCAAGATTTGATGAAGTGTTGAAGCCAGTGGAAAGTGAAGATAGAAGAGCACACAAAGGATTTGGTTATGCAAAGATAGTTGCACATTTATAGGTCAATATATTTACTGTTGCTTACTAGAATTTGTGATAGAGAAATCTCTTAACAGAGTGGACTTAACAATCTTATTGTAAAATTCTTGCAAAAGGTAACATTTTAAAGAGTGTTTGAAGCCCTCTAACTAGGCCACTCCTAATAGAGTGAAGATCTTAACAGATTTGAGGTAAATCCCTTGAATGGGTCACACCTAACATTGTGTATTGTAATCTTTAACCAGATTGGATCTTAACCAGATGTACTTCAAAAGAGTATTTTCTTAGTGGGTGACAATTCCCACAATGGTTTTTCCCAAAGATGTGTTTCCATGTTAAATACTAGTGTTAAATGTGTTGAATAGTTTATGTGATTGATTTACTATTTGATACAATTTATTTATGGTTGTCAGTAAAAAGTGAATCGTGTTAAACTGGGTTGTCACTAAGTTAATCAGAGAAAACATTTTTAGGTATTTGTGATCGGGGATTACTGATTCACCCCCCCCCCCCTCTATAATCCAATGGTAAAGAGGCTTTTGAAAACATGTTTTTCATTTTAATGCCCATAATTTTGATCAATATCACAAGATGGATTTGGATAGGATAAGAAAGGTCAAAGATAATGAGGGATGATGGAAGAAAGAAATGGATAGGATAATGGATTTTCTAAAAGGGTTTGGATAAGGAGAAATGGATAGGATCTATAATTCTTATGAAGATCCATAACCTTTTTAAGATAAAATATAGGAAAGGGAATATGGATGTAGATAGGTTCAATGAGAAATAATGAAGGATGAGGGATAATAAAGGCCATGGTCGATAGGATAGCATGGATAAAACTTGTCCCCAAGTAAAGTGCGAGAGAATGGTAGATTACACATGATGCCTATTAGTTGGGTTTTCTTCATGGTACTTACCAAAGGTTCCAAAAGAAGTGGTTTTCAACATAGGATACATTATTTCTCTTTAAATTTTTTTATTTTTTTCTTTTGCTTTTTTAAAACTTTTTGGAAGATAATGGATGCATGCTAAAAGATGGAGGAAGGCTTCTAGTATCTTTCTCTTTTGATTGTACCCCTTGAAATATGTACTATACTAGGTCATGGTTATTAAAGGTATGCTCAAAGATGTTGATAGGGTGATGGTAAAGGGATGTGATATGGAGGATAAGGCCTTATGCAAAATATTGGATACTTGAGGGTTGGAAGGATAGATGATAGGTATTGGATAATGGATAGGATGTTGAAAAATTTGTGTAGGGTTAGATGGATAGGTTGGAAAGATTAGAATTGGCACGCACCTTGAAGGGTGGTGGAATGATGGAGGAAAAATGGATTTAGGAATTGGATACCTTGATGGAGAAAATGATGTTAATTTGGGAGTTTTGGATTTTGACGGAGAAGGGGATTTTGGGACATAAGGGCCTAAAATGGATTTGTAAGGGATTGAAATATGTTTACATGGTGGTTTAGAGGAATCATTGGGAAGCTTGAATGCCAGATTAGATTTTTAATTAGTGTGAAAGTCTTGCACAAGTGACTTGGGAATCCACATGTTTCTTGACTTTTCTTGTAGTGCTTTAGAATGCAATTCTTAAATGAGGGATTTAGGAACCCATATTTTCTTTGATTTCTTTTTACTTGATGGGCCTTTTTGGCCTTTGTATATTTATTATTATTATTTTGGATCAAATTTTTATTTGTATTTACATTTTGATTAGATGGGACACATTGATCTTTGGATACATATGGATTATTTAACTAATGATTTTTATGCTTCGCATACAAATTTATTCCAAGGGCATTGAGTGTCATGGATGTATAGGGATGATATGGAGAGTTCTTATGGATAGGTGATTGGGAGATGTTTAAGTATGTTTTCCTTTATTGATCTTGATTTATGGTAGGATAAGTGAATGGAGGGACATACAGACCCAAGATGGATGGAATAGTTGAAGGCTTTAGTTGTGGGATGTAGGGACCCAAAATGGATTTAGAGGATGGTGAAGGTGCATGTTTATGCTTAAATAAAGGGATATAAGTTGTAGAAGGTATATCAACATCTTTAGAGTGAGATATGGAGCCAAGGCCATCATCTTTAGGATTTGATTTTATATTAAGGGGTTCCAATATACCTTATTCGTTGATGCCCAACCCTTTTCCTTGATAGTTCATTATTTAGAAGATCTTTTTAACAAAGGGATACTTTTTTATTAGATAGAAATATGTGAGTTCATTTTGTGGTGGAGGAGGCATGTAAGGTATGATAGGATCATGAAGTAGACCAATCCAAATAAAATTGGATGAAGCAAGTTGATATATAAGGGGATCATCATTAGCTTTGAAAGGGGTGATGAGATCTTGAGGTGGATTAATATCATGGGGGGATTAGGTATATTATGACAAGGAGATGAATGGATTATGTGATCTTGATATTGAAGAAAACCTTTGGAAGGGGTAGAAAGGGTGCTTTGATCTTGATTTTCAATAGGCTCACTAGAAATGGTTTAAGGGATATCATGATATTTCTTGGGAGGTGGATTAAGAATAGGATTAGTAAGGATATTTTTTTCTCTTGGGATAAAATAGAATCATTTTGGAATAAATGAAAAGTACGATGAAATCAACTTGCGATCCTAGGGATAGAGAATCTTGGGCACATGTTGGATGTGATTGAATTGTATCTTGATCTCGATCTTTGTTAGGAATGATTTATTAATAATTTTGGTTATCCTCTTGACATGGAACCACTTATAAATAAGATGTAGGATTTTGGATATGCATGGGGGATTCTTGGAAGGATTCCAAGTTTTGGCATGATAGGGATGGGTCTTTTATGGGCCATTGCTAGAAATAGGTTCATGATTTTGATCATGCTTGGGAATAGAGTATTGTTATTCTTTAGATGAGGCATTAGGATTTCAACTTCAATTATATCATCATTAACAAGGTCTTGGATTTTATGTTTCAACTCTATGCAATATGAAAATTTATGCTTATTATGTCTATAATATGTGCAATAGTTGGCCAAAAATTTAAGTCCACATGATGTCACTTTAGGCAATATGATAAGATTATACTCAAGAAGATCCTTTAAAGTTAGCTCAAGGGATTTTCCAAAAGGTGTAAATGTTCTATCCATGGGATACTTTGGTATGTGCATGTCTATAGAAGAAGTATCTTGATGTATGTGATCTTGCTTGTACTTTTTCTTTGGTCTTCTAACATTTTTTCCTCCTCCTTGTATAATATTTTTATCATTTCTTGGTGTTGTTCATTCTTGATATCTTGAACATGTCTCTCAAGAGGGGTAATTGGTTCCCTTTGTTTGACTAGAAAAAACTATATGCTTGAATCATGGTAGCAATATCACAATTTGACTCTTTGTGGAAAATATCTCCTACTTATCAATTGATGAGCTTAAGGGGGCTTCTAATGAATGGTTCATTAGAAACAACAATTCCTGAAGGTTTTACAAATGGGGTTGAAAGAAAAGTGGACTTAACCATGCAGGAAACTTCAAATTTAAATGTATTTAAGCTCAAGTAGTACCAGGAAATCTTGATGCTTCACCTTTGTAAGCATCACCTAAATGCAATGAGTGCTAAGTGTTATATTAATTCTCATGAGAGATGGATTCTTGTGAACTACTATTCAAGAAATATAGGTCAATGAGTTTGACTCAAAAAAACTACATTGTTGAATCCTGATAGCAATATCACAATTTGACTTGCTATGGAAAATATCTCCTACTTATCAATTGATGAGATTAAGGGGATTTTTAATGAATGGTTCATAAGGCACAATTCTTGTTGAATTTTTGCAAATGGGGTTACAAGAAAAGTGGACTTAACCATTGAGAAAAATCCATAGTTAAGCATGCTTGAGATGGAATAGTACTAGGATGGGTGACCTCAAACTACATAATTGAATCCTGATAGAAATATCACAATTTGACTTGCTATGGAAAATATATTCTACTTAGATTGATAATGGTCTATATATCTTATATGGTGGTCCACATGGTGTTTGAGTTTCTCTCTATTGATAAGAAGACAAACAATTGACAATGGGTTTGATATTTGAGATGACTAAGTATATTCCTTTAATTGTAGTTGATCTTGACCTATTTCATTTTATTTGGAGAATATGGTATGACATGTTTAAAGTTCAAATTAAGTATTGTTTGATCCATAACCTATTTTTTAAGTGTCTAATGCACTTGATGTTGGCTTATGTTGAGGTGCATGTTTCATTTATCAGGTTCTATTTGTAGTACCTCTTGTGGTTGCATTATGTTCCATGTTATTTTGATCTAAGATAGACTCTTGTTATATCGTGACCATTTGTATAATGTGATTAGATAATTTCATTATGTGGTCCATTTGATTAAAGTACATTATTTTTGCTTTACCAATATCATTTCTTATTTAGATGTTAGATTATACTATTGTTTACCATTTTGATCATGTATGCATGGTGATTCTATTATGATGGGACATGATGCTTAATGATGATATTTAGTGTATTTTGTATCCAAGAACATTGGATTATGTTATTAAGATGATTATCACTGTTCTCCTTGCTATTGTACCATTATGTTAATGTAAATCTAATTTGGTTTTTTCAATGCTTTAAATGCTATTAAATTATTATTTTAAAGATTTATTGTAAATGAAATGTTATTTTGATGTACATTGAGGATTAAATATGGAATGTAACAACCTTGCAATACTCATATACATATGAATGATTACCCATGTTGAGCTTCCTTTCATTGGGTGCATTGTGATTATTTATCATTTTTATTTGGCTATTTATATTATGGGCAACTACACTTGATGTGTGTATGTTTTAGTGAACAAGTACCATACATTGTTCTTCTTGAGTTACAGGTTTGAGCATATCTTATCCCTAGCAGTGACATAGGAGATAGTTTCACCAACTATTCATATTTAGCTATTATCATCCTTGTATGGATGATGTATCTTTATTTGAAGTATATATTACCTCTGGTACATGTTGGTAAAACTAGACTTCATTTTCATATTTTAGTATACCAATATTTGTGTCTATGCATTTAGAGTTATGCGGTTATCTCAGTTGAGTTAGAATATTAATGTTGATTTAATTATTTGGGGAAGTTTATTTTTATCTATAGGCTAATTTTTCATAGTTGAACACCATTTAACTTGAATTGTTTATTTATTCTTGAGGGATTTTTGGGAAGTCTTTAGTTTGATTTAACTTATTTAAGTTATTTTATTTTGAGTCTATTTGGCCTTTTTTTAAAAAAGTGACTTGAAATTGGGGAAAAGGGTTCATTTCCTCAACTTTTGTTTTGGGGAGAAATTAGTATACTACTCCAAATTGTTTTGGAGAAAATTGCTATTTTTCTTGTTGGGTTTGACTTGTTCATCAAATTTTCATGGATAAAAACACACTGGATTTGTGTCATCATTGCTCCTATTTTTTTGGAGCCATTTGATTTTTTGTGAAGCGTTTAATTTGTTTTATACTATATGATATGACCACTCAGGAGTTGAGTGATCTCTATTTGTAGTTAGAAGAATTTCTTTCCAAGGGCCATATTCATCCCAGTGTTTCCGTTTGGGGAGCACTAGTCATCTTTGTGAAAAAGAAGGATGGATACTTACATTTGTATATTGATTACTTGTAGTTGAATAAGGTGACAGTGAGGAATCAATATTCCTTATTGAGGATCGATGATTTTTTTTATTAGATAAATGGAGCTAGAGTGTTCTCAAAGATAGACCTTAAGTCGAGATACCATCAACTTTGCATCCATGAGCCTGAAATTCATCGAGAAACTTTTCACACCTGATATAGGCACTATGATTTTATGGTTGTACCCTTTGGGTTGATTAATGCATCATCGATGTTCATGAGTTTGATGAATGGTGTGTTCTGTACCTATCTTGACTATTTTTGGATGGCATTTGGGTATATTTGAGGACTATAGAGGAACATGAGGGTCATTTGCATCAGGTTTTGTAGTGTCTTTGTGACCTTCAGTTATTTGGTAACCTAGAAAAATGTGAGCTCTTCCAGACTAAGGTGAGGTATTTGGGCCATATTGTCTCTGGAGAGGGTATTTACATGGATTCTTTGAAGATCTAGGCTATTATGGATTAGATGGCATCAACCAATGTTCTTGAGGTTCATATTTTTATGGAATTGGTGGGTTACTATTACCAATTTGTGAAGGAATTTTCTTGGTTGGCACACCCTATCACTTCTATTTAGAGAAAATGGAAGAAGTTTGTTTGGTTTGTTCAATGTGAGACAACTTTTTTCAGGGTCTTAAGGAGCATTTGACCAGTGCACCTATCTTAGTAGTGCTAGATCCTACAAGTGAGTTCATGGTGTACACTAACACATCATTGGAGGATGTCAGGGCATTTCTCATGCAAGAGGGATGAGTGATTTCATATGAGTTCTAGATGCTCAAGGGTCACGAGATAAACTACCCCACCCATGATTTAGAGTTAGCACTGATTGTGCTAGTTTTCTAGAGGTATTTTCTTTTGGGCCACATGTTTGAGTTGCATAGTGATCATTGTAGCCTGTAGTATAGCTTTTCTCAACTGAACTTGAATACACATTGACATCATTGGATGGAGTTCCTTTGTGAGCACAATTTTGATGTTCATTACATCAAGGGGAAAGATAACATTATTGCAAATTCCTTGAGTAGGATAAGGCATGATATATATTTTTTTTTTCTTGATGTAAATTTGCATGGTTGTATTCTTGGGGCCTTACCTAGTGACACTTGGTATTAGAAAGTTAGAGAAAATATTGAGGCCAAATGTACCCTTGCAGGTCAATTTTGAGGTTACTCTTTGGAGTCAAATAGAATTTTGAGGTGCCATGAGTGCATTTATGTGTCAATTTTAGGAGATCTGTGTTCCTTAGTTTTGTCTAAGGCATATTATGTGTCGTATTTTATACATCCTGGCATCAAGAAGATGCATGCTGATATTAGATAGTTGTACTTTTAGGAAAGGGTGAGGCATGATGTTGCCAATTTTGTAGCTAGATGTCTTGATTGTCAAAGAGTGAAGGCAAAACATCAACATCTAGTAGGACTTTTGCAGCCACATTTTATTCCTGAGCATAAGTGGGACACTATATCTATTGATTTCATTACTAGGCTACCTATTTCATCATGTCATCATGATTCTATCATGGTTACTATGGACAAGTTGTCCAAGGTGGCTCACTTTTCTACTATGAGAGCTTCTTATACTACTGCTTTGGTAGAACATGTGTTCATGGAGGATGTAGTTCGATTGCATGGGATATCCCCATGATCATTTTGGATCAAGTTCTATTGTTTACTTATGTATAAACATCTCTCCAATATGTTTTTAGCACAAAACTCAATTTTAGTTCAATGTATCACTATGAGACTAATCGTCAGACGAAGTGGGTGAATCGAGTTCTTTAGGACATTCTTTGCATGTATGTGATGAATCAAAAACCAAGGAGAGAGGACTATTTGTACTTGGTTGAGTTTTGTTATAATAATGAGTACCATAGTTCTCTTAGCATGTCTCCTGTTTAGGACTTGCATGATATACCGTGTCATATACCTTTGAGTTGGGATCATTTGGAGGACCATGGAGAATTAGGTCCTGAGATGCTTTAGAATATGGAGCAACATGTGGATCATATTAGATAGTATTTGGTTACTACCCAAGATTGGTAGAAGAAGTATCTTGATGCCTATAGGTTAGATCATCAATTTTTGTTGGGTGATCGTGTGTTTTTTTAGTTCAACTGTAGAAGATTCCCATACGTTATCGAAAAGGCTCTAAGTTAACACCATATTTTATTGGACCTTTTGAGATTTTTGAGAGGATTGTTCATGTTAACCATTGCTTGGAATTTATACCTAGCCTATCATGCATCCATGATGTGTTTCATGTTTCTTTTTTGAAACAATATATTCTTGATGTGACCTATGTTCTTGATTGGGGTGCTTTACAAGTAGAGGACACGGTGCAACATTTTTTGGAGCCCATCTACAATCTTCAGTATCAGAGGCTAACCCTTAGGGGTTGAAACATCAAATAGGAAAGGGTTCAATGGGACTCAAGTGATGATACTTTAGCTACTTGGGAGGATGCTTCACGGTTGAGAGATTTGTACCCCTATCTTTTTGCCGGCTTCTAGGAGTAAGACTATGCCTAGGGGGAGGATGCAGTGCATCTCGTGGTTGCATTTTATCCCATGTTATTTTGATCCAAGATAGATTCTTGTTATGTCATGACCATTCATATGATGTAATTAGATACTTGTATTGTGTGGTGCATTTGATTATAGTACACTATTTTGGCTTTACCAGTATCATTGTTGAATTAGATATTAGATTATAGAGTTATTTACTATTTTGATCATATCTACATGAAGATTCCATTATAATGGGACATGATTATTTATGATGATATTTGGTGTATTTTGTATCCGAGAATATTGGATTATGTTTTTATGATGATTATCACTCATCTCCTTATTATTGTTTTGTTATGTTGATGCATATCTGATTTGGAGTTTTCATTGCTTTATGCTTTACATGCTATTAAATAATTATTTTAATAATTTAATTTAAATGAAATATTATTTTGATGTACATTGAAGATTAAATATGGAATGGAATAACCTCATAACATTCATATACATATGAATTATTACCCGTGTTGAGTTTCCTTCCATTAGGCGCATATGATTGTATGCACCCAAAAATGGTCGCCTAGACTTTGGGCCCCATTTATTTGATTTATCAACCCTAAATCATTTTGATCAAAAATCAATATTTTCAACATTATCAATTTCTTGATCAAATCCTAATTTCGATCATATATTGGATTTTTATCCTTGGTCTAACCATTTATCCTAAGTCTTTATTTAATTAAAAGGAATATTTCCTCCCCTTTTGATTAAATAAAAAGCCCCCACCTTTCCTCTTATCCTAAGTTGCACAAATAAAATATTATTCCTATTTTATAAAAAGGGAAAAAGCACTTTTTGTCTCACATGAGGCTCAAAAGTCAACACTTCACTTTCATTGGAGGATACTTGTGCACATGGATTGCTCCTCTTTCAAGCTCCACCGCTGATTAAGACTTTTGCCTCTTAATCTCAATGGTCCATTTCACCTCATTTCTTATAAAAGGAGAGCTCTCTCCTTCATTTGTATACATTCATATTTCATGCTATTGTTATGCTGCAGGTTTTGGAGCTCTCTTTGAAGACACTCAAGCTTTGAAGCCTTGACATTTTTAGTTGCATTTCATAATAGTTTTGCTTTCATAGTTACATTCATGGCATCATAGATTAGATTTCTTTTTATGCAATAGAATAAGCTCACATAGTTTAAATAGGAGGCATTGTAATCCATTGCTATTCCCCTTCATAGCTTAGTTTGTACTTCCATTTTCATAGCATAGCTTGCACATTTGCATCTTCATTTTAGTTGCATTGCATTGCATTTCATATTAGATTCTTGGAGATATTGGCATTGTTGCCCTTGTCTTCACTTGAATCTCTCATTGTATGGTTGACTAGCAAGGTCACTTTCTTGTAGCTCTAGCTGAGAGCAAAACTCATAGTCCCTTGCAACTCCATGCATAGAGAGCTATGAGCCGCTTTGTGAGGCCTCACTCTTGAGTAACCTTGCATGTAATGGTTCATAGAAGTGCATATTTTAGTGTGTACATTTTCTGGCGCCCACCGTGGGGTAGAGTAGATAGCTTTGTCCTTTTATTTGATGCATTTTTGGTCATTTTCGGATTAATTTTCGGAAAAATCTGCGTCTCTGGTTTTCTGTCTCAGATTATCGCGTGACACTTCTCAGAAATATCGCACGATATACTTCCTGTCTTGGCGCGATACTTCGCTCGGAAAAAGTATCGCACGCATATATTGAAGTCTATCGCCTGGCATCGGGTGAAGTATCGCCTGGCATCGTGTGAAGTATCGCTCGACTGGGGAAATATCGCCCTACTATAGGAAACTGTATCGTGTGATACTGTTGGAGACTGAGAAACATTGCCTGGTCTGGCAGAGACTTGCGCTTTCAGTTTTTTTTTCTGAATTCGACTATTTTAGCTTGCTGCTTTTGTTTTACTTTGTTTAAATAGGTCTAACCTGCATCTTTTAGCTTGAATCCATTAGATTATTGCACATTTACATTTGGATTTTGATTTTGCTAACATTGTGGGCCTAACAAGTTGTGTTTGTAGGTGCTCTCCTTTGCTTAAAAATTGCTAAAAACGCATGTCAAAGAGGGATACTAACAGTTTTTGCAGGGCTGCCCAAGCATAAAAACAAAAAAAAATTTCATTTCTTGCTTGTTGTTATTTTCCTTTCATTTGTGGCATTTACTAATTGTATTAGGAATCTTAATACCTTGTGAAAGGGATTTTGAGGTGGTAGGAGAAGTATGCTCTTCACCTTTAGGTGAATCAGAAAATCTTGACCCATCTTAAAGTTTTGGAAGCAAGGGGGTAATTGATCTCTTTGCTTGGTGTGTTTGGGAAAGATTCTTGAGATAGGGGAGTATGCTCTTCACCCTTGTGGTGAATCAAAAACCTTGAACCTCAAGATTTGATCCATTTTTGTTTAGTTTAGGAATCCTTTAGCGGGCCTGCTCTTGAGCAATCAAGAGGAACGACTCAAGTGGGGACAACCTTGTCATCATTCTCCTTGGTGGCAAGTGATTCCAACTCACTATAATCTCAAGGCTATCAAGGACACCAAAAACCTTGATAGACATAACACTTGTCTTCGTTTGATGTAAGTAGCTCATGGGATTGCGACCATGAGGAAAACATTGAACAAGAATGCTTAAGGTACTCTTGAGGCCGCGAGGTCCTAGTCCTTTATGAGGAGCAAGAGGGGTGTTGTGAACGGAAATCCTTATTAAGAACCATTAGATAGGAGCCACCCTCTTTTAGCCGCTTATCTTCTTAGTGCAAGGATTGATCCAAGTGGTTTACCCGGATCACCTTAAGATACTCACCATATGTGTCCCTTTGGTTGTGTCATTTGACATTTCCATGACAAAGCCAACATCTCTTGTGGGTAACCACTTGGTGTGAGGCGAGGGGGCATCAAGTTGTGGGCTAAGTTGGTAAGTATTGAGCCTTGTCTTGTAGGTAGTAATTGCTTGAATTGTCTTCGATTGTGTGATACCAGTGTAAACGTTCTCAACATACAAACAATCGGTAGCATTCATAGGGTGCTTTTTCAATTTTGATATCACAAGTGTTTATCTTGGCAAGGTTTCTTTTGCCCTTGTTCAAGTGTTTGAAGACATGTTTGATCCTCTACTGTTTGCAAACCTGTCCAAATGCTGTTGAATTTGTGATTGAAATCAGACATTTTCACCCTCACATTCGAAAACTTGAAATTAGACCTTAAAAACTCAAAATTTTGCACAAATTGGTCAAGATCAACATCAGTATCACATTAGCCAAATGAGAAATATCGCATTAGAAGGTTGTTCTTGGTGAGAAAGCCTATCTCTAGAATTGTTAGTCACATTCTTGGAGAATTTTAGTACTTTTATTGTCCAAATCATTTTCATTTATCTCAATTTCAATTATATTTTGGCCTAGCCCAACCTCCTAGTTCAAAAGTGCAAGGGTAGTCACCCTTTGATTTGAAGCACCTCTTTGACAGTGTTGGTAAAGCCCCTGCTTCTATCTTTTCATTTCTCTTTGGACAATAGAGAACTTTGATTATCCTAGTTTGGTGTTGACATTTTGTGAGGTCATCCTACTACCAGTCTTCCTTGGTCAGTCCAGATCTTAGATCCTAGGTGTTGTCATGTTGCTCAACATCTCAATGAACGTTATGGTATCAATTGCACAAGATGGCTCTTAGTCTTCTTCTTTCTTCTCCATTTCCCATGTTCTTCTAAAGTCTTCTATTCCCATGGGAAATTCTTCTTCTTCTTCTTGATTCTTTTCCTCTTATTATCTAGTCTACACTCTTCTATTCATCTCTTCTATTCATTCCTATGCTTGATTTCTCCTCTTTTGGAACCATGAATCTTAACTATCTAGCTTTGGAACCTTTATTAAGAATAGATGATCTTGAGCTCATTGACATATTTGAAAAGTGTTGTTCCTCCAAAATTCTCATGAGTGATGAATTTATAGCAAAAATAAAAGAAAAGATGATTAAATTAGATGCCTTTGCTAGAATCATAAACATGATCATATCACGATCTTCTTCTTCCAAACATTCTTCATCATCTAAATCTTCTCATTCTTCTTCACCTTCCAAGTCTTATCATGACTCTTCCAGACATCATTCCCATTCTTCATATTCTAAGTCTTATCATGATTCTTCTAAACACTATTCACATTCTTCATCTTCCAAATCTTATCATGACTCTTCTAAACATCATTCAAATTCCTCATTATCCAAGTATTCTTCTTCCACTAGGTCTTCATTTTCCTCTTCTTCAAGATCTCGTTCCTCTTCTACTTCTCCCAAGAGTCTTACTTCTCTTCAGAAGACATACCATAAAGAGCAACGTAATAGTCTTTGTGATGTCTCTTCCACAAAGAGTGACACACCTACCTTTGATGACTATGATGACTATGATGATGGACAATGTAGCAATACTTATGACAACTCTATTCCTAATAGTCCTCCTCGTCGTGTGCTTAGGCTTACTAAAGGGTCATCCTATTGGATAGATTGTGATGGTGATCCATATGATTCTGATTTTGAGAGAAATTATGATATTTGTTGTGAACAATATGATACATCTACTTCTATTGAGGAAGAGAAAGCTTTCCGTGCTGATTATAAACGAAGATACTATGAGCATGTCTTGTCTAAAAACTCTCATGCTGAAAATAAAGATTACACTCTCCAGAAAGATCATGTTAATGCTGAACCTTTGTCTTGTGATGGTCCCCTTCCATCTGCCACTTCCTCCAATACCCACACATCTCCTAAAGCTGCTAAGTCATCCAAACCTTTCACAAATCCTTCATCCAACAAAGATCCTAAGACTTTCCATGTGGTTCCCTATAGTTATCCTCAAGGGCCACCTCTTAAAGATACTCAAGATAACCTTCACTTGGCTGCAAATACTTTCAATAATGTCAAACATAAAGAGCTTAAGCCTTCATCCGCTATAATGCCTATTTCAGCTAGTCCTTCACCACCTCTTCCAAAGTCTTCCATACAATTCCAGCATGCTTCCTTGTCCTTAGAAGTGGCTCCATGTCAAGAGGACTCTAAAAATGATAAAGAAAAGAACATAAAAAAAGATCAAGATCAAGAACCCTCCATGTCATCCAATTCTTTTCATGATGTCTCTTATCCATTTCATGGTTCTTTTGATCCTTTACACCCTTCCCCATTCATTCCACCATGTCTTAATTCTTCCTCTAAGCAAGATCAAGCTACTACTTACACCGTTGAGCTTATTGATAATCAAAATAACCTTACTGCACTTGCGCTTTCCAAAGATGATACTTCCATTAAGGTTATTAAAAATGGTGTTGTTACTTCTGATGTTAAGCCTATTGAAAATCAAGAAAAAAATGATGCACTTATGCTATCCAAAGCAACTTGTCAAGATCAAAGTCTTCCATCTTGTTCTACCACTCCATGTTCACTTCCGCTTTCTGCTCTTCCTAAATCTTTGCAAGCTACGAATGATCCTATCAAAGAAGGTGCTCCTATTCAAGATGTGCATGATCCTGTTGAAAATCCTAATGCTCATTCTAAAGATGCTGATATCCTTGGTTGTGATATAGATGCTAATGAACTTATTGATTATCCTTTTGCATCTTCCACTTCCATCCTTGGACCTCCTCCACCACTACCAAGATCTTCACATCTTCCTTCCATCTTGGGTCCTTATGTCCCTTCACTTTCCCCTCCTAATTCTCCTAATTCATCATCCATCTTGGGTCCTTACGTCCCTCCATCTCATATCTTTCCTCAAGATCAACATAGATACATACCCTTGAAGCCTTTTCATCCATCCACCCATCGAAACCAGTCGTATTTTCCTTCTTCCACAAGTCCCAAGTCTTTTGGAAGTAACTTGAATATTCAATACAAGAAAAAGAAGCAATACCAGAATCCATCAAAAAAAGAAGATCACCATGTCTCCTCTAATCGACATGGAGGCATAAAGTCAAAAGAGATATCTAAGAAGAAAACTACAAGACAAGTATGGGTTCCAAAATCCATCATTGAAGATATTCTCTCTAACACATCAAAAGAAAATAAAAAGCTTAAAGCCATATGGATTCCAAAGTCTCTCTTGAAAGAGTCTTATGTTGAGCAAAAAGTGAAATTGACATTCAAGCTTCCAAAGACTTCCACTTCATCTTCTTCCAAAAACATTCTTCCATTCCATGTGCCTAAACCGCAACCTCTGCTAAACATTTTCCATATTCTTTCTCGTATTCCTCCATTCACATTTGAGAATTATAACAAGCACACCAATCCTCTCTTCGAGGAGTCAGATAGCAATAATGAACCAGAATATGGTTCATACTTGGACTAGAATATGGTTTATAGTTCCTCCATTTTTTTCCGTCACCCTTCAAGGTGTGTATTGACGTTAATCTTACCTTTCTTTCCATCTACCTTTTCACAATCCTTTCATTCATTATCCTTCTACCTTCTCTCATTTTTTCCTCATTTGCCTATTCCTTCTGCGTCTTCCTTTCCTTATTAGCATCTTTGAGCATATCATTTTGAATCATTGACATATCATGGTTTATCCTTTCAAGGAGCATTATCCTAAAAGCTTGCTTTCTTCCAAAAAAAGATAAAATTCAAAAAAATAGAAAAATTTAAAAACAAAGAAAGAAAAAAAATAAAAAAAATAAAAAAAAATAAATTGAAAATGTGCCATGGTGAAAACCTGGAAACAGGCACCTTGGTAGCAAAAGTAAAGAGAAATAAATTCATCCTATGGTGAAAACCACTCCCTTGTGGCACCTTGGATAAGTACCATGATGAAAACCTGGCAATCAGGCATCATGCGTAGTTCTTCTACATATTTCATCCATTTCATCTTCTCTCTTTGATCTTGACAATGTTGATCTATACATGAACATTTGGCTATTTTGTGAGCTATCTTATGATGATCTTGCTTTCATTCCATTCATGTCTAGCCTTCATCTTCATTTTCCTCCATTCATTCTAGCCTTTCGCTATCCTTTTCCCCTTTCATCTTGATCTAAACAAAAAAGTAAAATGTGATGCTATGAAGCCTCTTGACATGTCTACTCCTTTGGACTGCATCCTTTCCTTCTTTTGCATTACGCTTTTGAGGCTTATCCTATGCTGGCTTTCCTTGCTTGTCCAAATGTGCTTTACATGACAATTTTTTTTTTTCCCTAGCTTGGGTATTCTTGAAGAGTTTGACCTTGAGGATTTCTTCCCTCCGTTCGCTTTCATTCTCCTTGTCTCCACTAGCTTGCTCATCCATCTTGTCCCTCACATTGCTAGATATTGGGACTACACGATGTGATTTTGCTCATGAGTTTAATGCCCATTTCTGTCTGGGGGCATCCTTTGTATATATTTTATTGATCCTGAAAAAATACCAAAAAAATTCATATATGGTCCTGAAAAACATTCCAAAAAAAATGATATATTGTCAAAAATTCTATAAATCATAAAATGTCCTGAAAAAAAAAGAGCATCCTAGTGAAATCTTAGCAATAGACGCTTTGATGTTTCACCAAAAAAATTATATATTCAAAAATCCTAAAAATTATAAAAGTCCCAAAAAAATTTTCAAATAGTGTTTCTCAACACTACCCTTGCGTCGAGTGTTTCTTAACACTTATCAGATGTCTTACCCAATAGTCTAAGTATAATGCAATAATGCTCATGTGCAGATGCGATACTCAGAGTTTGACTCTAGGACCAACACACATGCACTTAAACAATTAACTCGCTGACGATATGGTGACTTTATTTTTCTTTGTGTGCTGTCTATGAGGATTTCTTTGATGAGTGGTCTCTCCCTGAGAAGTCTCCGATGATGCATTGCTAGAAGACTGAGGGAATGAGAACATGTTTTCTTTCTTTATCTGCTTGTGGGTATATTTTGTTGATCCTAACTGTCATGAGCATTTATGCTAGTCTTACTTGACACTATGGATTAACAAGGTATTATCCTTGACTATTTTGCGAGTGCATGCTTTTAGTTATCCTGACTTTCATGTATCTTGATACAAGCATAATCTCATCATATCAAACTTAGGTGATCTCACTGCATTAGTCATCTTGACCTATATGTCTTTGATGCCTAGGTGGGATTCCCACATTTCTATCTGATAAAGATCATATTCATATCCACATAGTTATGCTAGTGTGCATTGTATGATCTTACGACGCTACCAATAACGCTCGATGATGATAATTAGATGTCTATAAGCGTTGTGACCTTGCAAGTCAACCACTTTCATAGTAGCCTGCATTTTTAGGGTCATGTTAGATTAGTTTTGCACTCTGCATATGGAGAGAGCTTTCCTTTTTATCATCTACGGACTAGTTGGTCAACTGTGCTCATTTTCTGATTCTTCTTGATCATATCTTTCATTTCTGATCTTTCATATCACATCATTTTCTATCCATTTTCGGACTCGAAATTGAAATCTGAGTCGCGTTTCCAAATTTTCCCCTTCTTCTATGCAGTTGACTGACTTTTTGAGGCATAATTTGATTTTGGTGGAATTTCTTCCTTTCCATGTCTCTCAATTTTCTAGTCTTTCATTCACTCTATTTCTAGTCTTCTATTTCTATTCTTCTACTTCCTCACTGGGGCATGTTTTCATTTCCTGATGGTTAACCTCTTGACCTTTACATTCGAATATGACTTCCTTCTGATTTGATCAACCTTATCAATTTTCTATCTCTCCTTTACTTGATTTCGATTTCGATTCCGAGGGGGCAGTATTTGTGGGATTCTCATCCCTGATTTCCTTGATTCTCTTGATTCAGACATCTTTTGTGAGCTTTTGAGATTCTTATCTCCCATTTTTAGACATTGATTATTGCCTAGCAGCGACGGTGATAGTTTTGTCTAAAGCTTGATTTGCACCTAGCAGCGACGGTGTTGGTCTAAGCTTTTGTTTATGTTTGTCCAGATGTGATCCCGAATCGATCTCATATCTGAGTTGTTTTGTGATCCCAAATCGATCTCACATTTCGACTTCATTCTTTGACTACATGTGTTCCCAAATCGATCACACATTAGTCAAAGAGGGGCAAATGTATGCACCCAAAAATGATCGCCTAGACTTTGGGCCCCATTTATTTGATTTATCAACCCTGAATCATTTTGATCAAAAATCAATATTTTCAACATTATCAATTTCTTGATCAAATCCTAATTTCGATCATATATTGGATTTTTATCCTTGGTCTAACCATTTATCCTAAGTCTTTATTTAATTAAAAGGAATATTTCCTCCCCTTTTGATTAAATAAAAAGCCCCCACCTTTCCTCTTATCCTAAGTTGCACAAATAAAGTATTATTCCTATTTTATAAAAAGGGAAAAAGCACTTTTTGTCTCACATGAGGCTCAAAAGTCAACACTTCACTTTCATTGGAGGATACTTGTGCACATGGATTGCTCCTCTTTCAAGCTCCACCGCTGATTAAGACTTTTGCCTCTTAATCTCAATGGTCCATTTCACCTCATTTCTTATAAAAGGAGAGCTCTCTCCTTCATTTGTATACATTCATATTTCATGCTATTGTTATGCTGCAGGTTTTGGAGCTCTCTTTGAAGACACTCAAGCTTTGAAGCCTTGACATTTTTAGTTGCATTTCATAATAATTTTGCTTTCATAGTTACATTCATGGCATCATAGATTAGATTTCCTTTTATGCAATAGAATAAGCTCACATAGTTTAAATAGGAGGCATTGTAATCCATTGCTATTCCCCTTCATAGCTTAGTTTGTACTTCCATTTTCATAGCATAGCTTGCACATTTGCATCTTCATTTTAGTTGCATTGCATTGCATTTCATATTAGATTCTTGGAGATATTGGCATTGTTTCCCTTGTCTTCACTTGAATCTCTCATTGTATGGTTGACTAGCAAGGTCACTTTCTTGTAGCTCTAGCTGAGAGCAAAACTCATAGTCCCTTGCAACTCCATGCATAGAGAGCTATGAGCCGCTTTGTGAGGCCTCACTCTTGAGTAACCTTGCATGTAATGGTTCATAGAAGTGCATATTTTAGTGTGTACAATGATTATCTACTATTTTACTTCAGCTATTTATATTGTGGGTAGTTGGACTTGATGTGTGTATGTTTTAGTGAACAAGTACTAGAAATTGTTCCACCTGAGTTGTACGTTTAAGAATATCTTATTTTCGGTAGTGTCATAGGAGATAGTTTCACCCACCATTCATATTTAGCCAATATTATCCCTATATGGATGATGTATCTTTATTTGAAATATATTATACCTCTGGTATGTGTTGGTCAATTTGGACTTTATTTGTATATTGTGATAGACAAGTATATGTGTCTATGCATTTAGAGTTCCGCAATTGTCGCGATTGAGTTATAATATTAATGTTGATTTAATTATTTGGGGAAGCTTATTTTTATTTATTGGCTAATTTATTGTAGTTGAATTCCATTTAACTAGAATTGATTTTTTAATGCCTAGGGGATTTTTGGAAAGTTTTCATTTTGATTTAATTTATTTAAGTTATTTTATTTTGAGTCTTTTTGGACTTTTTGGCAAAAGTGGCTTTAAATTGTAGAAAAAGGTTCATTTCCTCAACTTTTGTTTTAGGGTGAAATTGGGATTTTGCTCCAAATTATTTTGAAGAAAATCACTATCTTTCTTGTTGGGTATGTTCATCAATTTTTTTTCTGGGTAGTGGCTTAATGGATTTGTGTCGCCATTGCTCCCATTTATTTTCTTCCACTCATTTTCATGTATTTCATTTAGTGTGAGGTAGGGTTTTTCATATCTTTTGATTCAAACTAAAATGATTTATTTCCATGGGTTGAGAATTGGCATTCCCCCACAATCTCTTTGTATTTCATTGTCCATTTAGATTTTTACAAGCATTTCATTATTGTAGAATTGGAATTTGTGGATTTTGTGGTGTTATGTTTCCTATTTTTCTATGAGTGCCTAAAATGGGAATTTTGTTAGATAAATGTGTCACTGGGTACATTAGAGTAAATGGGTTTTAATTTCATAGCTTGATTTTGAGATTCTTTCTTAGGTGTTTTTTAGTTTGCCTCGATTTCCATGCTACCCAAAATTGTTGATCACCTAATTTGGCATGATTTAAATGTTGGATTTAGTAGTATCCCATGATTGCGGTAGGATCATGCTATTAAAATGGATTGAGAACATTTTGGTTAATAGCTATCACGATTCAAACTCACCCATTTGATGCTAAAATGGTGTTTTTTGTACTTTGTTAGTTTTTATCAAATTTTGGGTCTTTGGTGTATTTTGTGGCCAATTGAGAAACATGTTGTTTGCACCTTGTATTGAATTTTCTTGGCTTGCATGTCTTGAGTGTTTGGGTTTTGATTCATCCTCTAGTAACTGCTTGGTTTCTTATTGGTGTTATATGATCTACATCCTTGGTGTAGACCAAGTAGACAATGTGTTTTATTCATGTCCTTGGTGAAGAACAAGTGGAAAAAGTCTTCTATTCATGTCATTGGTGTAGACTAAGTGGATAATCTTATTTTTTATATCATTCTTTTGAATCTTGAGCCTTTGGAATAGGTGTGTTGAATAGGCATGGGAAGTAGCTCCTTATGTGGATCCCAACTTGTAAGTGTTGGTATAGGACATGTTAAGGAGTTCTTACAAAGTGATAAATTAATAAAATGAATTGGGTATAACATTAAATAAGATTAATTAGAAACCTTGGATGTTAGGATTGACCTATGTGGTATTGTAGAAATAATTGAATCCTTGGATGTCAAGATTGACCCGTACATGAGTTATATGATACTTGAGCCCTAGATGTTAGGGTTGACTTGAGTGCCATGGATACTCCCTATGGTTGTTAATCTCATGTCTAGGTCTAGTAGTAATGAGTATTACCCTAGTGTACTATGGTTGTGTTGTATCATGGTTGTACCCTGGGTGTTGGGTCACATGTTGAGTGTTCTCCATGTGTTAAATTATATTCTACATCTATGTGTTTGTATTGGATCATTGTACCATCCTATGAGTTCTAAATATGATTGGAATGTGTGTATCCATTATTGGTGTGTATGCTTCACTTGTACATGTGGTTGGGTAACTATCTACATGAGCACAATGGGGTGGGCCTGAGGATTCTACATGGTAGGGTGGTGTTGCATGTCACTATTGGGTACTAATTTACAAGTGGTAGCCTTCTTCCAGAGATAGAGCTCGAGCGTAGTGTGTTCATTTCTATCCATTGTAATCATTTTAGTAATCTATGCTTATTTGTTTGTATGCTAAGTAGATTTGTCTTCCTTATTTTATTAATTGTACTAATTGAGTGATTATGGCCTCAATCATGTGGATCTAGTACTCCTCAGTGCAAAGCTAGGTGTTTACCATATGTACATTGTTGTCATCCTAGGCATTGTAATTTTAATTTTTTTTGTTCTGTAAAAAATTCTAGATTAGCACTTGTTCTTGAACCAGTTCCTACACTAATTGGTGTTTGTGCTCTAAACCAATAATTTCTGAATTACTGGTCTAAGAATTTTCTATCTCAGATGGTTTCCATTGAATTAAATTGACATTTATGATGAACCAATTCCTACACAGATTGATGTCTCTGACTACTCTAGCATGTATGTTCTATTTGGTCTTCCATTTGAGCTTGAATGTTGGTTAATCTATTAATTATTTTATGGTGGATTCTTATTGGTTAAATGGTAATAAAATTGTATGTATAATCACCATAGGAACACTTCCTTTGGAATTAACAGGAATCTCTATTTGGATGGACTATGATGATGCTTTTATTCTCTCTATGTTTAGCAATCTCATGGATGTATGTACTTCGTTTCAAGTATGGATTTTGGTTTTTATGGAACCCCTGGAAGTATTTAAGTCTTCTACTTGAGTGTGATCATTATTTGATCATAGTTTATTTATATCTTTGTTTATGCATCTTGGTATGATTACACTTTTTATACTTGATGTATATCTTTTCTTACAAAATAATTTTTTTTAATGCATATTTAACCCTATGTTATGAGGGTTCCTTGGTGGGGCATTACACTATTTGAGTTGACCTAACTAATGTATTGGGATATTGGGGATGATATATAAGGAAAAATAAATAATTAGTGGAGATGTGAGAGTTGATGTGAATTTTTGTAATGTAAAAAATAAATTAGTTTTGTATCAAATGATTATGAAGTGTTTGGAATTAGCGTGAAAAAATATTTGGGCTACAAAGAGGACCACACTATGAGAAATAGTCAGATACTTATTCTAAAATAATTCACATTTTGTTTTTATTTCAATCTTATTGTATCTTTCTTTGGAGAAGTGATCTGTAGTTTGCAAGTCCATTGCATCTTATCCTAGGGAAGTGTGTCTTATCTTGCAAATCCATTCAAGGAGCAATCACCTTCCTTAGAAGTGAGCCTAAAAGAAACCTTGTAAAAACTTGATTCATATATTGTGATTTGATCATCACTATTGTTTTTCCCTCATTATGTTTTCTACATGAAAATATTGGTATTTTTGTGGTGCATGTTGTGTTTTCACTCTTGCTACTCCACATAGTTTAATGGTTTAAAATTTAATTATTGATTAAGTTTTAGTTTATATTGATTCAACCCCCCTGTAGCATCTAAGTATGTTAAAAAAAAATGTTATCATCACCATCATTGTACTAGAATTAATGAACACAAAACCAAGTCTCCAAGTATCTACACATGTCAAACCATTTCCTCAAACCAAAAGAAAACATATGCACCTATTTTCATCAAAGCCCAAAGTTTAAAAACACCTATAAAATTATAATAAGGAGATCCAAATTTAATATTCTCTCATATCAACAACTACATCTCATATAAACATGCACTGTGTTATATTTTTAACTCTTGAATCATCTGAATGTTCACATAATCATACCCCAAATCCCAATGTCCTACTGGTGATCAAAGAAGTACAATAATAGAGTACTCTTGAATACTCTCTCTACTCATTCAAGTACACAATAAATTATCTCCATTGACTATCTAAAATAAAAAATAATATTTTATTTAAAATTTATGCTCAAATAACTATTCTTAAGAAATACCTAGATTCATGACATGAAAAACTATCAAAAAATGTAAAATTTTTGCAACTAAATGTGTACCAGTGCGTAGTAATCAAAGAGATATTTTGAATGACTACTAAAAGTTAGAAAAATAGATACCATGGGTGAAAATTATGCCCCATTAAAAGAAAATTTATCCAAAAGGAAAAATAGAGGCAAAGTGTTGGCAATATATGTTCTCATTAATGTCAACGTGATGTTTAACAAGATGTGCTATCGTTAAGTTAGATGAATTGGTGGTTTAGTTTCATGATATAGATAATGTATATTGAAGAGAAGCTATGTCAGTTCAGATGGTGTTTGCTAAGATATATTTGAGACTACTTGTGCCATGTCAATCTAATTAGACATAGAAGGGAATTTGAAGGCTCATCAAATGATACAATATGTGTTTGGAGTTATGGTATATATTGGTTCACTTTGGTTTTTGTTTGGTTACATGATACAGTCACTTTGATTATCATCTGCATGGTCTAGATATTATGGGGATGAATTTTTTACTCAAACTCATGATATAATGGTTTTAAAATTTGCCTAGTAGTTAAATCAACATATTTCTTTATGACTTTATGCTAGTATTTTTCTCCACATTTCACCACATTACATCTAATGGTTGTGCAATTTAGGATTTTGAAGATAGGTGCTAAGTACCTAGTATAAAGGTTTCAAGTCACAATATATTTTGTATAAAGGTTATGAGAATTTTAAGTCTGTTAGTTTAAGGCTTTCTAGTTGGCACACTAGAATGCTCTACATTCTACCATGGTTATTGGTTTGGCCTTATAGTTTTAGAAAGATGTTGGGGAATGTGCATTGAAATAAAGACTATTTAAATATCTTGTATGGTGGTCCACACTATGTTTTCAATTTCTCTTTGGCAATAAGAAGACAAATAATTGATTTTTTTTTACTATATGTAGATATTTGAGTTGATGAGGAATGTTCCTTAAATTATTGTTGATCCTTTCCTATTTAATTTTCTTTGGAGGATGTGGTATGAAACATTTTGTGTTTAGATTAAGTCTTGCTTGTTCTATAACTTATTTTTTATAATGTTAATGGAAGTTAAGGTTGACCTATGTAGAGGATATATAAGGAAGAATAAATCATTTGTGGAGGTGTATGAGTTGATGTGAATTTTAGTAATGTATAAAATTGATATATAATTAGATGATGTGTTTTTATAGTTAGTGTAATAGAAAAAGTAAGATACAAAGAGGATTGCACTATCAACATTACTCAAATGTTTCTTCTACAATATTTTATATCATGTATATTTCATTATAATCTAATTGTATCTTTCTTTGAAGAATTGATATTCAACTTGAAAGTCTAATATATATTTACCTAAGATAGTGAGTCTTGGCTACAAGTCTTGTTTCATATATTGTGAGTTGATCCTCACCATGGTTTTTTCCTCCTTGGCTTGTCCTCATAAAAATATTGGTGTTCTTGTGTGGTGCATGTTATGTATTTTATCTTTACTTCTTCTTATCTAATTTGATGTTTAAAAAAATTAATGAATAGTCATATTTTGGTTTATGTTGATTCACACCCCCCTTATCAACATTTATGTGTGTTTAAAAATTGGTACCAGAGAAAGTTTTTTAAGGAAACAATTCAACATGTGAAGGTAGATCTTTCTTTTGAACATATGGCATATAAAGATCTGATAAAAAAAGATAATATGTTTGGAAAAATATCTTGAAACCATGGAGCTCAAAGGAGGGGATATCAATCATGATGACTGTGAAGTAGATCTTGAAGGAGAAATGAAGATTTTTTTTAATGACATGGATGCTACAAAGGTAGAATGCATATAATATAAGATCAAGATTAATAAGGTAAAAAATAAAATCATAAAATTGAAATCCAAATTAGAAGAAAATAAAGAATATGAAGGAAAACTTAAAGAGGCATAAGAAGAGATAATCAATTTAAAAGTACAAGTTGAAGAAGGCAAGAGTATTGTTGACTATCTGAACTCAAATATTGATATCAAGTCTTTTGAATGGACCTAACTTGAGGAAGAATTTATTATTATGAAAAAGGATTTGGAAGATGTAAATGAACAAATTGAAAAGGCTTTGAAACTCAAAGGTGGTACTAATTTACTCGGTGAGATGCTTAGTTTTCAGAAATTGTGTAAGAACAAAAGTGGCCTTTGTTTTGAAAAGAAGGAAAGTTTGGAGAAAATTTTTGGCATGAAGGGTAAAAAGGAGAATCAAGATGAATCTAAAAGGATGGAAGAACATCATAAAAAATTAAATCTAGGCTGAAGCAAGAGGAATAAATTTCAAAGTAACATGAAATAGCACTCAAGACCTTAACCATTAAATAGTCAATACCATAATTGCAATTTTTTTTTATAAGGATAATGAAATTAGAAGTAGAATGATGGGGAATGGTCTCATGAATATGAATAATACTAGAAATACTCAACCCTTCAAAGGTTATTGTTACACATGTACTATTTTTGGGCACAAGCCTCCTGGTTATAAATATAATGTGATAAGAAGTGGAAATGCTCTACATCATGGTCTTATATGTTATAACTATTGTACAATCCTAAAAAGTTATCACCCATGATTGGATGCTCTATTAGGTCCCATTTTAGTTATTTCCAGATCAGATGTTTGTTATACTTGATCCTGCATGGTTAAATATTGGTACTCAATTGGAATGAAACCAACACTCAATAAACCATTAACTTAAGAATTTAGCTATAGGAGTCCATGTCAAATGAACCAACTAAACCATCAAAAGTGTTTTATTGCTTCCTACTTGAAGCGAGTTTAATCCTTTTATGATACTCATTAGTTTGTCATAAAGGATTAGTGACTTGACTTCTTCAAAATGGAAGATTCAAATGCAATGCAAAACTAGAAATTAAATTAGAATGCAAGATTAATCTAATAACAAGGATGATACTATGAAAGAAAACTAGATAACAATGCAAGATTATGCTAAGAGATGAACTAAGCTAACAATGCAAGAGAGCTATTGAGAAGCTACGAAATAGGAATTCAAAATAGCAAGATTAATCTAGAATGCAAGAACACAAGAATGCAAATTAGTAGGATGCAAATGATCAATATTATCTAGATGGAACCCTTGAGCTAAGGAAGAGCTTCCTTTTAAAGGAATTTCCTCAAAAATGAAGGGTGGATATTAAGAGGAAAAAGATGTTAGGTAGAGATGAGTGGTGAGAAAGATCAATCCATGTGAGAGGATTCAAGGATTTGTGATTGGCCAAGCTTGATTGGAGAATAAGACAAAATAGAAAATCCCCTTTTAATTGTCAACTAATCAAGATTATGTTGCACAAAGTGCTCTTTTTAATAAAAGGGCTAGTACTTTATATTAAATGTTTTTTCAAGTTTAGAAATGATTTGATTTAATTATGCAAGGGGGATTATCAGGGTTACTTACATAATTATGTCTAGTAATTATGCCTTTGAGATTTAGAATTTGTTGTAAGGAAATTTAATTAAATTAGGGGCTTAGGTTCTACTAGACAAATTTTAGGTGATTACATTTGCCCCTCTTTAAATTGATGTGCGAGAAACATGTTGATTCAAAGAATAGATTGAAGATAAATCAAAGAATAGCCTAATGTGAAGCAGTGAGACTATTTCTAACAAGGAGAACTGACTCCGAACTTGATCAATAAAAATATATCAACTCTAGACTTGATTGAGAAAATAATGATGAGCGAGACTAGATTATCCAACTTGATATGAAGTGATGAAACCGAATATCTATCAAAGAGCTTGAGATAGCTACCTCAAAAAGGATTCTAAGGAATCCAATCACCTGATTGAGAGATAGTACCATATTGATATGAGTCCTGATGAACTTGATATGCCCCGGGATCAATGTTAGATTGATATGGGTCATGATGAACTTGACATGCCCCAAGAGATCAAATAGATGTTTGTCCAAGCGACCTGTAATGAAGCGATGAGATCAATCTTTTAGAGAGATGTAGAGAATCTCAACTTGATATGGTTCATGATGAAGATGAGATGCCCCAAGCCATGAAGCTTGAATTGATTTTATAATTAAGATCGATTGTAGAAGAAGATTTTATATGTTGCCATGCCCCCTCAGGATCAAAATCAAAATGAGCCAGAGAAGTGAAAGCCCAAAATAGGTTATCAATGTGTTTGGAGCTATTTTGAGGTGTTGTTGACTAGATTTAACTAAAGTTTGACCAAGTTTGACTAGTATGAAATCACTTGGATTTGATAGATTTGCATGAGATTGACCTCAGAGGTTCAAGAAATGAAGGCATAAGCGAGCGAGAAATGATTGCATCAGTGGTCAACTATGTTTGACCAAGAAGGGTTGACTTTGAAATTTGAGTAGGTAAATAATCTTGATTTTGATTTCGATCCTAAAAATGGATTCAAGATGTCAAAATTAGCTAGGGGTACAATTTTTGTGGTATTTCGAGCACTTTACAAGTACTCAATTTAGTCAATGAGAGATAGTTGTAGTTGATCGCCTCGACAGAGAGAAAAAGAAGGATAGCTCAAAGGGATTAAAAAGAATGCAAAACTAAAATGTAGACCTAAAATGAAATGAAGCCTAAGATATGAGTCAAGTCACTGATCTTTTAGTCATTCATTTATCATCATTTGAGCATTTGGGACATCAGGGGTCAACATAACCTTCACTGGTATAAGAGAGACCATGGAGATATGAATACAACCTTATCGAATAAAATGTAGGAAACACACGTAAGCATCAAGGTATGAGTGCTGAGATGACCTGAACATGGTTTCCCATTTGATGTTTATAAGATAACACCTGTATCAAAGCACAATAAACCAAGATAACCATGAGTGTCGACATATGTGTCATACACAAGCAACAAATAAGGAGATAATCCCAAGCTCATCTAAGTATCCAAATAAAGAGGGTCGAGGTATGTGTGGAATTCCAATCGTGGTGGAGGCTCTTACCATAGACACCTAGTTTAGTAGACCATCTAGGATTATTGAAACCACACCACAATAATAAATCAAAGAAAACATGTTATGCCCCAAATCGTGAATCTATGATCAAGTAGACATCGTTGAGTGACCTTAGAAGACATACCAAGAGAAAATCAATGATAACATACATCACACAAGAAAATAGTTCAACATATCTCAGTCATTTTCAATTTTATAAGTTGTAGTCTATGATGGGTGTTAAGGAAACACCTTTGTGCTTGTGTCAAAGTGTGTGTGTGTGAAAGTGAAAGATCTGATACGTGTTAAGAAACACAATGATGTCCAGATTGGTAGTGTTAAGAAACTTTGTAGGATTGGGGTGTTGATAAACACCAAGTAGTGTCAGTGGTAAATTTTCCTTCGGGAAAGACTGATAGACTGACCAGGTTAAGTTCAAGAGATTGACCAAGTGATGAAGCGCTAACAACTCAGAGAGGTAGCGTGAGATTTCCCCCAAGTGAAAGATGAAAACTGAGGACCAAACTAAGACTAACTCTAGTCCATGATGACACAAGGGAGACAAAAAGAGAGATATGATATGAGAGCTCAGCCACACGTTGATAGATGGAGTGTTGATTACAAGTGATGCCTATTTGCCAGGTTTTCACCACTTGGAAGTATTTTATTTTTTCTACCAAGGTGTCCGTTTCCAAGTATTCACCAAGGTACTTTTTCTCTTTTTCAGATTTTTTTTTTGGTAATTTTTTGTATTTTTTATTTTTTTATTTTTTTTGGGATACATCAAGGTGCCTTTTTCTAGGTTTTCACTAGGATGATCATTTTTTTAGGACTTTATATGATTTTTAAAGGCTTTTCAAGACTTTAAATGCTTTTTAAAAAATTTTCATGATCATAAATTATTGTACAAGATGTAGAATATCTATCTGTAGATTCATTTCAGGTGAAGAGCATTGAGAGCCTCTTTGAGAACATCACCTTCTAGAGTAGCCCGCTGATAAGTTCCAAAATTGAATGTTGCAATAATGACAAAGGGACCCATCTAGTTAGGTTCAATTTTGCCAGTTTTTTCTCTATGTTGTTGATTCTTTGGGTTCTCTCTCAAAAAAAGATCACCAACCTAAAATTCACGCAGACAAACCTTCTTCTTGTAGCCTTTAGACATTCACTTTTGATAGATCCTCAGATGGTTAAATGCTTCTTTTCTATGTTCATCTAGTAATTATAGCTCTTGAAGTTGGTAAATTTTGTAATCATCATCTGTGACATGCCCATGTAGTGATACCCTAAGTATTGAAGGTATCTCAAATTCGATTGGTAGGATTTCTTCATAACCATAGACCAATGAGAATGATGTAGCCCATGTAGGCATTGCAATGCTTGTTCTGTAAGCCCATAGAGTTCGATTGATCTACAAATGCCAATCCTTTCCTGATTTGTTAACCGTTCTATGTAGGATCTTTGGGATTGTTTTGTTCAAGGCTTCTACCCATAAATTCCCATGAGGATAGTAAATAGAAGGGGAATGATGCATTATGTGGAACTTAGTGCCAAGATCATTTATATCACTATTCTTGAATTGTCCTCCATTGTCTGTAACAATCAAGGAGGGGGGATTCCATATCTATAGATGATGTAGTTGAGGATGAACAACCACCTATTTTCCTATCGCTTCAATAAGGGGTACCACTTCAACCCATTTGGTAAAGTATTTAGTAGAGCTGTAATGATGAACTTATCTCCATTGGAAGATGAAGGATAAATCTAACTCTCAAGATCAAAATCCCATTGCTGAAATGACCAATGAGTAATGAAAGGTAACAGGTCTCAGACATGAGTGTGAATTAGGTTCCCATGTAATTGACATTTCTAATAGGTCTTAGAAAATTGGATAGCATCCTTTTCCATGGTAGGCCAGTAGTCACCCACTCTAAGGATATTTTTCACAAAATACAAATCATTTGAGTGCTATCCACATATACCTTCATGAACTTCTCTAAGTGTTCTCTTAGACTCCTCACTCTCTAAACACCTAAGAAGAGTACGGTCAAGACTTCTCCTATATAAATCATTTTTTATGATGAGATATTGGGAGGCATTTCATATGAGGTTTCATTTTTCATTCCAAGATAGAGAGTCATGTATAGTTTTTTCTTTAAGGTAAGCATAGATTTGGCTATAGTAGGAAGTATCATAATCAATTATGGTGCAAACTATCTGAGAATTTGGTATTTCATAAGTAGGGAAAGGGAGATCTTCTACTAGGAAGTCATAGAAAAATTGGTTCTCTTCTAGTTGTAGCATTGAGGCTAAGGTAGCCATGACATTTGTTGCTCTGTCCTCTGTGTGTGGTAACTACTGGAAGGGAATGAACACATAGTATTTCTTTAAGTCATCAACTAGGAATTTGTATGTCAAGATATTTTTGCATTGATTTTGATATTTATTAGTGACTTGGTTGATTTGAGAGTCACCATATACATGAAGTTATTCAATTTTCCATTCGATGGCCAGTTTGAGTCCATTAGCTAATCCTTCATATTCCGCCACATTGTTAGTGAATGGGAAGATCTTTTTGTAAGTCTTAGGAATTTTGTAACCTTGCAAAGAGATGATAAATACTCCAACACTTACACCCTATTGCATGAATGAACCATCAAAGTACATTTTCCAAGGATGTTGCATTAAGTGTAGAACAGATTCCTCAAGAAAATTCACCACAATAGGTTGTGTATCTTGTAATGGTGCCTCTTCTAGTTAATCGATCAGTACTTGTCCTTTGATTTCCTTGTAATCACTATATGTGATATCAAATTCACTGAGAATCATGACCCATTTAGCCAATTGTCTAGTTAGTGTTGCCTTGCTCAATAAGTACTTGAGAGGATCAATTTAGTTGTGTAGAGTAAGCTAACATATAGTGTCTGAACTTCTGAGAAGCAAACACCACTACCAGGAAATCCTTTTCAATCACTATGTAGTTTAGTTCATAAGACACAAAAGTTTTGCTAATATAATAAATTTCTCATTCTCGTCCTAGATCATCACGTTGCACAAGCAATGCTCCCAAATAAGAAGTAGTGGTTGATATGAATAGCAATAAGGGTTTTCTAGGAATAGGAGCCATGAGCATAGGAGGGTTATCTAGGTACTCTTTAATCTATTGAAAGTTATTCTCACAATCCTCATTCTATTTGAATGCCACACCCTTATGCAAAGTTTTAATGAAGGGTTGTTCCTTGTCAGCTAGTTGTGAGATAAATCTCTTGATGGATTGGATTTTTCCTTACAATTTCCTCATTTGAATAATATTTAATGGGGGTTTCATTTTCATTATTTATTTGACCTTGGTTGGATCTATTTCAATTCCTCATGCCAAGACTATGTAGCCAAGAAGTTTTCCAGAAGTGACCCCAAAAGTGTAATTCAGATTGAGCCTTAACTTGAATTTTTCCATTTTGGTGAATATCCTTTCCAAATCAGCAACGTGCATATCTCTAGTAGAAAATTTAGCTAATGTGTCATCCACATATTCCTCCATGGTTTTATGCATCATATCATGAAATATGGTTGTCATTGTACATTGGTATTTTGCACCAACATTTTTTAGACTAAAGGGCATGACATTCTAGCAGAAAATTTCCCATGCATAAGTAAACATTGTCTTCTCCCGATCTTCAAGTGCAATGCATATTTTATTGTATCGTGAGAATCCATCCATTAAAGAATACATTTGGAATCTAGTAGTGAGATCCATAATCATGTCTATGTTTGGTAGCGGAAAGTCATCTTTAGGGAAAGCCTTATTTAGATCTCTGAAATCTATGTATATGTGTATTGATTTATCATCTTTTTAGATAGGTACAATGTTTGAGATCCAGTCAGCATAATCAATGGATTCAATAAATGTGGCTTTGAGTAGGTTCTCAAGCTTTGCCTTAACCAGGAATGCAATATGAGGATGCATTTTTCTCATCTTTTGTTTAATTGGTTTTATGCCCGGTGCAATAGATAGATGATGCATGATGAGATTCATATCTAATCTTGGCATATTAGAATAAGACCATGCAAAATTAATCTTCTTTTCTATGAAGAATTGGATGAATTTCCACTTCTCTTCTTTAGACAAATATTATGCAAGATGTATGATTTGTGGATTTTCTATTATACCTAAGTTTACTTGCAACATGGGCTCTATAAGAATTGATGATCATTCTTAGAAATGCTCAAGGAGGATATAATTTATCTCATCTACAGACACCTTAGAGAGGTTTTCACCATTGGATACATCATTTATTTTTACTATTTTAGGGTCTGATATTGCCATAGAGTGGTTTTCACCATCAGATAGCCTATTCTTTTTAATTTTTCTTTGGTGACTAAGATACTTGATAGATTCCACCGACATTTTATCGCTCATTTCACTACTAGAAGAGGGGAAAGGCATAATAGCATTGAGATAATAGGATAAGGTATGGTCATTGGAAAAGGACAATAAGTTTATTGGCTCATAAGTATTCTAGTTAATTAACTCAGGGTGAACAAGGGGTAAGGAACCAATGGGCTCAAGAGAAAAGACTCTAGTATCATCATCATCATCATTCATAATTGTTGAGGATAAGTCAATAAAGTTATCTTCCCTAGAATTGTCTTGAGCATGACTCATTGAAGGATTGCTAGAGGAATTACGAGAAGTATTCTATGAATCTAGCCATCGAGGTCTAAAATAATGGTCAAGATCATGTTCTACTTCTTCCCTTCAGTGCAAAAATCTCTACAAATGAACCATCATAATCCTAGAGCATGAACCAAAGTTCCAGTTGGGATTCTAAGGAAGAACCGTAGGAGGAGTTTTTGGAGGAGAATCCTCTTCTTTAGAGACAACCTAAATAGGGGGAACCACAATAGGTTCAATAGCTAGATAGTGTTGAATTATATCTGAATCATGTTGTATGTTAGATCTTCCACCAACCTCAAAAGTGGAAATATGAGCATATCTATGGATCATATCAACCTCTATGTCAATTATAGCATCAGACAATTGGTCTCATTCATATTCATATGAGTCAGTTCTACTATTGATGGATCATCCTAGGTACTGAGATAGGGTCATGGGAGATTTTGCACCATGGATCTCTTGGTTGAAAGTCCACCTTTTAATATTGTCTAGGTTGAGGTCTATTGTATTAGATTGGCTTTCTTGAGTATCAACTGCTAGTTTGGTTGTATGAGCATTCAAAGCTTGGGAACAATCACCATAGTCCAGTATAGGTAAGCATGGTAATATAGTTTGTCTGGATTCTCTAGACGAGTCAATTAATCAAGGCAAGTCAAGTATATGTGCAATGCTAACAAGTTGCCCCTAGTTAGGATGTCTTTCCTCTCTAGGACATTCTGGAGCCAGTTCAATTGTTGGTGATGTGTTTGTCTCTTGTCTACTAAGTTGTCCTTCATATATCTCCTCTTGATTTGTAGGGATATGTAACAACCTTTCATAATCTCTAGGGATTAAATCTTCATCTTCATCATTAGAATCCCTAATTTTGTCAAACAACGAACCACTTTTAGATGATGGTGAAAACCTTTGTTCATGATATCGTACCCTAGTTTTTTCTCTTGGATTACATAATTCAACATGCATGGCTTCAAGAAGGCCTTTACCTTTTCCAAGGGGAATTTTTCCATCATACCCCATTTTTTGCATGAGTTGGTAGCCTATACCATATTTCTTAGGATAAATTTTGGCATACTTCACCTCTTGTTTAACTTCTTCTCCTTTGTAGAGCCATTGTAGGACAACTTTCTCCTCAATTTCTTGTTCAAGAGGGACCTTCACTTTGACCATGCCAGTTCCTTCATGAATTGTTAGGGAAGGAGTGCTAGTAGGTCAAAAGGATGAAGATGGTTTTCCATAGGATCTGGGTGAGATGGGAAAGATAACCATTGAGCATGAAATATCTAGTTTGCATTCTCTGATTCTTCTTTCATTTATACCTAGCTTATTGTAAAAGGCATCTAACATTGCTTGTCTATAACTTGTAGTCTCTTGGTTCCATAGGGATCCCTTGTGTGGAACCATGCTTCCAACCTTTTTAATATTTTTACAAGTGTATGCTAAATCTATAGGAATAGTAACCTCAATTTCATTGTGAGGGAATTTAATGCATTGATGATATGTTGAACGTACTAGCTATATTTCATGGACCCATGGATGACCTATAAGTATGTTGTATGCTAGAGAAAGGTCCAAGACCTGACATATGATGTCTCTTTGAACAAGACCTATCCAAATGGGCAAAACCACCATGATTAAGAGGAACGTTCCTCTTCATCATATACTTTAATTGTTATTTTTTGTTGAGGATCAATATCATCCTCTAAGAAACCAAGAGATTTAACCAAGTTAAACATGCATATATTCAAACCCACACCTCCATCTATCAAAATGTGCTTCACCCTATGCTTGTGTATGAGGACTTTGATATGAAGAGGCTGATTATGTGGATGACTGACAGATTTGTCATCTTCCTATGAAAAATTCAAGTAATAAGGGGAAGCAAGATGACTGACCATGGACTAGAACTTATATATGCCTAGGTCCTTAGGCACATTGGCTACCAAGAGGGCTTAATCTAGAATCTCCCTATGCGCAAGAGAGATTTTAAGTAATTCAAGGATTGATATCTAAGCTGACATGCGCTGAAGATGATCAACGCCCATATTATAATCATGTGTTGTAGATGAATTAGTTAGCTTGGATGTTTGAGTTACTATTTGTTTGGAAGAGGATGAGGATGAACCTACCCCTTAAAGAGAAACTTTTACTTGAGATCGGGTTACTGCATTGGATGATTCATCCTGAGTCTTACCTTGGATCTTGATGACATTGACAGTGTTGCCAATCAAATATTTTCCATCCTACTTTTGCGCAGTAATTTTGGCCTTTGTCAAATTTCAAGTTGTAAATTGAACCTTGAACCTTGAACTTGAACCTATCGGTTCAAAGTTCAAAGTTCAAAATGCACTTTCCCTAAGAACGTATATGGAAGTGTTACACCGCAATGCTAAGTTGGTCGATCACTGTCGCATGTTCTTTGTAATCAGAGAATTGAATCTTGAATTTTGAACTCCCTCTTTTATGGTTCAAAGTTCACTTTTCAATATGCACTTTGACAACTTTTATACTAAAATCTCTAGCGTTGAGTCCTTAGTGTCATTGTTCATTAAATTCTAAACTTGTTGTAAATGTCCTAGGGGCCCACCACAGTTGTAAATTGTGTGCATAAAATCAAAGCATTATGAATTTTGTATCTTAAACCCATTACTACCAAGATAAAGGGGGTGCGTGCCAAATCTGTAGGTCTTAATGTTGAAATGATAGACAAGACCCAAAAAGTGATACCAGATTAGCTCAAGTAATTTTCTTCCTAAATTGAACACGTGTACCAAGTTGATGGCATTTATTGCGGTGGAGAAATTTATTACATGGTAGTTTCTCTCAAAGTGATGGGAATCGAAGCAAGTGTGTATAATTATTTTCCCTCCCTTTTGTCTTTTCATTCTATTTTGCTTAATCTTCTGGAGGCATCTTGGAGCGGCGAGGTAAAATTTTCAAGAAGTAGAAAAATGGTGAGTTCTACAACAACCTTGGCCCTGTGTTTCCTTTAACCTTCTTCATTTTAAAAAGCAAAGACCTGGGTTCATAGGAATTTTGCAAGATTTTGTTTCAATATGTCTTCTTCCAAGGTAAAATTCGTAAAGGAGAATGAATTTTCTCCTATTAGTAGTTGCTTGCCTGAAATGAGAGATACTGTGATAGTGGATGATGATATTACGGAAATTGTGCAAAGATTGAGAAAAATGGAAGGTGAGGCCATAGCTATAAGGATTGTGGGGAGTGGTTTGTTAGAAGTGCTCGATTTCCCTGAAGTACTTCCATGCCCAGAATTAGTGATGGAATGTCGTAACAGGTATAATAGGACTGAGAGATGTATCAACACAAAAAGTGGTGAAGTTTTGGTGAATATAAACAGAGAAGTAATAATGGTTGTGCTTAAGATTCCATTAGCAGAGGTTTATGGGAATTGGAGTATTGAAAAAGCTCTAGTGGACTTTGATCAAAATAAGAGAGAATATAGAAACAACATAGCTAGAGATTGGTTGTTAAACCTAGAAAAAGGGGGTTCACATCTACCTAGGCCCCTTAGGAAAGATCATTTGTTTAGAGAAGTAAGAGATATAACAGTGATGTTAAACAAATTAAAAGGTAACCCCATAGATACCAACTAGGAGGACTAGATGTACATTTTTGTGCAGGCCATTTTTGATGCAGTTAATGTCGTTGATTGGGCTGAAATTATAGTAGAACAATTGCATGAAAGTTTGTCCCAGCCAACCTTACTTTCAAGTTTCTATATGTCTTCATACCTCTTTTATATCCTTACTATTTGTATAATTTGGGATGGTTTTCCAAATGAAGAATGGAATAGTAGCATGACTATTTATGAGTATCATCCCCTGTTATAGAAGAGAAGAAATTCCACAAGTTTCAAGAAAGTGCAGGATACCTTTATGTCCAAACTAGTTTTCGAGTTAAGAGGAAAGCATAGTTGCAGGTGTAGACAAGGCTTTTGAGGATACCTGTATCTATTTTGAAAGGTTAAAATCAATCAAACATTAAGATTTTAATTTAACATGAAATCAATCCAAAACAAGGAAACTCTAAGCTAAGCCACCTCAAATTGAGCTAAAACAGGTGCACCCAAGCACTGTTTGATTTGCTCTTGCTTAAGGGGATGTGGGTGTGCTCTCTAAGCACTTGAAGCATATTCTAATGCATGCTAAGATGGATTGAGATTCATGAACACCCCAAAAATGGCACAATATTGGGTAGAACACCCAAAATTGCCCCTAAGGCTTCAAGAACTCAAAATTTATGCAACTAGTATGATTAAGTAGATTTTAGAACCCAAAATAGATGTGAGAATGATGCATAAACAAGAATTAAACTAAGTTAATCCATTAGTTCTATGCTAAGATGTGAGCTAAAAATGCTTGAAAATGATTAAAACTAACAATTAGTATGAAAGCTAAATGATTTAGAGCTATTCTAGCATTATAACATTGCTTGAAATAAAAAGTGAATGGGTATTTTGCTCTTAGAAATGAGTACTTATAAGCTTTTGGGAAGGAGGAATGAGTGGCCAGGATCAAAATCCTTAAGAGAAGCCAAGATTCATTCAAAGGGGAGCACATGGATTGTGCTAGTTCAGGGCCACCTCCTTGTGACAAGTGTCACAAGGGCATTGGGTTGAAAGATGGGAGGGATGTGCACAATTTGGGAAATGTGCCTAAGGTCAAAGGGTGTAAGAAAGGGGTGAGGGGCTTCTTAAATGCATCATAAATGCATGTAAGAGGGATAAGGAGGCTTTAAATGCATTTAATGCATGTAAGAGAAGTTTCTAGAAGTTTGTTGACTTTGGGTTAAGCTTAGGAGTTGGCTAACCTTGTTTAGGGAATGTGACAAGGTTAGGGGGGATTAGGATTAGGATTAGGATTAGGGGGACAAGGATAAAGACTTTCTAGAAGAGTTTAGAACTTTCTTAGGATAAATATAGATTTTAGGAAATAAATAAAGATTTATTTATTTCCATGGTTTAGGTTTGAGAATATTTATTAAAAATGAATTTAATAAATATGAGGATTAAATATTTAATCTTAATTAAATATTTTGAGTTGGGATTAGGGTTGGGAAATGATGGGATTAGTCTTTAATCAAAATTAAAGAAGGATTAGAAGATTCTAGAAGAGGTTAGTGGTCTTAAGGAAATTGGCCAAGTTTGGGGCAAAAAATAAATAAATAATTTATTTTGGGATTTTTGGTCAATATAGTAATTAAATAATTAATAAATAAGGAGATAATGTTTAAATAAGATTTAAACATTTTTGGGAGGGATTCCTTAATTAAATATTTTTAATTAAGGTAAAGGGATTTAATGACATAAAAATAAATAAATTAATTAATTAAATAATTAATTAACAAATGATGATGTCATCAAGGATTTTTTTTAAAATAAAAATACTTTATTTTTTAAAAGATTTTAGGTGTCTACATTTTGCCCCTCTTTGATGTGATGCCGCAAGTGGCATGATGTCAAAGACAAGAAAATAAGATGTCCAAGGCTAGAATTTAGAGGAATAAGGGGTTGTGCCCCCTCGAGAAAATAACACAAGGAGTAAACGTTATGGAATTTTCTCGAAAGGAAACAAAGAAGGAAGGACTGAGGAAGTAGGGGAGATAAATAACCAAGCTTCCAAGAGCAAAGATGGGTGAATGCAAGAGGAGATGGAATGCAAAATGCAGGATGCAGCTACATGAGAGATGCAAGATGCAAGATTAATCTATATGATGCAAGATGCAGGGGATTTGGGAAAGCTCCAAGTGCAAATGTGGAGAGCACAACCTAGTTTAATATAGCAATGCTAGAGACCTACCAAGGATACTGGGATCACGAGGCCTTGTCACTAGTGTTGCATAGGACTGACGCTAAAAACATATGCAGGGTTGCCCCAGCATCACACATGAAACTCGAAGGAGGCATGGTGGAAACGATGCTGAAGAAACCACAAACACACGACTGACTCATAGGCAGAAGCAAAAGAGCAACGGACCTTGCCCCAGATTGTCCTCATTCGCAGCACACCATGATATAAAGGATCATGGCGACTTTGAGTAGAGAATAATGAGAAGCCATAAAAGATTAACAAGATCCAAAGAATAAAATCCAAGACCAAAATGAGAACTCCAAAAAGACATCCTTTGCCAAGGAGATTGGATTGATGGTGGGAAGATTGGTCTGAACGTGTGGAAGGATGCATCAACACGGACCTGGTGTGCTTGGTGAAAGATTAGGTCAGACAGGAGGAATGATACATCCTCAAGGACCTGCTAATTGATGAGAGAAAGAGTGTTGTTGGTTGCTAGGCAAATGATGAAGTCAAAGAATAATTACTGGGATCAAGAATAGTCAACAATTGATGTTGCTAAAGTACAAGGCTGGGTAGGACAAAGTGTTTTGATCAAATGCGGTGACAGGATTGATAAGGACTATGTACAACAAGACACGAGGATATGTACAATAGACGGGAAAAGATATACAACGGATATGGACAGAAGCTCAAGATTGGGGATAGGAAGATCTCACTATACAGGATATACAGGAAGGATCACACTATACAGGATATATAGGAGATTGTACAAGATATGTGCAAGATAGGGTACAAGATATGGTATAGGTGGGATTGTGGATTTGCTTGAGGATTATGAAAAGAGGAATGTGGGGGGATGGTGGATGGGGATGGGGATGGTAGAAAAAGGACTAAGATGCTGGGATGGGGGGATGAGAGTTTGATAGATAATGACTCGGTCCACTATGTATGGTGTTTGTTTGCCAGGTTTTCACCAACATACTTGTCCAAGGTGCTTGAATTGTCAAGTTTTCACCTTTGGACGATTATTTTCTTTTCTTTTTTCTTTTTTTGATTTTTTTGTATTTTTCTATTTTTTCCAATTTTTATGGATTTTCTGAATATGTAGGATATGGTTCAGGCATAGAACCTCTTCAGATATATGATGTTGATGGGATCATTCAAAGGCTCACCTTTTGGTGTAGATAGCTGATAGGCACTGGAGCCGAAGCATGCTGTGACAACATAGGGGCCTAGCCAAGTAGGCTCAAACTTGCCTTTCTTTTCTCTATTTTCTTGGACCTTCTGATTTTCTTTGAGGACCATGTTACCGACCTGGAACTGTCTAGGATGAACCTTCTTGTTATAACTCCTTTTGAGTCAATTTTGGTATGCAACTAGGTGATCATATGCTTGCTATCTTTTTTCATCTAACAGGTCTAGCTGTGTGAGACAGGCCACACGATAGTCTTCATCAGTGGTGTAGTTCTTCATCGAGACTCGCAATGATGGGAGCTCGACCTCGATCGATAAAATGGCTTCAGCACCATATACAAGGGAATATGGGGTGGTGCCTGTGGGAGTGCGATAAGAAGTACGGTAGGCCCAAAGGGCGGGATTGATTTGGAGGTGCCAGCCATGACCAGAATCATTGACAACCTTCTTGAGGATTTTCAAGATAGTTTTGTTGGTTGCCTCAGCCTGGCCATTTCCTTGAGGGAAATATGGACTAGAGAAATGGTGATGGATGTGGAGTCTGGCACATAGATCATCCACATGCTGGTTTTCAAAAGGTGTGCCATGGTCTGTGAAGATGGTAGATGGTATGCCAAAGCGACAAATGATGTGGTAAAGGATGAACTTGGATATTTGAATGCCAGTAGTTAGGGTGAGCAAAATCACTTCAACCCATTTGGTGAAGTACTCTGTGGTAGTTATTATGTACTTGTGTCCATCCGAGGAAAGGGGAGTGATTAAGCCGACAAGGTCAAAGCCCCAACATGAAAATGGTCAAGGTGGCGCAATGGGCTACAAGTCTTGTGCTGGTGCATGAATCAAATTTGCACGTTGCTGACATGGTAAATATTTTTTGACAAACTCACAAGCATCATGTTCCATGGTTGGCCAATAATACCCAACTCGAGGCAACTGCTTAGCTAGAACCATGCCACTTGTGTGGGCACCACAAATTCTAGCGTGGACCTCTTGTAAAGCTAAGATGGCCTCATTTGAATCTAAACACCTAGAGAGGATATTGTGATACCCTCGACGATAAAAGGTGTTGGCTACAAGAGTGTAGTGGGAAGCTCTATGAATAAGGTTTTGGCGTTGGTTATTTGTGAGATGGGGAGATATGATACCATTCTTTAGATATGCATGGATGTTGTGGTACCACGGGGACTAAGGACCAACCAAGACATACACCATTTTTGCATCGACATTCTCATAAGTTGGTGTATGTAGCTACTCGACTAGGAATTCATATTGTGATGCCTCGTGAGGGATTTCTAACAAAGATTCAATAGTTGCCATTGTGTCTACTGCTTTATTCTGAAGTCTGGGTATCTATGTGAATTGTAGATTCAGGAAATGCTCTTTCAATATGTCCACTAGTTCTTTGTAGGGTAGCAGCTTGTCATCCTTCATCTGATATTCATCTAGGACTTGCTTGATAATCAACTGTGAATCTCCAAACACTTGCAGTTCTGTGATATTCCACTAAATGGCTATGTTGAGACCTGAGATGAGTGCCTCATATTCTGCAATGTTATTGGTACATGAAAATCCCAACTTGAATGACTTTGGGACGTAGTCACCTTGAGGTGTGACAAATAGGATTCCTGCCCCTGATCCATGTAATGTGTAGGAGCCATCAAAGTATAGCTTCCACATGGGTAGTTCTTCGATCATACATAAGTGTTCATCAGGGAATTCCATAATTAGGGGATAAGCATCTACTAGTGGTGCCTCTGCTAGCTGATCGACAATGACTTGCCCTTTGATTGCCTTCCGATCTATGTACTGGATATCAAACTCGCTAAGTAACATGACCCATTTTTCCATACGGCCTGTGAGAGTTGTCCTCAATAACAGATATTTGAGAGGATCTACTTTTGAAATGAGCCTGATTGTGTGACTGGGCATGTAGTGTCTAAGCTTTTGAGTGGCAAAGACCACTGCGAGGTATGCTTTTTCCATAGGTGAGTAATCAAGCTCATAGCCTACGAGAGTTCAACTGATGTAGTAAATGGCTCTCTCTTTATTTTCATCATCATGCTGAGCTAAGAGTGCCCCCAGTGCTGTAGTGGTTGTCGAGATGTAGAGTATGAGAGGGCGTCCTAGAACTAGTGGTACTAGGATTAGAGAGTTGGCTAGATACTCCTTGAGTTTATCAAAGCTTCTCTGACATATGGGATCCCATTTGAAGCTTGTGTCTTTGCATAAGTGATGCGTAAAAGGTTGGCACTTGTCTACTAGTTGAGAAATGAACCGACGCACTGATTCAAGCTTTCCCTGTAGGCTTTTGAGCTGTTTGAGTGTTCTTGGTGGAGGCATTTCTGTTATTGCTTTGACTTTCTTGGGGTTGATCTCTATGCCTCATCGTGATACTATGAAACCTAGAAGCTTTCCAGATGTAACTCCAAAGACACATTTCTTTGGATTGAGCTTTAAGCCATAGTGCTATAGGAAATCAAACACACTCTCAAGAATGTCAAGGTGTTCATGGCATGTCTTTGATTTTGCAAGAATATCATCCACATAGTCTTCTAAGATCTTGTGGATCATGTCATGGAAGATTATTGTCATCGCTCTCTGATATGTGGCTCTCACATTCTTTAGCCCAAATGGCATCATGTTGTTGTTGCCCAAAATTCCCTGTCTTTCATTTTTTGGCCATAGCCCTGTTTTCCAAGTGAAATGCTCAAGTGTCAAAAACCTAGTGTGTTTTCGACTTCCTCTCTGTAGGCTCGAGATGTTCTACCTTTTTCTCTGAAAGTCCGGTGTGTTTTCGACCTCTAAGCTCTAAAAATTCAGTGTGTTTTTGACCTTCACTTGAAAACCCTCTATGTTTTTGGCATCCTCTGTATTTTAACCCTCAGCGCGCAACTTTGATCAGGTGGGTCCCAGTGCCTAGGGCCATTCTGGTGCAGTCAAGATCTGACGGCTGTCGCATGATCACATGGGATCTTCTGATCCCATAAGATCATACGACAACTGTTGATGCGGTATCGGTGGTCAACTCCAGCGGTTTGCGGTCATTGGTTAGCATCACATAGTTAGTCGCATGATCGCATGGGCCTTCCTAGCCACATGTGATCATGCGACAAATGATAAGCAATCAGGCAAATAGCGAGGTGGCGGTCAGTGCTAACATTTTATGGTTGGTCCCATGATCACATGGGCTCTTCCGAGCCCATGCGACCATGCGACAAACCGTCAGTGGTTTCAGTGGCAGTGGTTTGCGGTCCAACAATTGGTCGCATGATCACATGGGCCTTCCTAGCCGCATGCGATCATGAGACAAGCAGTTAGTGGGGCCCAAGGTTTTTTGCATTGGTGCAAGTGCGACGAAGATCAATGATGGTCGTATGATCTCATGGGATTTTTCAATCCCATGCGATCATGTGACAACCGTTCGATGGGCATCTCATTGGGTGGTGGGTCCAATTTTATTTTTTTAAAGGCAAAGTGGCAATCAGCATTGATCCAATGGTGGTCGTGTGTGTGTAGGGTATATTCTTCGGCCATGCGATCTTACGCCCGCCGTTAGATGGGAATCTGGAGGTTACAGTGGGTTCGATGGCAGGGGTTGCCGAGGTGTTGCTGATGTAGCAGCTGGGATGAGTAAGCGAGTGACACATGGTAGTTCTGGGCTCAGGGTTGGTAAAGCTTTGAGTGGAGAAGGATTTTTTAAAAAAGGTTGTCGCATGATCGCATGAAGCCTTTCGGGCTCATGCAATCATGTGACCGCTGATTTTTTCAAGGCAGTATGGTCATGGGTCCAGCCGTGTGTTCGGTTCCAGTTGGGCCACGTGGCAAGGTTTGGCAGGTGGCAGATTTGGCGGGGCCCAGATGTCTTATGTGGCAACACAGAGGTAGGTTTTCAAAGGGTTGTCACATGATCACATAAAGCCTTTCGGCCTCATGCGATCATGCAACCAGGTTCATTTCAAAGGCAGTGCAGCCCTTTTTTTAGCTTTCTTCTAAGGGAGATTTATGCGGGTAGCTGAAATTGATGATTTCTAGAGGTGGTCACAGTTAAGAATTTGCAAAGATCTTTTAGGCTGCCATTTTTTTGAGTCCTTTTGAGGATCTGATCGGATTTTTTGAGCATTCATGGCTGAGTAGGTTGCAGGGAGGTAGATGTATCAAGATGAATGTTTGTCTACAGGCAGGATCAGTGCAGAGATGGGCACGCAAGGAAAGATATCTGATCTATTGAGATATTTTGAAGAGCACATTTATGATCAGAAGTGACTAGTTTTAGGGGTGATTATTCTATTGCAGATATTTGTGGCCCTAATTAGGTTTGATTCCTGCCTGCGTGCAGGGATGTATATAATTTGTTTTTGGAGCTTTTGAAGCTCATAATTGACATGTTTGTAAAAAATAGAAAGCCCTCTTTCTTGGGAAGCTATTTGTGGCATTTCTTTTTGCCCCTTTGGCTTTTCCACATCTTGTAGATTCTCATTAATGAATTCAAGCATTACAGAGGCATTTTTGTGACAATCCTTCATGTCCTTGTGTCTTCCCTGCTTGCATTATCTCTTATTGGATTCAAGTTTATGGATGCATGTTTTCAATGATGTCTTAGTTTCCCTAATTCCTCTTACTTTCTATAACTATGTGTGTTATTGTGTTGATCCGATTTAGATGCTCTATGGGTATATTTTAGCCCCTAACAATCTTGTCTCAATCCTACACCGAGTTATAGGAGAGAATGTCTGCTTGCAGGTCATAATTTGTGTCTAATTTTTTAGCCCTCTTAAGAAATACTCATGCAAGCCTATTCGGTAAGCTGTGATCTCCCAGAACTAAGCCTCTCATTGATTTCGTTCCTCTATACTAAGATCTGAACCCTAGTTTCGGTGCATCACCTAGTAGGATAGATTTGCTTTCAGTCATTTCCTTTCATGCACTCCTTCTACCCCTTTCCCCTCAAAGTTTACTTTCATGTTAAGAGCAAATTAGGGTGATTATCCAAGAGGAACCAGCCTAGAATCTAGAGGTCTCATCTCGGTTAGCAAAAGGTCCCACAACCTTGAGATGATTCCCTTGTTATACTAAGTTATCAAGACTACGAGAGCTTAAACTAAGGGTGCAAATTCAGTGTATAACATTTCTGGCACACCCGATGGGACAGTAAAGAAGTTCATTTGTTGAAGATTGTGTCATCTCTGATATGCAGATTGCATAATATAAACCTTTAGAGGTTGTTCTATCAAGTATATCTGGTGACTCCACTGGTTTCAAAGATTTAGGCCAACCTTGTTTAAAGTTTATGAGAAAGATAGAGACTAGAAGCTCAAAGCCTATTGGATTTTCAGAGTTGCCCTTGAAAAGAAGCTACAAAGGCAGGTCAACTCAGAGAGAATCTCCTGCAAGAAGAGTCCAATCTACACCTCCTGATACTTCAGAGAGGAGACCTTTCCTCTTTCATTTCAGAAGAAGAGGAAGATCTCTGAATAGAGATCTAGAAGAAGGAGATCCAAATCTAGCAAGTACAACTCATATAGTTGTTAATCCTCAGGTTACACCTCCTACAATGGCTAGAAATTTTGCCTTTGCACCTTTCAATCAGGGGAGCCCATTAAATTTTTCAGTGCATCATGAGGTGCCCTTGGTGGCATTAAAGAGTATACCTGATTTCACGAGGGAGGGACAGACAACAGCCTTTGAGCACATAAGAGATGTGACCACCATTTGCAGCATACACAACATTACTCAAGAGGATGTGGCCACCAAATTATTAGCAACATCTTTGAAAGGTAAGGCTCTAGAGTGGTTTAGAACTTTAACTGTTGGTTCTATTACTTCATGGGATGAATTAGGGGTGCATTAAGCAAGCATTTTGAGGATAAATTAGATAATTTATCTCTGGTTGAGCAATTAACAACTATAAAGAGAGACCCTCAAGAGAAAATGATAGATTATAATAGTAGATTCCTTAAAATATGGAATAGAATCCCAGTCTCTGTAAGGCCATCAGCTGACCATGCTTTCCTGTACTACTTGCAAAGTCTAAATAGCCAAATTTCTGTCATGATCTAGTCTATGGGTGGTACCACTTTACCCCAAGCTTTTGACACTGCTGTCATGGCTGAAAATTATTTGATCCAAGCAAGCATGATACAGAGAAGACCTCCCATGCCTATCTTCCCTAGTCTTCAACCCATTGCACCTACACAAGTACCCCCATTTACCCCTATTCCCACAATTTCAGCACCTCAAGCTAGTACCAGTGGTCAGGAGCATGCTGCAACAAATTTCTCCCAAGAGTTGCAAGAGGTGAAGAGTAGTCAGCAAACTAGTATAAAAGAAGTGACAAACTTGCTACAGACTCTAACCAAAGAGGTCACAAACTTGAAGAAACAAAACCAAATCATCAGGCCACCCTTCCAATCACAAGGCCAAAGTCCTAATCAGCAATACCAAAATCAAGGATAGCCTTATCAACAAAATAGGCCACCATACCAAGGAGGCTATCAAGGGAAAAGACAAAGCTTTATTCAAGGACCATTCCAACCGTATAACCCTACACCTCTTAATTCCGTAAATCCAGTCAGGGATATGGTTCCTAGTCAAAACAATATGGCCATGGATAATGAATGGTGTTTCCCTTGCAATCAGCCCCACAATCAGGCTATGTGTTCTAATGGATGGATGAACCAAGCACTAATGGTTCAAAATGCTTCACAAGCTCAAACAAAATCTCCTTCTAGTGGGACAGCTCCTCAACAAGAAACACAAGAGAATGAGACTACTCTTTTCAATTGGGAGCAACCGGATTTTAATGGAGTCAATGATGAAGCTGCTTTTGTTGCCTACACAAGAGCAAAGAGAAGAGCACAAGACATGGAGAGAACAGATTCTGGTACTAAGGCCACTACATCTGTAGAGCCACTGCAGAAAGTTGCCCCTATCACATCCAAGGAGGCCCCTATCGTCACAAGCAAAGAAGGCCAAGTTCCAAAAGAAGTTGAACCCATCATAGTAAAAGCACAACAAAGAGTACACACTATGGCACCTTATAATATTATAGACAACATGAAGAAGGTGAATGTCACCATGTCTATGTGGGACTCTTTGTCTATTCCAGGACAACCTCAAATTTTGGAGAAGGCCATGAGAGAGGCAGCAAATCCTCAACCTGCAAAAGAAACTGCAAAACCAGTGTTGGTCAACACTAATCAAGAAAAGGAGACTCCAACTGGCAACTCCAAGGCCAATACCATGCAAGGTAGGAATTTAAAGCCACCTCCCTTTTACGTATCTTTAATTATTGGGAAATCTTTAGTGCATAATTGTATGGTAGATAGTGGAGCTACTAGCACTGTAATGCCCAAGAAAGTGGCTGATCAATTAGGACTTAAATATGAACCCTTCCAAAAGAAGGTTACACAACTTGATGGATCCTCAGTCAGTACTATAGGTGTGGCCAAGGATACCAATCTAATTCTCCATGCTAGTCCTAATTTTTCCATTCTCCTTGACATATATATCATAGATCTTCCTGCATTGTTTGCCATATGTCTCTCAAGAGAGTTCACAGCCAAGATAGGAGGTTATCTTTCTTCTGACTGGTCTCACATGCTCTTTCATACAAGGTATGGTACCAAAGTCACCATTAAATCAGAAGTCTTAGCAATACATCATATAGAGCCATATGTGTCCAATTCCATCAATACTAACTACCCTATATTTGATGACAATGATTTCCCAACCACTAGTGAAGCAAGCACCAAAATAGAGAATATCCCTGATGTTCTCCTAGATGAAAGAACTTCAGAGATCCAAGAGAGTCTTGTTTGGGATTTTGGTTTGGGGAGTTATTTGATTCAAGAAAGTGGAGCCATAGAACCAAGCCTTCTCAAAGAATACACTGATTCGGATAATCGGGATAGTCAGGTCTGGGAGCTATTTTTTGATGGAGCTAGAAGTAGACATGGTTCTGGTGGAGGTGCTATGATGGTGTCCCCAAAAGGAGAAAGGTATTATACTACCTTTAGATTCAGTTTTTCCTGCACCAGCAACACTGCAAAGTATGAAAGTCTGGTTAATGGACTAGAATGCGCTAGAAAAAGGGGGCTTAAAGCGTTAAAATTATATGGTGACAATGAAATTTTTGTCAGCCAAGTAAGAGGGATGAGTGCAACCAAAAATGATGTAATGAAAGCATACAAACATAGAGTTTGGGATGCAATTGAAGATTTCTATGCTTTCAATATCGTTGCTATCCCTAGAAAATTAAATCAAAATGCTGATAGATTAGCTGCTATTGGATCTCAGTTTGACATCCCCAATAGCATTTCAAAAGAGACAGATCAGCAACACATCAGAATTATTTTCAGACCTTCAATTCCAGATAATAATATTAATTGGCAAGTGTTTGACAATGATGAACAAATTCTACAGTTCTTATTTGAAGAAGATGTCTTTTCAAGGCACAATCAAAAGAGATTATCACAGAGCTATGGTGATCAAGTGATACAACTTAGATCTAATAAGATGCCTAAAGGTCTTGTCACCTTAGAGACTATCTTCAACAAGGATGATGAAGTTAAGAAAAATAAAGCTGGCCTGGTAGTCCAACAGGAACATTGTGTTGAATTAGAGTTGGAACCAGGTAAGAGCCTACAATTTGGAAAAGTAAACACCAATTCAGAAAAGCAAGCTTACACTAAATTGTTCAGAGAATTCAATGATGTTTTTGCATGGGGGTATGGAGACCTCGAGATTTTTGATCCTACCCTTGCTCAGCACACTATTGAATTGGAGCCTAATGCTAAACCAGTAAGGCAAAAGCAAAGGCCTATTAATCCCAAGCTCGAACCACTGATGCATAAGGAAGTACTCAAACTAATAGAAGGTGGCATCATCTACCCCATCAAACATACTAGTTGGGTTTCCAACCTTGTTCCTGTCAGAAAGAAGAATGGGGAGCTAAGGTTGTGTGTTGATTTCCAGGATTTGAACAGAGCCTCATTAAAAGACCGCCATCCACTACCCTCTATGGAACAAATTCTACAATGTGTCTCTAGATCCGAGAGATTCTCATTGTTGGATGGCTATTCAGGATACAATCAAATCTTAGTGAAAGAAGAGGATCAATATAAGACTGCATTTACAACCAAGTGGGGAACCATGGCATATCAGAAGATGCCCTTTGGTTTGTCAAATGCAGGTGCTACATTTCAAAAGGCAATGGATATGGCCTTTAAGGGTCTCATGTACAAGTTTGTGCTGGTCTACCTAGATGACATAACTATCTACTCAAAGCATGCAGTAGACCACATCAGGCATTTGAGGCAGATTTTTGAAAGATGCAAAGATTTTGGGATATCCCTTAATCCCAAGAAATGTGTGTTTGCAGTTCATGAAGGAAAACTATTGGGATATGTAGTATCCAAAGAGGAAATTACAGTGGATCCTGAGAGAATTGCAGCCATCTTAGAACTACCATTACCACATCACAAGAAAAGTCTCCAATCTTTTATAGGAAAGATTAACTTTGTTAGGAGATTCTTGACTAACATTGCAGAGTTACTCAAGCCTTTGACAGCCATGTTGAGGAAAGGTTTAGCCTTCAGTTGGACCAAAGAAGGAAAAGTTAACTTCCAAGCTATTAAAGAAGCCTTAACAGAAGCTCCTGCTCTCCTAAACCCAAATTTTAGTAAGGATTTTATCCTTTATGCTTATGGGGGTCATGATGCCATATTTGCAATGTTGACTCAAGAAAATGTTGAAGGATTGGAGCAGCCTATTGCTTTCTTTAGCAAAGGTTTAGAAGAGTATGAACAAAGATACTCTTTTGTAGAAAAGCATGTTCTTGCTGTGGTAAAGAGCCTCAAAAAATTCAGACATTTGTTGACCCATAGCAAGGTGCATTTGATGGTTACTCATCCAAGTGTCAAGGAATTTTTGCTGTCTAAGGACCTAAATGAAAAAAGAGCTGGTTGGATCACTAAGGTGATGGAATATGACATAGATATTCAGATTATCAAGCTGGTTAGAGGAAGAGGTCTTTGTGAGCATCTGGCAGAAGATGGAAGTTCAAATAAATTATGGTGGTGCATTCTACAGGAGAGCAAGCCGAGGCAGCTAGCTGGTTGCCTAATATGATCAATTATTTGAAGACAGGACAATGTCCTGCGGGCCTAGATTCAGCAAAAAGGAGGTATTACAAGTTACAATCTGTTCCTTTTGTGCTGATAGATGAAATTATTTTCAGAAAGGATCACAATGGTGTCCTTCTAAGATGCATAGATTCATAAAAGGTTGCAGATGTCTTATTTGAGTTTCATGACGGGGCTTTTGGTGGCCATTTCTCTCCTAGGAGTACAACTTTTAAGATCATGAGGGCTGGATACTATTGGCCATCTATCTTCAAAGATAGTCATGATTATGTTAGAAGATGCGTCAAATGTGCTATTTTTGTAGGGAAAGAAAGATTTGCAACTCTACCCCTACAGCCAGTCAAAACAGAGCAGCCCTTCGTGAAGTGGGGTATAGATTTCATTGGCATGATTAACCCTCCATCTAGTGCAGGACACAAGTGGATAATCACTATAACCGATTATTTCACTAGGTGGACAGAGGCAGTTGCTTTAAAAGAATCCAATGAGAGTGTTGTTTTAAGTTTTTATGATGACATCATTCATACATTTGACATTCTAGATTCTATAGTTTCAGACAATGCATTAGCATTTACAAGCCTCAAAGTCTTAGAGTGGGCAATCAAGAAGGGCATCTATCTAAATACAAGTTCCAATTACTATCTTCAGGGGAATGGTTTGGCAGAATCAACAAATAAGGATCTGATTAGAATAATCAAAAGGACCCTGCAAGATAGTCAGAGGGACTGGCATACTAAATTGAGATCTGCCTTGTGGTTAGATAGAATTACTCCAAAGAAAATCATTGGTAATTCCCCATACATGCTGGTGTATGGTAGAGAGGCTAAGTTATCTATTTCAACTGAATTACCAGCTTTGGACTTGGCCACTCAGTATGCCTTGTTTGAAGAAAGTGATCCTATGCAAACCAGATATGCCCAGTTGATGGAGCTAGAAAAGATCAGAGATAAATCAATGCAAGATATGGCATTCCATCAGAGTCAAACAAAGAGAAGCTTTGATAAAAGAGCCAGGGTCAGAAACTTCAAAGTTGGAGATGTAGTTCTCAAATGGGATGAGTTCAGGTCAAAACTTGGCAAGCACACAAAGTTTGATTCATTTTGGGGTGGACCATTTGTTATAACAAAGTGTAGAGGATCTAACGCTTTTCAACTTTCAACCCTTGAAGGAGATGCCCTGCCAATCTCAGTGAATGGTTTCCACTTGAAGCCTTGTTTTGAGGTTAATCCCTCTCTGTAGGTCCTTTTTGTAAATTCTTGTAAATATGTTTCTTGCTTTCTTTCCCTGCTTTCTAGGTTAGTTCTTGTTTCCCAAGAAGTGCTCGTGCACAAGTTTGTCTTTCCGGTTCAGTTTTTGTCCCTGCCAAGATTTTTGTGTTAAAAAAAGAATGACTCCTATGCCCAATGGATATGTCAAGGCAACTGGTCCAATGTCTAGCAGGCTGACATCCCGCAAAGGTCACCAAAATGTTGCCCAAAATTCCCTATCTTTCATTTTTTGGCCACAGCCCTATTTTCCAAGTGAAATGCTCAAGTGTCAAAAACCCAGTGTGTTTTCAACTTCCTCTCTACAGGCTCGAGATGTTCTGTCTTTTACTCTGAAAGTCCGATGTGTTTTCGACCTCTAAGCTCTGAAAATTTGGTGTGTTTTTTACCTTCACTCAAAAACCCTCTGTGTTTTCAGCATCCTCTGTGTTTTGACCCTAAGCGCGCAACTCCGATCAGGTGGGTCCCAGTGCCTAGTGTCATTCTGGTGCAATCAAGATTCGACGGCTGTCGCATGATCACATGGGATCTTTCAATCCCATGAGATCATACGACAACCATTGATGCGGTATCAGTGGTCAGGATTTGGCGGTCAACTTCAGTAGTTTGCGGTCATTGGTTAGCATCACACAGTTGGTCACATGATCGCATGGGCCTTCCTGGCCGCATGCGATCATGCGACAAATGGTAAGCAATCAGGCAAACAACGAGGTGGTAGTCAGTGCTAACATTTTACAGTTGGTCGCATGATCGCATGGGCTCTTTCAAGCCCATGCGACCATGCAACAAACTGTCAGCGGTTTCGGTGGCGATGGTTTGAAGTCCAACAGTTGGTCACATGATTGCATGGGCCTTCCTAGCCGCATGCGATCATGCGACAGGTAGTTAGTGGGGCTCGAGGTTTTTTGCATTGGTGCAAGTGTGATGAAGATCAATGGTGGTCGTATGATCTCATGGGATCTTCTGATCCCATGCGATCATGCGACAACCGTTCGATGGGCATCTCAGTGGGTGGTGGGTCCAATTTTTTTTTTGTAAAGGCAAAGTGGCAGTCAGCATTGATCCAATGGCAGTCGTGTGTGCGTAGGGTATATTCTTCGGCCATGCGATCTTACGCCCATCGTTAGATGGGAATCTGGAGGTTGCTGTGGGTCTGATGGTAGGGGTTGCCGAGGTGTTGCTGATGTAGCAACTGGGATGAGTAAGGGAGTGACACATGGCAGTTCTAGGCTCAGGGTTGGTAAAGCTTTGAGCAGAGGCAGATTTTTTAAAAAAGGTTGTCGCATGATTGCATGAAGCCTTTTGGGCTCATGCGATCATGCGACCACTGACTTTTTTAAGGCAGTATGGTCGTGGGTCCAGCCATGTGTTCAGTTTCGGTTGGGCCACATGGCAAGGTTTGGCAGGTGGCAGATTTTGCGGGGCCCAGATGTCTTATGTGGCAAGGTGGAGGCAGGTTTTCAAAGTGTTGTCGCATGATTGCATGAAGCCTTTCGACCTCATGCGATCATGCAACCAGGTTCATTTCAAAGGCAGTGCGGCCCTTTTTTTAGCTTTCTTCTTAGGGAGATTTGTGCGGGTAGCTGAAATTGATGATTTCTAGAGGCAGTCGCAGTTAAGAATTTGCAGAGATCTTTTAGGCTGCCATTTTTTTGAGTCCTTTTGAGGATCTGATCGGATTTTTTGAGCATTCATGGCTGAGTAGGTTGCAGGGAGGTAGATGGATCAAGATGAATGTTTTTCTGCAGGCAGGATCAGTGCAGAGATGGGCACGCAAGGAAATATATCTGATCTGTTGAGATATTTTGAAGAGCACATTTATGATCAGAAGTGACTGGTTTTAGGGGTGATTATTCTATTGCAGATATTTGTGGCCCTAATTAGGTTTGATTCCTACCTGCGTGCAGGGATGTATATAATTTGTTTTTGGAGCTTTTGAAGCTCATAATTGACATGTTTGTAAAAAATAGAAAGCCCTCTTTCTTGGGAAGCTATCTGTGGCATTTCTTTTTGCCCCTTTGGCTTTTCCACATCCTGTAGATTCTCATTGATGAATTCAAGCATTACAGAGGCATTTTTGTGACAATCCTTCATGTCCTTGTGTCTTCCCTGCTTGCATTATCTCTTATTGGATTGAGGTTTATGGATGCATGTTTTCAATGATGTCTTAGTTTCCCTAATTCCTCTTACTTTCTGTAACTGTGTGTGTTATTGTGTTGATCCGATTTAGATGCTCTGTGGGTATATTTCAGCCCCTAACAATCTTGTCTCAATCCTACACCGAGTTATAGGAGAGAATGTCTGCTTGCAGGTCATAATTTGTGTCTAATTTTTTAGCCCTCTTAAGAAATACTCATGCAAGCCTATTCGGTAAGCTGTGATCTCCCAGAACTAAGCCTCTCATTGATTTCATTCCTGTATATTGAGATTCAAACCCTAGTTTCAGTGCATCACCTAGTAGGATAGATTTGCTTTCAGTCATTTCCTTTCATGCAATCCTTCTACCCCTTTCCCCTCAAAGTTTACTTTCATGTTAAAAGCAAATCAAGGTGATTATCCAAGAGGAACCAGCCTAGAATCTGGAGGTCTCATCTCGATTAGAAAAAGGTCCCATAACCTTGAGATGATTCCCTTGTTATACTGAGTTATCAAGACTACGAGAGCTTGAACTAAGGGTGCAAATTCAGTGTATAATAGTTGTAGCATAAGGTATCCCATGGAGTTGTGAATGATATTTTATGTTGATCTACTTCTGCTATACGAATCTGATTGTAGCCTGAAAAGCCATCCATTAGTGACAACATTTCATGACCTACTGTAAGATCTACAATCATGTCTATATTTGGTAGTGGGAAATCATCTTTAGGACATGCCTTGTTCAGGTCCCTGAAATCTGTGCATATTCTGATGTCACCTGAAAGCTTTGTGACAGGCACCATGTTAGAGATCCAATTGGAGTAATCTATAGCTTTGATAATCTTGGCTTGGAGGAGTTTTTCAAGCTCTGCTTTGACTAATAAGGCAACTTTTGGATGCATTTTTCTCAGCTTCTGCTTTACTGGCTTGACATTAGGATCCACTGTTAGATGATGGACGACAAGATTAGGATCAAGCCCAGGCATGTGTGCATATGACCATGCAAAATTTATGATTGATTCTCTATGGAGCGCAATCAAAGCCATTTCTTCACCTTTTGTCATGTTGGCCGCAATGTAGGTGATCCTTGGACATTCCTCTGTACCCAAGTTGACTAGCTTGGTTTCTTCTATGATGATAGGTGACTGCTCTAGTCTGTAATCCTGGATGGGAGGAAGAGGCAAGTTTTCATCTTCTAGCACTTGAATTGCCAAGTTTTCACTAGAAGATACGCTCTTTATTTTTACTATTTTGGAATCAGAATGTGCCCCAGAAGGGTTTTCACATAAAGACTCATGTTTTACTTTTTCTATTTCTCTTTTGCAGCTAAAGCTTGCCTCCTCCCCAAAGTATCCTTCTAGGTCAAGCTTATAGATGTGAGTTGACTCTGAATTATGAACTAATTATGGGCCTGATGCCCCCATGAATTCTAGGAGTGCTTCTGTGCTTTGGAACTCATCAATGTGTGCAATGCTTGGTTGGTCCCAATCTATGAGTTGAGGGTGAATGAAGGGAAGTTCTATGAGATTGATGGCAAGTTGTTGGAGGACAGAAGTCCCCAGGAGGGTGTCATCGTCAAAGATATCATCATAGGATTTGATTTCTTTCTCTTCAGGGATATCTTCGATTTCTATGAGGTTGTCCTGGCTATTCAAGAGGGGAACGCTAGTCATGTTGGTGCCCCTAGTTGTGGTATTGGGCCCTTGTATATGCAGGTGAGGGGTATTAAATCCAAGACCCTGATGTTGTGGGTTTTTGGATGTTGTAATTGGGTCTTTGCTTCCACCTTCTTATGGTCCTAGACCACCGCCTTGATAGTTCCATTGCTCAGTAGTGTACTTGTGCGATTGTGGGTATTTATCTTTGAAGTAGCCAAGGAGTTGAGTGTCAAGTGGTGGGGGATCTTTGTACAACCACCTATTAATGTCAGGATCCATTTCTTGATTGTTTAATGTGCCATGGGATTCAAAAGTCATAGGTCTCATTCTCTTGATTTCATGATGCTCTTCAATAGGCTTGCTTTGGTGACTCGAGTGCCCTTGAGTATGTGGATCACGTGGGAGGGTCCCTACGGAAAATGCATCATGTAGGCTATATTCACCACAGCCTGGTTATTGATCTTGATGGAAGAGAGGGTGGAGGTGAGAATGGTTTCTGGATCGCAATGGGATTGGGATGAGCTGGCAATAGAAGTACCAATGTCAGTTCCAGGACAATGAGTGGAGTGAGGGAATGATGCTTCCATTGCACGACAGTATGCGAAGGGTTGGGGATCAGCATGGATGGTAACCTCAGTGCCTTGATGCAAAAATTTGATGCATTGATGGTACATGGATGGTATAGCCTTGATGGAATGAATCCATGGTCGGTCGAGGAGGATATTGAATGGCAGGTCAAGATCAACAACATGACAAATGGTATCTTGTGTTGTTGGGCCTAGCTGAATAGGAAAAGTAATAGTACCTTTAGAGGTACACTCCAAGTTGTCATAGGCTTTGATAGTGATTACTTCATGTGCTATATCGGCCCGTGTGAACCCAATTTGTTGAATGAATTTCAAAGTACACAAGTTCAGGGCTGAGCCATTATCTATTAAGACCTGTTTGATGGCAAAGCCTCTAACCATGACGACGATGCGGAGAGGGAGAGTATGGTTAGTTGCAATGTCTGCCATGTCGGATGTTTTGAAGGATAAAGCATAGGCTGTAGATAGATGTCCCACAAGGGTCTCAAACTGGGTGGTGTTAATGTCTGTGGGGACATGTCCTTCTTTGAGAGCTCGGTCAAGGATCTCCTGATGGAGAGGTGAAGTGCGGAGAAGGTCCAAGATGGATATTTGGTGTGTTCCCAAGATGTTCTATGAGGTTATACTATGCATTGTGTGCATTATGTACTGGCCTTGGATGAGCACTAGCAACAGTGATCCGGCCTCTGCGGGCAGTAACAACACATTGACAATCCGCTCCTCTGACATGGATGACATTGACTGTGGGCTCAACTTGGGTTATACATCCAACAAATTTATCATAATTGATGTAGGCGGTAGTGTGATCTTCTTGCTTGCCTTTGCCATGATTCTGGGGATGATTGGTAGTGGCTTGGTTCTTCCCAGCATTGTGTTGTGGGAACACATTCTGATAGATTTGTAAATTGGCATTTGGCGAGGCTTGAGTGGGTGTATCTACTTGAATCTCTTTTTGATCAATGAGATCTTGGATATAGTTTTTGAGTCTCATACACTTCAAAGTAGTGTGTCCTTTGACACGATGATAATCATAGTATTCGTGATCTTTGTACCAATCAGGCTTGGGAGTGTTATCATCAACTGGCTGGATTGGTGGAAACGTGATCAAGTTGGCCTTGGCCATTCAGTGAAAGATAACATCCAGAGGTTCACCCAGTGGTGTGAAGGTCTTCCTTGGATTGTTCTGAGCTCTAGGCTTGTGTTGTTTGGGAGCAACATTAACGGCATTGACCTGATTGTTTGGATTACCTTAATAAGCTTGATGGGCTTGCTACTAATAATTTTGTTGATTATTCTGAGAATGATATTGTTGCATGGGTTACTAATGGACTTGAGGAGGTTGCTGATAGACGGGCGCTTGTTGTTGTTGGTATGCAGGAGTTGATGGAGGACTAGCTATGAAAAATTGGACATGCTTAGTATCAGTGGCTCCATCAGTAACAACGTTCTTGTTATGATTCTAGTAACGGGATTTATCATTGCTGGGTTTATTTTGGGAATCATTTTTGAAGTGTCGGATCATGCCTTCATCTAGGAGGGCCTTTTCAATACCTATCCCCTTGCTCTTGATATCTTGATAGGTTTGGAGATAATTCATCCTCATGAAGTGGGACAACTTAGGATGCAGATTATCAATAAAGATTTTGGTCAAATGTTTTTTAGGTGGCTGGTATGATAACTTGGTGGTAAGGTTCTGCCATCGTTGCAAGTATTCTGATAGGCTTTCTCCTTCTTTCTATTTTGAGTTGTAGAGATCTAACAAGGTTAACTCATTCTCAACATTGTGGGCATAGTGGGCAATGAACTTCTTAGAAAGTTTAGCAAAGGTCGTGATAGTCCCACATGGTATTTTGTAGAACCATTCAATAGCAGTTCCTCCCAAGCTTTTGGGGAATAGTCGTAAGAGATATTTATCACTGTAAGCCACTTCTTGGCATGCCATATAGAATTCTTTAATATGGTTGACTTGATCTCCTTTCCCCCGATATTTATCAAATTTAGGTGTCTCAAAGTGCTTGGGGAAAGGTATAGTGGCAATGGATGGTCAAACGGATAAGGACACACCTCCTCAAACTTGTAGGTTTTGCTATCGGTACCAGTTTGAAGCTCCTTAAGAGCATTCTTCATGGCTTCCCACTCAGCATTGATTAGTGTTTGAGCGGGTACTCCCATTTGAGGTGGGTATTGTGGAGTGGGATATGGAGATGGCCCAACGGGATAGGTAGATTGGAGTGGATTTTGGAGTGATGTTTGCTGGGGATATTGTTGATGTAGCATAGGGGGATATTGCGGTGGAGGATACGGGACTACTTGCTAGTGTTGTGGGATGATGGGGACTTGTTGCTATAACTGATAGGAGGAAACTTGTTGCTATTGGGGAATGATGGGGGTTTGTTGCTATGACTGGAAGTATGGTTGCTATGGGAGTGGTTGGTGGAATGATGCAGCTTGTTGGTAAGATGGTCCTTGCTGAACTTGGCTCTATGGTTGACTGATATAGGTTGGGTGCATTCCCACATTGCTTAAGGGTGGAACTGATGTAGGGAAGCTTGAAGCAAAGGGTGGCTGGGCAAGATAACTTGTGAAATGGGAGGAACTTTGCTGCTGAGGTGGAGGAATTTGCTGAAAAGCACTGGGTGTTGGGAATGGATAGCTTGTGAAGGATGAAGCTGGTGGAGGTTGAGATGGTTGTTGTTGTGCTGCTTGTGAGAAGGTGGCTTGTTGGTTTGCAAACACGGATGTAGGAGAGTGAGTTGGTATTCCAAAGGCTTTCATGTCTTCTTGAGTGAGACCCCAATGAGAACCAATGTGAGTTGGGAATTGTGTTGAAATGGATGCCTGGAAGGTAGATGTAATGGGAGTTTGGGATATGAATGGTGGAGTGGAAAAACCCATGGAAGGCATTCCTATGGTGAAGGAATTTTGCTGGGCTTGTGCCTGGGTAGATGCTTGCTGGGGGGAGAATGAAGAGGACACTTGTGTTCCCCACGAAAAAGGTGATGTGGAAGTTTGCTGATTTTGAAAGGGGAATGATTGTGCTACCCCCGGAGTAGATGATGTAGAGGTTTGCTGGGTGAAAGAGGGAAACGATTGCATTGACCCCTAAAATGATGGTGTGGATGCTGAATCTTGAGGATTGAAAGGAAAAGATGATTGTGTCCCTCCTGGCACAAAAGGTGTGGATGTGGAAGCTTGTGAAGTGAAGGGGAAGGATGATTGCATCCCTCCCGGAATGAAAGGTGTTGCTTGGCCTATGGAAGATGGTGGAACTTCTCGTGCAAAGGTTTGTGTAAGAGGTGGGAGTTGATTCTAGGACAAGCGTTGGATTTGTGCAAGAGCTTGGGCAGCCATAGCAGATGATGAAGTACCTGTGATAGGGAATGGAGCAGATGGTGTTACAGCTTGTATTACGGGACTTGCGAAGCTTCCTTGCAGAAGAAGGTGAATGGTGGAGGTTGCTTGAGATGTTTGCAAGGTTGGATCAAGGAATGGTTGGATGAATGGAGAGTATACTTGTGCTGGGATTTGGATAGTACTTATGGGAATGCGAGGATGGAGATATGGCAGAATGGAAGTATGCGCTTGTGCAAAGTTAGTGAACATACTTTGCTGGTTTTGGGCCATGAGTGCATTAACTACTGGTGGATTCTCTGGATGATTCACAAATGTTTCTATTGCTAGAGGAGCTGAGGGGATATTGGGATCATCCCATGTATTTCCAGTTTGTATTTGGGGATCATAGGCTATCATCATGCTGGTAAAAATGTTGGGATCAAATGAACTAGTGATTGGATAAGGATTCGTGTTCCTTCTTTTTCTAGATCCAGATCTTGTCTCGACAGGCATGGAGATGTAGATGCTAGATGGATGCAAGATATTTCCTAAAGACTCTAAAGAATTATGGATGCAAGCTTAAGGAACTTCTAAGGATGATGAAATTTCTATAATGCAAGGATTGGTGAGATGCTTGGATATGAATCAAAGATGGTGGAAGATTTGATGGAAGATGGTGACAGATTGGTTAAAAAACTTGGCGATGATGGAGGCTTGGTGGGATGCTCTGATTTGGGTCAAGATTGGGTGGAGGATTGGTGGGATGCTGGTGGAAGATTACTAAGTGTCAACAATGAGCTGTTGTTTTTCCCGATGGAGGATTAGTGATAGGATTTGGCCAACCTAGGATAGACTAATGATCTTCGGTCAACTGGATTCTTATCAATACAAGCCAATCTCTTGCTCGAGATGATGAGGCTGTGCAAGGACAAGTTGGATTTCCTTTAGACAATGCTCTGTCAAAAAGGGGATGATTTTTGATTTAGGATAAGGGATGGAAACAACTCAAAGGTTTTGAACACTAAGTGCTTGTGGATTTGGATCTCTAGATTTGGTGCAAAGGATGGTGGATTCTGTTTTGGATGATGGATGCTGGATTTGGATCAAGGATTTGGGATTCTGATTGTGGATTGCTAATGGAAAGATGGTGAAGGATGATGAAAAATGCTCTTTCTAAAAGGATGATGCAAATGTAACGGGGATGGATGATCTATGATGCTGCTAGGAAGATGATGATGAATGCAACTAAGGACTCTAGAATGCAACTAAGGATTTGGTGATGATGCCGAGATGAAACTAGGATGATACTAGGATGAAGGACTATCGAGATAGGATTTTGAGATCTGAAGGTAGAATGGGACATGCAAAGGATCTAGCTAATCTTCTCTTTCAAGGTTGACGTAGCAACGGTTTACTCAGAATCGGTAGGCAAATTGTTTGACTCTTGCATTATAGCCAATATTATCAAGCCTTTCTTGATATTTTTCTTCTGCTTGGGTTGCTTGGATAAAGGGTTGATGGCTCTTAAGGTTTCTCTCTGCAACTTTCTATTCTTGATAGTCTTTGGATTTGGGTAATTTAGCTTTCGAATGTTTGATCAAATTGGGCATAACTTTGGGGAAATTCTTGATAGTTGGTTTGAGACAAAAAGGCTTTTGGATATCTGATTCCAAGGGTTTCTCTACAAAATGTTCTGAGTATCTTGAACTGGTTTTGTTGATCAGTTTGATGTTTCTCAATGGCAAAGGATAAATTCCAACAAAGATTTTCAGAAAAGCAATCTCCACAAGGGACAAAGCAACCTTGTGGGATACAAACAGGATGACTGACTCTGATAAAGCTTTGAAAGTGTATGTTCCAACAATGTTTTCACGAAGTATTTGACTATCAAGCACTTCAAGCAGATCTACCTAAGAAAGGTGAGTATCAAAATCACTTGCCCACAGCTTGGTACCCCCTAGAAGGGAATACAAATGGTGAGTAATCTTGAGGCAACCCGGCAAACCCCTTGGAATCGATCCTTGCACAAGGATTTTGATACTTTCAGATGTAGATAGGGTAGCCTCTATTTTATCAAGTTTTTAATAGTTTCGTAGAGTCTCCATACCCAGTTATGCTGACCGCCTATGACTCACTTAAGAGCCTAGCCAAAAATGCTGGGGGAGGAATATTTACCATCCCTAGACATTTGCATTTGGCACAAAACGCCCGTGGATTAGGAGATATAAGTGAGTACTTTTTGCCTTCACTTTATTTATATACCGGCCGGGGGGGGTACTGGTTTGAAGTCGTTCTCCAAGGAGGAAGCGGTTTTCTCCCTGGACAAGCCTTGCTAAAAGTAGAACAAGTGAACTTGTCCAAGTTCAAATGTTCTACGTTGCTTACTTTAACAAGGATTTAAAAAATGAAAGCTCCTAGATGCACATCAAGCAAGTTGTTCTTTTTCCCAAATTGATTAAGTGATGTTTGAATTTGAATAACTGAAGACACAAGTGTTTAGATTTTGAGTTGTTCTTTCTCCAAAAAGTAAGTGATTTGAGCGATTGCAAGTTCTTTCTTTGATCATTCAAGATTGAGATTGGCGTGTTGTTTTAAGAACTTTGAAGTGCTTTGTTTTGATCCTTTAAGGCATTCAAGATTTGATTATGCGTTTGCTTGAACTGCAAAGGAAGGAATAGAGATTTTTTTCTTTTAATGCATTCAAGAGTGCATTTGATTTTCAAAATGACAATGACTCTTAGGACTTAGCTTCATTCCTTTAGTTTCATTCAAGATTTGTTTTGACCTTTGCTTTGATTTTTTTAGCTCCAAAAGACAAGTTCCTAATTTAGCTTTGATGCGTGAAATTTGAAAAAGAAGGCATTCAAGATTTTTGCAAAATGAAGTTAGTTTTTCAATAAAAATAAAGTTTTTTAGGATTGATTTTAGGAACTTTTGCATGCACTTTTAAGATTGATTTTGAATGTTTTTAGAAATGAGATGCAAATTTGAGATTCTCTTTTTTTTTTCTTTTTTTTAAGTACCCAAAATTTGAAATATTCCTAATTTTTGCATGAATGCATCTAAAACCTTGATGTTGCAAGGATGCAAATGTTTTGATTGATTTTTCTTGTTTGTTAGAACAAATTTTGCAAATTTTAGTCCTTAACACATTCAAGAATGATTTGGGGGTTCATTTTAAGCACTAAAACAAGGTGTGTATGATTTTGCTTCCTTATGGATTATTATTATTTTTTGAGAAAAATTGGCCAAGATCCCGCAAGAAGAAGAAGAAGTAGATGGAATAGAAGAAGAATAAAGACAAGAAGAGGAAGAAGAATTTGAAGTGCTCCGTCCACCTATAAGCTTGAAAAATCTGAAAATATTCCAAAATCCATCAGAATGTTTGCAAAGAACCCATGAAGTGGGTCCCACCAGGCGTGCCAGAATGTAGACAAGGCTTTTGAGGATACCTATATCTGTTTTGAAAGGCTCAAATCAATCAAACATTAAGATTTTAATCTAACATGAAATCAATCTAAAACAAGGAAACTCTAAGCTAAGCCACCTCAGATTGAGCTAAAACAGGTGCACCCAAGCACTGTTTGATTTGCTCTTGCTAAGGGGATGTGGGTGTGCTCTCTAAGCACTTGGAGCATATTCTAATGCATGCTAAGATGGATTGAGATTCATGAACACCTCAAAAATAGCACAATATTGGATAGAACACCCAAAATTGCCCCTAAGGCTTCAAGAACTCAAGATTTATGCAACTAGTATGATTAAGTAGATTTTAGAACCCAAAATAGATGTGAGAATGATGCATAAACAAGAATTAAACTAAGTTAATCCATTAGTTCTATGCTAAGATGTGAGCTAAAAATGCTTGAAAATGATTAAAACTAACAATTAGTATGAAAGCTAAATGATTTAGAGCTATTCTGGCATTATAACATTGCTTGAAATAAAAGGTGAATGGGTATTTTGCTCTTAGAAATGAGGAGTACTTATAGGCTTTTGGGAAGGAGGAATGAGTGGCCAGGATCAAAATCCTTAAGAGAGGCCAAGATTCATTCAAAGGGGAGCACATGGATTGTGCTAGTTCAGGGCCACCTCCTTGTGACAAGTGTCACAAGGGCATTGGGTTGAAAGATGAGAGGGATGTGCACAATTTGGGAAATGTGCCTAAGGTCAAAGGGTGTAAGAAAGGGGTGAGGGGCTTCTTAAATGCATCATAAATGCATGTAAGAGGGATAAGGAGGCTTTAAATGCATTTAATGCATGTAAGAGAAGTTTCTAGAAGTTTGTTGACTTTGGGTTAAGCTTAGGAGTTGGCCAACCTTGTTTAGGGAATGTGACAAGGTTAGGGGGGATTAGGATTAGGATTAGGATTAGGGGGACAAGGATAAAAACTTTCTAGAAGAGTCTAGAACTTCCTTATGATAAATATGGATTTTAGGAAATAAATAAAGATTTATTTATTTCCATGGTTTAGGTTTGAGAATATTTATTAAAAATGAATTTAATAAATATGAGGATTAAATATTTAATCTTAATTAAATATTTTGAGTTGGGATTAGGGTTGGGAAATGATGGGATTAGTCTTTAATCGAAATTAAAGAAGGATTAGAAGATTCTAGAAGAGGTTAGTGGTCTTAAGGAAATTGGCCAAGTTTTGGGCAAAAAATAAATAAATAATTTATTTTGGGATTTTTGGTCAATTTATTAATTAAATAATTAATAAATAAGGAGATAATGTTTAAATAAGATTTAAACATTTTTGGGAGGGATTCCTTAATTAAATATTTTTAATTAAGGTAAAGGGATTTAATGACATAAAAATAAATAAATTAATTAAATAATTAATTAATTAACAAATGATGATGTCATCAGGAATTTTTCAAAAAATAAAAATACTTTATTTTCTAAAGGATTTTAGGTGTCTACAGCAGGATGTTTGAAGAAGCCATAGAGTTTGTGAAGATTTATGGCAACTTTTATATTCAATTCCCTACTTTTAGTTATTTGAGAGTGGGAGGTTTCGGTGATGCTCCTCTAAAACTCCCCAGGTACTGTTTAGACAAGTGTATTTTACTGGAGGTAGGGAGACAATTGCTAATGGTGAAAAATAAGTACAGGGTTAAACGAGGTATTAGTGCCTTCTTCCCACTAGAATTGGGGCATTACCGATTCAGGTTAATGCACGACTTCACCTTCTTGATAAATGAGCTCAAGGAAATGAATCTTCAACCATATCAGGCTAGGAATTATTATGACAATAAGGGTTTTGTGGAGAATCATTTCAGGGTTGATGCTATGTTCCTTCATCAACCAGACTTAGAAGACTTCTGGGATGATTGCACAGATGAAGTTGAAGTCACAAGGAGACTGTGCTCCAGGTTTTCTCTAAGACAAATTGCTGCTTTAAAACTTCCTTTCAACATTAAAAACATAAAGGATGAAAATGAAAGTGTATTAGAATCAGAACGCATGGCGTCAAGTGCAGAAGTAGTGACTAGAAAAGTTGATTGGACTGAAGGCGAGGAGGAAGATATAAGGTCTTTTACTAAGGAGGTTTTCAAAAGAACAGAACAATGGATTAAATCTCAACGAAAGAAGAATCAGGCAGCCCCTGCGTTGAGAACCATAAAAAGTCTGAGAATTCCAAAAATTGAACCTTCCCCTGTCTCAACTAACAAGATTGAACCGTTGTTGTCTGCAGGTAACACAAATCCTCTAGATGTCCCTAACATTGAAGATTCAAAATTAGTTTCTGATGGCATTGTTGAATTGATCATTTTGGGAATGTTTTCAGATAATCTTAGTTAGTTGGCTTAGATGAATGTGGATCTTTTCTTGGAGTATTGAATCTTTCTAAAAATCATTTTATATGAGGAACTGAAAATCCTTTCTTACTTTCAAGTCAAATGTATACATTTTCTTATCTTTTTTCATTCTTTTCAAATAAATGGATTGTAAGGATTGATCTTTATATAAGGTAGATGCTCCTTTAAATCGCAGAGAGTTTAGTCGTGAGTGACTAACTCAATTGTTGTATTAGTTTTTCCTTCTGATTGGGCAAGAGAATTTGAAGATAGTTATAATTTTGATAAGAAGGAAAATCTGTATACTAACAGATAGTATGGTCAGAGGACTCAAGCATGTGGATCACATTGTCAATCTCAGAGTATGTGTAACCCACCTTGTAATCCTTCGACTTAGATAACTCCCCTTTTTCATATTTAGGAAATGGTTCCTTGAAAGCCTTATGATCATTGTTAGCTTGTGGAGGATCAATCACAATTGTCTCATTATCGATTAGATCTTGGATGAGATGTTTAAGCTTCATGTTATCATTGGTCTTATGGCCTTTGTTGCAATGATAATCACAATAGTGGCTATCATTCCACCAATTAGGATATATCTCAAGATCATATGGTTTATATTTGTCAATCAAAGTGATGATCTTGTTCGTCAAGAGATTCCCCAAGAGGAGTGAAGTCTCTCTTAGGCCTAGGAATCCATGCCTCGTCTCTATTAGTCTCAATTTTAGAGCCTAGTTGAGTGCTCTTATTAGATTTTGTTTCTTGATTTCAAGTGGATAAGTTGAAATCTGGCTCCTTTTTCTTTCTATATGTAGACGTAGAGGTTGTTCCCATAATTACATCATTAATGACATCCTTGGTCTTAGTCCAGAACTTAAGCTTGTCCTTGCCATACTGATTGTTGGAAGAAGATTTGTGCTCTTTATGTTGTAGGGTAATCTATGTGAATATACATTTTAACTGATTTGTCAAATGAGGCATGTGATTGCATTTGCAACGCATACTTCATTTCATGAACCAAGGTGTTTATAAATATATCAATCTTTTTAGTCTCAGGAATTTGTCGTGAGTATCTAGCAAACATTCTTCGCCATCATTGAAGGAATGTAGCGAAGGGTTATCCCACATGTTTCTTTGTATTAAACAAGTCAAGCATGGTAACAACACGAGAGATGTTGTAGGAGTATTGTTGGATAAATTTATGAACTATCTCATCAAAAGTTTTAATGCCAGGGGAAAGTGAGGTGAACCAACCCATAGATTGGCTATCGAGACTTCAAGGAAAGAGTCTCATCAGATAGGTTTGTTCATGCATAAACTCCATGCTTAGGGCATAAAATTCCTGCATGTGATTTTGAGGATCTTTGTTACCATAATACTTGTCATATATAGGGATCTCCACCTTGGATGGGAAAGGTGACATGTAGACATTTCTGTCAAAGGGGAAAGTAAAAATTGATTCACGTGAATATTTGTTAGAGGGCTGGTCCTTATCCTTTTTAAGTTGTGAAATCTCATAGCGTAGGTCCTAAAGTTGTTTGGTAAGAGCAGTGAGAGGAGACTCTTCCTCTTTTTGTAGAAAGCCATCTAGATCAAAGTCAGGTGGTAGCTTCATACCCATACAGGCGAGATGCATGAAATAATGATCTTTATCCTGACTCATGATGGATTGCATCACCTTGTGGAAATGTTTGTCTTCCTAGCATTTTTTGAATTTCCTCTTGTGTGGGTTCTTCATCCTTAGAGGAATCAAAATCATTCCTTCGGCGGGCACCCCAATCAGAATTTGACATGTTGATGTGGTCAAAGTTCTCAACATGAGCAAAGGGTATTGACTGATAATTAGAAGCTTGATGCAAAGGTTTTTCACGAAAGTATGGTCCAACAGTATCATAAATGGCTTTTCCTTTTGGATAAACTATATTGTTGTATGAATAACTATGAGTTCTAATTGGCATGGAAGATGAGATTAAGAAACTGATAGTAATAAGATTACTAATCTAGTGTAGGAAGATCAGGATAATGCCAATTCTTTTCTCAAGGGTTTAGTAAACAGATTAAAGAGGTAGCTGAAACAAGGTAGAAGGCATTGAGAATGAGGCCTGGATGCTTGCTGGGTGATACTTGCGACCAAGTTGATGTAGTTGAGAAAACTAAGTACAAGGTACCAAGAATGAGGCCTGAATGCCTGCTAAGTGGAACTTGTGACAAAGTTTGAGCGAGGTTGAATTTTAAATGAGGCATTTTGAAACAATAACTAGAGCACTTTCCAAGATCTTAAAACAAGAGAAAAGAGAGATCAAATCACTAGCAAGGACTCAATCTATTGAGGATACCAGTTTTTAAGTGAGTGACTGCTAATCACAAAAATATAAAAGCCAAAAGGAACTCAAAAAGTGAAGATAATGGAATTTTAAGAACTCAATGCAATTTTGGTGGTCAGTCAAGTAGAGAATCATATGATAAAACTCAACACTAGATGCGATGAAACCCAACACTAGGTGAAATAATATGGTGAAGCTCAATCCCATCATATGATGGAACACAACATTGGATGTGATGAAGCACTTGTATCATACAATACAATTTTGGAGAAAATGATAGTATGCCGAAAAATGGATAATTTACCACTATTTTTGAGAGTTTTGATCAATCTAGATTGGCTTGGTTTGGAATTCATAATGAATTTGAGTGTCCCTAGATCAGGTCTAAATGTTTTCAAGAAAGCAATAGTGTGATCAAATAGGAGTCTACAAACAATCCATCAAAGGACAAAGTAACTTTGGAGACACAAGCACATGTGAGGTCTAAAGGGAGTGTTGCAATATTCCAAGAGCGTGAAGTGTATGTTCCACAATGATTTGTATGGGTCTCAACAAATTTGAAGACACATCAAGAAAAGAGTACCTAAGTTCAAGGCTAGTATCAAAATCTTTTCCCACAACTTGGTATTCCTTCACCTCACACAAAGTAATATTGGCTTTTCCGAGGATAGCATCCAAGGGAATGCATATGGTGAGTAGTCTTGAGGTGATCTGGGTAAAGTCTACTTGGATCAGTCCTTGCACATAGATTATGATACTTTCAGAGGTGAGTTGGGTAGCTTCTAACAAATGGTGTCTAGTAAGGGCATTCATTTGCAACTATCCCTTATAGTTTTTCTTAGCAAAATTGAGGCCTATATCCCTACAAGCGCTTCAAGTAAAGGTAGTCTTACAAGGAAGATTGAGACCTTACAGTCCTACACATCACTCTCGTGTGTGTTCTCCTAGTCAAAAAGTGACCCAACACAGTTAATAACTATGTCCTTATGGGTTTTGGCCAACAAGGCATAAATTTTATAGTGGGTTGGATGAGCTGGCTTTGCTTTGTCCCACTTGGGTCATTCCCACAAGATTTTCACCTCAACACTAGGCCCTCTAAAGGTAAAATGAAAAGAGAAGTAGATAGGCTAATGGAGGTCCAGATTTATGATTTTCCACAAGGGAAAAGAACATACTCTCCTATTCCATAGCTTCTCCCAAGCACATCAATCACATATTTATTTACCAAAGACTCTTTGCAAGTAAAAAACCAAGTAGGTCAAGATTATTGTTTCAACCTCTAGGAGGTGAAGAGCATACTCTCCTACTACTCAACTACTCATAAGAAAAGAAGCCTTTCTTTAAGCTTTCAATCCTTCATCATATTCAGCTCGGTCAACAATTCTCTGATGCTCGGTTATGCTTGCAGTTCTGCTATGTTATGTCTGTAACCTGTTTGATTAGTGGTGCATGAGAAACTCTCTTTCATGTGAATTCCCCTGCAAATTCAATTATCCCAGACTCAACAATGAATCTCGTGTCTCTTTAAATAGACCTTGTAAACCATTTTCATCTCATCCATTAGATTTTGCCTCTTAATCCTCATCGTCCATTTTGTCGATTCATGCTTCCCACTTTGTTGCTTCATGCTTCCCACTTTGTCGCTTCATGCTTCCTCGATAGATGTGTCAATAACACATTTCAATCTCTTTCATTTGATCATCTCTGAATTTTGTCAGCTATTAGATCCTCATAACTAACTTTATCTTTTACCTCAGAATCATACGCAATTTGTCAGCTCTTCAATTTAGTCAGTTGTTATAGCATTTAATATTTTCATCCTACTCGATTAATACATAATGTGTCGGTGAATGCTAACTAAATTTTTACTGTCACTCGGTATACACTGCACTGGCTTGGTGTATACAGAAATCTTTAATTATCTACCACATTAACTTGTTCAATTCTGATATTCAATACATAAAAAATTCATGTAATACAATCAAGTCAACAACATGATGCCATAGACTCATCAATAAGTTACCCAATGTATACCTTAGCCATATCTTCAATATCGATCTCTTCTTCATGTAGATATCTCTTTTCCTTTACCATTTTTCTTCTTTAGATATTTGTAACTAACATGATAAGTATACTCAAAACTAGTTGACATCAATGACAACATAATGACTGATTTAATTGCCTTACATATCACTTTAATAACTCGATGATCTCTAATCATTGTCTTTCACTTGTCCATTCAATTCATCAAATTATTCAATCAGTTGTAGATCATCATGAGACTCAACCATAACTTTCAATTTCAGTTTCAAGGTAAATTCCATGTGTATTTCATTCTGAATCGGGCATGTTTAAGTCTGATTGCTCATATTTGTTTGCTCCTTATTTTGATTTTACCTCTTTTCCTAAGGATCTGACCTTCATGGTATGACAAATTGCCCTTTGTTACCTTAAGATTTGCATACCTAGATGGACCTTGAGGATAGGTCAAGATTAGGAGCAATGGGAGGAGGCAGAAATCTAGGAAGTGCCAGGATTTTGAATCCTAGGGGGTAGGTGGATTATGTCCTACCCTCAGGATTCTTCCTTATGCGCTTTACTATCCCATACTTAGTGATTTTGAAACCTTTCTGATGCCTTCTCAAGCTTAATGAAGTGAACTTGTAAGGATTTGTTTTATCTTTGGTTAAACTTGGTCTAATCTTGGACTTAAATGTTAACACCTTAGTTGTCCATCCTCATTATTCTCATACTACCTAAAATTGAGTGACCCTATGCTCGAACAGGATTCCATTTTTCAGCCCATGGACTTGACTGAGCTAACACTTCTCATCTCACCTTAACTCATCAAACTCAGTCCTACTCTCTACCTCGGCCTAAAGACTTGAAATTATTGCCAACTAAGACTTCTAAGATGATCTACTCCCATAGCTAAAGCGAAAGAGGGGGTCCTCATTTGCAAAGGTCAATAATTAAGTACTAAGTCATGTTTTATTGGTATGTTGATGTGGCATCATATGATTTGTTGCTTTTTGAACTTCATTCAATTATGAATACTCTTCATCAACACTAACAACCATAAAGTCACAACTATATGTGTAATGTTATTAAAAATATTAGACATTAAATCAACAAATGCTATAAAAACTATTAGAATATACTCAACTATTCTTTCCCCTAATTACCACTTTTCCTCCTTTTAGAAAATGAAAAATAAAAATCTTTCCTTCACCACCATAATATCTTCTAAAAATTATAGTTATATTTCACAACTAAGACAAGTAATTAAGGGAAGAGCAACTATAGCCATTATAGGTAACTTCATGCATCCTAAGCTCCTAAACGATATAGTGGATTTCGGCAATTTTTTTTGTTGTTGTTGTTTTTGTATGCGACTTAATTGCTTACAACTATTGTTCTCACTTCTAGATAGTGAAGACGAATGTTATGGGATTTGTTACAAATATTTCAATAATCATGCATTATTGATACCAATAAAGTTGCTCAATTGGTCTTATTATTAACTTTTTTCATAAGAAATGAAGGCTAATGTCCATTAGGGGAACAAGACCAATTACCACTCAGGGTACAATAACCTCACACTCATTGTCACGCAATAATATCACCAGTAGTGGATCATTTATATACCAATAGTTGATCATTTTTTAGCTTTTTTTATTCATGGTTGGCCCATTTGTGCACCACTATTGGAGATTTGTGAACCACTACTAGGACATTTGTCCACAAGTACTGGTGATTTGAGTGAGCAGTTACTGGTGCAATGGAGTCTTGTAGTAGTTGACACCTTTTGTTTACCACTTTTTGACCTTTGTGTGCATAACATCTCTTGTAGACTACATCGTTATTGGCTAGAAGCTGAAACCTTAGCTTTAAGTAGTTAAATTGCTTATGAAAATAACTAAAAAAATTTGTCGAAATTCAATATCATTTGCTATCTTAATTAAACGCGTGAAATTAGCTATCGTCACTATTGGTCTCTTTCGCCTAGATATTTTTAAATGAAAATTTAATTAGCCAAATCCAATAAACACTAATAGGATCATCGGCTAACCGGTGCTCTTCCCGGGGCCATCAAATTTAAGCCTGGTTAATATATTGTGGCCAACCGGTGAGAGTTCGAAAGGCGAACAGGGAATTCGAGCAGCTAAAATCTGTATTCATTGCACTAGGAGCCTAAATTATTGTCGACTACTCCTTACAATCAAGCTGCAAGCACACCCCAATGTCTATCAAACGTAACAAAATCTTGTTACTCCCTCTTGAAGCTCCCAAAAATGAGAAGTCTGCAAAAACAACTAACAGAATATGAGGCAAAAAAAAAGAAGCAACCACTGATTTGGCTACTTGCTGCCTCTTTCCCATTCTCTGGTTACAAGAAGATCAAGGATCCTGTTTCTTGTCAAACCTTATTTATCCACAAGCGATTCCTAAAAACACAAAGAAATTTGGAAAGTTCAAACTTATACGAGGCAGAAACACTTCTTGATTTTAGCTTGAAGCAATATCAATGTTACATAAATGATACCATTCAAATAAATTATGTAATGATCTTATCATATTATAGTAGAATACACGATTTGATGGTTTAATTCAAGAAATTCGCTATACAGGGAGTAAAATTGCAATGGTGTCACCAAGAAATCGATTAAATTTCGGCTTCCAGCATGTAAGAATGGCAAGTAAATCCAACCACCATTGTTCAGAGCAAGATATCAGAAACATGTGCAAACAGGGTCGCCTAAAAGAAGTCCTGCAACACTTACAGAACGATGACCACCGTGGAGTAAACCCCTTCACATATGCCTCTTTTTTCCACGCCTGCGTTAAAAGAAATGCCTTCGCGGAGGGGAAACAGCTACACACTCACATGAACAACCAGGGTTTTATCCCAAATACAATGGTACAGAGTGCACTGGTCACCATGTATGCCAAGTGCGGCTGCGTGGCGGAAGCCCGCGGCATTTTGAACCAGATGTGTGAAGCAGACGACTTCTCGTGGACTTCCATGATCGCAGCTTATTGCAAACATGGATCCCCTGAGAAGGCCCTGGTTTTATTAAATCATATGAAAAAAACAGGTGCCAAACCCAGCAATTTTACCTTTGCCAGTGTTCTGCCTGCGTGTGCTAAGTTGGGAGTCCTAAAAGAGGGCTCAGGAATTCATGGTGACATCATTAGAAGTGGATTTGAGTCCGACGTGTTTGTGCAGAGTGCTCTTGTGGATATGTATGCGAAATGTGCCAGCATGGAGGCTGCACGCCAAGTGTTTGACCAAATGTCCCAACGAGATGTGATTTCATGGAATGCCATGATTTCAGGCTTTGCGCAGAATGGGTGCCTGGACGAGGCTGTTTGTATGTTTGAGAAGATGCCTCAGCCGGATGTGATTAGCTGGAATGCAGTTATTGCAGGGTACGCGCAGAATGGTGATGCTGATAAAGCAATGAAACTATTTCAGAGAATGCCAAATAGGGATATTGCGTCATGGAATACTGTGATTGGACTATGTGTCCAAGATGGCAAGTGTGAAGAGGCCTTGAGACTTTTCAAGCACATGCAACTTGAAGGCAAGGCATTTTTCAATGGACTGTATATTCTGTTCCCAATTTGGTTTCATTCTTAATTTTCCTAAAATTAGATTTGCAACTACTGTAAAATATAAACATAAATATATATGTTTATGTATATGTTCATATACACAGACATGCATTCATGCATGTGTACATATATGTGTCTATGTGTATGCATGTGTAGATGTATATATTGAGATAGTTTTTTTAACGAAATATTGCTTTATATATTGAACTGTACTTTTGATGATGCTACTTGATATCTCTGCAAAAATTTCACCAATACAGAAAGTTTCAAATTTATAGCCATGTTTTCAATTAAAAAGTTGCATTCTATAGATTCACCAATTAACAAATTTTCAACCTATAATCCATTTAAGATTTGATGATACAGCTTGATAGTAGTACAGAGGTTAGAATGAACAATTAGCAGGTTTTCAGAAAATTTTAGCCATGTATGGAAGTGGTTTCATTCTATATACTTACAAATTAAAGTAATTTTCAAAGAATATTATCAATATATTTTTATACAATGTTGCATTCGATTAGGATTATGATTGCTCAAGAACCTTCATTTCCAGGAAAATGTTTAAGGTAATGCACTTGAAAGCTGATTAGCTTCAAAGCAATGTTTCCATAAACACAGCTTCAACAATGTTGCATCATATTGTTGGCCACGGCTTTGGTGGGTCTACTTGCTATATCTGCAAATTTAGATTGGAAAATTAGTCAATTCTCAGAATATTCAAGCCATGATTTTCTATAAAATGTTGCATTCTCTAGATTCACAGTTCACCAATTTTTTTTAAAATCTTAGCCTGGTTGTTATATAAAATCTTGCAGTTTATAGTTCATTGCATCTTTGGTGGTGCCACTATGTATGTGTTCAAAGATTAGATTGACCAATTAGGAAGTTTTCAAAGCATATTACCCATTTTTGGATAAAAGATGCTACATTCTACAAGTACATGCCACCTCATTTTTCAGCTCTGATGATACTATTTGGTATTCCTGCACTCATTATGGTCCTAAGAGCCCAACTATTTACAAATATGAATCTGATAGCACATATATTCCATAGAGGTCTGTCAATCTTCTATGTTGCTTATAAATGTTTTTATCTCTTAACTTGCTGGCAGGTATGAAACCAAATCCAAAAACTTTTGCCAGTGTTCTCCCAGCATGTGGTGAGTTGGCTGCCCTGGAACTGGGTACCAAGATCCATCAAGTTATAGTTCAGACTGGGTTTGAGTCTGAATTCATTCTGCAAAGTGCCCTTATTGACATGTATGCTAAATGTGGGAGCTTAGAGAAAGCTCATGATTTGTTTGATAGAATGCCATACCAAAACACTGTTTCATGGACATCCATGATCGCTGGATATGCCATGCATGGCCAAGGCAGGGAGGCCCTTGAACTCTTTGGAGAAATGCAGAAATCTGGTGTAAAAGCAAACCATGTCACATTTGTTTGTGTTTTGACAGCTTGCTGTCATGTAGGCCTTGTTGAGGAGGGCCGGAAATATTTTAATTCCATGAGTCAAGATTACCACATTGTGCCTCAAATGGAAAACTATGTCTGTATGATTGATTTATTTGGTCGTTCTGGGCACCTTGATGAGGCATATGACTTTATCAAGAAAATGTCAATAAAACCTGACACTACAGTGTGGAGGTGTTTGCTTGCTGCCTGCTATATACACAAGAATATAATGTTAGGGGAACAAGCAGCAAAACACCTTTTTGAGCTGGAACCTGAAAATGCCTCACCTTATGTGGTGCTATCAAACATATATGCTGCAGCTGGAAGGTGGGACGACATGGAAAATGTGCGGAGAAGGATGAAAGAGATGGGGATTAGAAAGACGCCGGCATGCAGTCGGATTGAAGTTAAAGGACAAGTGCATGCGTTTTTAGTAGGAAAAGCATTGGCAATACATCCAGAGATGCAAGAAATGTATGAAAGTTAGCGGAATTGTCTCTTAGATGAAACTAGCAGCGGTCGCTACTGTCACAACTGAAATAGGTTGTTTGGTACCATAGCCAGAAGTTAACCATTGCATTTGCACTTATCAACACATCCACTTGAACATTTTAAGTGTGTGGCTACTGCCACTCTGGTACCAAGTTCATATCCAAGATTGTCACATTAGATTTATGCAATGAATGCCTACTGTTACCATCATTTCAAGAGTGGATAGTATTCTTGTGGTGCTTATAGGTGATGCTCAAAAATCAACATTTGCACTACATCTGTACTCATGAGAACAAGGAGAAAGTTTTGTTTTACTTTAGCACACTCTTTAGAAACTAATTTACTTCTTGGCTACATTGGTAGAATCACAGTGATGATAAGACTGCTTACCAACGGCACAAAGAATGGTGATGTAGGCGGTATAAAACAGTCTCCAATGACAAGTAGTTGGGAGATCACCAGCATAAGGCATATTTTGTAAGTTTTTGGTATTTCCATCTTTTTGCCTGACTGAGTAACAGAAATAGATAGATTGATAAATACAGAGCATGATAAGATGTAATTTTTCCTACTTAAATAAAAGTTAGCAAAAATTGCTCAAAGAGAGAAATAAGTAATTCTATTATCGAGGAAAATTAAGCTTGTTAAATGCACAAACATTAATTGTTTTTGGGTACTGGAAAGATCCATTATATGCAATCGCATAGTGTATTTGCACTTACAATTTTATAAAGGAGATTATGCTCATTCTTAAATTTTATTTGCATTTCTAGGTAGCCACATAAGTGATGATCATGTGAAATACAAACACAAATATTGATAGTGCATATCAACTACAATATTAAAATCTTAACTTCGGTGTCCTTGACTGGATGTAATCTTCATTTCATGCATAAAGAAGAAATTGAAGCTGAGTTTTGCTTCGAATCTTTGTTTCCAAATTTCCCCACATGAGAGGAAACTGTTGCCTAAGCAGATAGGAGAACATTCTAAATTGTGAAGCTGCATATAGTTTATGCTGAATGGTTTTAAACTTTATGATATTTGTGGCATTTTGAACTTCTATTTGTCTAGTAAAGCCAGATTTTATCTCACACTCTGCTGCGTGTATCAATACAACAATGTCTAACAATGAACTAAAGCAATACAAATAGGAAACTATGTCTAATTGTGTTAGTAAGATCAAACTTTTCTTTCTACGGAAAGGAATTTGTAATAAAACTAATGTGAAACTGTAAATGCACCATCAAATCTTCTAAAACTGTAATCACCTAAAGAAATCGATGTGACTTTATCCTTTCTTTCACATAGTGTTCTCAACATCCATTGGTCTCAACTGCTCATTTAGGTTGTCTTTTTTGCTGCAATGAAATGTGATAAATAGGGAATGCCTACTGAGTAACTTGGGAAGATAGTATCATTCTCTGATATGGAATCAAAATCATGTGAGCAAAGCAGTTTAGCACTAATCAATACATGCAAAACAAAACTTAAAAGCTAGATCAAATTTTGGTTAATTATTTGCTACTAATTTTATGTTAGCGGGCTGCAATATTTTGTGTATGTCAAACTCAATACATATTAATCTTATTCAAATAAGAGATATATGCTCATGCATAAATATGAAGCAGTCTAAATGACTAACACCATTCTCTGGCTTTTACAGAGCGAAGAAAGTATTTGAAAGTTTTGAGGCACTCAACTGTGGTAAACAAGACATGTCACATTGTAACAATTATTTTTTACATCCCCAACAAGAGGTCGTCTTTAGACAGGGGTTGGACAACCTAGTTTGGAATCGTCTGCCTTGGTATTTCTTTGATATATTTGTTGTTCTCTGATGCCAGTTTTGTTTTTTCCCACATTATCATGTGGAGTTCTTTATTCTAAGAACAGTGGCATAATACAACTTGGTCTCAGACATATCCATCTGACGATTATTTTATTTTTGCCCCAATCTTGCATGTCCTGTGATCCCGGAAACTGCTAAGGCAGTACTGTACCCTTGCATTTTTAATCATGTCAGGCTGTGAATTTGTTGTGTCATCATATTATTTGGTGCTGAGGTCTTACTGAAGACTATGATGCAGTGCGTTATTCTCCTTGCACAGTTATTAATACAATATAACAAGAAATGGTGTTAACCACGATTTACACTGTGAGAGAATAATCATGAAACTTCAGTACATATCAAGGTTGCACGGGGATAGGGATACTTGGGTACTTCAAGTACGGGTACGGGTACGACTATTTTTCAAAATAGGGGACGGGGGTACTTGGTTACGTCAATTTTTTTTATTTAATATAATTTAATATTTTATAGAAAATCTGAAAATATGAGCCCTGACATTCAGTTTTCAAAACAAGAACAGTGATAAAGTTTTCAGATGTAATGTATTGTTTTCAGTTTCAGATTTGCAATATGTTTGTAATAATATATATGCTAAATGTTTAGATGCATAACAAAGAAGGCAAACTTTAAACATGAACAAGATCATAAATCATATAATAATGACATTTTGCAAATGATAAACTTCTGACTTGAACAGTGATAAAGTTTACTATTAATCTGTATTGTATCAAAGTTTCAAACCGATTACATATTGAATTAAGCTTGATATACAGCAAGCTGATACACAAACAAAAAACTGAAACAAAAACCAGAAATTTTAATCAAGTTCCTTAGCTGTGATGCTCTCCACTGAGTACCCATTGAGTACCCGGTACGTGGGTATGTGTACCAATACCTGGTACACGTCCCAGGGGTGTGGGTACGAGTACCCATGAAACCTAGGTACATATATATGTCTGTACACACACACACACCATAGTTCCCAGACTCAGACTCGGCAAGACTAACCCAACTTGGGACTCGGGTTTCGGCAAAAACTCAGCAAAACTCGGCAAAGTGAAAAAACCTGAGAAATTTAGAGATTTTTAAGGATTTAAAACTTGTTTCATGCACCATTTATTAAATAAACCTTAAAAACTCAATAACATCATCAAATAGAAGCTAATTTGATCGCATACACAAGTTTATATCAATCACATAAATATAAACTATAAATACAAGTTGTAGCTTCAGGAAATAGCACACCTAATATATAAATATTGTCAAATATATACAAAACTCATGGAATATGAAATCCATGGCATCAAATGTTCCAAACAAAAACTACAAGTCTATGGCTCAGCCGCTCAGAGGAGCAAGAATCCTTCCTACGAAGTTATCTAATGTAGGTCCTAGATGATATAGTAGCCATAACATTTTTTAAACTACGAATATGCAAAGATTTGCAACAAGGGATATGTATTATGTAGAGTTTTATGATCATGGTATATCACTGACCTTTTACTTGCTTAGACTTATAGTTTGATGGGAGTTTGGGTGTAATATCCTTACTAGCTTTCTTGATGAGATTTCAACACAAGTTATTTAAGAAAGTTCTGGGTGTTTAAATGTGTATTTTCTTTTGGGAAATTGCACTCTCAATCAAAATATTCAATTTATAATTCCGCATAAGTAATGATAGATTGCATACAAACAAGATACTTCAACCAACCGAATAGTAGATAAAATCACATAGCTTAAATGTAAATATCGTTCAAACACTAAACGAACTGCAGAGATTTTTAACTTAAGATTTTTTAATGAGCAAAGGCCAACACATAATACAGAGCCAAGAGAAATGGTGTATATTGGCCGACCTAATGTTTAGGACGGTGGACGGTACAATATGTGGGCCGAGTGTGGTATCCTCAGTCGCCTCTTCCGCTGTAGCTCAAGCCGAGTTTCATTTAGTGGTTGGAGTCACTAAACACTCCACGCTACTCGCGCACTATTGGCTTGGACGCTTATGTGAGATAATGTAGGGAGTTGACGGTACTGTGTGAACAGTTTAGAGACCGAAGGTGTTCACATTTTCTCTTGCAACAACCTATGTTTTGTTGTGCAAGTTCTTTCCTATGTCACTGCAGATAACACCTTGCCTAGACACGTTTACTTGTATATCGCGTTGAGGTGTGGTTGCCCAGTTATATACAAGTATATCTCCTTCGCATTGCAAGTGACATCTTCCTTGCCGAACTGCTATTATCTTTGGTCTGGTGTATTGCCAGCAAGAAATGCGACCCAAGTATTCGTGACTTCCGTTCCAAGGTGGTGCGGGTAATACTGGTTTGTGAGGATTTCCTACTATGAAATGGAGATATCGTCTTGCCTAGAGCCACTACTCGTGTGCTAGGAGTTCAACCACCTAGCGCTTGGTCAGTAAGAAGACCCAAACGCAATCCTTGTTCTTCTGTATTCTTCTCTCTTACTGCAATTTCTGGAGTGGTACGAAATCTTTAAATATTGAATAGGAAACCAAAATACTGGAGTACAAAACTGACCTTCTAGCTGTTCATTGAATTCCAATGTGAAATCTGTGTGATCTCACCATAAATGAGGTGTTGGGGCTACATCCAACTTCTCACAATTTCCGAAGGGTTTGTGTCCTTGGAAATAGAACTAGTCACATGAGCAACCAGATTTTCTTTTTATCTTTTGTTTATAATATTTTCATGGTGCTTTTCCCAAGGCATACATTTTTCTTTTATAACCTCGAAATGAGTGAAAACACAGAAAACTAAGCCATGTGGGATAAACGAGCTCACTTAAGTCACTTTTATAAAATAAAGTAACTTTAAGTCAAAGTAACTTTATAATATCACTTTATAAAATAAAGTGATTTAACTTTAGAAAAAGATCCTGAAAGTAAATATTCGCCCACTAAAGCCTGTGACTGGCTGACATCCTCTGAAAGAAGCCATTAGCCTATCCGGATGGGAAGATAGACTAATCAAGCGCCATAATGGTCTGCTACAGAGAAGGGGACATTACAGTCCTCCCTTCCCGGGATTGCTTGCCCTTAAGCAATCTCAATGCAGGATGCTGCAGAATAGACTCACCCTCCCATGTAGTATCCTCGATTGGTAAGTCCTTCCATTGAATCAAGTACTCTCAGATAGCCCTATTCCGTAGTTTCCTTTCTCTAATCTCAATCACCTCCACTAGAACCAAAACCAATTTACCTTCCTCGTCAAGAGGGGGTAATCCATCTGAAGGGACTATATGCTGCCCAATCGCCTTCTTGAGGCAAGACACATGAAAAACATTATGGATCTTGCTATCTGTCGGGAGCTCGAGCTCGTAAGCTACCTCGCCATCTCTCCTAGAAATGTGATAGGGGCCATAAAACCGTGGCTTGAGCTTCTCTGACCCACTCTTCTTCAGCGAACTCTGTCTGTATGGCTGAAGACGAAGGTAAACCATATCCCCTGCCTCAAAGCTCCGCTCTGTCCTGTGTCAATCAACATACATCTTTTGCTGATTCTGTGCCCTCTGGATGTTCTCCTTGAGAGACCTGAGAATATCCTGATGATCCTGTAACCAGTCTCTCGCAATCGGCGCCTTGTTGTCTTGTAGAGCCAAGTCTATAAAAGAAAGTGGCTCGCTGCCATAGAGAGCCCAAAATGGCGACATGCCAATAGTCATGTGATAGGTGGAGTTGTAGCAAAACTCCTCCAAATACAACCATCGAACCCATGCTCTTTGTTGTCCTGCCACATAATTCCAGAGGTAGCCTTCCACCCATTTGTTCACAATCTTTGTCTAGCCATCTGTCTATGGGTGGTAACTGGTACTAGGAGTCAACTCAGTGCCTACTGTACACACAAAAGTTGTACACTTCTATGAATCGTTACATGCAAGGAAACTCAAGAATGAGGTCTCACAAAGCGACTCATAGCTCTCTATGCATGGAGTTGCAAGGGACTATGATAAACTTGCTCTCAGCTAGAGCTATAAACTAGTGACCTTGCTAGTCAACCATACAATGAGAGATTCACAATGAAGACAAGGGCAACAATGCCAATATCCCCAAATGGAATCAAGGTATGAAAATGCAATGCAAACTAATATGAGTATGCAAGATTAATCTATCAAAATGAAAGTACAATGCAACTATGAAAGGAAATAGCAATGGATTACAAATCCCCTAATTAAACTATGTGAGTTATTCTAAAGCTTGAAAGTGAAATCTAAACTATGAAAGCATAAACATGAACTACTATGCAAGAATGGAAACTAAATTATGAAGCAAATGAGGAACTCTAAGATGTAATGCAACAATGATCTCCAAAAAGCTCCAAAGTCTTCAAAAATTCCTGCAGCATAGAGTTAGCATAAAACAAGTGTCTTAGAATGAGGGAGAGAGCTCTTCTTTTATAAGAAATGCAAAGGAATGGACCATGGAGATTAAGAGGCAAAAGTCTCAATCAACGGTGGAGCTTGAAAGAGGAGCAATCCATGTGCACAAGTATCCTCCAATAGGAAAATAGGAGTTGACTTTATGTCCATATGAGACAAAAAGTGCTTTTTCCCTTTTTTATAAAATAAGAATAGTGCTTTATTTGTGCAACTTAGGATAAGAAGAAAAGGTGGGGCTTTTTATTTAATAAAAGGAGAGGAAATATTCCTTTTAAGTAAATAAAGACTTTAGGATAAAATGGTTAATCCAAGGATAAAAATCCAATATATGATCAAAACTAAGATTTGATCAAGAAATTGGTAATGTTGAAAATATTGATTATTGATAAAACTGATTCAGGATTGATAAATCAAATAAATGGGGCCCAAAGTCTAGGCGACCATTTTTGGGTGCATACATTTGCCCCTCTTTGACTAATGTGTGATCGATTTGGGAACACATGTAGTCAAAGAATGAAGTTGAAATGTGAGATCGATCTGGGATCACAAAACAACTGAGATGTGAGGTCGATTCGGGATCACACCCGGACAAACATAAACAAAGGCTTTTGAACATGAGGTCGATTCGGGATCACATTCAAAGTAAGAGATAAGAATCTCAAATTTGAGCAAAAGCTCACAAAAGATGTCTGAATCAGGAAAATCAAGAGAATCAGGGATGAGAATCCCATAGGTACTGCCCCCTCGGAATCGAAATCGAAATCAGGTAGAGGAGAGACAGCAAATCGATAAAGATTTGATCAAATCAAAATGAAATCATAATCGAATGTATAGGTCAATAGGGTAACCATTAGGCGGTGAAACATGCCCCAATGAAGAAGTAGAAGAATAGAAATAGAAGACTAGGAATAGAGCGAATGAGAGACTAGAAAATTTGAGAGACATGGAAGGAAGAAAGTCCATCGAAAATTGGATTATACCTCAAAAAGTCAGTCAACTACTCAGAAGAAGGGGAAAATTTGAAACGCGATTTTGACTGGCAAGATGACCTCGGATTTCGATTTCGAGTCCGAAAATGGATAGAAAATGATGTGATATGAAAGACTAGAAATGAAAGATATGATCAAGAAGAATTAGAAGATGAACACAGTTGACCGACTAGTCCGTAAATGATGAAAAGGAGCACTCTCTCCATATGCAAAATGCAACACTAGACTAACATGAACCTAAAAATGCAAACTACTATGAAAGTGGTTGACTTGCAAGGTCACAACGCTAATAGACATCTAATTATCATCATCAAGCGTTATTGGTAGCGTCGTAAAATCATACAATGCACACTAGCATAACTATGTGGATATGAATATAATCTTTATCAGATAGAAATGTGGAAATCCCACCTAGGCATCAAAGACATGTAGGTCTAGATGACTAATGCAATGAGATCACCTAAGTTTGATATGGCGAGATTATATTTGTATCAAGACACATGAAAGTCAGGATAACTAGAAGCATGCACTCGCATAAAACAATCAAGGATAATACCTTGTCAATCCATAGTGTCAAGTAGGACCAGCATAAATGCTCATGACAATTAGGATCAACAAACTATACCCATAAGCAGATAAAGAAAGAAAACATGTTCTCATACCCTCAGTCTTCTAGCTATGCATCATCGAAAACTTCTCAGGGAGAGACCACTCATCAAAGAAATCCTCATAGACAGCACACAAAGAAAAATAAAGTCAACATATCTCAACAAGTTAATTGTTTAAGTGCGTGTGTGTTGGTCATAGAGTCAAATTCTGATCATTGCATTTGCAAATGAGAAATATCGCATCAAACTTAGACTATTGGGTAAGACATCTGATAAGTGTTAAGAAACACTTGACGCAAGGGTAGTGTTGAAAAACACTGTTTGGGGTGGTGTTGAAAAACACCTGTTGTGAAATGCCCCAAGAGACATACGCACCTAAAAGACCAATGCAAATAGGTATGCCCCGTAGACAAAGACAAAGACCAATTCCAGACCAAGTCAAATAAGGTCAAGGCATGACGGAAAGGTTCAGTGTCAAGGACGCATGCTAACAAATAGGAGTGCAAAGGCCTCAAGTAGCGCCCGTTTCCAGGTTTTCACCACTTGGAGATTTTTTTGATTTTTCAATTTTTTTGTATTTTTGCTACCAAGGCGCCTGTTTCCAGGTTTTCACCAAGGCACTTTTTCTATTTTTTTTTAATTTTTTAATTTTTTTTTGTATTTTTTGTCAGGACTTTTTCTACTTTTTAGGAGTTTTTCAGCATCATATATCAATTTTTTTGGTATTTTTTCAGGATCATAAAATATGTACAAAGGATGCCCCCAGACAGAACAGGCATCAAGGATAGAACTTCTTGAGGTGCAAAATGTTGATGGGGTCAGGGAGTTGTTCTCCATCGGGATTTGATAGTAAATATGCACCTGTACCAAAAGCAGCTGTAATAACATATGGTCCAAGCCAATTGGGTTCGAACTTTCCCTTTTGTTCTCTGTTCTGTTGATTCTTAGGGTTCTCTCTCAAAACAAGATCACCTATCTGATATTCCCTAGGGTGAACCTTCTTGTTGAATGCTTTGGACATATGCTTCTGATACACTCTCATATGATCAAATGAAGCCTTACGCTTCTCATCTAGAAGTTCAAGTTCCTGTAACCTCATGGCGCGGCAATCCTTATTTGTTATCAATCCTTTGAGTGAGACTCTAAGTGAAGATATCTCTACTTCTAAAGGCAACACCGCTTCAGTGCCATAGGTAAGAGCAAAAGGAGTAGCTCCTGTAGGTGTACGAATGCTAGTTCTATAAGCCCATAGTGCTGGATTGATTTGCAAGTGCCAATCCCTACCATTCTTGTGCATTGTCCTATGAAGAATCTTAAGGATGGTTTTATTGGAAGCCTCTGCCTGTCCATTTCCCTGTGGAAAGTAAATGGAGGACCAATGTTGCTTGATTTTAAACTTTTTGCATAAATGCTTTAGGTCCTTATTCTTGAATTGACCTCCATTATCAGTGATAAGCTCAGAAGGTACTCCAAATCGGCAAATAATATGATTCAAGATGAACAAAGAGATAGTCTTCCCTGAAGCCACAGAAAATGGCACGGCTTCTACCCATTTTGTGAAGTAGTCAGTAGCAGTAATAATGAACTTATGTCCACCTGATGAGTTGGGGTGAATCTGCCCCACTAGATCAAAGGCCCAGCGCTGAAATGGCCAATGAGAAATAGAAGGAATCAGCTCCCTACCTGGAGCATGAATCAGGTTTCCATGTTTCTGACATTTTTCACAAGACTTAGCAAAGGCTACTGCGTCTATCTGCATCGTGGGCCAATAATACCCCGCCCTAAGCAACCTTCAGGCCATGGCAAGACCGTTGGAATGTCCACCACAAATGCCCTCGTGGATGTCGGCTAACGCTTGGTCAGATTCCTCCTTTTCCAAGCACCTAAGGAGTGGCCCATCTAAACCCCTCCTATATAAATCACCAGAGATAAGGGTGTGGCGAGAGGCATTGCGGACAGGGTTTCGGCATTCAGAACGGTTGAACGTGTCGAGGATGATGCCATCACGGAGATATGAATAGATAGCACCATATCGGGAAGATTCATGTGTGACAAGGGTACAAATGACATGGCTTTTAGATGAGTCAAATATGGGATGGTGTAGCTCTTCCACCAGGAATTCAAAGCTTGATTCATGTTGTTCCAACTGAAGGAGTGAAGCTAATGTGGCCATAGCATCTGCAGCTTTGTTCTTTGTCCTAGGGATCTGTTGAAATGTCACAAATGTAAAGTAACGTCTCAATGATTTAACCATCTTTTTGTAAGGTACCAATTTATCATCCTTGGTTTGATACTCCTCATTGACTTGGTTGATAATTAGCTGTGAATCCCCAAAGACATGTAATTCTGTTATGTTCCATTCTATAGCCATTTTCAATCCATTGGTCAAAGCTTCATATTCTGCAATATTATTTGTATATGGGAATAAAAGTTTGTAAGACTTTGGAATGTTGCACCCATGTGGAGAAACAAATAATACTCCAGCACCTGATCCATTTTGCATGTGGGAATCATCAAAGAACATTTTCCAAGTGCGAGTAGTATGTGTTCATCTGGGAACTCTACCTGAATAGGCATACTATCCTTAATTGGGAAATCAGCTAATTGATCAGCAATAGCTTGCCCCTTTATGGCCTTTCTCTCAATGTACTCTATATCAAATTCAGTCAAAACCATCATCCACTTAGCAAGTCTATCCGTGAGAGCAGCCTTACTAAGCAAGTACTTAAGAGGATCAATTTTTGCAATCAAATGTATAGTATGAGCGAGCATATAGTGTCGCAACTTTTGGGAAGCAAACAATGCCAGACGACTTTTCAATGCTATTATAATTGATCTCATAAGATACTAGAGTACGACTAATGTAGTAAATAGCCCTTTCTTTCCCAGTATCATCTAATTGAGCCAACAATGCCCCTAAGGAAGACTCTGTTGCTGAAATGTATAAAATCAATGGTTTCCCAGGAATAGGCGGCATCAAAATTGGAGGATTAGCCAAGTATTGTTTAATTTGATCTAGGCTCTTTTGGCATTCCTCATTCCACACGCAAGAAGCACCCTTATGCAATGTCTTATTAAAAGGTTGTGCTCTGTCTGCAAGCTGAGAAATAAACCTCCTGATTGACTGAAGACGTCCCTGAAGACTTCTCATTTGACTGATATTTCTTGGAGGTGGCATATCTAATATAGCTTGGACCTTTTCGGGATCAACCTCTATTCCTTTTGCTGAAATTATGAATCCTAGGAGTTTACCTGAGGCAACTCCAAATGCACACTTTTTTGGATTCAATCTAAGCTGAAACTGTGCCATGAGATCTAGAATTACTTCTAGATCGTCGAGGTGTGTGTCCCGTTTTCTAGATTTAGCCAGGGTATCATCCACATAATCTTCCATGTTCTTATGCATCATATCATGAAAAATTGTGGTCATAGCTCGCTGGTATGTTGCTCTTGCATTCTTTAGGCCAAATGGCATGACGTTCCAACAATAGGTTCCCCATGCACATGTGAAAGTTGTTTTCTCTTGATCTTCGGGAGCTATTTTTATTTGGTTATATCCGGAAAAACCATCCATTAGAGAGTATATCTCATAGCCCGCGGTCATATCCACTATCATGTCTATGTTAGGGAGTGGAAAGTCATCCTTTGGGCACGCTTTGTTGAGGTCTCTGAAGTCTGTGCAAATGTGAATGGACCCATCATGTTTTGAAACTGGAACAATATTGGAGATCCACTCAGCATAGTCGATAGCTCGAATGAATCCTGCACGTAAGAGCTTTTCTAATTCAGCTTTAACAAGAAGAGCTATGTGAGGATGCATTTTCCTCAACTTTTGTTTAACCGGTTTTATTCCTGGAGCTATAGATAGATGATGCATAATAAGATCAGTGTCAAGCCCTGGCATATCAGAATATGTCCAAGCAAAGTTGATTTTCTTCTTTTGCAAAAATTTTGTATATGCCTCTTTTTCTCCAACTGATAGAGACTGAGCTAGGTGCACTATTTGGGGAGCCTCTTCTATATTCAAATTCACTGGTTGCGTAGGCTCAATAAGAACTGATGACCTGTCTTGGAAGTAACTTGGCAAGTTATTAAATACCCCATCCTTAGGCGCCTCAAAGAGGTTTTCGCCCTCGGATATGTCATTTATTTTTACTATTTTTGGTTCTGATACTGCCACAAGGTGGTTTTCGCCATCAGACCTATTTTTCTTTTTTTCTTTTTGTTTTATTTTTAGACTGATGTACTTAATATCAGGCTCTGTCATACTCGTTGTCGGTTCACTGGTGGAAGAAGCCACGGGTTCAAGAGCATTCAGATAGCAGGCAATTTCGTAATCATTCTGAAAAGTGAGGAGTCTAGGCTCTTGGTGGCGCTGAGACCAGTCGATTAGGTCATAGTGAACAAGGGGTAGGTCAATGACAGGTTCAACATTTTTTATATGGAAGGTGTTATCTCTGGTGACCATACGATCGGGATTCATCCAGTCCCCTCCTAAGATACCCGAGGCAGGATTTGTCCTATCAAACGAAGCGTCGTCCACTAAGGCAATTCGAGGAGTCCAATCCTCCAGTCCTACACTAGGCTCGTTGGTCACATCGGGTTGAGTACTATAAGTATGGACAACATCCATGTCCAAATCAACTGTTGCATCTGAAAGTGAATCCCATTCAAACTCATGTGAGTCTGTGTTTGAATCATTATTTGGGCCTCGTGATGTAGAAGCCTCAAGGTTAGGAAAGGTTTCCCTTTCTCTAGCACTAGCATTGTTACTATCCGTCGCAACTAGGATAGCAACACTTTCCATTGTCAATCTAGCATTCATACTGTCAGTTGTCAAATCTTGTGAATCTCCCCAAAGGAGATTTGTTGAAGGCACCCAATCATCAGACATGTCTTGTTGATTAGAGAGATTAGGTGTGTAGTCTGAGTCATTGTCACTGTCCATCGTAGCTGAGATAGGGACACTTTTTTGTTTCTTATTTTCAAAACCTAAGCCAACTGTTGACTTATTCCTTCGTCCAAAAAGGGCATGGTTAAGAGGTTCAGCCCTAGCATCCAGCCTATGACTAAGGGGACCCTGTCCTGGATAACCCATATTCTTGACCAATGTATACCCTCTCCCATAAGTTCTAGGGGAAAGTGCAAAATTCTCATTATGTAGGTATTTCTCTTCTCGGTAAATCCAGTCCCTAATGGCAACCTCTTCTTTTTCTTCTTGAATCGGAACTGAGGATTCCACAAACTTATCGAACAATGTCATGGCCGAAGACGAGGGCTTCATTTCTTGAGAACGTTTTCCATAAGACCTAGGGGAAATTGGCAATTTTGTGAATGAATCCAATTTGTAATCCCCCATACCAAGATCTATGGTCTTGAATTTATTCTTGCATTGTTCAAATGCAGTATCAAAAGTGTTAGCCTCCCTATTCAAAGGAATGTGAGACCCTGCTGAAATTGTGTTGACTGACAGTGTGCTGTCTCCAGGTATGCAGACTTCTATTCCATTGTAAGGGAATTTTACACACTGATGATAGGTAGACGGGATCGCTTGCATCTCATGTATCCATGGTCTACCTAACAAAATATTGTAAGCCAAAGGACCGGCATCAACAATCTGGAACAAAATGTCTTTCTCTACAGGACCAATTCGAATAGGAAGAATGGCCAATCCTTTAGAACTACGTTCTGCTTCATCATAAGCCTTGATAGTTATTTTCTTCCTTGTGTCAATGACTTCTTCTGAATAACCCAAGGCCTTCAATAAGCTCAAAGAACAAATATTAAGCCCAGCACCCCCATCTATCAACACACTCCTGACACGGGTCTTGTGGATCATAACCTCTATATGAAGGGCCAAATTGTGTGGGTGGCTTAATGACTTGTCATCTTCCTCTGAGAATGTAAGGTAGTGAGGGCTAGCCAAGTGGTTGACCATATTTTGGAATTGATCTACATCTATATCATTAGGGACATTAGCCGTTCGCAAGGCATCCTCAAGGACACGCTTATGCTTAGGGGACAGTTCCAAAAGCTCAAAGATTGAAATCTACGCTGGTGTACGTTGTAATTGGTCAACAAGATTATAAGTCAACTCAGGACCAACAACAAATTTTGGAAGAACACCCTTTGACACTGGCTGCTTAGACTTACTAGAGTTAGGACCTCTAATAACAATGGGAGCTGGAGACTGGCTTCTAGTGACAGCATTGAGGGGTTGGGACATCCTTCGGGAGTGAGGACCTCTTAGTACCACAACGGGTCCTTCATCAGGCATAGGAGTTGAATCCACATCATATCCATAAGGGTCTTTCCCTCTCATCATGTTGACATTATCATCAGCCACTTCAAGCATGTTAATAACATTTTCAGCATTTGTGTAAGTGTAGTTGATAGCAGCCTTGCCATTCTTGTTGTTAGAATTCTCTCCTTTCTCATATTTGGGCAAGGGTTCTTTAAAAGCTTTGTGATCCGCATTAGTGGTTAAACCATCAACTTGTAATTTGTTGCTCTCAATAAGGTCTTGAACAAGATGTTTAAGTCTAAAACAATTTTCTATATCATGTCCAATTCCATTGTGAAAGACACAAAAGGCCTTCTCATCCCACCAATGAGGTTTAGGATCTGGTATGCGGTGCTTGGCAAGGTCCTGAGGGTGTGCCAAATTGTGAGCAATTAATGTCTTGAAAATGTCTGCATAGGAGTCCCCAAGTTTGGTAAATTGTCTCTTTTCCTTTTTAGGTCTCCCTTGATACTTGGGTTTATTCTCTTGTTGTCCTAAAGATGTTTGCAGCTTCATGGCTTGAACGGCATGAGAGAGATTAAGAACTCCTTCATTCTTAGGTTGTGATGAGTCAACAACTCCGTCATTGACCACCTGCTTATTCTTATTCCAATAAGAGTTATTTTTGTCCTTATTACCATTATTGTTGTTGTTGTGGCTATTGTTGTTATTAGTTGATTTGATCAAGAAATTGATAATGTTGAAAATATTGATTATTGATAAAACTGATTCAGAATTGATAAATCAAATAAATGGGGCCCAAAGTCTAGGCGACCATTTTTGGGTGCATACACCTACCAATCTGAACAACTCTTGCCAGAAGGTGCTAAGGAACTTACTATCTTTGTTGTTCACAATGGTCTTGGGGAGACCATGTAGCCTAAAAATCTCTCGGAAGAATAACTCAGCTACCTGCAAATTTGACCAATCCGCTGTGATAGCAAAGAAATGAGCGAACTTGGTGAGTTTGTCGACCACCACAAAGATACTGTCCCTGCCTTGTACTCTCGGCAAACCAGTAATGAAGTCCATCGAAATACCCTCCCACTTCTGAGCTAGAATGGGAAGGGGCTGCAATAACTCGGCCGAATGCTCGTGCTCGGACTTGTTCTGCTGACAAGTCTGGCACTCTCTAACATGCTGAAGGACATCGTCCTTGAGGCCCTTCCATGAGAACCTCTCTCTGACCTGCCTATAAGTTTTGAAGAACCTCAGATGTCCTGTTGTGGGCGCATCATGAACAGCCCTCAGTATCCTAGCCTTAAGCTTAGAGGCAGGCACTAGGTAGATCCTATCCTTAATAAAAAATAATATCATCAACTACCTTGTACCTACTATTCAGAAGCTGACCATCCAAAATCTGACAAGCTTGAGTATTCTTAGAATACTCAACCAGCAAAAGAGATTTCCAATCAGCGGAGATCTCTGATAAAACACAAGTCGCTATTGGGGGCCTCTTGGAAAGTGCGTCAGCCACAATGTTTTTTTTCCCCTTGACATACTCGATGTCAAAATCGTACGTGTGGATTTTACTGACCCACTTTTGCTGCCTTTCATTCAACTCTTTCTGTTCCAAGAAGTAGCGTAGGCTATTGTGATCTATCTTGACTGTAAACTTGCCACCCACTAGATACTGTCTAAATTTAGCCAAAGCGTGCATAATGGCAAGCATCTCCTTGTCATAAGTGGAATACAATCTCTCACTGTCCTTAAGTTTCCTGCTCTCGAATGCTATGGGATGTCTGTCTTGCATCAAAACTGCACCAATCCCATTCCCTGAAGCATCGCACTCTAGAACAAAAGAGCGAGAGAAGTTCAGAAGAGCTAGTACCGGACAAGTACTCATGACTGTCTTGAGTCTATCAAAGACCACCTCTGCCTCATCTGTCCACTTGAAAGCCCCTTTCCGAGTAAGATCGGTGAGGGGAGTTGCTGTGTGAGAGAATCCCTTAACGAACCTCCTGTAGTAAGAACATAATCCAAGGAACCCCCTCAAGTCTGACACATTCCTTGGTGGTGGCCAATCCCGAATTGCCTGGATTTTCTCCTGGTGTACCTTAACTCCATCGGCCCATATCACATGCCCCAGTTAGAGAATCTCAGTCAATCCAAACTCGCACTTGGATTCTTTCGCAAACAGAGACTGACTCTCCATGATGCTAAGAATCTCATCCAAGTGTCGTAAGTGCTCTTCCCACGTCTTGCTGAAGACTAAAATGTCATCAAAGAATACCAAGACGCTCTTGCACAATTGCATTTTGAACATGTGATTCATGCAAGACTGAAATGTAGCAGGTGTGTTAGTGAGCCCAAATGGCATCACTAGAAACTCATAGTGCCCGTAGTGACATCTGGAAGCTGTCTTATGAACATCCTCCTCTTGAACACGTATCTGATGGTACCCCGATCGAAGATCTATCTTTGAAAAATAAACTGCCCCATGCAACTCATCAATCCGGGGATTAGGATACCTGTTCTTGATGGTCCTCTTATTCAGTGCACGGTAACCAATACACATGCAAAGAGTGCCATCCTTCTTCTTCACCAAAACTATTGAAGAAGCGAAGGGGCTGGAATTGGGTCTGATGTGCCCCATATCTAAAAGCTCCTTAATCGTCTTCTCAATTTCTTTCTTATAGTGCCTGGGATGATGATAAGGGGTAGTGATCACAAGCTTGGCACCCTCCTCCAACTCAATGATATGCTCAAAGCCCCTACTTGGAGGTATACCTGGAGGGAACGAAGAGGATCCCTTGAAAGTTTTCTTTGGTGGCTGCAGAATGGAAGATGGCGAATCCAAATCATGTGCTAACTTAATAGTGTCATCCAATGTGCTCAGCTTGAGGACTCTATCCAATCCTCTGAATATGTCCTGTAGGCCCTCAATGAAAAGCATTACCTTCCTCATTTCAGACATATCGAGGACCATAATGGAGATCCTCTAAAACTCATCAATGTAGTGGTCCAAAGACCCACTCTATCTCAGCTGGGCTAACTCCCTGTAGTAGACCTCAATGTCTTTCCTGTCAAAGTATGTGATCAACTTCATGCTGAAAATCTCATAAGGTGTAATCAGCCCATGATCGTGGGTGACAAGGCCATGATGCCACTAGTTATATGCTACTCCCTCCAAATGCATGGTCGCAAACTTAATAACTTTTGTCTCTGACATAGGTTTAAGGGTCAGGAAGGTGTCTAGCTTGTGAATCCAAGCTCTTGCGGATGTCTTACCGCTGCCATCAAAAGTAGGAAGGGCTAATTTATTCATTGCGTGTTTTACATCCCTGTTTTGTCCCCTGGGTCTCCTATCCTACTGAGCCCTACCAAACTCTCTCTTTTAGCCATATACAGAACAAAGGTCAAATCAGCTTTGACCCGATCAGGAAGCATATCCCATTCATCGTGCATGGCCAACACATTATCAGGAAGTGCGGCTATTGCCTCGGGTTGTGCTATCTCCTCTTCTGCATTATTTTCTGTAAAGGTAGGCATAAGGGGCCTATCTGAAGTGCGAGTGGGTGCTCTAGCTGCTCTAGGTGACCCTGCTATACTGCCTCCACCACTGTGATGGCTCTGTGGTCTCCTGGTGCCACCGTCAACTGCTGGATAACTCCTGTAAGCTGATGTAACACATCAGCAATGTGATCCTGTCCCTCACGAATGGCCCTCAATGTAGCCCTAGCCTCTCTATCTACCTCCTTAGCCATGCTTGTACCTCGAGTGCCCTATTCAAACACAATCTCCTCGTCTGCCTCGATATGACTGTCCTCAATATCAACCTGTACTGAAGATTTTGGCTGTCCCTATTCAACCCTGTTGTGTCTAAAATTGTACTGCCTGTGCCTATTATGCATGCCTACATAGCATTACTATAAGCTGAAAACAAGCCCACTAGGCTGGCAAGACCACTAGCTTTGATACCACTGTAATATCCTTACTAGCTTTCTTGATGAGATTTCGACACAAGTTATTTGCAAAGCTGCTACGTGTTTAAATGTGTATTTTCTTTTGGGAAATTGTACTCTCAATCAAAATATTCAATTTATAATTCCACATAAGTAATGATAGATTGCATACAAACAAGATACTTCAACCAACCGAATAGTAGATAAAATCACATAGCTTAAATGTAAATATCGTTCAAACACTAAACGAACTGCAAAGATTTTTAACTTCAGATTTTTTAATGAGCAAAGGCCAACACATAATATAGAGCCAAGAGAAATGGTGTATATTGGCTAACCTAATGTTTAGGACGGTGGACGGTACAATATGTGGGCCGAGTGTGGTATCCTTAGTCGCCTCTTCCACTGTAGCTCAAGCCGAGTTTCATTTAGTGGTTGGAGTCACTAAACACTCCACGCTACCCGCGCACTATTGGCTTGGACGCTTACGTGAGATAATGTAGGGAGTTGACAGTACTATGTGAACAATTTAGAGACCGAAGGTGTTCACGTTTCTTCTGCAACAACCTGTGTTTTGCTGTGCAACTTCTCTCCTGTGTCACTGCAGATAACACCTTGCCTGGACGCGTTCACTAGTATATCACGTTGAGGTGCGTCTGCCTAGTTATATACGAGTATAGCTCCTCTGCATTGCAGGTGACATCTTCCCCGCCGAACTGCTATTATCTCCGGTCTGGTGTATTGCCAGCAAGAAACGCAACCCAAGTATTCGTGACTTCCATTCTAAGGTGGTGCGGGTAATATTGGTTTGTGAGGATGTCCTACTATGAAATGGAGATACCGTCTTGCCTGGAGCCACTCTCATGTGCTGGGAGTTCAACCACCTAGCGCTCGGTCACTAAGAAGACCCAAACGCAATCCCTGTTCTTCTGTATTCTTCTCTCTGACTACAATTTCTGGAGTGGTACGAAATCTTTAAATACTGAATAGGAAACAGTACAAAACTGACCTTCTAGCTGTTCATTGAATTCCAATGTGAAATCTGTGTGATCTCACCATAAATGAGGTGCTGGGGCTACGTCCAACCTCTCACGATTTCCGAAGGCTTTGCATCCTTGGAAATAGAACCAGTCACGTGAGCAACCAAATTTTCTTTTTATCTTTTGTTTATAATATTTTCATGGTGCTTTTCCCAAGGCGTACCTTTTTCTTTTATAACCTCGAAGTGAGGGAAAACACAGAAAACTAAGCCATGTGGGATAAAAGAGCTCACTTAAGTCACTTTTATAAAATAAAATAACTTTAAGTCATAAAGTGACTTTATAATATCACTTTATAAAATAAAGTGATTTAACTTTAGAAAAAGAGCCTAAAAGTAAATATTTGCCCACTGAAGCCTGTGACTGGCTGGCATCCTTTGAAAGAAGCCATTAGCCTATCTGGATGGGAAGATAGACTAATCAGGCACCATAATGGCCTACTACGGAGAAGGGGACATTACATTGGGGAAGACCAAAAAAAGGTTGAGGGTAGCATCCCTTGTGGGGGTTTGAGGGTGAGAGGTAGAGAGATAGGTCTAGATCTTGGAGGAGAGAGGAGAGAGCAAGATAAAGAGAGGTAGAGAGAGGGGATAGAGGAAGAGTGATAGGGAGAGAGATAGATCTAGAGTTCAAGGCAGATAAAGAGAGTCAAATAGAGACAGCGAGAGAATGCTGATAGGAGCCTGTTGATTATTGAAATTTGACTAAGTCTAAAAAGTTATAAGATCTTCTAAAACCTAGAATTTGTATTGTAACTTTGAAGAGATCTGAAACCACTCTCAAACATCTTGACAATGTATACATGAAATATAACTTAAAGAATAAGAAAGGAAAAACACATACTGAAATGTGACTTATACAAATGTTATATTTTACTGAATTGAAGAGAATGAGATTGACTTGAAGGAAAAAATGGAGAGTTAAATGTTACAGTTCATGTATATCCTAGAATCATAAACCTAAAAAACATTAAAATTTTGAGACTTAAACAGGAAAAAATCAGTTTTTGCTGAGTTTGAACATCCAAACTTGCTTACACTCAGTGAGTTTGGCGAGTCTTTGAGACTCGATGAGTCTCGCCCAAGATTTGGTCAAGTCCAAGTTCGGACCCCTCAGACTCGCTGAGGATCACCTAGCTCGGGACTCGCCGAGTCTTGGCGAGTCTTGGCGAGTTTGGGAACTATGAATCACACTCATATACATATACATTTATACATATATGTATGTATGTATGTATGCATATATATGTGTGTGTTTGTATGTACATATATGTGTATATATATATATACACATACATATATGTACATATATATATAGAAACACAAACATATAGATCTATATTTATGCATATACATGTGTGTGCGCGCATGCACGTATATATCTTCTTACACCAAAAACATGTAATGGTATGCTGTTAAAATTATTGGATGCACACCAGAAAAACATAATTTAAACACTACAACATTGATTGACAAATGTTAACAATCCATCTAAATCTTATTCATGAGACCAGACTCTTGCAAATGTATGGTACAATATCAAAATATATTCCAAATTGTCCTTGGTAAAATTCTAGTTTTTAAAGAAAACCTTCATTACCTTCATACACGTGGACTTTCTCTTCATTTCAAATGACTTCAACCTTGCATTTCTAAATTATAACCAATCATCCATGTATATGACACCTTTGACTCTCAGTAATCATTATATTTGTAACATCTTAAAACAATTCAATTACATGAAACATTGATTAATACATGACAAAACTTAAGTATGTATTCTTCTTTGTTTTTAATTTTTTGAATAGGTTGTAGAGACCCATTTTGCCTCCAACATTATTGTCTTGAGACAACTCGTGAACATTTGGGAAGCACTTTCTAGCATATTCATTAACCAACTTTTGCTCATATGAAGGCAATCAAGCATTAAGAAGACATCAAATGTTAAACAAGTAAATCCTATGCAACTGTTTACTGCTATATCTGATATATTAAATGCATGAAGTAATAATAGAGATGACAGTGTATACCAGATGCAAGAGTAAAATACGTCTCTATTCACTCATGAAATTATTACAGAGAAATAGACCAAAGATGGTCGACCAAGGACTACAATTTATCTGACTACACCATACTAGCTTCCTTAACAATACATAACACATGTAAAGGACCCGACAGTTGCCAAGAACACAAACCATCAACCAACTGATGCTTATAACTACCCAAGAGTGACAAACAACTTAATACAGACAACTAATACATTGTCAGATAACCAAAATTATCAAACTTAACAATAGACATTGTATGCTGGCTACAACGTTGAAGTAGTATTTTTTAATTTTGATGGTTCTTTTGTTTAATATATAATGCTTTATGTTATTTTGAACTTAATTTCTATTTAGGACATCCGTAAGGCTCTCAAACCTTTTCTTCATTTCTGCTGACCTAATTGTGGCAATGATTAACTCCATTGGCATCTTAATCGGTTTGACGGGATCGACAAATGTGACATTTAAAATCGCATGCTTGGCCTTACCTAGTTTCAAGATAGATCCAAATGTTAGACTAGGTATGTTACTTTTAGATGAAAAACTTGTTTTGTATATGGGCATCTAATTTTGAAATTACCCCAGGCATTGCAACCACAAACCCATTGTTCACATTGTAAAGGTATGGAATCCATTTTAATTTGAAAAAGCAGATGTGAAAGTAAAAGACCTCTTGCTGGAAGGTCAATGAATAACGCTGTAGTGGAGTCTAATCAGATACCTTGGTCTCAGATGAAGATTTTACACTAGTGCAATGCTGTTATTGTAACTCAATATTAATCTGAGGACAACACGATGATGATTTCTTTGGCTACAGTAAGAGCATTTGGAACTACAACGTGAATCTTCCTGACAAAGAAAAACACAAACAAAAGAGCCCATGTCTTTGTCCTGTGGGAATGCGGGAACGCCAAGAAATTTTTAACGGCTGCTATGTTATTACCTTTTCTGTGGAATAGTTCTCCATAAATACTCTATTATATCCACAGATGTGAAGCATTCCTAAGTAATCTCTGTATTTTAATGTTTGGTTATAATATGTATACTCTCTTGGCTTCATTCAAACAAAAACAAAATATTTAAAAGAGTTATGTCTTTTGAAGGAAAAGTCTATTTAAAAGAGGCTAAGCAAGGAGGAGGAGGCATATTGGTCAAGCATTCTATTTTTTTATTTCTAATCCTTGTTGGAGATTTAGATTTTGGTTCAATTAACCCGAGGACAAAACCCTCTAGGCCTAGAATTGTAGAACTAAAACTTAAAACTCCTTGGAATGATTTCATATAAGAGTCACCACTGGCCTGAACCACAGAAATTTCATATTGATATTAATATTACACTTACGTTGAAGGAGCAATATGACTGCTAGAGTAATTCTGCATTCCTATCGGACAGAAATATATACAAGTTTGTGGTTGTGATCTACAACGAGGAGTATACTAGCAGCCAAGTACCATGCCATATAAATCATTGTCATTAGAGTATGATTATGGTTTCCTTGTGACTGTTGTTTTCTGTTGATACATTACATAAGTGCAGCAGTGAAAATGGCTCCATACAGCTAGTCATTATGTTCCACATATAAACTACACTATTATTTCTAATGTAGTGCTTCAAGTTGGGGCATAATGTAGATATATGGTGGATCCATATGGTATATGTAGCTCTCATACCACTTTCATAACAGCAATCTCAGTCTGGATTATAGTGCACAGCCCCCTTAAAATCAGCGTCACTTCCATGACGCCAATCATTGTGGTGACTTCATTATCAAGGATTGTAAGATCTATTATTATTGAGGCTTCAAGACTGTTTATATGAACACAAGTCCATATTGTATGCTTCATATTGTCATAACAACCCTATGTTATTATTCCACAGATTAGTTTGTATATCGATCAAAGTATTTAATTTATTATATTAATATTCTCCATTTTCAGACTTTAGCTAATCTTCAAATCTGGCCCATATTCCTGTTTATCTGCGCTGTACTATATCTATGAAATATTTCAACCTGTATAATCAGACAATGCCAAAATGGAGGGCATAAAATCAGAAAATACCCAAAAAATCATAACTTCATAAAAAATTTGATAGGGGGGATTAAACATAGCTAACATCTGCATATCCACAAAATAATGGTACATAAGGAATTTTTGCAGAGATTGTATTCTTAGTTAAAAATGTTACCTATTAAAGTTACCTATTGATTTCATTATATATTGTAAATAGATATAAGTTTAGAACATAGTCCAGCACACATCAAATGGCATTACAACATGAGGTGATTGCAAAGCTCCATGGGAGTTGAATGGTCATCTTCCATTGCTGCTTCCTAGAGATGCTCTGTTTGCTACAAGTTTCTCAGATTAGTACTGTTTGTCATGCTTGGATTCCTTTGTCTTCTTGGTTTCTCTTTTCAGTTTGTGTGATCTGGTGTTTGTTGTCTTTGGGCCTTGATTTCTGGCGTTGGGCTTAAGTTTGTGATGGATTTGTTGTTTCTGTGAAGCGGGTTTGATTTTCAAATTTGAATTCTTTGCTTCCAATTTTCTCTCAATCCCATGTGTACCCTACTTGTCGATCGATGCATCCTTTTTTGGCTTGGCGGTGGCAACGTGGGTTGTGGAGTGACATTAGGCAATTTAATGTGGGTCTTGTCGCTCTAACTAGTTCCTCATTTTCCCCATACTAGTTGACTGATGGAGTGCACAAGTGGCAATATCATTAATGGACATTCAGGAGGAATTTATCGTGTGCTAGGTGAATTATCCTCACCAAAAATTGGTGATATTTTGAGATCCCTTGGTGTTGAAGCTAAGTCTTCATACAAGGATGCACTAAAATCTAATTTTTTCGACAAGGTTATTCTTGTTTTAGCAGCCTTTAATGTGAGAGAAGATGGGGGATGTATGGGGTTCAAGGTAGTTGGAGTGGGAGCCTCTCATCAATGGAGATTGTGAACCAGTTGAAGATGGTAAGTCACCTTCTTCTACCGCGGTTCTCTCTGTTTCACCAAATTTGGAGATGCTTCAAGCTGCTTAAACTAAGGGGAACAGATTGAGGAACATTTCTATCTTTTTTGTCTCTTGGATTCCAATTTTTTACCCTCAAGAAATGTTTTTGATGAATGGATTGCTAGTATGTGGGGAAATAATGGGTTTTTATGTGTCCTTTTGCAAGATGCCCCAAAAGGGTTTGTTCATGGTTTTATTTCAAAGCCATGGCATGCAAGAAAGGGCTGTTAAAAAAGAATTTTGGAACTTGGGGCAATCTATGTTTCAAGCTATTTCGTGGTCTCCTAATGAAAAATATGAAGATGTAATTACTAATTCCTCCCCCAAGATGGCTATAAATTAATAATGTCCCTCCCCAACTGTGGAAATTTATTCCTTGCATTCTCAAACCTTTGGGGAATGTTTTACAAATTGAGGAATCTAGGTTTACTCTGCCTCATTTGAATACTAGAGTTTTGATTTCTATTGCTCCAAGTGTTGATATCTCTGAAGTTATTTTTGTTTAATTAGAAAATAAAGTTGCGTGTTGTGATATCGAATTGCTTGGTACTTGAATTCTTGTTTCATTTGTAAAAAGAATGGGTATTTGAGAAAGGATTGCCCTCATGCCTCGATAAGGATAGAAGGGGCTTATAAAATAACCTTTGTTTATAATGGTAAAGATAATCTCTTTGATAAAGAAAAAAATGTAAATAGCCATGAAAAGTTCTCAGATTTTCAAGTGGACATTGATAAAACTGGGGATACAAATTTTGACAAGGGTTTGGCTTTAACTTGGTCTCCTAATGGCTCTACAAAAGAAAATGCTAATATTTCTTTGTTTGATCCACTATTTGATGGGGAGATAGTTGATATTAGAGCCCTTGACTCTACTACCCCCAGCAATTCTTTAGTTGTTAGGAATATTGCATCATCGGATGCATAAAATAATAGTGTGGTAGGTTTGTTATGGGTTGTTATTTAGGTTATTGTATTGTGGTACGAATGTGTTGAGTTCAAACAACTCAATATATTTACGAAAGTTGTTTTGGGAATTTTCTATAATATAGGAAACTAAACTCCTATATAAGTGTGATGTATTTGATTGAAAAGAATCAAGAAGCATGACATTATCTTTTATAATATTATTCTGCTTCTATTTGACTCTGTTCCATATTTTCTTTTATGGTATCAGAGCTTAGAGAAAAACCAAGGCTCTAAGAGGAGACAAAATCACTGATCAAGCATTGTTGAGGCTATTAAGAGGAGCTGCGATTGGTTGAAAGAATTGTTGTTGCACCAAAGTTTTAGTGACGTTTGTTGAACTTGAAATAATCTTTGGCGTTGTCTAGTTGATACTTAGTGTGTTGATGCATTGCTGGTTAGTGAAGAGTATAGAATAAAGGAGAAAGACCTTATTTACATAGTGTGGGCACCACAACTGTAGATTTGTATGCTTTCGAAGGTAAGATTGCTTATGATCCTTTCCAGTTGGAGGTTTCTGGTCAGTAAATGGTAGATCTATGTGATTGGTAACAATTGATTTGTGGTGGCATTGATCTCTAAAAAAGGTGCTTCTCCAAGTTGTGTGTGGGTCTCACTTCGCACTTCTCTTCTCCATTGCCTTTCAAAGGTTCAACAGAGAAGATCTCTGCACCTAATCTCCTAATCTGTGTGGCTTTGTTGAAAGGATTTTTGATGATTCAAGCAAAGAATTTGTTGTGATTCTAGTGCATGGGCACAAAAACTTGCTAAATAAATAGCTCTATTGAAGTTTCTAGCATGAATTTAGTCACCAGCAGATGCATTTTCTTGTAAACAAGAACAACATTATTGAGGCAGTCCCAATCTTCTCTGATCCATACTCTGGGCACCAATCACATTTTTTAGCTACCAAGGCAGTTGTAATATTTTAGTTTTTAGCCTTGAAGATTAGAGCATGGTTGGGCAATATTTGTCTTCACATATAGTTTATTTTAAAGAGAGAGGAATAAGCACAACTTTCTGAAAGCTATGTGCAGAATTTTGCACCCAAATGCATAAATGTTTGAAGCTTTTGATTGTACATGTCATAGACCTTGGTGACATTTTGTCCTGTGTTCTCTTCCTTCCTGGTTCTTGGGAGCTTGTTTAGATAGCCACGTGAGCCTAATTGCAAACAAGGCACTATGAGGTTTGTTGTAAACAATTGGAAGGGACACTTCTTTGGAGTTGCATGGCTTGGTTGATTTGGAGTTGCAACAAATGCCTCAATGAAGGAAAAAACATGCATATGGATTTAGTTGGTTTGTTTTGTATGTTTAGCGATTGGTACGAGTTGAGAGGATTCAATGTTTAATAATAGTTTGAAGTTAATGATAGGTCAAGTCATTTATATTATGATTTTTATTATTTAGTTTAAATTTTCTGTTTTGAAAGATGTCTTATTAGTGTTTATAGAGATATTGTCGTGTCAAACATGTAAAAGTGTTAAGGTGCATTATTGGTGGAATCCGACACCTTTAATACTATTTAGGTTATGGGGGGGAGTCAAATAGTATTTCTTTCTAAATGGAGAAAAACAATATATAGATAGAAAATTTTGTGGGTTCAAAATTTCATACATGCCAAATCAAATTATAGTTGATCCTTATTGAAAAGGATTTGTGGGATACAGTAAGTGGAGCAAGAACAAGGCCCATTGATTTTGATGAAAGCATAAAATGGATTCTGAAAGATCGAAGAGTAATAGCTTTGATTAGTCTTGCATTGTCAGATGCGTACCTCCACCATGCCAACTTAACAAAGACCTCCAAGGAAGTGTTGGATGGTTTGGATGCTTTGTTTGGAGCAAAAGCAACAAGTGCAAAGAGGAGTTTAAAGTAGAAACTGTATGGGCTAAAAATGATGGAAGGTGATAACATTGTTCAACATATCCATAAGTTTTGCTCCCTATTAAATGAACTAGCTAGGATAAATGCTAAAGTAGATGATGATGATTCAAAGGCTATTTTGTTAAATAGCATGCCTCCTAGTTATAAAACATTGTTTTCACATTAAACAAAGTAGATGCTACCCTAGAAGAAATAATATCTACTTTGATTGATGAAGGAGCTAAAAACAATGATTCAACTATAGAAGAAACTGAAATGTATGTTAAAAAATAGGCCTAACCATTCCTCCAAATCTAGTTCTTCTACAACAAAGGGAAATCGTTTCTTCAAGGATAGAATTCTGTGCTACTATTGCATGAAGAAGGGACACATTCTTATGAATTGTACTTAGTGTGCCAAGGATCTCCTTGATGGCAAGTTAAATACAGATAAGGCATTGGCTGCAGATGATAATGAAGAATGCCTTTTTGAGGTGGCTTTTGAAGACCCTCCACATGAGAATAGTGAGCAGGAATATATTTTCTAAATCAAATCAGAAGTTTGTATTTGTGATTCGATGTGTTTGTCTTTAATCTCTATTGTTGGTTGTTTTGATGTTTTGTAGCTTCAGTCGGATAAACACTGAGTCAATACTAGTTAAGATATGTATATATATATTTAGTAGATATATATGATGTATATATACTTAAATACATATATATATCTAAATATTATTATTATGTAAATATTAGATAAATTAATATGATACTCAAGAGATATTATATATATATATGTATGTATGTATGTATATATATATAATCATAATTGTCATTATATTAATTACATAATAATGAATAGACATGTCCCATGAAGGGACATGTCTCTTCTTGGCTCATTCTCAATATAAATGCAAGAGATTGTTGCATTTGAATCAGATAGTGCTATTACATTTGCAACGATCCTAAAACGTTAACATGGTATCAGAGCCAAGTTGCAAATGTAAGAGAGTAGTTTGTTGATGGTGAATGTGTGACTGTCTCAGAAAATACAGTCTCAGTACGAGGACCATATCTCACAAATACACCATTGGATTTTGCTGAATTTTGGATATGTTGGTGACAAACAAATTTAGAAGAATCTCACCAAAGCGATTGGTGAGAAAGTGTCGGGTTCAAAAGTTATGACCGAGTGTGTACGGGTCTATGTGAAATCTGTAAAAGAGCAAGGTTCCTTCTTTAAAAGCCTAACCGCTCGAAGGGAGATCTGATAAGATTGAAGGTTGTCATAGTGTATAGAACCTTTGGATATTCAAGACAGGTCATGTGAAGAATTCTGGTAATGTTTGAGAATGGCAACATCATTTTGTGAATTTGCATGATATTTTCTATATGGGCTCACCTTACAGAATGAAATACTTGAAATTTATAAAAGATAAGTATTCCATGTTTTATTAATGCACATGATTTTTTAAGTTTGTAATTCATTTTATACTATTGGTTAGTAAAATCTTGTATGCTTCTATCATTGGTATTTTCGGTCGAGATAGTTTAGTGAGCTATTTGTACCCTCTCTCTGACATACCTTCAGGATGGAAGCACAATAAAATTGCATTCAAGGGAGAAAGAACTTAATGGTTACAAACGAATTGATGATTGAGACTAGATGCAGAGGGAGTCTGACATTTCAAAAGAAGACAAGAGGTTGATACAATAACTTGAGCTTTAGAGGGAGCAGATAGAGGATATGGTTAAATCAACTTTTGATAATCTTGGTCGTATTGATTTAGAGGGAGTAGTCCATACTGAGATGGATTCTCCAGTGATCAAGAATCTATAATAGTCAGAGGACTAGGAATCATGAATGTCTTTTGGGCCCTGTGTAAATAATGAGGAAGTGACGCCTTCCAGATGATTATCACTTGTATTTGCAAAAGTTATTGGAAGGTGACGATCTTACAATAACTTAAGTCATGATCTACATTATTTATAATGTTGAAACAGATCATGATGGGTTAAATCAACAACTAAGTGTTAGATGTCATTAAATTGACGGTCTATGAGTTGTTTGTATAGATATATCTTGTAAATCAACAACTAAGTGTTAGATGTCATTAAATTGGCAGTCTATGAGTTGTGTGTATAGATATATGATAGGTATTTGGTGAATATCATGTGTTGATATTCTGCAGGCTAGTACCTTATTGAGTACTTGGTGAATATCATATGTTGATGTTCTGATAGGCCAATACTCAAAGTATTTGGTGAGTGTCATGTGTTGACATTCGGATAGGCCAATACTCAAGATATCAAATGATTGAAATCTTTTGATCTATTGCTATATTATGTTGAGGTAATATTTATTCTTGTGTTTATCTTCCCTAGCTAAGAGGGAGTGTTGATGTTTTGTAGCTTTGGTCGGATAAACACTATGAGTCAATACTAGTGAAGATATGTATATATATTTAGTATATATGAGATGTATATATACTTATATATATATATATATATATATATATATTATTATTATTATTATTATATAAATATTAGAGAAATTAATATAATACCAAAGAGATATTATATATATATATATATATGTATGTATGTATGTATGTATGTATAATCATAATTGTCATTATATTAATTACATAATAATGAATAGACATGTCCCATGAAGGGACATGTCTCTTCTTGGCTCATTCTCAATATAAATGCAAGAGATTGTTGCATTTGGAAAACACATACAATCAGATAGTGCTATTACATTTGCAACGATCCTAAAACGTTAATAGTTTGTGAATGGATGTGTTTGTCCCCATTCACACGATGATGTAAATGATTGGATGTGTTTGTCCCCAATCACAAGAGTTGGGGATTATGATTGGATGTGTGTGTCCCCTATCATAATTGTTGTGAGTAGATGTGTGTGTCCTTGTTCATAAACTTGATCTTAGATAGATGTGTTTTTCCCTATCCAAATTTGATGTAAGACCTTGGATAGATGTGTTAGTTCCTATCCTTGGTTCCATGGGTAGAACTGTTTGTCCCTACCCTTGGATGAAGGTATAGTAAGCATAGTGAGGTTAGTTCCACTATTGCTTGTCACAAGTAGATGTGTATGACCCTACTCATACCTTATGATGAACTACTGAACGTGGTTATCAAGTATTGTTTGTCCATTGTCCTCATTTGGAGAATGATGCAATATGGGGGGGTGTTAGAAATATTGCATAGTAGGATGCATAAAATAATAATGTGGTAGGTTTGTTATGGGTTGTTCTATAGGTTATTGTATTAGTGGTACGAATATGTCGAGTTGTTCAAACAACTCAATATATTTGAGAAAGTTGTTTTGGTAGTTTCCTATAATATAGGAAAACTCCTATATAAGTGTGATGTATTTGATTGAAAAGAATGAAGAAGCTCGATATTATCTTGCATGATATTATTCTTCTTCTATTTGACTCTGTCCCATAGTTTCTTATAGTTGCTTCTATAAAAAATGTGGGCTTAAGTTTTGTAGCCTAAAAATGCTCAACGGTTGGCCCTTGAGAATTTGACAGCTTGGGCTGAGGACATTCATCTTAGGGATGGTTCCCCTATGCTTGGCCAAATGTTGTTAAACACTAGATTTGACACTCTTTCTGATCTCAATAAGGATGGTCAACAAATGGGTAGCAATCTCACTCCGTGTTGTTACAATCCTCTTTTCTTTGGGCTTAACCTTTGTTTATCCCCTCCTACTCAGAATGAACCTAAAAATAAAGAAGAAAATAAGAAAAGGAGACAATCAGAAAGCTCAAGGAATGCAGATTCCAACAATGATAAGGAAACCCTTAAAAATGTAAGGAAGAAAGGTACCTAAATGTTTTGACTAGGAATCCCCAAAGAGAAAGTATGTTGTTCGGTCTTTTTGTAAGGATAAACCTTCTCTTGATTTTTTGTGTCTTCGGGAAGTTAAATTTGTTGGGTTTGAGTTGGACTATGTGTTGAAATTTATTTGGAAGTCTACAAGGACATTCTGTACTAGTCAAGAGAAAGGAAAAGGTGGCATTGCTATTTTTGTTAATCGTCGTTGGACAAAATTTATTTCTCTATGGGGCACCTCTCCCTGCTATAGATTAGTTTGGGTTTTGGTGGAAATAGATAGTAAGACTTTTGGTCTATGTTCTCTATATGCTTCTAATGACTACATAGATAGGTGTAGTCTATGAAATTGGATGATTGTCAACTTGCCAAAAGTTCCTTGGCTTGTTTCAGGGGACTTTAATAAGATTGAGTACAAAGAAGACAAATTGGGAAGCAAGGATTGGGATTTGGAAAGGTAATGAACTGATTTTTTGGTCTATATTGAAGGGGTCTCTATCACATGCTGACCCTCTTGAAAATAAGAAATCAGATTTTAAGGATATCTGGTTTACTTAGTGCAATAATCAGTCCCGAGATAGGAGGATATACTAGGCTTGATAGAAATTTATGGTAACAAAGTGTTTTTCTCCTTGAGTTAAGATTCTAAAGTCAGCTAGTCTCTATGTTCCCAAATTCTATGTCTGACCATTCTCCCATTGAAGCTAGTGTTGTGGAAGGGCAGGGGTTGGGTGGTGTTAAGCCTCATGCTTTGTGTTTCAAATTGAATGCTTCTTTTCTCAATGACCAAGATTGTCTAATGGATTAAGAACTACCACTTCACTGTCTAAGAGGAAATTGTTTAATGTAGTGGGTAAATAGAAGGCGATTGATAGGACGAAACTTGAACTTCTGTTGCAAGAGAAATTGTTAACCTTGGAAGGTGAGCTATAGAGAAATACTAGTGACCTGATTACAGCAATTAAATTGGTTAGAACTAAGTCTTTGCTGAGGAAGGTTCAAAATTACAAGTTTCAGGGTTCCAGGACTAGAGCTAAGATGAATTGGTTGTGTGAAAGTGATACAGGGTCAAAATATTTCTTTAATCTTATTAGGCACAAGCGAGATACAAAAAAAAAATCTCTTTTTTTAAAAATAAATGGTAACTCCTCTATGAATGGGTTTGTGTTCAAATGGCAAGGCGATAAGGTTCTCATGTTGGAAATCCATGATTGATGAACTACAACTGATTTAGAACCTAATTGAAGATCAGTGATTAGAGATCACCGAGTTGCTGATTAGATATGTAAGATGATTAAATCAGTAATATGTTGTCATTGATGTCAACTAGTTTGACAATACTTATCTTGTAAGTTACAATACCTAAACATCTGTAGAAAGGAGAAAAAGAGATGAAGAACAGAAATATCTACATGAGAAAGATGTATATGATAGATGAGGATAAGGAATACATTGGGTAACTTATTGATGAGTCTATGACCTTATGTTATTGACTTTATTATGTTGCATTCATCTATGATGAAGAAAAGAGCTGAAAGACACAAGGCAGTGTGGTCGGTTGATGAAGCATCACAGTATACATCGAGCAGTGTAGTGTATATCGAGCACAGTATAAACCGAGCTTGTGTTCACTGACGCATTTTTTTGTTAACCGAACAGAAACAAAGAAACTAAATGATTAGTTTAGCCGATGGAAGTTGATGAGCTGTAAAGTGTATGATCACGGAGTTGGAGATAAAGTTTGTTACGAAGATCAACGACTAACAAAATTCAAGGAAGGTCTAAAGGATGGAAACAAAATGTGTTACTCACACATCAACCGAGGAAGGTTTAAGCGGCAAAATCTGATGGATGAGAAGAAAACGGTTTACATGTCTATTTAAGATACTAGGGTTTCATTATGAAACTTATGCCGGAAGGAGACTGCAAAATTATCGCGTGAACAAGCTTCATGCATGCCTGATCAGACTGGTCAAGAAGAACTGAACTGCAGAGATTACCGAGCGTTAGAAAGCTATTACCGAGAGACAGTAAGTCATTGATTATTGTTGAAACAGAATTGATACATTGATTAGAGGATTTGAATGAGCATAATATAGATCTGAACATCTGCAATAGAAGTTGTATTATAATCAGATCATCTACTGTTATAGTTTAACCATTGTAATCAGATAAATCTCTTAACAGAGTGGACTTGAAAGTCTTGTAATGTCATTCATAGAATGTACATTTGTTATCCTGTCAACCCCATAGTGAATGCTGGTTGGACGATAACGGTTAGTGTTAAATCCTCTAACAAGGTCACACCTTACAGTGTGTTTTGTAACCTTTAACAGGGTTGGGTCTTCACTGACCTCACTTCAGAAGAGTGAACAATTTTTGGGTTGCCGGTCCCAGGTGGTTTTTCCCTTAACAAGGTTTCCACGTTAAATCTTTTGTGTTATGTGTTGATTGTGGTAATTGTTTGATTGTCATACTTTACATATTGCATATTAGATTTGATCGGTAATCATTATAAGTCATTGACTGGTAATCGGTAAAAGCACAGACAGAATAGTATTTTATGTTACCGAGCTGTAGAAGTTTAAGTAAATTGTTTTTGGATTATACATTTTGATTTAGGACTATGAATAACTGATTCACCCCCCCTCTCAGTTATTCTAACAATTGGTATCAAAGCGTTGGTTGCTTGGAACAGAGTTTTAAGGACTTCAGCACAAAGATCTCAAAATGTATAAGAGCGAAGTGCCAAAGCTAAACAAGGATAACTTCACAATATGGCAAAGCCGAATGAAGCTGCATATATCTGGAATTGGGAATTCTGCCCTCACTCTAATGGAGAATGGCTACATTGCACCGCCCACTGGACCTTTGACCCTTGATCAGTTAAGAGACAGACATGAGCATAATATCACCATGATGGAGATTGTTGTTGCTTTGACTGATGCCGAATTTGAAGATATCAAAGGATGTACTACTGCTAAGGAAATGTGGGATAAACTTGCTCAAGTTTATAGTGGTGATGTAAATGTCAAAAGAGCCAGAGTCGAAAGCTTAAGGGGAAAATTCGATGATATGAAGATGAAAGAAGGTGAAAACATAGTGCAGTATACTAATCGGATAAAGGAAGTTGTTAATGCAATAAGAGGATCTGATGGTGTTATTAATGAGGACACTATGGTAAGCAAAATTCTTAGAACCTTATTACCGGTTTATGCAATTAGAATATCTGCAATCCATGAAATGAGATCTGCACATGGTAATACTCTCACTCTTGACAATCTAATTGGTAAACTTATTACATTTGAGCTTAACAATTATGATAATAGTGTTGTACCGGCTGTTGAGTCCGCTTTCATGACTTCTCTGAAGATTGGTAAGTCTAGTAGTAAACATGATGATAATGATAGCAATACTGATGATGAGCTTAATGAACTTGAAGCTCTTATGGCCAGAAGGATACCTAAAGGTAAAGGTAGATACAAGGGTAAGTTACCTTTAGCATGCTTTAACTGTAAAGAGGTTGGTCACATTGCTGCTAGATGTCCAAACAAGAAGGAAGAGGATAGAACCAAAGACCGATCTGGTGAAGGAAGCTATGGGAGAAGAAACAACAGAAGCTATCGACACTACAATAGAGTCAACCAAGACAACAATTATAAAAGTAAGAAGGTATGTTACATTGCTAAAGAAGATGATACTGACACTAATTCAGATGATGATGTAGAAGTTGTATTTGTTGCTATGAAGGATGATTTTGAGGAAGAAGAAAAGCATGTAGAAACAACACTGATTTCTAAAATTATTAAAAATGATACATGGATCATAGATAGTGGTTGTACACATCACATGATTGGTGATGATGAAAAATTTAATCATCTTGAGCAATACAATGGAGGATCTGTTAAAATGGGTAATGATACACCCTATATGGTAAGAGGTAAAGGATCCCTAATGATAAATGATAGAATAAAATGTGAAAATGCTTATTGGGTAGAAGGACTGAACTATAATTTGCGAAATGTGGCACAGCTGAACAATTCAGGTCACCGAGTTGCTTTTGAGAGCAAGAAAGTAAAAATATTTGATGATGGAGGAAGACTAGTTGGAACTGGAGCACAATCGAAAAGTAATCTGTTTTATCTTGATAATGATGAGTCTTCTTGCTTGATGATGAAAAATGAAGATGCTTGGTTGTGGCATAAAAGGTTATGTCATGTGAATTTTGATAACATGATTAAAATTAGTAAAAAGAAAAGAGTTAGAGGTTTGCCTAACTTATCAAAGCCTGATCATGTTATGTGTCATGAATGTTAGAAAGGTAAAATGAACAAATCTAGTTTCAAAAGCAAAGATTATTCAACAAAGAAGATACTTGAGTTGGTTCATACCGACCTATGTGGTCCTATGAGAACTCAGAGTTATTATGGAGACAGATATTTTATTCTTTTTGTTGATGATTATACTAGATTAATGATTGTCATGTTTCTAAAAGAAAAATCTGAGGCATTCAAGATGTTCAAGTGGTATAAAGCAAAAGTAGAGAAAGAGACTGGTAAAGTATTGAAATGCTTAAGATCTGATAGAGGAGGTGAATTTATCTCTAATGAATTTACTAACTTTTTCTAATGAGCATGGTAGTAAAAGACAGGTCTCTACACTGAGGACACCTCAGCAGAATGGCATTGCTGAAAGGAGGAATAGGTCAATTGTTGACTGCGCAAGGACATTGATGATAGAGAAGAATGTAGCTCAAACATATTGGAGAGAAGCTGTTAGCACAACAGTTTATGTTCTGAACCAAGTACAACTGAAAGAGGACACTAACAAAACACCTTATGAGTTATGGTTTGGACACAAACCCATTGTAAGTTATTTCATAATTTTTGGAAGCAAATGTTTTATTCTGAAAGATGAAAGAAATGGGAAGTTTGACTCAAAAGGTGATGAAGGGATATTTCTTGGATATTCCAGTAAAAGCAAAACATACAAGTGTCTAAACAGAGTTACTAATAAAATGATTGAAAGTATTAATGTTCGGGTTGATGAGTTTGATTATAAGAATGCAGAGGAAAGCAGAAAGGAACCGCAAGACTATAGTAGATTCACTTACATTGAACAACCAGAGTATCTACCGAAGCCGCAGACTGTGACAATCGGTCAGCAGAAAAACAATACCGAGGAACAGGAAAGAGAAACCGACGAGCAGGAAGGACCTACCGAGCAAGCAAATGAACCTGCATAGGATGAACAACAGAGAAGAGATCAAGTACTGGCAAGTTTTTTCAGAAGACATCATCCTGAGACACAAATAATTGGAGACAGACAAGCTGGAATGATGACAAGGAGTAAGACAAGACAAGGTACATGTTTAGTTTGTGAATATGAACCGAAGAATGTAAAAGTTGCATTGGAAAATGATGAATGGGTTAATGCAATGAAAGAAGAAATTGAACAGATAGAGAAAAATAAGACATGGACTTTAGTACCCAGACCTAAAGATAAGAATGTTATTGGTACTAAGTGGATATTCAGAAACAAGTTGAATGAAAATGGAGAGGTAACAAGGAATAAAGTTAGATTGGTATGCAAGGGATATGCACAGGAGGAAGGAATTGATTAGGGTGAAACCTTTGCACCTGTTGCTAGATTAGAAGGAGTCAAAATGTTACCTGCATATGCTGCACACAAAAAGTTCAAGGTTTACCAAATGGATGTTAAATCAGCTTTTCTGAATGGGATACTTGAAGAAAGTCTACATAGAACAAGCAGAAGGGTTCGTTGATCCAGACAAGAAAGATATGGTATGTAGATTACATAAAGCTTTATATGGATTAAAGCAAACACCTAGAGCCTAGTATGAAAGGCTGCATAATTATTTGTTGAGTATTGGATTTGTTAGAACCAGTGAGAATAGCAATCTATATATGAAAGGAGATTCAGATGATACTATCTTGATTGCTGAAATATTTGTGGATGACATAATATTTGGAGGACAAGATCACATCTGTAAATCATTTGCTGATGAAATGAGAAAAGAGTTCGAAATGTGTATGTTTGGAGAAATTAAGTTTTTTCTAGGCTTACAAGTGATTCAGCAGAATGATGGTATATTCATCACACAATCCAAATATATCAAGGAAATACTGAGAACATTTGGCATGGAAGATGCTAAACCTGTTGGAACACCGATGGCTACTGGATGTAAACTGACTAAGGAAGATGAAACTACAGAGGTAAATCAGACACAAGCTCGGTTTATACTGTGCTCAGTATACACTACACTGCTTGGTGTATACTGTGATGCTTCATCAACCAACCACACTGCCTTGTGTCTTTCAGCTCTTTTCCTCATCATAGATGAATGCAACATAATAAAGTCAATAACATAAGGTCGTAGACTCATCAATAAGTTACCCAATGTATTCCTTATCCTCATTTGTCATATACATCTTTCTCATGTAGATATTTTTGTTCTTCATCTCTTTTTCTCCTTTCTACAGATGTTTAGGTATTGTAACTTACAAGATAAGTTACTGATTTAATCATCTTACATATCTAATCAGCAACTCAGTGATCTCTAATCACTGATCTTCAATTAGGTTCTAAATCAGTTGTAGTTCATCAGTTCAAATCCCCCAAAGTGACATCTATGAGGCTTCTATGTTGACTTGAGTAAGTGGCTTATGTGGCTTCTAAGCTGAATATGTTGAATGGGGAGGAGGTCCTTGTGAGCAACATCTTACGGAGCCAAAAAAATGTTAGCTCGTCTAATGATAGTGCCTTTATGAAGGAGGCATTTTGTTCCTTTTTTCTTACTTTGTTCTCCTCTAAAAATGATAGTAGGTCTAACGAGGCTAGGGCCTTCTATCAAATGACTATACCTAGGAAAATTATCTTGGAAGATGCTTTGGCTCTTGACTGAGATATTTCTATGGATGAAATTGCAAATAGTAAATACCACTCGCTTATTTAGTAATGGAAAATTCCCAGGTGTCGATGGTCTTCTTATTGAATTTTATAAAGTCAATATACAATGGATTGGGCTGAATTGATTGATGTCTACAAGGAAGCCTTCCAAAATAACTCTTTGGGAAGAAATATTAATGGAGGCATCATTATATTAATTCACGAAGATGGGGATAAAAGTCTTATTAATAACTGGAGGCTGATTAAATTCTTGAATGTTTCCTATAAGATACTTGCTAAAACTCGTCATTGGGCAGTCATGTATTTTGAAGAAGGTGGTCTTAGTTACTCAAATGGGGTTTATTAAAGGCATATATATTTTTGAAAATTTGATTACTAGCTGGGAGGGTATGCATTGGGAAAAACATGATGATCAAAATGTTGCTATAATTTTGTTGGATTATGAAAAAACCTATGATAGAATTGAGTGGTCTTTAGTGATTAATATGTTGAAGGCAATTAGTTTTCCTCCTAATTTTTGTAGGCGAATCAACATATCATTTAATGATTCTTCCACTCAAAGTGATATTAATGGGGAGCTAACCGAACCTATTTTTTACAAAGATCAATCAGGCAGGGTTGTTGCCCTAAGTTGTAATTGTTGCTAATGCTCTTCACTATGTTCTAAGAACCAATTTGGTCGGTTCTCCTATTTGTGGAATCTAGCTTCCCAATGATGAAGAGTTGCTAAATGCTCAGCCTGTGGATGGTATTGCCTTGTTTGTTGAAATGTTTGAGAACTTTGATAATGTGATCAGAAGGTTGGATATTTTTTGTGTGGCCTTCAGAGCAAAAATCTCTAGTAGTAAATCTACCATCCTTACTTGGGATCAACAGATTCCTAATTGGATTGTGGGTAAGAACTGGTAGTAGGAAGGTCCAAACAAAGTGGCCAGGTATCTTGGTTTCCCATTTGCTATTTCTCCATCCTTGAAAAATATGTGACATTGGTTGTATCTAAAAATTGAACAAAAACATGAAAAATGGCAGACCCATATTTTATCTCTTGCAGGGAGGATTCAGGTTGTGCAAAAATTTATTGCATCTCATTCTGTTTATGTCTCCTCTACTTGGTTATTTGCTAATTGTCATTTTGAGAAGTTGCAGAAGGTTCTAAGGGATTTCCTATGGTCCAATGGGAAAGCTAATTAAAAGAGGCAAGTTGTAAATCGGTCATAGTGTTGCTTGCCTAAAAGGTTAGGAGTGTTGGGGCTTAAGGATTTCAGATTTCAAGGTATTGCTCTAGCAGTTAAATTGATTATAAAAGCCTGTGATGGATTTGAGCCCTAGAAAGTCTTGATTAAAAACAATTTAGCTCTCTCTAAACCCAAGAAAGGTAAAACTTGGCAGACTCTTCATTCGCAGGATTTTCTGTTAGGTAATTTAAATGTCAGAATCTTTTGATGTGCAGTGTTTAACATTTGGAAAGCTTGTGGAAAAGTTAAATGCGGAATCTGTGACTGTGATGCTTTTTCTCAAGATCTTGGTCCTTGTGTAGATTGCAGATCTATTTGGTGGAATTTGAACTCTGAATGGAAAACCTGTGGGTCTCACTCAAGGATGTTCTAAGGTTTGGCTAAAAAGGGATCTCTGTCTTCCTAGGCATATTTTGTCAATGGTGCTCTTAAGACCTGGATCAAGTGAGATCTAATTTGGATGTTCCTCCTCATAAGAGAACCTATTTTAGTTCTAAAAAATGCCTTGGGCAATGTTGCTCTTCCAATCTCTCTGATAGACGAATCTAAGTTCACAAAGATTTCCTAGAAAGATGGTACCTCTTTTGATCTAATTTGGGTTAATAAGTTATATTGTATGTTGACTGGTAAGGGGGAAGTTTTTGATTGGCTGAATAAGTCACGGAGCCTTGATTGGTCTAAGTCCAAGTGGTCTAGCAGGTTATCCCATATCTGGTCAAATTTTGGGGAGCATAAGAAAACTTGTTTTAGATGGTTGCTTTTATTGCAAAAACTGGCTTTTAATATTTTTTCGCAGTCTTGTAGTTTCCCTGTTATAATTTGTGCTTTGTGTGACCAAGTGGAAACTTTTGAGCATTTGTTTTTTGAATGTCCATTCGCTTTCTCTCTGTGGTTATTATTTATTGGTGATCATATTGCTTAGGACTGTAAAGGTGGTTTAACCTGGTTTGAGATTCTTGCTCGTTATGTAAATGCTTTTACTACTGATCTCAATGTTTTTTTGGCTTTCCTTGATAAGGAGATTTTATGGTTTATTTGGAAAAAGAAAAATGAAGAGGTTTTCGAAGGCAATAGAAGGTGCCTTACCGAGTTTCATAGTGAACTCACCTATCTTAAAGTTGTTTTGTAGGTCTTTGCAATTCTGGAGAGTGTGAAAGATCTTAATCTTGCTGCAGGAGGGCCAGACTATTGTGTACAAAACAGAGATTAAAAGTGCATATTTCTTCCCTTAGAGGAGGAATAATCTGAACAAATAAGAGCTGGAGATCCTAAGAGAATTTATGGACAAGCACAAATTTCACAAGCCCATGGATAAAGATAAGACTACGAGGGACCATAGAGACCGGTTCCAACCAGTGGTAAAAGATGTTGATCCTGATCTAATTGAGCTGTCCTTAGGAACCTATGAATGTGATTAGTGTGAAGCCAGTAGCAACATTAGGTGCTGCTGGGAGTAGTCTTCTGATGTTAGGCTGAAAGGATCTTTTTTTTGTAATAGCTACTCAGTATTACTATGTGATCCTCCTTTTGAACGGGTGACCAGTAAGTTTCTATGGAGCTCCAGCTCCTTATATTGTAATGAACTTTGTTTTGTTTATGATCTTATATATATATATATATTTGAAGAACTGCACATGATGTGTGCCCAGGGATCAGACCCCAATTTGTGTCTTAGAGGTCATGGGCTGTTAATCTCATGATTTAATCAAAGTTAAAAATGAATAAAAACTGAACATGGATTATACTCCCTACAGAAAGAAGCTCCATTCATGTGGGTCTGATTACCCTTCTCCAAAATATATTTGTTAATTATATTGGTAAATATATGCCCAGGCTTCTGGTGAATATTTCCAAATACAAGATATATTTGATAATCTTTAGGTTATTCAGTCAACAATTCACCTACTCAAAAACCTGGACTTAAGCAAAATCCCCTTTGGACCATAATTTACCCGAAATAACTTCTGTGATTGAATGCAAAGATTTTTAAAACACCTTCTCTAGACTGGCCTGGGGCAAAGTTGCAAACAATGGTAGACACGATAAGTTTCAAAGGCCTATTGCAAATAAGCATGAATTCTAAGATGAGATGAACCTGATAAAGGAATCGGTGGAAAGGAACCAAAAAAATAGGATGAATATTTTTATGTGAACAAGCTGCTGTACAGAATAGTCTCAAGGTTTAGCTTACAGGGTCAACAAACTCAACCTTGATGAAAAGTCACCAGCAGCAGACCTCTAACATGGTACAGATGAATGAGTGAGATAAGCTTTCTCCATATCATTAACCAGAACTCAACAAAGTAACAAGTGTATTCCAAAGCTATTCTCCTTTTGAAACTTGTTATGCTTTCCACAAAATGAACCACCATGGGGACTACTAGTTAATCTTTTATCCACGGCTATTGCACATGATAAGAAATAACAGAGGACCTGCCTTTTTAGATAACAATCTTCATATATAGAAAAATGTCAGAGCCATACATATCAAGATGCAAAATGTAAGACTTGGAGAGATAACTAAATTCTTCATCAAGAGCAAGGTGGAAAATCAAATCTTGCTATTTCCAGATAAATAAAGATTCAAATAGCACTAGCAGCATAAGCTCAAACCCACCCAATCTGTACTTCACAATCATTTTCAAGTCAAAATCTCTCCACCTTGAGTTGTCAACTTATCTTGATATCCATGACATAGCATCACCAATCTCAAACTCTATAAACCGTCTCTAGAAGATAGTCTGCAAATTATAAACTCAAAGAACATAATCTCAGAATGTCAACATCCACTTATAAAAGATGTTCTTCTAGACACCTAGAGCCACACCTAATATATGCAAATCACCACTTGGCAGAAAAGAAAGGCGTCTTCCCCTTTGCAAACTAAGTGGGTTCTCTAATTGCTTTAAGCATCAGTTTCTGCAATTAGGTAAACTTTAGAGACAATCATTAAAGCAAAACATGGAGACCATTTCCTTTAAGCAAAGGGGAAATGATGACCATTTTTAGTCTACGGTACAAGAGCTAGCCACTACTTAATAAGCATCATCAATCTTTGTGTTTATATTTTATCACTCTGCAATTATCCCTTTAGTTGTTGCCTAAAATTGTAATACCATCTTGGAATCCAAAGATTCTCTCCCTTCCTAAGACAATGCGATTAAATTTATTATATATTTCCACTGGTCATAGACTTAAAAATTAAAATTCATCATTGTGAATGTATTTATATGCTAAGTTTTCCTTTAATAGATATGAGATATATTTGAAATTTCTTTGTTTAAGTTTTGTTTACTTTTGTTAAGGTGGGACAATTGCATCTTCTCATCCTAATCTACCATGAAACTATCTGATTTTTTTAATTCCTTCGGGCAGTTAATGTATGATATGAAAGATACCAAGAACAATAGTACAAAAATTGCAAGGCTAACCCAGTATGCCTCATACTAATAGTCTTCCAACTAATTGTCTTCAAGATGTTATATCCTTTCTTACTGACTTCGGTATTTATGTCTTATTAGACACAATGATTTGACCAATAGAGCTAGAAAACAAATTAGATTTCCAAATGTTGCATTCATGAAAATGGACTGACTTCGCTTTGCTATCGAACAAGATTTGGCATCTTGCGAGTACGCATTGTATTGCTTCTTAAGCATCACCAATAATCACCACAAGAACACTGTCCATCTTTAAAATGATGATACCGGTTGGCATCCCGCACTATAATCTCTCGTGCAACAATCTTGGATATGAACTTAATACCGGAGTGGCAATCACCACACACTCTAATGTTCTTGATAACCCGAATAGTTGTTCCAGGGGTTGTGTTGATAAGCCCAAATGCAATGGCCAACTTCTCACTATGGTAGCAAAGAAACTCTTCCTTTTGCTCCTCTTCCACATCATGCAATACAAAATTTGTGTTGGGAACAAATCCTTCCATTTTCATCTCAGTAGACAATTCTGCGAGCTTTTCATATATTTCTTGTGTTTGTGGATGTGTTGTGTCTCCTACTAGAAACACATGCATGTGTTTTTTCACTTCAATCCAACTGCATCCGGGTGTCCTTTTTACGCCTCTTTCTTTCATCACTCTCTGCACATTTTCCTTGTCATGCCACCTGCCAGCTGCAGCGTATATGTTTGATAGCAGCACATAAGGCATGTCATTGTGGGGATCCACCTTAAACAGGTGTCCTGCCACTCGCTCTGCTAGCATTATATTCATGTGTATTCTGCAGGCGCCAAGCAAACACCTCCACACAACAACATCAGGTTCAATAGGCATCTTCTTGATGAAGTCATATGCTTCATCAAGGCGTCCTGCACGACCAAAAAGATCAACCATACAGGCATAAATATGCATTTCAGGCATAATGTGATAATCTCTAATCATGGAATCAAAATATTTCCGGCCCTCCTCCACCAGGCCCACATGACAGCATGCAGTCAGAACACAAACAAAGGTAACATAGTTTGGCTTCACGCCAGACTGCTGCATTTGTCCAAAGAGTTCAAGTGCCTCCTTGGCTTGACCATTCTTAGCATATCCTCCAACCATGGATGTCCACGAAAAGGTGTTTCTCTCTGGCATTCTATCAAAAATTTTCCGTGCCTTATCTAGACTCGCACATTTCGCATACATATCCACAAGAGCACTCTCTAAAACAACATCAGTCTCAGCCCCACTCTGAATTATATCCTGGTGAATCTCAGTGCCCAATTCCAGAGCAGCCAATTTAGCGCAAGCAGGAAGAATGGTGGCAAATGTATTGCAATCCGGTTTCACGCCCGTTCTCTTCATTTCATCTAACAATGACAAGGCCTTTTCCGGATACCCATTCTGCACATACCCCGCAATGACTGCATTCCAAGTAATCACATCTGGAGGCTCAGGCATCTTCTCAAACAGAGAAACAGCCTTGCTCAAGTTCCCATTCTGTGCATATCCTGCAATCATAGAATTCCAGGAAACCGCATCTCGTTGAGGCATTCTGTCAAACACTCTGCAGGCACCTTCCATTCTGCCGCATTTAACGTACATATCTACCAGAGCACTCTGCACATACACATCCGACTGATACCCACTCCTAATTATGTCACTATGAATTTCTATACCCTCTTTTAGGGCCCCCAATTGGGAGCAGGCCGGCAAAACGCTGGCAAATGTAAATTCGCTCGGTTTCACACCTGTTTTTGCGATTTGATTTAGTAAAACTAAGGCCTCCTCGGGAAGTCCACATTTGCAGTAAGCTGCAATCATGGAAGTCCACGAGCAGGGGTCTGGTTCGTTCATGTCGTCGAAAATACTGCGGGCTTCCCTCACATTGCCGCACTTGGCATACATTGTCACCAGTGCACTCTGCACCATTATGTCTGGAACAAAACCCTGGTAGTTCATATGACTGTGGAGCTGTTTTCCCTCTGCGAAAGCTTTTTGTTTAACGCAGGCGTGTAACAAAAAAGCGTACGTAAAGGTGTTTATGAGGCGACTGTCCGTGAGATGTAATATTTGCAGGGCTTTTTTCAGATGGCCTTGTTTACATATATATCTGATATATTTGTTCGAGTCGTTTGTTTGGGCATCAATCATGTGCATGGTGGTGTACTTTCTTACCTGCTCAAAGAGCAAATGTACTGGATTTGTAGATGCCGCCATTGCTTAACATATTCAGATATTACGCTACAAATTGGTGCTGCTGAATAAACTGGTGAAAAACATGACTCCAATGGATGTTCCAGTGTTATGCTTGTACCGAGCACAATGACTTCAAAAACAGAGAACTTATATATATTCTTCATGAAATTTTGAGGGAGGAGACTGAAAACATGTTGCACCCTGTGGCTCTTGGATTTACTGTCAATTGACGCCACCAATTACTCAAATACTCAAATTTTTTAGTTGCATTGGACAGGCCTGACTAGATATAAAGTGTCATTGGTGAGCGTCTTGAAACATAAAGACTTCAAAGGTTATTGTCTAATTTGCAGCGTGTCATGCCCTTAAAATGGGATTCTAGCCAGCAATAGAAGATTTTAATTCAAATGAATATTTTGTTGGAAATTTTAGGGTACATAATAAAATGTTTATAAGAAAAAATAGTTACTAGGAAAACGATGTAGTTAAGGTTTTAACATCAGATGAATTGGCCATTTACTTAGTGACAAGATTTCACATCATATTTTTTATAGGATCAATAATAAGTAGATTGAAATTAGAGACTAGTCTATAATATCTAATATCTAAATCTAAAGTGAAATTGCAATGAGTCTTTTAATTAACGTCTTCGCAAATTTATCTTAATAAAAAAAAGTCTTTGTAAATTTGATTTTATGTCAATTTTTAAAGATCATAATCAACATTTTATTGATTTGTTAAAATGAAAAGTACCTTCATGATGTACCAAATTGTTGTTTTAGGATGGAAATGGATTGACATTCAATCACTCTAAAACTTACTCATTTTGTAAGAACTTTTTAAATGATAGAGGAAAGTGATAGTTTTTATTACATTGAGTTAACAAGTTTACATATAATCTCAATGAGAAGATTGGGCATTTTCCCTTATGAATATAATCTTCAACTAATTATAACACTCTAAGAACATTTAAACTAAAATATAAGAAACTAGAAATCCTCTACAATAATTTTTTACAATCTTTAACTAACACACTAAAATCTCCACCCTTAAGCCCTCAACCTACAATCAAATTCATCAAAGGATTTCTCTCACCTTCACCTTGCAAGAAAATAATTGGAAATCTTTAAAAAATCACCTTCTCTCTCCTAATTTTATAACTCATGTATGGCACCTAGTTTAGAGATTTTAATTAACTAGTCAATATTGTAACTCCTATTCCAATTGGTGCTTATCCTTAAAAGACTAAGAGAGTCAAGCAAGCATGAGATGAGGTGGCATGACACATTTGACTTTCTTTCCAAAATTGACATAATTTCCTAAGGTCTAAGCAATGAATGATGGACCCTACATGCAATTCCCTTCTAGTCAACACATGAGTACAAATTTTGCTTCAAGTAGGGACTCCACATGAGTGCCTTAATAAGTAGTAATAGCATGTGTATGGGATTTACATTTAAATTATCAATATTTAAGTGGTTGAACACCCAAAGTGCCCTTTAGGAGGAATTGTATCATTTTGGCTTTCATCAGTCATCATGAATTTTGGAACAAGGGTTAGTAGGACTCCAAAGATTCCTTCTAAGGGGGTTATGAAATTAGAAGGGAAAATAAATGAATTTGAATATAAAGTGTAGAGATTGCCTCACACACATAGAAACATAGAGTTAGACCACAAAAACACCTAAATTAAAATAAAATAACATTTTGGTTGATATATATGGGATGATACCTAAGTTGTTCATTCATCAATCTATATGATCCATCAAAATACAAGTGGTCAAACACAACTAAAGATGACCAACCCAAAAAGGAATCTCAACACACTTCCTACCACAAGGCAAAAGTTGTGGTATTGGGAAGAGGGAGAGGAAGATCATCTTATTGAGGTAACAACACCTAAGGGGAAGACTCCTTGAAAGGGGGATCAAGAACATACCAATCATTGTGAGGGTCATATATTGCAAGTGATGTCAACACTCCCTAACCTAACGGCAAAGGCATAATAGACACTGCAACATCACATTGAACCTACCCAAACGCTTTCCTCTAAAGGGATGAATCCCAACCTCTTTATTGAGGAGGCAACACGAAACTGCTCTAATTATGTAAGTGCCTCAATCAATAGGGAGCTCTATGTGACATTCATGGGGTAGAATTATCTTCATAATACATTAATCACCCCCTAGTGATAAAGGGGGTGTTGTATGTGTTAAAATTGTATTGTTGCCTTCTCTACATGCACTTGGATCTAAAATAAGCAAAGGCAAACACATGAAATTTTTCATTGAGAGTAAAATATTGAGATATAGATTTTGCATTGAAAATAACACAATATATAGCCTTCCAAAGTTGAAACAAAATATAATATTTTAAGAAAATCCAAATTATGGTATTGTAACTAGGTCATGGGGCTATATCTTCTAACAAAACTTACTATTGGGAAATTTTCCTAGATAAAAGGGAGAAAGAACATAATAGACCCACTTCCAACGTCTTGGCACAAGGGAAAGTCCAATAGTGGTGTTTGAAGGACTCTAGCATGTGAAAAAATGGGCATTTAGGATGAGCTAGACTAATGTACATAAGTATTTTAGCAAGCAAAAGTCCTTTGTACACTAGACATCAAAGAAAACACAAGGAATAATTGACTCGTGTTTAGATCACCAAAATATTTTTAATTCTACAAAGCTATGTGTGTAGAGAGGAACTCATACCTCACCGAAGGTTAGGATTATCAGGAGTTGAGGAGAAAGGACTAAATACTCTATATAGAAGGCTCAATATATTTTTCTTGAAAACAATGTTGAGATTCCACTACTAGTCATTTAACCAAGCTAAAGGAGGTTGAAGCCCTAGCCCATGAAATGTGGCAATTAGAATAATCTCTTGTATGTGAATGATAGAAGTAAGATAAGTGTTAACGAAAAGGAAGAAAGGTACCCAAAAATGCTTACTACACTAAAAGTATGAGTAGAGCATTGTGCAAAATTCAAGTTTTTAACAATTATATAATGAAAAGACACATATGAATACAAGATTAAAAAATTCACCTAACAGGAAAGATACCACTCTCTAAAGCAATCCCATCTACTATTTAATAAACAACATAGTTGCACTACACTTGCAAAGTAAGTCTTCACAAAAGCATCACCAACCAATGATGTGGAGGAATTTTGATTGATTAACAATATCTACAAAATTATACAAACAACCTCCATCTTAGCACCTAATAGATATAAGATAGAATATATGAAACCACTAAATGGTCATTAGAAAAGCATGAGCTAAAACAACCCAAAAAGTGGTGTACAAATCCCACATTTCATGATGAATTCATAGGCTAAAAATACCATATTCCTTGCACTTGTCAAAGCTTCATTATATTCCACTCACCGAATTGGGTATTTTGTTTTGGCTCCAGTATATCCAACTAAAGATATCTTATGATGTGTCATAACATGCTTAATAAGTTAGTTGACACATGTAACTCTTTCTTACAATATTTTTATGTCCAACATGTTTTTGCATTTCCTAAGCAAGATTATGTTGCACTTTATCAACAAATGTGGTGAGAGAAAATTTCACCTAAGAAGAATATGTTACACTTAATCACTTGAAGATATTCTTAGATATCCACAAATGGTCAAGGAATCATTCAGTAACAAATATCTATTATATTAGCACTTGCACCTAAGGAGGTTCAAGAGATAAGCCAATAATAAATTATAGTTTGAATTTAAATATAAAAAGTATTAAAAAAAAAAAATTATATTAAAAATAAATTTTCTATATTAGTTAAAATATTAATAAAATAATTTATAATTAAATTAATTCTAATATATTTTATTAGTATTTATCATTTCATAAAAATACTTAGAAGTTGTGTACAAAATAGATTTAATGAAATAAAAACATGGTAATCCTCAGCTTTCATGGGTTAATAAAACTAGGAAAAAAACATAAAACACTTGAGCGGTTTTTTTCTTCAGAGAAAAAATAAAATGAGAATAAAACAAATGTATGAGTTTTTAAACTCCGATGAGTAAATCGGACTAAAAATAAGCACAAATAAAGTAGACCAATAGATAGCTTTGTCGTAAAGAGGTTTGCCAACTGCCATGAAAAGGTTTGGTGATTTGGAAAAACTTGTTTTGTAGTTTTTTGAGGTGGTTTTATAACATGAGACAAGTTTTCTGGCATAAAAGTACAAGGGAAAGCCCACAATTAAAAGCCTATTGGCTAATAATAGCTACATCTTCATGATTGATAAAAATGGGTTGTTCTAATGGTGACTAAACATGCAAAATTTATCATATAAGTTCTTTGACATTGTAATCACATAGATGGAGAAATACTTAACCCTTTTTTTAAAGAGCATTTTTTTGTCAATTACCTTGTCAATTTAGGAATTGAGGAAAAATTATAGGTCGTGAATGTTGTGTGTTAAATAAGTTGAAATCCTATTAATATCCACTTAAATGGTAAGATGAAGTTTGTGTGGAAACCATTTGCATTAGAAACATAACCATTAAATAAATGGTGGCATGATATTCTCATCTTCAATCATTGGAATTGTGTGTGAATATGCAAGTTTGAGATAAACAACTATTTATGAACATAAAAATCTTCTTAGAGTAGTTGTGGAGCCAAATCTAAACATTAATAGCAATCAAATTCATACAAGGAGATAGGTAGAGATTAACAATGTGAAATTTGGGACTTGTAGAGTTTCAAGGCTTAGAGATCAAGGATACCTTATAATTCATGCCCCCAAAGAACTTTGTTATGGTATTATCACTATTGAAAACTGCAATTGAAACAATTGTTATATTGTCATTGATGTCAAACCTTAATTGGTAAGACAGTTGCTATCTAGGATAGTACCATATCTATTGATTGATGAAGAGGATTAGGGAAAGGAGATAACAAGAGAACCTAAGGAAAGGTTGAGTTATTTGATACTTCAATGGGTACTTGATTAGTTGGCACATTGATAAGATAATGTATTGTTTATCTAAGTAAGAAGAAAAACTGAAGAAGTAGGCTTAACCGAACAAAAGTGAAGAAATCTAGTTTAAGCCGAGTGATGTTAGTGTCGACCAAGCGCTAGTATATGCCAAGTAAATTTAGTGTTGACTGAATATCAGTATATGTCGAGCGACAGTAAATTACCAAGCAAAGACAATGTTTGTCGAGGAAGACAGTTTGTAGAGATGACTGAGACACGCAATGATGACCGAGGAGAAGAACACAGTATTGACCGAGTGTTAGTAATTTAAATTTGGAGAAAGAATTGAGATTCCCAGCTGACATAGTTGAATTCTTGGGATATGTAAATCATGTTGACTTTATTAATGAATTGTATGGAGTATTTAATGCATTGTAAATCATTTTATTACGGATTCAAAGAGAATTTTGGAGATGTATCTAGAAGTAAGGATGAAGAACATAATGATGGAAGGATTTGATGAATCTAACCTAAACCTAAGATCTACGGAGGAGATTAAGCAGCAAAAGATGGATCTACCTAATCGAAGAGGTACAAAGGAAAACCTAATTGTGAGGTTACAACATGGGCTGAAGAGGTTGATGTTATTGACTGATAAGTCTAAGCAGAAGGTTGAAGGTGAAATTGTGAAGGAGCTTAACAGAGTTGTGATTGCTTGAAGCGAATTTCGAGCATATCAGTGATGGAGATGGAAATGAAGGTCATTCAGTAAATCAACATATATGTGCGAAGTGGATCTGTATTTGCAAAGTGAGTTCTATGTTTTTCAGATCAGAAACTAATGTTACTTTCTAACCTTTGTATCAGTCTAAATCCTTTAATCAAGGTTGACCTAACAGTCATTGTCTAAATCCTTTAATCGAGGTGGCATTCTAATGGAATGTTCTTAGATCCTTTAACCAGGTCACTTTTGAAAAGAGTGTTTAAATCCTTTAACATGGTCACACCTAGCAATGTGTTTGTAAACCTTTAACAGGGTTGGCTTTTCACAGAGCTTGCTTTAGAAGAGTGAAATATCAATAGCATGTTACAAAGTGGTTTTCCCCAAGTTGGGTTTCCACTATAAATCCTGGTGTTATACTTGTGTGAATGTTTTGATGTGAATGTTGTTATATTCTGCAAGTTAATTACTTTTGGATAGTGGACTACATGTTATATGTTTCTGATATATGTTATAGAGACCGAGCTAAATAGCTGATTAGATCTAAGATTGTTGAAGTGCTAGAAAGTTCAATTAGTACATTTGGACCTGAGAACAATTGATTCACCCCCCCCCCCCCCCCCCCCTCTGTTTTTCTAAATAATTCTAACAATCACATCTCTAACTCTAAAAATGTATATTAATAAAAATGTGGAAAGTCGGAGATTGAGGATAAGATGGAACATATGTCATAAAGGATGTGGGTAAAGGAATGACCAGAACTATGACTCTAATAAATAACATGGCGACAAGGATTCAAAACATAGATAAAGAATAAAAAGGAACTTATCTCTCAAGGCATGCAAGCAAAGTAACCAAGTGTAATGAACTAGAGTGCGAGAGTTTGAGAAAAATCATGCCAACCAAAGAAATTTTTAAAATTCTACAAATACAAAGGAAAAAGTGGGGGTGAAGAAAAAGGTATGTCATGATGAGAACTTTGAAACTCTAATATTTAATGCATAATTAGCTCCACACTGAAAATTGTTGGGACCTTAGGAACTTACAACACTTGATAAACACATAGAGAATGATGAAGAAAAACATAGGAAAATTTGATGAATGGAGACCCATACATAGGTTTCTCAAATCAATTATATGTAATAGACAACATAAGGCCTAAATACACAAAAGAGCTAAGACTCGAGTAAATTTTGGCACTAATAAATTGAATCCTAGCTACCTATATAAATCAATTTATTTTTCTACTTAATGAGTTTTACAACAAAATATCTAGAAAATACATTTCATAGTTTCCAAACAAGGGAGCATTTTGTGACATGAAATTTAGAAATAAATACCAAATAGTTAGGACCAAGCTTAGAGAGAATTTTCAAGATAAGATGTGTGGCTTTCTTTGATATCCCACACTACTTTAATTACAATATGATGGCTTCAAACTTTTTAAAGAAGTCTTGAATTACGCCAAAATTGCTTGGACTTAAACCTATGAGTTCATTCCCAATTGATGACCCCACAATCCATCCTGCTCATCAAAGAAGTCTCCAATGTAGAGAAAACCTTACAAGTGGAGTAGGGGTAAAATAAATGTGAAAAAAATAAATTGAGAGGCGTAGACATACACAAAGTATTTTATGCTTTAAAAAATATTTTCATTTGTCTACAATCAATGCAGTTTATGTCTTAAGTTCTATTGTTACTCTATGTTGTCCTTGTGTATTAAGATAAATTGTCATTTTTCATTTTCATTGATCCATTAGTACAAAAAATAGATTATTGTTGTGTAGAAAAGAAGTTTGAAAAAAGGCACATAAAACACCTCCATTTTCACTAGTTTTTGAAATGGTCCCCCAATAAGTATAATGCTTGGTAGTTTGTTATAAGTGGTTTTTATAATGTGTATTCTAGATTTATAATGTTTTATGAGGACCAAACATCACAAAATGTTGAAACCACAATTTGGTTATAAGATAAAAACTTCTAAAGTGCACTAATGTGTTGTTCTAATTAAAATTTATTTTTAAAAAATCGCTTTAAAGGGATATGTTTGTAAACATTACAAGCATTTGAAAATCTTAAATACTTTATAGGACAACAAAATATCTAATGGATTTTTTAATTATAAAATATAGAATAGTCAAATATAAGAACTAGTCATAGTAGTATATAACTAAAAAAATTATCTAAAATAAAAAAACATTGCATAAAAGTTTTATCCTAAATAACTGAATTGTGCTTTTCAAAAGTTGGGGTACAAAATCAAAACAACCAATAAAGATGGGTCATTTTTGAAGTGGTGACATTAGTGATCCATTTGATAACATCGCTGTGGAAAAAAAGACTTCACATACATGTACAAAAAATATGATTGCACTATTATACGTATTAAAAAATTCAACATGTTTTGTAGTATGAGCTCAAAACAATGATAAGTTTTGTATGGAAATGGTGGCTTTGGGCCTTCTAGATGTAGTGGTGCACACAAATTGTACAAACATGCTTAAATGTTGTATGAGATTCAAATAATTTTACAATAGAAAACACCCATATGAATCTTTACTTCCCAAATTGTGGTTAAAATGAAACAAAAGTCATTTATGACATTCTCAATCATTCTAGTTGTAATGAAACAATTAAAAATAATGAATATCCTGGACAACTGAGAAAGGGGGAGGTGAATTAGTTGTATATTAAAACTTTTATCAATATAACGAATCCGGATCCAATTGATTAAATTTTTAACCACAACCAAATTAGATATAAGCATGAATAAGCACACACAAGAATCATACACAATGAACACCATATTTTACATGGAAAACCCTAGATGAGAAAAACCATAGATAATTTAATTCTCATGAATAAAAACATTGATTAAGGTGATTTTTATAAAGGGTGGCTCACTGCTAGCATACTCACTACATGTGGGCTCACTACTCAAAAGGGCTCATTGCCTTGAGGAAGAGGATGAAAAAGGAAATCCAACATTGAAGTACAACTATCGGTAGAAATCCTTGGCTCTCTAATGACTAATGGCAATAACACACACAAACACTCTGCTCACACACCAACTTCATACTTTTGCATAACCTTGCACAATATCAGACAGATCTTCTTTTCAATCAACTTACTTCCATACAATTCCATCACTATCATCCTCTTATTTATATTGATCTTTAGAATATGAAATCACTAAGTCAACCATCAAAACATAATTTGAAATAGGTCCAAACTAAATATTCTCGTGGTGGGGAGGAATGAAAAGTGGACCACACCACACGCATTGCCTCGACCACACAACACATTATCAAAATGTTACAATAAACAAACCCAAAGAATAAATACCACCATTAGCAACCACACCTCTAGACCGCATCAACATGGCCCAAAATAGATAATCAAAAGATAAAGCAATGAGTGATATGAAACCAAATGACCAAAATTATATCCAAAATAGAAGAGAATTTTGAACCACTGTCAAACACAAACATCACTTTATGCATCAACAAAAACATATTTCCTAAAGCACCAACCTTCCAAAGCATGTAATGCACCACCAGGGAACCCAGGAGAAATTAACCTAAACATGTTACCAAGTTTACCAAATAATTTTTTCCTTAAGAGTTTACAATCAATATTGAATAAAAATGTGGAAGCAATATAACGTAAGACAATACATACTCCTAAATGTAACTCATTTATAGATTACAAGTCTCAAGGGTTCCATGACGTAGAACTATGTAAATATAAATTAATCTACTAAGAACAATCCATATCATAATCACATGATATATCTTAGGTTCATTTTGAAACCCAAATTACAATATTCATAATTCTTTACTTAATCATAATAAAAAGAACACAAATCATTAAGTACACTAACACATTCATTTCAACTGAATAATAAGATACGTCCATTACATCAATATAACCAACATACAATAAGTAGATTACAACTAATACATCAAGGAATACATAATAATATAACTTCCACTGTACATGTCACAGGGATAACAATAATACAATACATATACATTTCCTAAAATCAATGTCACTAACCATACATAAATGAAATACAAGATATAAATCTCATGATAATAATAAGAAAGTCTCCAAGAAAAGAACAAGAAGATAGAAGCATCATTGAGGATCATCCAAGCACCAAGTCACGAACATCGGATCTCAATGGTAATAGAATCACTACCACCCAACCACGTGGAACAAAGAATTCCACTCACACCATGCTAAGGAGATAACATCAGGCCTCACTCAAGAAAACAATCAAACAAGAAAGACTAATGCAATGGTACATAGGATAAATTGGTATTAATGGTTATAAGGTTATTAGGTATAAAAAATTATGACACAAAACATGTGTACCAAATGCTCATGTAGGAACCTGAGACACATATTGTTAGGAATGGGAACACTGAGAGGGGGGGGTGAATCAGTGTTCACTATATTTTAACTTTTTACTTTAATCTTTATGCTGAACATAAATGCTTAAGAACTGAATTGAACATTCACATAAACATGAAACATGAAATCAACACATGACACCAATATGATTACAGGGAAACCAAAATAGGTAAAAAACCCGATGGGACTTGATACCCACTAATAATCTGCACTAGTGTTTTGTGATCCTTGTTAGAAGATCCTTTACCCTATTAGGAGTAGCTTTGCAATGCTTTAAGTATAGTAGACCTTGTTAAGGGTCAGACCCTGTTAGGAGACTTTTACAATGATCCCTGTTAGGGGAGTGGACTCACTGTCCTAGAGCTCACTGCTCAAATGATGAAGGCTACAACCTTCTAAATCAGATACACACTATATCTGCAGGTGAACTGTTCACTGTGACACTGCTTGTCAGATCAGTTCCTTTGGTGCATTGATGCTTTGACCTCTAGCAAAGCTCTAACACATCTTATGTTGACTTCGCATACCTCTTCTCTGCTTAACACAACTCTCTCTTCACTTCCATACCGAATACAATGGGTGCACCTTATATTTATGTGCTTATACAAACAAAACAATTAGGTTGGCCCTAAAACTAATTACAAACAACACTTCCAAATGAATTGACTTAAGCGTGCTTACAATTATACATGTACATATGTCAGCAACCTAAATACAATGGGCACATAGCCTTTACAACATTAAAACATAATCACAAACCAAAATGCTAACAGTCGGCTCTATGCTCTATTCGCTGCTGGCACACACTGGCTGTGCAATTTCAATTGACTGTAACTTTCATATCTTTGCATATCTACTTATGCGCTCATAGACTAAGCATAAGTATAGTCTAACAACCTTAAATCCCAAGGTGCATACCATAATTCATCCGTACACACGTGAGTTGATGCTCTGAGTCTCTAGTGCTTTGTATGTTGTCCAGTCTTCAACACTTAACTGAATTCTGATCTTTACACTTAGTACGTTGACTCCAAACTGCTATATGACTTTGTTGCCATAATGACAACACTATATCTAGTCATATATCTCAGTATAGACAGCTTGCCAACAATCTCCCCCTTTTTCATTGATGGCAACAAAGGAATATGGCCAGTCTCTAATTGTCCCTTTACAAAACTTTTTGTCTTCTATACATTTTATACATACTCCATATTCTATACAACTCCCCCTTTGACATTAATGACAAAGGTGCATCAAAAAATTTATCTACATACACTTACTAAGGGAAAACATCTGGATATGCAATCTTGAGTTTTTGAATCTCCTTCTTCCAAAAGGTTATCAGAGAATTGACTATCTGTAGATGGGCGCATAATGCATATTGAAGCTTCTCCATCTTCTCCAATTCTATGCTCGGACCTTGATCATAGGTTATCATAGTCGCATCAATCTCCTTTATGTTCTGACTGAGAATGTCTAGTGAGGGTGCAAGAGCGTTCCTCAATTGAATCTGTCTAGACCTTATCTTCTCCATTTCTTTCTCTACCTTCTCGATTATGTCTAACTGACCTCGATAGACATTGTTACACATGTTCACATCAGTGGATGTGTCTAACACTGAATTCTTCACCTTCTCAATCATTGCCTCTGCATCTTTGATCTTCTTAAGATGGGCATCAGTGAACTTATTCTGATTCATGGATTCTGCAATGAATTTCCTTCCTTGATCTGCAAATTCCTTGAATGATGCTTGACCAAACTTAAGAGAGTTCAAGTGTAGTGCAAAATTACTCATCAGTTCATTGAATCTCTTCTTTAAGTACTTCTCCTCTGCCACTATGGCCGCAGATTCTTCTAGGCTTGAAAAATTGACTTTGAATTGAGAGATGACCGTGCTCACAACATTAATTGAATGTACATTTACCATCTTCTTATCCTCTGGCAGCAAACTGTTCAAAATATTTACTGATTCCACCAGGAGAGAATTTCTCGTTACTTGCTTCTCCTTAGCCTTCTCCATAGCCAGGACGTTGAACTTAATTAGGTCTTCTTCCTTCCAGGAGTCCAAACTGCTAGTGTCAGGTGTGAAATATGACAACAATGCTGAGGGGGGAGTGATGGAAGTGCTATCCATCACCTCTTCCTTCACCTTGACCAAATCAACAAAAGATTCATCTTTCTTTTCTACCTCTACTCCTTTCTTTTCTTCTTCTTTCTCATCAGATATATCTTCTATGATTACTTCTTCTTGCTGAGTGGGAGGGATATTGCTACATAGGATTTTTGCTTCCTCAGTGCTGACAAATGCTTCCTCAAACTTGTCCAACTCCTTATCAGTAGCCGCCATGGCTATTTCCACATTATCTATGATAATAGTGTTGTCTTTGGGTGATTCTGTTATGGGCGCAAACTAATCTGCTTTTGTTTGAGTTTCTACTATGGGCGCTGAGTCCTAAGGACTTGTCATTGGTATATTAGTGGGCTCTGCCACTTTATCTTCCTTGATGGGTGCATGAGTGATGGGTGCAGTAGGTGGTTTGATCTGTTGTTCTAACAACACCTTCTCAAATGCTTTTTTTGTTTCCTTCATTATCAACTCATAGTCCTTGTTCATGATGTGAAGAGTTCTCATCTTTGTTCTTAGGTGCGGCTTCACCATTCAATATTAGTGCTTCTTCATCTTTAGAACATACAGGCAATGTATCTTCTAATAATTTTCTCTTATTCTTTGATCTTCCTCATTAGCTTGTCTCTTTAGGTGTTCTAAAATGTCCCATACATTATCTGGAATTTCTGTTTTCAATTCAAGAATTGTCTTCTTGAACTTTATCATATGCTTGATAATCATACCATGAATTTCTGACTTATCAATCTCACTATATGATTCATAATGTTTCCCTACTTGATCAATTCTGCCCTCATCAATAATTCTAGAGCTCAAAACTTTAAGACTAGGTTTGAATCTTGCCCGAGGAGGTGCTTGAGTGTTTTTCTTGCTCCTTAATGCTCGCGAGGATGGATGACTAGTGCTAGCTTCTTTATTCCTTTTGAACAAAGGCTTATACTCTAGAGGAGTATCTTTGGGCGCAGAAGGAGTACTATCTTCTTTACCGTTCTGACTGTCAACTTTTTCAATTTTTATCTCTTTCATCTTGGGATCTTCTTGTTCTTTTATTGCCCTCTTCAATTCTAGGGCAGTCTTCTCATCCCTTGCTTTATCAAGGTTTTCTTGTGATACACCATGTATTCTTAGGATCTCTGATGTGACCTTTGCAACCTTTCTTTTTGTTGCAACACTATTCAGCTTAGCATCAACTTCTCTAGTCTTCTCTTCATAGGTTCCCCACCTAGGTTCATTGTCATCCTTAGGGTCTGATAGTAGTACCTATGCATAAGCTTCAAGAACTTGTTCTTCAACCTCATACCTAAGTGCATGAATCCATTTAGTTCTAGGTTCCACAGCTTCCATATATGTAGTATCAATATCCACCATGAAGCATATTGTATCCTTATACTTCTCTACAATACTATTAGGAATCTTGTACCTCATCTGCATCCTTGATTTGAAGTTCTTCAATTCCAAAGTGATGTAATCTCTTAGTGTGCTCTTTGTGGATGCCTTGTTTCATATCTGTGGCATGGTAGGAATGGACTTGTCTAGATACAAGTCTGACACTTTACCAACTATATGAAGGTACATATAGATGATTAGGGACCCAAACTTGAATACCTTAGTCTTGTCATGTTTGATAGCCTTGATGTTATCTATCAACTATGTGCGCAAGGTCTCACACAAGTTGAACTCTCCATCTTCTTGCACAAGATAGATGGTTGCTAGAATAGTGCCCGTAAACACACTATTCACCCTGCTGGTGTGATGAAACTTGTAACCCATTATCATTGACATCAATTTGATGTCTGCTTTCTCTATAGTCTCAATAATCATGCCATGCTTATCACTTTTGGATTTACACACTTGCTCCACCATTTTCCTGACATCCTTACCCACAGGAAGGATGGCGCCTATCTTAGAAAGGCATGTCATCTCATGAATTAAGTCTCCTATGATTCTTACTGGTACATCTCCAATCCAAAACAAATCATCATGGATTTTTCTCAACAATATCTTTATCCATTCAGTTTCATAGAATTCATATGTCATGGTATATTCAAAAATGGGGTGATCATTCCATTTGGTGTATTCATTCATGAACGCTTTGTCTAATTTCAACATTGTGTCCATGTGCGCCCTTAACCTATCCAATCCAATAGGTTCCTTCTTACAATAGATGTAAGCCCTTATGTCTTCTACATGCATGACGCCCATCGGCGTGTAGGAAAATGCTCCCTCTATATCATCTAGGGTTGATTTAAATGGGTGCCTCTTGAAAACATATCTCTTCTTCTCAGCAACATCAAAAACAATAGGAGTGGCCATGACTTACTTGATATTCACTTTCCAAATGATCTCCAAGATGTTCTAACGGCTTTCGAATCACCGCAACGAGCTAGGGTTTCTTGCAACTGATAAATGCACTGCAAACACTGATAATTTAATCTCCAAATCTTCACAACAACTTCCAAGGCTCAATCTTCTCTCCAATCGCTCTGAATATGAATGCAATGAGTGAACAAACAACTTTATGTGTACTTAAAGTAATAAATTTGCCATTAATGCAACTCACGTAAACCAGGCTATCACTTCAAATTTTCAAACTCGAGTTCCGCTAACAATCAGCATGTGCACTCTTGCATAAAGGTTCATATACACTCCAATAGCTTAAGTTCAAAGGCGCATACTCTGAGGATGAGTATACCAGCCATGCAGGGGTCTAGAGCTAAATTAGCTCCCCCTATGACCCTTAGGGCCATTTATGCAAATGTAGAGGGTGCGTCCACTTGGGATGCATCCAATACATTCTCAACAGTGTTTTCCTTCTTTCCTTCTGACCAAATCATGCTCACATCATCTGAGGCTTTCAGAAACTTGACTTCTGCTTCAAGATCCAAAACTGGTTCTTCGGCCTTTTTAGGGCTTTCCTGACCTTGCGTCCTTGATCTACAAAACTTTGAGATATGTCCAGCCTTGTTACAGGTGTGACAAATCACTGGAGGTCTATTATTCCTCGGCGCATTGACATGAGTCACCCTTCTACATTTTTTCATTGTATGACCATTATAGTTACATATCTGACATGTAACATTCTGAGAACTTCGTGCATTGGTCTGATTCTGATTTCTTTGATCATGCTGAATCCTGTTCTTCTTACTAGTCTTGCAATTTATTGCTCTACCAAATCTATTAAATGTATAACAGTAACCATTGAAAGGTCTTACCTCTGTACAGTTCCTTGCAATGTGTCCATGCTTGTTACATGCAAAACAGGTGCATTCTATAGGCTTGCGCTCATTCTTAGGAGGATCACAATTGTCTTTGGATTGATCTTCAGTCTTCTCAATATTAGTAGAGTTCTTTTGTGAATCCTTTCTTTCTCACATACTGTCAATCTAATTTTGTGCTTCATTGTATCCAATGCAGCTAGTGTCTGCTTTGATTCTTCTTGCATACAACTGTGATTCTACCAATTCAGCACTGGTGTGTCATTTGTCAATATGATCCTTTGACTTCTTCAATTTAGATTCCAAGCTTTCTTTGATATTCTTTAGCTCCAAGATTTCTAAGTTAGCTTCCCTTAGTTCTTCATTCAGTTGAAGGTTCTCCTTGACTTGTTCATTGTAGACATCTTGATTGTTCATCAGTTTGTCATCAAATTCTTCAAGCTAACTCAATAGGGATGCATTTTCTTCATTCAACTTCTTGACTTTTTCTTCAAGATCACTGTTAGAGCGTCCTTTCAAATCTTTTCTTAGTCTTTTGATAACTAATTGAGCATCACTGACTTTTTCTTTTAGTTCTTCAATTTCTCTTTCTGAATTGTCCAGGTCTTCAAGAGCTGCTTCAAGATTCTTCTTCAAATGCTTCATTTCTTCTTTGTCCATGATCTCCTCAAGTGGTTAAACTTCTTTGCTGAGGACCAGAGCTTTGATACCAATTGTTAGGAATGGGAACACTGAGAGGGGGGGGTGAATTAGTGTTCACTATATTTTAACTTTTTACTTTAATCTTTATGTTGAACATAAATGCTTAAGAACTGAATTAAAAATTCACATAAACATGAAACATGAAATCAACACATGACACCAATATGGTTACGGGGAAACCTAAATAGGTAAAAACCTCAGTGGGACTTGATACCTACTAATAATCTGCACTAGTGTTTTGTGATCATTGTTAGAAGATCCTTTACCCTATTAGGAGTAGTTTTACAATGCTTTAAGTACAATAGACCTTGTTAAGGGTCGAACCCTATTAGGAGTCTTTTACAATGATCCTTGTTAGGGGAGTGGACTCACTGTCCTAGAGCTCACTGCTCAAATGATGAAAGCTACAACCTTCTGAATCAAATAAACACTATATCTGCAGGTGAATTGTTCACTGTGACACAGCTTGTCAGATCAGTTTCTTTGGTGCGTTGATGCTTTAACCTCTAGCGAAGCTCTAATAAATCTTATGCTGACTTCGCATACCTCTTCTCTGCTTAACACAACTCTCTTTTCACTTCCATACTGAATACAATGGGCACACCTTATATTTATGCGCTTATACAAACAAAACAATTAGGTCAGCCCTAAAACTAATTACAAACAACACTTCCAAATGAATTGGCTTAAGCGTGCTACAATTATACATGTACATATGTCGACAACCTAAATACAATGGGCACATAGCCTTTACAACATTAAAACATAATCACAAACCAAAATGCTAACTGTCGGCTCTATGCTCTATTCGGTGCTGGCACACACTGGCTGTGCAACTTCAATTGACTGTAACTTTCATATCTTTGCATATCTACTTATGCGCTCATAGACTAAGCATAAGTATAGTCTAACAACCTTAACTCCCAAGGAGCATACCATAATTCATCTGTACACATATGCGTTGATGCTCTAAGTCTCTGGTGCTCTGTATGTTGTCCAGTCTTCAACACTTAACTGAATTATGATCTTTACACTTAGTACGCTGACTCCAAACTGCTATATGACTTTGTTTCTATAATGACAACACTATATCTAGTCATATATCTCAGTATAGACAACTTTCCAACACATATAGGGAAGCGTCATTGCATAAGTCAACTCTAAGGTCACCTGGTAGTCTATTTGGACCCCAACCCCCTAGTGACTCTATGCGGTATGAGTAGTCCTTTCATACAGACAAGAAATACCTATTATGTTATACATCAATGTTTCTCTAGATGGGAAAGCATCTTCTCCCACTCCCATCCTAGCCTATACTAGCACTCAAGGCATGAGTGAGGCACAATTATCTTTTTAATATTTTCTCTCAATAAATTTACTAAATTATCACTTATTAAATCAACTTACAAAGGATACCCAAACAGCCACTTTAGGGCTCTGACGCCTCCAAAGTAAACTACTTCCCTTCTATGCTCCTAGATAACCTACCCTAATGCTCCCAATAAAGGAACCAAAGAGAAGGCAAAATCAAAACCATAAAAGACTTCTTGTAAATCATTAAGTCAATAATTTCATCAAAGTAAAGTGTTGGAGCATAATCAACAACAACACATCATATACGAGGATCCAAATAGTCCACCCCATAATGGACATCTTAATAAATCAAATACCAATCCACATGGTTATCATATCACAAGATCAATGATCATAAAAAAGAATCAGTACCATCTATCTCCAAACATGGAGTAAAACATAATCCACAAAACTATCATTTAGAACATAGAATAATCCAATGACACCCACAAGGTGACCAAGTATATCCAATATCAACACAATAATAGTTGCCACCTATCGTGGTCAATTAATATAAAGATCAAGCACTTAATAGAAACATGACATAAATCCCAATTACTCAAAATAGCATGTCAACTAATCACGATACCAAAAAGATTATGAACATTCCACGGTATAAACCCAAAAAAGTATAAAAACTATAAAAATACTTCAACTCTTGAAAATCAAATTCCACCTAGGATATTACTCTACCCATACAAACAATAGCAACAGCCTCCAATATAAAACACATCAAACAACATTTAATTAAATTAACTATATTCCAAAAATAGAATTTTAATTAATTAAATTCTAACCTAAAATAAAATTAATACTAATTAAAATCATATATATTTTTTTCTAAAAATAAAATTAATTTTCAAAGTTAATAAAAATCATATATTAAATACTCAATATTAATTATCAATAATTATATTCTAAAATATCAACTAAGTACAACATTATGTAAAAACCATATTTAAATAAGTTAATTTATATATATTTGATAATAAGAATAAATTAAATTGAATAAAACTTTACTTTTTAAAAAAAAGCATTTATTAAAATATAATAAATAAAGTGGAGGAAATGTTAGTCCCACCCCATCCACGTGAACATATAAGGGTAATGATAAAAGGTAAGAAAGGGATAAAGTAACATGGGCCCTCAACAACCTAGGTGGTCCCATATGACAAGGCTTTATTTTTATTAAAATAAGAAAAGAGAGATAAAATAATAATAATAATAATAATAATAGAGATTACAAAATGGTCAAATCTTATTGGAGAGAAATGTGCCATATCCAAAACAGTATTTTAAAAAAAAATCAATATGTCTTCATTTTCTATTTAACAAGGTACTCTTAGAAATTAATGCTACAATTGGTGGCATGACTAGAACTAAAAAAATGTTTTATTTTAATTAATCCCTCATAAAGGACACAAAGGGAACACATATAGGGAGGCCATGATGCACGTGTTTCTCTCCCAAAAAAGATTAAAAAAACATAAAAGGCACAAAGGGAACACATGTAGGGAGACCATGATGCATGTGTTTCTCTCCCAAAAAACATTAAAAACATAAAAGACGCAAAGGGAATGCATATAGGGAGGCCATGATGCATGTGTTTCTCTCCCAAAAAAGATTAAAAAAGTTAAAGAATAAGGCGTGGGAAAAGAAATGAAAAAGAAAATGAAAACTAGTTAACTCAAAATCACATAAATCAGAACTCAACTCTAACCTCATTTTTATCAATTTTGTATTTAAAAGAATTATTTATTTAATTAATTATTCCAATTCATGCAAATCACTCAACTTCTAATCTTAAATCTATATTTCAATTTTATTTATTGACTGTGCAAATTTAATTCCATGATAATATTTAATTAATAATTAATGTTTTTAGCATATTACTAATATGCAAATTGACAATTAGATATAATCTATGTCTATAATCTATGTCTTTGTAGCTTGGGGACTGGAAATCAGGGAGAGCACATAGGAAGTGGGCATAATAACACGAGCTTAGTTTGAAGAAGATGTGTTTGGTGAGCTAGATTTTAGCTTGGAATGGGCTATTCCAGGGGTGGGAATGGATATAATTGAATGTTTTGAGGATGAAGAAGAAGGGCATAGATTTGGGCTCATCTTGTTCTGCATTGGAGAGTGAATGTTGATAAACCGCTCATGTTTAGGAAAGCAAATGAAGGATGGCAGAAGGTGAAAACTAAACTGGAGAAGTAGGAAAAGATGGCTAATGAGTTGGTCGGAGCATTGGTTTTGAATGTGCCTCGCAAACAGCGCAACCCGAGAGGCAAAGGCAGGGCAGTAAAGGATGTGGCTTGAGCTGCAGTAAAGGGTGGATTTTTTGAAATGATTGCAAGGATTGACAACCTCTGGTGCAAATGGTTGTATGGATAATGCATTTTTTTAGGAGGCTTCATGTTTAAACCAGCGCAAGATTATAGTAAGGTTTAAAGATGACAGTTTGGAATGGTAGCGGCTTATGCAGGAAAGGGTTATTAGTTTTTTTGTAGGTTTTTTATGTTATGATATATATGGTTGAAACTGTAATTTTTGTAATTAGTATAATGATGGGGATAAACTTGATAGATGCTAGTAGGATGATGATATTAGTGGTAGATGGATTTGTAAAATTCTCGGAGAAGGAAGTGTAGGAAGTTTTTGAATTTTGGATAAACTAGAATGTAATTATGTTGTAACTTTCGTCATATTTATAAATAAAATACCTTTTACCGATAAAAAAAAATGTAAATTGACAATTAAATATAAATTCATTAATTTACTAAAAAGAATTATAACCAATCCTTCAATTAGGTCTCTTAACTCAACCTTCTAATTTAGAACTGATAAATCAATTCCTCTTAACTGGTGTGCATATAATCACATGATTATATTTTAATTATAATTAATATCTTTAGCACCACTTAATAAGTAGCTTGATAATTAATATCAAATTATATTATTTGAACATTTAATTTAGATTTAGATTTAATATTTAATTAAATCTTTATTTTCATAATTTAGACTTTTAATTAAGTCTTTTAAATAATCAATGATATTTAATTAATTTTCATTAATTAAATATATATATATATTTAATATTTTCATATTCAAAAGATATAATTATTTTAATCTCATAATTAATCTTAATTAAATTTTTAATGTATTAATAACATAAAATTCACATCAAGACATCGGATAAACAAACACGAAGGAAAATCCAACCAAGCCCATAAAGTAATAATCAAGCTCAAAGAAAGGGTTCACAAATGATGTCACCTTGACAAATTTAGAGGGTAGCAGAAAAGATACTAGTCCACTGTTTGAGGACAATAAATGACTTAGTTTGGGATTTAGACCTCGATGTTATCTCCCCTCTCTTACCATTGAGATCATGTAATAGGGCATGCTCATCTTGATAATTCGGGGAAGTCAATGTCCAGTACCTGAAATCCTAGATAAAAGACGAGCATGTACTAACATGTGTGTGTGTGTGTGTGTCTTTATAACAAAAAATAGTGGGGATCGACTGATCGTGTGGATCTCGCAAGTAAGTAACTATGACTCTGTCCCTCAACCAAATCAGGCACATCAAATAGAAATATAACACATACGTACCAACCATACATATGCAAGAATGGGGTTAGTAAAAATCATAACATAAGTAACATCATCATATGTAATTAATCATCATTATCTAACTAACATGATATAAATCAAATAATGTAAAGTATCATAGCACTGAATCATTAAATGTAACCAAATATCTAATATTCATTAAAGTGGTCTAAATGGGTTGGCATCATAAACATAAATGGCAGTAAAGGGGTGGGCATTACAAAGCACCAGCCTTGAAACCATCAAATCCTCAAAATGGCGTATATAAAATATCATAAATATTAAACATAGGCCAACCACCAAAGCAATATGTTGTCATCAATGACAACCATACTGTCATGTCAACAATTGTACAACAACAACAATGGACACTTCAACAACTCTACAACAACAATAAGCTCCCCCTTTAAAAAATCTCTACCTTTTTCATTGATGGAAACATCCATCAATGATAAAAATATCTCACTCCATAGTTCTCATGCTTACATTCTCTCTCCCCCTTTGACATCAAGGACAAAGGTGGGCAATAACTCTAATCCCCTCGAGAGGAAACCCTATACATTAGTCCAAACTAAGAATGTATAGTAAGTTTCCTGGGCTAATGGCATGTCCTAACACACTTAGTTCAAACTGGGAGGGTTAAAACCCCCAACTTCTATCATAGATATTTAAAAGTTTATTTGCACAAATCTTTTGTAAATAAGTCTGCAACCAACTCTTTTGTAGGCATATATTCGAGTTTTACTTTATTTCCCAACACCTTTTCTCTAAAAAAGTGGTACCTGATAGAAATATGCTTTCTTTTAGAGTGTTGTATTGGATTCTTAGAGATGTTTATTGCACTAGTATTATCTCACCTAATTAGGACCGGTTCATCAAATGACACACCAATATCCTTTAAGGTACGTTTCATCCAGATTACTTATGTGTAACATGAAGCAATTGTAATATCTTTGGCTTTTGTAGTGGATAATGACAAATAGTCTTGCTTCTTACTTAACTAAGCAACTAATTGGGAGCCAAGAAAAAATGCTCCACCACTGGTACTCCTCCTATCATCAACATTTCCTACCCAATCTACATTAGTATAGGCTATTAAGGTTAAAATTTATCCTTTGGGATACCACAATCCAAATTCCTTTGTTCCTTTCAAATATCTAAAGATCCTCTTTACTACAACAACATGTGATTCTTTTGGTTCTTGCTGAAATCTAGCTGCAAGACAAAAATCATACACGATATCCAATCTAGTAGTAATTAGATATAGTATTCCTTTGATCATTGATATGTACTTTCTTGCATCTACCTTGAGGGACTTATCTTCTTTGGTCAATTTACATTTGATATCCATAGGAGTACTCACTCGGTTTGGAATTTTCGAATCCAAATTTTTTTAGCAACTCTCTAATATACTTTGAATGACAAATAATAATGCCTTCACTATTCTAATTCACTTGCAGTCCAAGAAAGAAATCCAACTCACCAATCATGGACATTTCAAATTCATCTTGCATCTCACTAGCAAATTTCTTGCACATTCATTGTCTCCTCCAAATATTAAGTCATCCACATAAACCACAACCACTAAGAGCTTTTATAATTCAAATTTGAAATAAAGATAGTTGTTAGCAGACCCTTTCTAAAACATTTCATCCATTAAATACTTATAGTCTTTCGTACCAAGCTCTAGGAGCTTGCTTCAACCCATGATATAGAGCCTTCTTCAATTTGCAAACAATATCCAAATAATTTGACAACTTAAATTCTTCTAGTTGTTCAATATAAAATTATTTTAGTTCTTCATTCAAAAATGATGACTTCACATCTATCTGATAGACTTTGAAATCCTTGAATGTCACAAATTCCAAGAATATCCTAATAGCTTCCATTTGAACAACATGAGAAAAAATTTCTTCAAAATCAATGCCTTTAACTTGAGTATACCCTTTGTAGACGAATCTTGCATTATTTCTCACAACTCCTCCATCCTCATCTATTTTATTCTAGAATACCCACTTTGTCTCAATAATATTTTTGTCTTCCAGTCTAGGAACAAGTTCCCAAGTCTATTTTTTCTCAATTTGATTTGATTCTTCTTTCATTGCCTTCATCCAATTCTAGTCACAAAAAAATTCTTCAATTTTCTTAGGTTCAGTCCCATAAAGTAAACATAGTAGAACCTTTTTCAGCAACCTTACTTCTAGTAATGACTCATTTATTCTTATCTTCAATGATCTAATTTTTTGAGTGGTTCCTCTATACATACTTCGGAGTTTTTATATTGATGCTAGAGCTTCCTAGGTTTCTTTTTGCTTTTCTTCTTCTTTTATCTTCTTTTCATGTGGACTCATCGAATTCATATCATGTTGGTATACTGTATTCCTTTGAAAAGTTTTCATCAACTCTTACATTTGTACTTTCAATTATTTTATTTAATCTATTGTTATAATATTGGTATTACTTTCTTCTTGTAGGGTATCATAGAAATATGCCCTCATCTACTCTACTCTTCTAGAACATAATTGTATCAAGAGTGTATACAACGGTATGTATAAACTCTTTCCAGTAAACTTCTCGTAGATTGCTTCTTTGATCATATTCATTGTTGCCTCTTGCATAGTTCGGCTCAATCTCTCCACAACACCATCCTGTTGTGATTCCTTAGGAGCCAACAATTGTCATCTAACCCCATGCATCTCACAAAAGATTTTAAATTCATCACTAACAACTCTCCTCCTCTATTAGATCTTAAGCATTTGATTTTTTATCAGTTTCATATTCAACTCTATGTTTGAATATCTTGAACTTTTCTAATACCTCATATTTTTCTCTTAAAAATGTAACCCAAGTCATTCTAGAACGATAATCAATTAAGAGCATAAAATACCTTTCACCTTGTAGAATCCTTATTCTGGTTGGGTCACATAATTCTATGTGCACCAAATCCAATAGTCTGTTAGTAGATTGTTCTTTTCCTCTGAAGGTTCCCTTTGTCTATTTTCCCACTTGACATTCTTTGCAAACATTATTATTCACTTTGGTAAATATTGGTAGAACTCTTACTGCTCTTGTCAAACTAATCTTCACCAAATTGTCAAACTTGATGTGAAACATTCTTCAATGTCATGGCTAGCTTTCATCAATCTATGATAACAAGAGATACCTTGTAGCAGCATCCAACTAATACATATTTCCTCTAGTCCTTTTGCTTGTAGCAATAATAGTTCTAAATCCCTTCTAGATTTCACAACCACCATCCTGAAAGATAACATTGTAACCATTTTCACACATTTTTTTTGCCACCAATGCTAAAGGGGAAGATTGCTAACATATTTAAGTTATCATTGGTTAAGTCAGAGGAAAACATCAATCCTACTGGAGCACCGGTACATCACACTAGTACTCTTAAGTGTGCACCGGTAGACCAAATATGTAAGCAGTGTACTTTGCTAAGTCACGCTTATACCGGTCTAAGTGTTTTCAACCGGTCTTATGAGACATACAAGGAAAGTATGACCAACTAGTACAAGTTTAATACCAGTTGAGTGCATGATAATCCAAAATGGATTATGCAGAGCGGTCTCAGTTAAAACCGGATTATACAAAGCATTCGCAGTTGAAACTGAAGTTAGCTTTTGAACAATCTCACAATAGGTAGAGATAATCATGCCATTGTCTCACTTAAGGATAAGATATCTATGCTACGGATTACCTATCCCCATCATGAAATGCATTTAGATTGTCAACCCAGGGACGTAGACTTGAAATGGGACATCACAGTTTGTGCACTAAGTTCCTTTAGGAGTCATAACACCTATGCTACAGGAAGATAAAATGCATGAAAGGAATCTATGCTATTGTTGTAGGAAGTAAACACACTTGACTATTGAATGGAATTACTGCAGAAAACTTATGAAATAAATCTAAGCCTTCCTAACAACTCAAAACATTCACTATACCCATTTCTGCAAATGTTGCAGGAACAAACACAGTGGCAATGCTACAGGAATAAAATAGTACCTCTATTTGAAAATAGGAAAAGTATAGGAAGCAAATCTATTCTACCTTAATCTAATCCACCTTCCAAGTGGGCCCCCTTGGTTGGCTTCTGTTAACTACTCAACACAAATCACTCTTCCATTAAAATCTTCTTAACTGGTTACATAACTGAATAACTCATGAAGAGCAAAAATAGAGCAACTTCTATCATACTGAATACATAATTCTATCTTTCTTCATTACCTTCTAAATCAGTCAAAATCCATTTATATCAAGGATTGACACTTATTGAAAACATAACAGAAAAGTCTCATTAAACCTCGCCAAATATGGAGGAGATAAAACAACCATGACATAATACAATTACTACTGGCAACAGAATAACAATTCTGAGGAAATATAGCAGAACTTAATTCCATATATTCTCTGGAACAGAAGCTCCTTCAAAGCTCGACATATCCATCGGAATCGTACTAGATTCTCCTGCCATGGTTGGTCTTCTAATGCTCCTTCTTTAATGCAGATGCGCCACTCTTCATACCACTCTGTATTTACCTAAAAGGTTAGTAACATTTGGTACACATATGCAAGTCAACATTTTCAACTCCTTAAATGTTAGAACACAACTTGAAATAATTATATGAAGTACTGCATTATATTTATAATAGTTAGCAAAACATATCATTCAAGCTACCCATAGATTTTGTGGCTTTAGCTATACTTGGCATAGGTTCACATAAGTATAAGCAATAAAATGTCTTGGAAATGTTTGTCAAAGTATCAACAAAATATAAAGATCATAACAAAATTGAGGCAATAATTGGACTCATCATCTGCCCCCTACTATCAGAATGCTTGTCCTCAAGCATTGTATTTCCTTGCTATTGTCCTGAAATCACCAATGGTCGTCTTTCCTTTCTTTCCACTTCTAAAAGTGTAGTAGAACCCCCTTGTGCATTCCAAGTAATCTTCCCAATGGTCCTCAACCAACTGATCCAGTCTAGTGGCACTGATATCATATAGGGGCCAAAATAGTGTAGGTGGCTGGAAAGATAAAGGCATCCATAATTCTCTTCTGGGCTGCCTTCCCAACTTCATGTAATTAGCCCCCTGTGAACAACTACTTCATAATTAATAGGGCTTTGTGGCTCTGCTTTTCTAAAAGCTTCAGGCAACCTGTTCCATCTACTTCTGACTTCTGAAAGAGCTCTTCGGGCTATAAAATTGGGCAATGTCTAATAATCTCTGTAAACTTTATCTCTTAATGCAAATACTTTTTCCCTGATTTCTGGCTTTGGTCTCCCATAAGTCAAATTGAGCCAATCCCTCAAAAGAACATCAGGCTTATGTGACTCAGCCCTTAATGGAAAAGGTTCAGATTTCTCCAGATCCCTGTAGGTATTCAGCTATCTGTCATAGTTTGTCTCATTATGCATCCATGAAATCAAGGCCCTTAAGTGAATGTCCTCTATATAGAGCAGAGGATTCCACTTTGTTTCATGTGGGATAATAAAAAATAAAGCTCACATAACAGATTATGTTTCCATGATGGCAGAGTCTGATACAAACCATAGAATTCTTGGGCTGACTTGAATTCACAATCAATGTCTTTCATTGTCATCATAAGTTGGAACAAAAGAAATTGCTTCTTTAAGAAAATAGCATATACCCTAGGTGGTGCTCTACAAGCTATCACCTGGTCAGCTAGTTTTAAGGCCTTTTTCATTTTCTCTTTCTGTTTCCTTAGCTTCTCTTTGAGAGATTCAATCTCCTCATCCTTTTCAAATATCTCCCTTTGCATTTGATTTCTTTTATGCTTCCACCATGTTTTCTGAAAGATAAAATGGTTGTATAGATGAAAGAGAACAGACTGAATTGTTGATGAAGGGAACTCTTGCGTTTGAACCTTCTTTTTCTTATCCTTAACAGTTTGCTGGAAGAATTTAGTGAACCATGTTGACTGATAAGGTATAATGGATACATTAGAGTATACAGGATGCTGAGGAGGAGTAGATTGAACATTCGCAGGAATGCTCTCTTGCATTACTTTAGGGTTCGGCTCAGGCATTCCTTGATCATTTTGTGGCATGCTACTACTAGGTTCTTTCTCATTAGGAGGCTCCTCCATATGATAGGATTATGCCTGCGTAGGAGAGTCATCAGGAATATATTCAACAGAGGGCTCTTTATCAGGTTTTGGTGCTGGGACTTCTGGGTGTTGAGGAGAAGGTGGAGACACCTATCCTCTCATGTGAGGGCTTCTACGCATAGCTTCCTCTTCAACCACTGCAATTTTAGGTTGGAGAGACCTTTTAGGTTTATGTGTTGCAAGAGTAGTTACTGCAGGACTCGACCGTTTTCTTTTATTAACCTGAATTGCAGGGTTTGAAATTTATCCTTCTAAGTTAGGGATTTCTTTTCTAACTTTCTACTTTCCTTTTCTTGAGGAAGAAGTGGGTACATTACTCTCTAGGGTAGGTCTAGGAGGTTGGTTTTTTGGTGGTAATTCTGGTTCTTTCTCTTTCATAGTTGTTTCCTCAGTAGGGTCAAAAGATTCTACTGCATCTTCTAAAGGTTGGGCCACAGAATTTACTTGGGGTTGCAAAGTTTTGGTTTGGACAAATTTAGCCCATGACATGGGGGAAACATCTCTAAGATATTTCTCAACCAAAAGCTTGATCAGAGTATGGTGACTAATAGAGTTTGCATTGCATTTTTTAGTTTCCTCAGCACTAATACTTAGCATATTGTAAAGAAAATTGGGAATATTAACCTAAAGATTATACCTGATAAAGCTAAGCAACTTAAAGTGATGAGCATGTAGATTTGAAAACCTTCCCTCACAAGTTAAATCCCTGATGATGTGCATAGCCAATTCTGGAAATAGCTGTGGAAAGGACAATTTGTTGCACCCCGCTTAGTAATTTCAAGCGGAGGATCACCCAGCCTGGAGAACTGAACCCGAGATGACCTGGCATCATGCTCGATTGGATAATGTTCTCCCACAACTGGTAATCCTGTAAATTTTGTAGTTCTCTCTTCAGTAGCAACTACTGTCAATCCCCATATGGTTGCTTGTCCTTCTTCAAATGTACTCATGAATTCTGCAGCAACCTCCTCATTAAACTCTGTTAGCTGAAGAAAATAGCCAAGCTAGCCGCATGCATTGAACCTACAAACTACATCAACATCCACCAGCAAAATACCATGAACGACAGGTTCATGTCTCTATAATTGTCTGTCCATCTTAACAATGCCCACTCTCTAATTTTCAGCTCTTCAACCCACTGCTAAGCTTTCAGCTTCTCTGTAAATTCCCTCTTTTGAAATGCAATTGCGATTCTTGAAAATATCAATATTGTCACTTGTATTACCTTTGTTTTACTTGACATGAACTATAATAATGGCATTGATTTCAGGGGTCATCAATACCTTAAGTGTTAGTTACCTCACAAATTAATTATGATCCCTTTGAAGTCATGTCAAGTTCAGGAAATCAGAATTTGAAAGTATGGGAAATGTGTGAAGGATTTAAAAAATTAATGGAACACAGCCTAAGTAAAACACTGATGTGACAGGGCTATGACAAGGGTAGTTTAGGACTGACAAGGGTAGTTTAGGAATGACACTTGGAAGTTAGTACACTTCCCCTTGCCCCTACGAAAGTTGAACAAGTGTTTGCACTTGTTAAATTTAGCACAAGGTTGAGAAACTAGGTTAAGGCTTATATTATACATTTAATGCAGTACTAAATATAATTAATTAAACCTATGTGCTAAAAGTAAGTAAGAAGTTAGAAAGTTGTACCTAGCGATTAGTTATCGTACACAAATGTGAGCTGAGGAGAGTGTTGATTTCAGCGGTCGCATTAGATTGTTGACATGGCATTTTATTGAAAGCATTTGAAAATAGAAATTGTGGGTGACATGGAGTTTGAGTGGGTGGTAGAAATAGGAATGAGATGAGTTGATGAGAAGAAAAGAGAAAAGTGAATGAATAAGTATACTTCATTAAATGAAGTTTTATTATGATTGCTATCGAACATATGTCATGGTGATGTTGCAAGAGGAAGGCTTTCACCTTCTGTTGCAGGAACTATTTCCTGAGGGGCTATTGAACTATGCATGTTGAACTATTGCAAGAATTCTTCTTTGGTTTGAGGCTTGTGATACAAGCGCAAGCGGTGTCCATTTACTAGTAGCTTAAATTGTACTGCATCAAGTTTTGTCAGCTGAACTACTCCATTATCAAAGACATGTTGAATTTCATAGGGTCCAAGCCATCTAGTTTGCAGCTTTCTTGGTTTCTCCTTGAATCTGGAATCATATAGTAAAGCCCAATCTCCTACTTTAAATTGCTTGTTCTTGATATGTGAATCATGCCATCTTTTACGTTGGTTCTAGATTAGTTCTATCCTTTCCAATGTTGACTTGTGCATTTCATCCAATGAGTTGAGATGCAGGAGACATTATGTTTGTGCTACAGGAAGATTAATGTTTAGCTCAAGTGTTGTGCTCAATGTTTTGTGTTCAAACTCTATGGGCAACATTGTTTCTTTTCTGTAGACCAATTCAAATGGTGTGAACCCTAAACATGTTGTCTTCCATGTGGTATGGTAAGCCCAGACTGCCTCTATCAATTGATTGCTCCAATTCTTGCAATGCAATTGTACTGTCTTGGTTAATATGGCCTTTATTTCTCTGTTGGTCACCTCTGCCTCTCTGTTTGCTTGCAGATGATAAGGACTAGACTTCTAATGCCTTATGCTATACTCCTTCATCAACTCTGTAATCAGGTTTGATGTGAATTGTGTGCCCTGGTCTGTGACTAGCTCTCTGGGGACTCCATACCTTGTAAAGATTTCTTCATACAAGAATTTGGCTACTTTTTGATCCCTTGCATTCTGCATAGCTTTCACTTCAACCCATTTTGTCAGATAATCTATATAAACCAAGATGTAGGATTTTCCATTTGATGGTGGATCAATTGGTCCAATGAAGTCCATACGCCACTTATCAAAGGGTGTTATTACTACTTGTGGATTAAGTGGCATCTCATCTGATCTTGTTGGTCGACCCATCCTCTGACATTTATCACATTTTTTGTATAATTGGCTGCATCTTTGTGTAATTGAGGCCAATAATATCCCATTTTTAAGATTTTTAGGGTTGTTCACTTTGCTGCAAAATGACCTCTATAAGGCTCATCATGACAAGCATGGAGTATATCATATACTTCATCTTCTCTCACACATCTTCTCATAATCTGATCTGGACCAGTGTAAAATAGATTGTTATCTATCCATGAAAACTGAAAGCTCTTTTCTACAAGATTTTTCTTGTCTTTCTGAGAAAAATGTGGGGGCATCTTATTTGTTGCAAGATAATTGGCTATGTCTGCATACCATGGGTTTTTTATTGCTATATGGAATAGGTGTTCATCTAGAAATGTATCTTCAACCTGAGTAGTGTCTTCATCAGTATTTTGTAGTCTAGAAAAGTAGTCGGCAACTACATTGGCCTTTCCTGGCTTATCAACAATTGTGATGTCAAACTCCTGCAGTAGTAAGAGCCATCTTGCCAATCTGCCTGTTATAGCAAGTTTGTTCATCAGATATTTTATTGCAGAGTGATCAGTGTGAATGAAGATGGGACAGCCTGTGACATAGTGTCAAAATTTGTTCAATGCATAAACTACAGCTAGGAGTTCCTTTTTAGTAACTGTGTAGTTTAATTCAAGGCCATGGAGGCTTTTACTGATATAGTAAATTGCATTCTCAAGGTTAGTAGGCTTTTGTCCTAGAACAACACCTATGGCATAATCTGATGCATCTATATGGATGTGGATTGGAATAGACCAATCTGGTCCTTTTAGGACTGGTGCAGTTGTTAGGAGGTTCTTTAGCTGCAGGAAGGACTCATCACATACTTGTGTCCACTTAAATTCAGCTTCTTTGGTAAGCAATGTATACAAGGGACTAGCAATTTGATTGAAATTTTGAATAAATCATCTATAGTATCCAACATGTCCTATAAAATATCTTACATCTTTTTGTTTAGTAGGAGTAGGTAGTGTAAGAATTACCTCTACTTTAGCTGGGTCCACTTGAATTCCTGTTGTTGAAATGATATGCCCAATTACCACTCCTTCCTGCATCATCATAAAGCATTTCTCACTATTAAGGGATAGATTATGCTCCTTACACTGGATTAGTACCTTTTCAAGATTTTTCAAAGCCTCATCAAATGTCACTCCAAATGTTGTAAAGTCATCCATATATATTTCCATACAATCATGTCAAATGTCAGCAAAAATACTGATCACAGCTCTTTGAAACATTGTTGGAGCATTACACAATCCAAAAGGTAGAACTGAATAGGCATATGTCCCCCATGGGCATGTGAATGTAGTCTTCTCCTAGCCCTCTGGAGCAATTTTTATTTGATTATATCCACTATATCCATCAAGAAAGGAAAAATACTTCTTACCGGCCAAAGTATCAAGTACTTGGTCAATGAATGGTAATGGGAAGTGGTCTTTCTTGGTAGCTTTGTTTAACTCCCTGTAATCCACACAAATCCTCCATTTTCCCCCCTTTTAAGGTACTATTACCAAAGGTGATACCCACTTATTGTCAGATATAGGAAATATAAAGCCAACATCTAATCACTTTTGCAATTTTGTTTTAACTATCTCCCTTAATGTTGGGTTAATTCTTCTTTGAGGTTGGTAGAGGGGTAGGCTACCTTCATTGATATATATCCTATGAGTACATAATGTTGGGCTTAATCCCTTCATGTCCCCATAATCCCATGCAAAGGCTTTCTCATGTGTTTGTAGCAGTTTAGTGAGTTGTTCCATTTGTTGTGGAGGCAACTTGTTATTCACATGGAGATTATGACCTTTAGAAAGCTCAATAGTAGTTGTAAGGTCAAGCATGGATATTTCAGGTATAGGACTTGTGATTACTTCACTAGGTAGCAATTGGTGGATAATATTGGGTTCTAAAGGTAATACATAATCCTCAAGATTATCTTCATATGTACTTAACTCTAAGATAGAACTCTTAGACACATCTTTGATTACAACACAGTCATTATTAAGAATGCTTTGAATGACTTCATCCTCCTCTTGTAGCTTTAGAAATGATTGCCTATGTAACATCATGAGCTAAACCATAAAATTCAATTGTTCTTCCCCATCTCCTAAGTCTGGCCATATAGGTGTACTCAAATCTGGTTGCAGTTGAGCTGGAGGATACAATGCTAATTTCTTAGTGGCTTGCCCATCTAAAATTATCATGTTCCCTTATCTACAACTTATGTTTGCATCAATTGTTGCTAGCCATGGACGTCCTAGAATAATAGGGTAACCAGCTAGGTTCACTTTTGGTGAAAGGATCATGAAATCAGCAGGGTACTCCCAAGAATCTAAGGCAACTATTATATCTTCTATCATTCCATCAAGAGTAACAGTAGAGCTATCTGCTAATTGCAATATTGTTGGAGTAGCTCTCAACCATTCAATACTCAGCTTATTCATAGTATCCTTAGTCATTACATTAATGGTAGCACCTAAGTCTATTATTGCATTTTTTACAGACTGGCCATTAATTATGATATTCACAACCGGACTCCCTGGATCTGAATATTTTGGTATCACCAGTTTTCCTAGCATGCTATCAGCTAATTGTCCTATAACATGAACTGTTGTAGGATCCTTTTTCTTTCTCCCATGATTTTTAAGACAAGCTTCTTTTATTGCTTTTCCATAAGCTAGAACATCTTTTATTGCTTGAAACAGGGGAATCTAGACATGCATGTTCTTAAGTTGGTCAATGATATCAAATGGGTGATCTTCTTTTGGTATGGGCTTCTCCATGCTGAGCCTTTGAGGAAAAGGTGGTTTAACTAATGTATGAACATTAGCTGAGTTGGATACATTTTTTGATGCAACAGTATTTGGCAAATAATTCTCTAAAATTGGTACTACTGCTACAGGAAGGTCTGGCACTTCAATGATAAGGGGTGGTTCAGATGCTGGCAAGGTAGTACCTGATCGTAGGTGTATATTAGCTATATCAAGTGCATAGGCAGGGTACTATTGAGCATCAATAGCATACATTTTTTGATGTGGTTGTTGACTGTTGGGATTCGGTTGAGGTTGAGCAGGTAATTGTGTCTGCTTTTGAGGATTTGTATTTGAAGGTGGTGGCATTATTGCAGGTATGTTTGTTGGAGGAGGTAGAGGTGGATATCCAGGATTTGGATTAGGCCATTGCTAAGGTCCTCTCCACTGGTTAGTGGGCTGCCAATTTCCATGTGGTTGTTGCCATTGGTTTGGAAATTGTGACCATTGGGGTTGTTGTGGAGGATACCATTGATTTTGTTGATTATTTGGCCAAGCATTAATCCAAGTGGGTTGATTATACTGTGGAGGACTTTGGACATTCTGATTTTGCCACTGACTATTATATGGACTTGAAGTTTGTAATGGGTCTTGAGGCATACCTTGTCTCATGGCCCATGGTCGGTGTTGAGAAATGAAGAATACTTACTCATCCTCTCCATCTATCTTTAAGTATTCAGTTGGAAGATGTTGGATCTCCAAGTTTGTGACCAATTTGCACTGACAATCCTTCTTTTGTTTGCGGTAATGAGGACAATCTTCTGCCAGCTGTGCCTCTATGTCTGCATGTTTCTTCTTGGCGGTCATCGTGTCCAGGTGTGTACCAACATCATTGATGATGTCTTGCTTGAAGTCTGTTAATAGGTTTGAAATCTCCATCTTTGAAATACCAAAGCCACTCCCTTTGGTTAGCGCTGAGCGAAATCCCCTTCCTTTCTTGACTACCATTCTAGAATAGTTCATACATATCTTCTGAAGGTCATCCCAGGAGGATTGAGATATATCACCTCTGGCCATGAGGTCCAGAGCTTCCAGACAATTTTCATTCACTCCTCTTAGAAAAATCAGCTTCTGTGAATCCTCCTGCAATGCATGTTGCGGGTTCTTTTGTAGGCTAAATAAGAAGCATGATATGTAGTCTTCTAACATCCCTTCTTCCCTTTGTGAAATTCGAAAGATGTCATCTCCTTTTGAATCACTTCCCTTGCAGTAGTCTTTATACTTCCTTAGAAACAAATCTCTCATTCCATCCCAATTAGCTATTGCATTCACTCCTAATCCCATGAACCATCTGAGGGCTGACTCCTTCAGTGTTGCTGGGAACAGCTTAAGCTTATGACTATTAGTATTGTAGTCAAAACTTTGACACAGTATGTCAAACTCAAACAAAAAGGTGTCAGGATCTTCCGTAACAAGTCCATAGAACTTTGGAAGTGCTGAAGCAAGTATGTTCTTGAGGTTTGGATTGTTAATAAGACTTGGAATTGGAAATGGAAATGTAGGAGCTACCATTACTGGAGGTGTTGGATATTGAAACTATGGTGGGAAAGTATTGTTGACTGGAGGGTTTTGAGCAACAGGCAATCCTGGAGTAGGATTATTATTATGAAAACTGGCCAATATTTATGCAAAAGGACGAAGGTCAAATGTTTATTGGGTTTCTTCTTCTTTTGTTAAAGATGATGCAACAAACTCAGGACTGGCATCAAGAAATGGTAATTCAAGCTCTTCAAATTCTTCTTTCAGTTTAACAGGCTCCTTTGGAAGAAATCTGCCATGATCATCTCGCCTTCTTCAATGCATGCAAGTAAGTTGATGATTTGTGAAGCAAGCTCACAACTTCTTGTATTAACTAAAAATGAGAAACTAATCTGAAAAATAAATGACTCTTTTGAGGTTCCTAGTTTGACACCATCCTCGGCAACAACGCCAAAAATGAACAGCCTCACAATCGGTAGAGATAATCATGCCATTGTCTTGCTTAAGGATAAGATATCTATGCTACAGATTACCTATTCCCATCATTAAATGTATTTAGATTGTCAACTCAGGGGCATAGACTTGAAATGGGACATCACATTTTGTGCACTAAGTTCCTTTAGGAGTCATAACACCTATGCTACAGGAAGATAAAATGCATGAAAGGAATCTATGCTATTGTTGTAGGAAGTAAACACACTTGAATATTGAATGGAATTACTACAAAAAACTTATGAAATAAATCTAAGCCTTTCTAACAACTCAAAACATTCACTATACCCATTTCTGCAAATGCTACAGGAACAAACATAGTGACAATTTTGCAGGAATAAAATAGTAACTCTATTTGAAAATAGGAAAAGTGCAGGAAGCAAATCTATTCTACCTTAATCTAATCCACCTTCCAATTGGGCCCCCTTGGTTGGCTTCTGCTAACTACTCAACACAAGAGATAATCCAAAATCACTCTTCCATTAAAATCTTCTTAACTGGTCACATAACTGAATAACTCATGAAGAGCAAAAACATAGCAACTTCTATTATACTGAATACATAATTTTATCTTTCTTCATTACCTTCTAAATCAGTCAAAATCCATTTATATCAAGGATTGACACTTATTGAAAACATAACAGAAAAGTCTCATTAAACCTTTCCAAATATGGAGGAGATAAAACAACCATGACATAATACAATTACTGTTGGCAACAGAATAACAGTTCTAAGGAAATATAGCAGAATTGAATTCCCTATATTCTCTGGAATAGCAGCTCCTTCAAAGCTCGGCATATCCATCAGAATCATGCTAGATTCTCCTGCCATGGTTGGTCTTCTAACACTCCTTTAATGCAGATGCGCCACTCTTCATACTGCTCAGTATTTACCTGAAAAGTTAGTAACATTTGGTACACATATGCAAGTCAACATTTTCAACTCCTACTTAAATGTTAGAACACAGCTTGAAATAATTATATGAAGTACTACATTATATTTATAATAGTCAGCAAAACATATCATTCAAGCTACCCATAGATTTTATGGCTTTAGTTGTACTTGGCATAGGTTCACATAAGTATAAGCAATAAAATGTCTTGGAAATGTTTGTCAAAGTATCAACAAAATATAAAGATCATAACAAAATTGAGGCAATAATTGGACTCATCAGCTTTTTAACTAGAGTTATCTTTATTTCTTCTACGGGTGTTTCAAGGTAAACTCAAGATCATTTTGCAAGCTTTTTCGCATGCATGATTTATGGGTGATTTTACAGCTTGGCGGAACTGTGAGAAGTATTTTTAATAAGATTAATTCCTTATAAATATAGGTCATAGGATACACAAAAAGTGTTGTTGAATATTAAGAGCTAGAGAGAGATATCTTCTGAGAGGAGGTACAGTCACGAGAAGTGAAAGACATAGAAAGGCTCAACAGCCAAGTAGAGGAGAGGGTAATAGGTATGATCTAATCAGACATAAAGTGTCATTACAAATCATTGCTTTAAGATTGTGAAGCATACTCAAATCCCTTAATCAGGGTGAGCCCTAATAGGTTCTTTGTATAAATCCTTTTACTGGGTAACATCTTTATTGGTGTTGAAAGTCCTCTTACCAGGCGACTCCTAACAGGGTCAAGATCCTAACAGGTCTTCTATCAACTCCCTTTACTGAGTAGCACTCTTACCAGTGTTTTGTAAGCTCTTAACATGACACCTTTATTACTGCAGTAGTAAAGTTGTGGATTCTGTTCCCACCGTGGTTTTCTCCTTTTAACTGAGGGTTTCCATGTATATATATGATGTGTTGACCTGTGTATTTCTATTTCTATTTATGAGTGTTGATTATATTCTTTTGATTCTACAAGAATAAATTTATAAGGCTAAATTGGAATAGAAATTGTATTTACTGATTCACCCCCCTCCCCTCCCTCTCAGTAACCGGTTAGGATTAACAACTTCTATAGGATTTATTTTTGTCTGGAAGACAAAGGAACTCCTGAGTGTCTTTTCTTTGGATTCCATTTAGGGATAGCCTTCTTATATTGTGTCCATTTTTTGGGAGAGCCTCGCATTCACAAAGATACATATGCTTTTATTTGGACCTTTGCCCCCCCCATTGTATCCATTCTTGAAGGCAATGTATCTTTGAAACAAAAGGTTCTAAGATTTTGTAAAATTTTAGTCAATGATTTGTAAAGTGTTGCAAAAGCTTAGACGAATTATCTCCCTAGTTTGGTTTTTGTTTTAAGATTGTTTCTTCTCTTTTTTCCTCCCCAAAAGAATGAAGAGTTGGCTTCTAAATCCCAGAGGTCACTTTGCAAGGTGCGCCATGCCCCACTCCTGCAAAGCTTCTTGACTATCTTTATTTAGGCGTGAGCCTCTTTGGGATCAACCTTGTTAAGAAAATGAGGAGGATTTTGAACATCCAATTTATCCCTTAGGCCCCGTTTGTTTGTAGAATTGGAATTTGATTCAAAACCTGATTATCTCAAAATCAGGTTTTGAAATTTCAATTTTGTGTATTCGGAAGATAGTTTGGACCGTTTGGTTGACCCGGAAGATGGCTGAGACAATCCATCTTCTGTGTTTGGTTGCCATTTTTGAAATTCGAATTAGAACAGAGAAATTCCTATTTATGTGTTTGGTTTGCAATTTCAAATTGGAATTGGAATTACATTATCCATTTTCTGTGTTTGGTTCTACATTTTGAATTGGAATTAGAATTTGACAAGAAAAAATTTAAGTTTTTAAAATTATTATATAATGTTTTAATTTAATATTTTATTTGTTTTGTCCATTTTTTTATTAATTTATATTTTTATATAGTAAATCATAAACAAAATTTAAAATTTTTTTTCAATATTGTGAATAGTAAAGTTAACTTTTTTTAAATAATTTTATACATTATCTTTAACAATATTATAACAAGAAAATAATTATAGCATTGCATGATATCACATCAAAATATAAATAAGTCATATAGTCCACATATATATCTATTTTTGCATAATGACCCAACAAAGTAGTGTGATTGTTGCACAAAGTAAACATTAGAAAAACATGACATCGACTTTATAGGTAGCCTCCGCTTTTGCAATAGCTTTCTCGAGCGCTTTGCAAGACTTGCACTCATCATCCACAACAGGTATATGTGTAGAAGGTGCAAATGATGTAGACAACGATGGGGTGTCATCAACCCACCGAAAGTAGTCACATCCACCGCCATCCTACAATATAAATCTAAGTTAGTCTCGCTATAATGACTAATATTCATTGTTTGTAAACATTTAAATATTGTGCAATTAACAACCTTTTTCTTATTTATGCAAGTCCAAAATTTACGCTCTGGATTAGTGTCTGTGTGTGACATCTCAACACACAGTGCACTCCATCACCACAGTCACACATAGGGACATTTATCATAGCCATCACCACTGTATCAAACAATTTTTTGTTAATTCATACTATTTTTGTTCATTCATATAACAACATGACTATATTCTATCAGTACAAATTGAAAAAAGTTTCATTTATGTTGATATTATGAATTTATACTAAAAATATAATGACACAACTATAGCATCAGATAGAATATGGGGAAGAAAAATATCCATGAACTGAATGGTTGTGTGAAAACACGTCGTTAAATAAGAAAACGCAAGGAAATCCAAGCTCTACACCCTTATTCCCCACATTTGATGAGCAACCATCTCATATCCCACTCATTCTTCCCATTACTTTTTTGTATTGTTAGATGGTCAATCCTGCATCTACAAAGTAAACATAATAGAAAAACTAAAAATTTTTTATTTTTAAATGGAATACACCAAGGAGTACCATCAAAAATATTGACCATTTACAAACATGAACACTAAACAATCATCAGATAGCTCATTTTTCTATCAGCATATGTGGATATTTTTGGCATCAATGTTTAAAATAGCTTCTAGATTCAATTGTGTAGATAGTTTTGGATCACACTCTGTGATCCATCATTAGGATGAAAGAGAGCAAAATGATTGCTATAGACCAAAATGTTGGACTTTTATTTCAATCATTTTGCTCTCCTCCATCCTGATGAAGGATCACAGAGTGTGATCAGAAATGTTGATGCCAAAAATATCTACAAAATCAAATCCAAAAGCTATTTCAAACACTTTTAATGTCAGCATATGTGTAGTCTCACGTTATCATCATATGTGTAGTCCCAGAACTATCCATTTCTATTTCTGTACTTATCACGTGGTTTTTAAAAATGAATGAAAAATGAAAAGAAATTCAAGATGAAATAGAGCATTGAACAAAGTAGAATTATTCCACTTAATTGTGTAATGCAACAGTAATAACAAGATGGTTAGGGTATATACATACAGAATCATGAACAATACAGTCATCTACCAAAACACATTTATAAAACCATGTCTGAAGAACTAGAAATGGATAGTTCTGAGAGTACACCTTAACAATGCATTAAATTAAGCATTCATCATGTGGTACTCCTTCGTGTATTCCACTTAAATATGTTAAAAGCAACAAGACTAACAAATGTAAGAATATGTCTATAAACTTTCACACTCATACTGAATCACAAGAGCTGAAAGAGAGAATAAGTAATTTCCAAATTTCTCGAATAAATAATTAATGCATTTAACAGAATTTAATTTAATGTAACATCATACTACATTACAAGCATATTGTAATGCAATATGATGTTCATCAAGATTGAGCTCAGATTGATCATTATTCCATAAATGGCTACTGTTGTAATTTGTAATCTTGATGAACATCATGCTACATTACAAGAAGATTGTAATGCAGTATGATGTTCATCAAGATTGACCTTAGATTGATCATTATTCCATACATGGTTACTGTTATTCCAGGAGTAGCCATGTATGAAATAACTATTATAAATTGCAACAATAGTTCATATCAGAAGTTTGTAGGTCTCTCACTATGACACAAACTTGCATGTTCAAGCCATAATCAAGCTCATAATCATAATGATCTAAGATGTGAGTGGTGACAAAGGCTATTAATGGAGTGGCCATTAAAACTCAAGCAACCTCATCCCACATATCAAATTTCAAAGAATCACAATAATTAATGAAAATCTCATTAATGTCATTGCCAACAAGTAGTCAAGCTTGTATTAATATCTATTCTATATGCACCACAATTTCCAGCCATAGTTGTACATGTGTCAAGACAATGTAACTGTACAACAAATGAAGATCAACACCATTATTTAAGGTCTCCCGTGACATGTTTTTCATTAGACAAAACCTCTTATAAATATGGCACCATAAGACAAGATTAATTTCATGCTTTTCTAAGTGCTCAATCTTATATATATATATATATATATATATATATATATATATATATATATATATATATATATATATATATATATATATATATATATATATATATATATATATATATATATATATATATATATATATATATATATATATATGACATAGGGGTGCACCTTTAAGTTCACAACCACTAGCATACATAAGACAATGACCTCTAACAACTATATCATAGTTCTTACATCCTTTGAACAGATACTCCACCAAATGTATATCAAGTGAACAATGTGCCATGCAATATGAACATCAAACATCAATCAACATACCCACAATACAGGGGAAAATCATGAATCTCAAGAAGCATTGTTAGTTCTACCATTATGACAACTATCAACATTTTACAACATGCCTAGAGGGAAGAAACGCATGCCCACATTGTTCATATCAGAAGTTTGTAGGTCTCTCACTATGACACAACATTTCATGTTCAAGTCATAATCAAGCTCATAAACATAATGATCTAAGATGTGAGTGGTGACAAAGGCTATTAATGGAGTGGCCATTAAAACTCAAGCAACCACATCCCGTATATCAAATTTCAAAGAATCGCAATAATTAATGAAAATCTCATTAATGCCATTTCCAACAAGTAGTCAAGCTTGTATTAATATCTATTCTCTGTGCACCACAATTTCCAGCCACAGTTGTACATGTGTCAAGACAATGTAACTGTACCGCAAATGAAGGTCAACACCATTATTTAAGGTCTTCCATGACATGTTTTTCATTAGACAAAACCTCTTATAAATATTGCACCATAAGACAAGATTAATTTCATGTTTTTCTAAGTGCTCAATCTTATATATATGACATAGGGGTGCACCTTTAACAACTATATCATAGTTCTTACATCCTTTTAACGGATACTCCACCAAATGTATATTAAGTGAACAATGTGCCATGCAATATGAACATCAAACATCAATCAACATACCCACACAATAGGGGAAAATCATGAATCTCAAGAAGCATTGTCATCATAGCAAGTACATTTGAGGTATAGTGGATTCATATAGTCCAATCAGTGGATAAACTTAACAACATCTTGAACATTAGCTTAAAGCACAACTAACATTGAGTATAGCATCATTTCACTCACAATGCATAAAATATCATAACACAAAATGCATCAGGTCCTCTCAAGGAACTAAGCACGATAGAATACACACATCCACTACAATTTAGTCACAACAACGAGCAATAGTCCAAGAACATCATAAGTCACAAAGAGTACCAATGCACACTGAAGCAGAACGTAGTTCAGGAACTTGAGAGAAAAGCATAAACATAACTCAAAATTTCTAGAAAGAACACTTAGAATCATATTCATCATCATGGTATATGATATTTCCCATCTCATAGGTTAGGTATACAGTCAAGTTACCTGGTCTAATAAGAGAAAATAGCTCATCTTTCTAAACTTTTACCCATAGACCCCTTTACAGTTTCATATGTTTGGAAATCAAGTCAACAAATACTCTGACTGTACCCTTACAAGTAGTGATAGGGTCTTTAGGAAACCAATTTACATTTCATTATCTCATAATATGTTTGATAAACAAAAACTATTTTTGATAAACAATCATCAACCATAAACAATCATAAATAATCATCAACCAAAATACAGTTGTATTAGTGTATGTGAACAAAGTATGATAAAGTTTCAACTCATGATAAAGTTTGATGAAGTATGTAGAAAATAACTATAATCCACCATATGTGGCTATAATCCAATCCACTCTCTCATCCTCAATCATCAACAAGAACCCTTTGGCTCTTTCACGTTCAACCACAAAGGTGTCATATACCCTCAGGAATATACCTCAACTCAATTCATGGATGGATTTGAGAGCGATATATGCGCCCGTCAAAGCATTGTCATCATTAGATTTATCAATTTTGTGAAGGTGAACATTGTTGATGCCATCTTTTATTTTCTTCATTGTTTCATTCATGGCATCCAAGGAAGCGGCCGTACTTGCCTTCCTCCTCTTTCCCACCCTTGAGATTGATGATGTAGGAGTTCCTCTAGCACTTCCAGTTGAAGTGGACTGATTGGAAGGAATATAAGGGTCTCTGTCCAAATCAATAGCACTATCAAGATGTATACTGAAACCAATGTCCTCTTCATCGTGCACATTGAATGGGTCTTCCATAGGGTTCCCTTCTTCAGTCTCATGGGCCATCGTAGCTGCATTACCTTCAGCAAAGTCATTACCCATAATTGCACCCAATTCATTGAAGTATTGGAAGGGTTGCCTCTTATACACTTTGGCATTTTTGAATTCTCTTCTCTGCATGTTTGCATAAATAAATGGATTAGGTTCTTTGTCTTTCATTATTAACTTTATAAGAAGGCAATACTATTTCCATCAAAATAGTAGAGAGATCACCCTACCTTCAGAAGCTCATCCCACACGCTATCCTCATCATCCATGCACTGAGTTGCCTCATTCCAAGAGAAACCACTTGTATTTCTTAGCTCTTTCATCACTCTATATGCAAGCTTCCAGGTTTTCAGCTTATTTTTTAAGTTGACCTTTGATAGATTGAGGTTCATATCCGCGTTCAACCTCCTCTCAATGGCAGTCCACGCTTCTTTTTTGAATCCTCCGTCACCTTTTCTTCATAGCTATACTTGCTCGAGGAGAAAGTCTAGAAACTTGTGTTCCATTTCTTTTGTCCACATTATCTTCTTTGAGGAAGAATATATTTGGCTTGTGTTACTGATTTCATCCATGCTCATCATTAGTTCTATGTATGCCATGTTGTAGATCAGTTGATCACAATGTACATATTGTTGTTAATGGTATAAACATATTATTGTTAATGGTATAAACATATTATTGTTAATGGTATAAACATTGACCCATAAAAGTCCAATACTTCCAGATAGAAACAAAAGAAAAAGGAAACCATCATGTATATCAAAGTATCTTCATACATCAGTTTACTCAAATAAAACACATTGACCCATAAAAGTCCAATACTTCTAGATACAAACAGAAGAAAAAGGAAACCATCATGTATATCAAAGTATCTTCATACATCAGTTTACTCAAATAAAATGCGTTGACCCATAAAAGTCCAATACTTCCAGATACAAATAGAAGAACAAGGAAACCATCATGTATATCAAAGTATCTTCATACATCAGTTTACTCAAATAAAACACATTGACCCATAAAAGTCCAATACTTCCAGATACAAACAGAAGAAAAAGGAAACCATCATGTATGTCAAAGTATCTTCATACATCAGTTTACTCAAATAAAACACATTGACCCATACAAGTCCAATACTTGCAGATAAAAACATAAGATAAAGGAAACCATCATGTAGTCTTGACCCATTAAAGAACAACTACTCTCGGGATCTCTACTCTTCCCACATTCTACTTGCTATATCATCTCGGAACTGTGCCCATTGGTCTCTATCACGCCGAAACAACCCATATGTCTCCAGCATTGGTACATCTATCCCATCACGATCATCTTCCTCTTCGGTGCCAATTTCTGATGGAATGTCATCCTCTAACATAATGTAGTTGTGTAGTATGCAACATGCTAATACAATATGGGCTTGTGTCATGATAGAATAAGACGTGTGTAGACACAAAAAATTGGCAAAAGGCTTAAAACAATAAAAAGGTGCAACAAATCATCAAAATAGCACGAAAAATCAATAAATGGAACAAAAGCAATTCAAATCAAAGGAAAATTCAATTAAATGATTAAATGATTAAATAAAGCTTGAAAAGGGGAAAAACACTACGAAATGGATTAAATTCAATTAATGACATAGTTGTTGAAAGAAAAAATCAAAATGAACATCTTACCCTTCATGGCTAAATTTAATTACTTTAATTAATTAATAAATACTAATTTCCCTCAACAAAGCAAATTGGAGACAAAATGGACACAAATCACTCACTTTTGTTGAAATGGTCCAGCCTTTTGAAACCATTTAAATGATTGTCCCCCCATTTATGGACAAAGCAAAGCCAATTGACCTTACCCAGGCATAACCATGGTTATCTCACTCTACCCCCTACCCTTGGGAAAATCTTATAAATTGAAGGCATTTAGAAGCATAATTCATCCACTCCATATCTTTGAATTGCAGCAAAGCTCTGTCAATTTGCATCCACATCACTCACTTATCATTTGTCATTGCTAATTAGCTTAAATTGCATTGATCATAGTAGATTGTTCATCAAATAGAGCTAGAATTTGATAGAATAGATCTAAATTTGCATATCATATAGCTTAATTCTCATCTTTAGAGTGTCACTAGTGAGGATCATAGCTGAGAGCCTCATTTACCACTTTATTTTAGAGATCCATGAGATATTTAGATTAATTGTGCATTATTTAGATTAGTTTGCTTTGAATAGTGTAATTGTCTTTTAAATCTTGTTATTTCATGAAGGTGTAAATCACTCACACACAAATGGCGCCCACCGTGGGGCTCTAGGCCTCAAATTCATCATTATTTTCACGTTATTTACAAAATTTAGGCTAGAATTGCATAAATTTGCTTACTGTTTGTAGGTTACAGAAAAGAAATCGCGCCTGCCAGTAAAGAAGTCACGCCTAAAGCAAAGAAATGTCGCGGGTGGAAATTAAAATATCACCTACAGTCTGAACTCTTATGCTTGTTAGCCTGCAGAATCACGCTTTTGGCAAAAGAAATCACATGGTCAGAAATTAAACTCTCGCGTTTTGGACAAACTGTTGATGCCTTTGGTCATTTAAATGTCGCGTGATCAGAATTAAAAAGCCGTGGCCGAGGAATCATTTTACGTCTGGTGTGAAGGGAGTACTCTGCCTTATCCATTTAATTTATCACTTCCTTCATTTTAAATGACGCCTTTGATTAATGAAATATCACTTTTCTAGTATTAGTTTGTCGCGTTTAATAAACATTTCACGTGTAGCTACAATTTGATATCGCACCTGGTTATTTTAATCTCGCTTGAGCCCCTTATGGTGACGCTCGCGGTTAAAGTAATCACGTCTTTATTAAATTAGATCTCGCGTTCAGTATAGACAATGTCGCCTGACTGAGCATTTATATTTTATCAGAATAATCACTGTTGTCGCGTCTGGTAAAGATTTCACACTTAGATAAAATTTGATATCGCACCTGGTTATTTTAATCTCGCTTGAGCCCCTTAAGGTGATGCTCGCGGTTAAAGTAGTCACGTTTTTGTTAAATTTTATCTCGCCTATAGTCTGGATAATGTCGCGTGGCTGTATTTTCTATATTTTATCAAAAATGTTAAAATGATGACTGTATTCTAACTTCACGGTCATTTTTTTAATGTCTCAAGAGTATGGTCTGTCATAAGAAAGTTCAAAAACCAGAGAGAAGGCATAACTTAGAGGAGAAATTGATCGCTAAGAGGATAAGAAAGGAAAATCGGGTACACTCTACTTTTGTTCTCAACAATGATTTAGAAAAGGAGGTAGAATTATATGCTAAATACATTTTTGTTGTAGATGCTTACAAACAGAAATACGTATCATTAAATTGGGAGTTTAGTCCTTAAGTTTGTAAGAATTTTGCAAGTATTTTGGTAAAAAGAATCAAAAGCATAATCAACTATATCATTCTAAGCTTTGATTTTGGTTTCCCCTCACTTTGTTTGTATTGTGCCAACTAACTTGCTGGTGGAGAGAACGTTTCATTAAGGTAAGGGAAGGATTTGGAGAGAAAAATGAGAAATCTACTACTTAAAAATGCGCCTAGCCTTTGCTAGCATCATTTGAGGTATTTCTCTCATCAAGCTTGCATATTCCCTTAGCTTGTGGTATTTCAAAGTTCAAAACATAGTTTAATCATAAAAGGGAAAGAATAAACACTTCAATTCTAAGAACCCCTTTGTCACGGGGTTGAAAAAGAACCAAATTGATTGTGAGTGTTTGGGATAAGGGAAAAGCAATAGGGATATGCTCTTCACTCTTTGAGTGAATCAAATTCCCAAACTTGCTCTACCAAATCCACTTTTCATGCTTTCAAATGAACATGTTTAAAACTTAGTGGGCTCACCTCCCGAGATTGCCTTAAAAGGGCTGGTGAGAGGGACAGCCCAAAGTGGGATACACTTGCTTTTGCCGCAAGAATCCGACCCACTATAAAATGAAATGCGTGTATCCTTAATGGGGTGCACGACAAAAAGGATTTTAGCTCTTTCAAACTTCCTCTAGTAGTCTTAATAGATTGCGCAAAATCGTGCTTCGGTGCGTGTGGGAAGCCCCTTAACATACTTGGGGGATGAAAGGCTAAGATCTATTTTGAACGGAAAACTTACTACATAACGGTAAAATAGCAAAACTACCTATTAGAGCCATGTTTAGGAACCAATTATGTGCTAGGTAGATTGCGTGGAAGCTATTCTTGTGTTTCAACCTGTGAAAATGTTCAAAAATACACACATTAGAGCATTCTAGGGATATGGTACCCAATTGATGTGTGTGTTGAGATTGTTTTTATATTTTCAAACAAGATATTCCAAAGTTATTGATCAAAACATCATTAAAATTTTAAACCATTTAAAATTGATCAAAAACCTTTACCTTATTCCAAAAACCAGCTTATCAAGAGAAGAAGTCAACATACCCTTAAAGTTTGTTCATGCCTGTTATTACAAGATCACTTTCTATAAAGAAAACATTACAAACAGACGGGACCTACAAAGGAGAAGAGCTCCCATTTCCGAAGGACACTTTCATTACTTCACGAGTGATTGAAAAACCCGCTAAGGCAAAGGACACCAACAAGATGTTTAGCGGCACCCTAGGAAATACCGATCCTAACAACCAAGGGAATAACATGAATGGGGGTATGGATTCTAACAACAATCAACAAAATTCTAATAATGGAGGAAGAGATCCTAATTCCCAAGAAGCAAATTCACAAGGCAACAACTTACCTGCTCCTCATAATACAAACCTACCCCCAACTGCGGAAGAAGCCACGGTTGAAAGAGCGTTAGAGGCAAGACAATGTCCTTATTTCATAGAATTAATGAAAAAGACCATGCTTATGGATAAAGAAAAACACTTCATGGACTGGATACAAACGGGGGTAAAGCTACCTAAATATTTTGACATAGAACAACTAAAGCCCAAGGAAATAGAAGACCCTATGGAAGCAATAAGGGAACAATTCAAAGCATTACAAATGGAAATCGACAGTTTGAAACAAAACGGGGCTCCTAAGCCTTTCTCTATTGAAACATTATGTCCTTTTCCATTCGATAAGAGTTTGGTCATGGTGCCTTTTCCCATTAATGTAACATTTCCTAAATATGATAGGTATGAAGGAACATCTAACCCACATGATCATCTTCAGGGGTTTTGTGCATTGAGTCTTGAATTCATGCATGAATCAACCTATTTAATGAGACTATTCCCAAGAAGCTTGGGAGGAACGGCCATGGATTGGTTTTCAAAACTACCATCTGGCATTAAAACCTTTGAAGAATTAGCTTCTAAATTCGTGACTCATTACTCCTATAACATCAAACATGAGGTCACAATGATAACGTTATGTAACACGAAGCAGCAAGATGGAGAAGCCTTCCTCACATTCTTGCAAAGATGGAGGACTGCATTTGCTAGATATCCAAGAAGTGTACCGGAAAAAGAAAAAATGGATATCTTTATTAACGGTTTAAGAAGCGAATTAAATTATAGACTAAGGATGCAATGTCCTAAAACCTTCCAAGATTTGATTGATAATGGAATTACAACGGAAGAAGTGTTGATTAAGAGTGGAGAGTTGAAACTGTACAAGGAAAATAAGAACAACTCTAACTCCAACAACAACAATACCAACAATAACAACAATCAAAATAAAAGTTGGTACAATAACAATAGCCGTTATGCTGCAAAAAATAACAACAAAGGCATTGTTAATGATGGTGTAGTAGAATCCAACAACTTGAAGGTGATTCCATTTGCCCTTACAAAGACACCAAATCAAGTGAATAATCCTAATCAAGCATATAATGCACCTTCCAACAATAACAACAATGCCAACAAGAATAATCAAGGAAACAAGGATCAAAACAGCAAGTATGATAAGTATTTGAAGCCCACTCCTTCAAGACACTTTACACCCTTGGGAGAATCACTTGAAACTGCATTAAAGGCTCTCATGGCTAACAATGTTATTACATTACCCGCTATTAAACCTTATGAACCAGACCACAAGCCAGGCGCGTGGGATGCTAAGAATCATTGTGAATATCATAGGATTTGGGGGCACACTACAAATGAATGTCTACAATTAAAGAATGTGGTGCAAGACTTGATAGATAATAACATAATCACTGTTGATGGACCCCAAAATAATGAAGATCATATGGCTTTCAAACAACCTTTTTACAAACATGATAAAGGTGAGTCATCAAATGGCAAGAAACAAAGTGCCAATAATCTCAACTTTGCGCCATCATATGATCATATTGTTAATGCTATAATAATTAATGAACAGCCTCAAAAGGAAGCAACAAATGTCATTACAAGAGGGCAGAATTCTAGAATGACTTTACAAGGGATAGTCCCTCAAAACACCAATATCCCACAATCCAACATTGTGGTCAAACAACCTCCTACAGCAGCAAGGCCTTATAGTTTGGTGGACCAATTGCAACGTACTCCAGCACAAATCTCAATCTTAGAGTTATTGAAGTTGTCACCGAATCATAAAGAGATTTTAGAAAAAGCTTTAGAAGAGACACATGTTTCTACTACCTTAGGGGAAGAAAAGTTTCAAAATATGGTAGGACATCTCGTGGCTCCTCATTGTCTTTCATTTTCTGATCAAGACGACATGTCTATAACTCATCCTCAAAATTTTCCATTGCATATAGAGGTTTTGATCGAAAGGCATAGAGTCAAAAGAGCCCCTTATTGATGGAGGGGCTGGTCTTAACATCTACACATTGAGTCTTGTAAAATCCTTAGGTCTATCTGAGTCTTGCATTGACCCTACAAAGAAAATCACCATAAAAGCTTACGACAATGCTGAAAGAGCTTCTAAAGTCATGATTGTGTTGCCCATCCAAGTGGGACCAGTCAAGAAGGAAACCAAGTGTCAAGTGTTGGACATGAAATTAACCTATAACATCTTATTGGGAAGACCATGGATTCATGAGATGCAAGCTGTCCCATCCACATACCACCAATGCATCAAGTTCCCATACATGGGTGAAGAAATCACAGTTGGAGGAGACTCAAATCCATTCCAATATTGTAATGCACTCAAACCCTTGCATGAATTATACATTCCACATAATCGTGAAGGAGTTGTTCCAAGAATCACCAATGAAGATGCACAAAATCCTCTTCAAGCTAGCTCAACTACATCAACTAAGGGCAAGGAAAAAGTGAGCTACGAGGGTCAAAATGTAATGGAAAGTCCATATTTAGCACCTAAATTGGAGACAGTGATCTACAAACCTACGAAAGAAGAAAAAGAACAAGCTAAAGAAGATCATTACCAATACATGAGTGAGATAATGAACAAATTTGACAAACAATGCAAGATTAGTTCAAAAGGGGTAGGAGAATATTCAGTTTCTCTATTTGACATGCCCATGTCTCCCAAATCACATGGTAAACCATCAAAAGAACATCTTCCACATAAGTATAATTCTTATTTTGTGAGGGAAGATAGCAAAGCAACATGGGATAAGGAAGAAGATGATGTCCTTTAATGGCTTTATCATGATGAGGATGATACCTTAGACACTCCCATGGAAAGAATTCAGCATGTCAATATACAAACCGAACAATATGGGAAAGGATTTGATATTATGCAAAAGATGGGATACAAAGGAAGAGGACCCCTAGGCCAAAGAAATAGAGGATTATTAGAACCTATTGAACCTATTTGGAGGGCAAGTCATGAAAAATCCGGAGTAGGTTTCCAATACAAGGGAGAAAGTTCAAGTCCAATGCATGATTTTCATCCTCAAATAAATGCATTAGAATCCGAAGGAGATAGTGATGACTCTCGGGATTATGAATGGGATACTTTATCAGAGGATTCATGTCAAGATAAAGAAGTCATTGCTATACATACTTATGCAAAAATCCCAAAACAAGATGCTCCAATTAATGAAGAACCTCCTATTCAAAGGCCTAATATAGAACAAGCATCTAATAGTGGAGCATGGATAGAAACATTTTGGACACCTTCAGAGGAGGGAAATTCAAATGTTAGTTTTAACCCGCTTGTGGCTTTTCCCACATTGTTTCCTGTAGAGATTGACGAGGATTCAAGCAAAGGGGACTTTGACCCTACTTCCATGGATCATCTTGAGGAAGCGCACATCATAGATCTAAACGATACAATGTATGAACCCTCAAATGAAGTCATGTCCATTAATCCTATTGATGATACCTTACCCAATAATTCCTTAATTTTGATGCACCCAGACCTCATTGATTGGGATCAAACTAAACCACATGACTTACTTTACTTCCCAAATGACCAAGCAACAAACCAATATCTCAATGCGGTTGAACCCTCTTTCACCAACGAACTCAATGCGGACATAATGACAACAGCAAGGGTCCAATCTCTTAGTCAAAAAATGAAAAAAATTTAAAAAAAATTAAAAAAATAAGAAGTTCTATTGGTGAAAACCCAACTGTGGCACCATTAGAACCAAAAACAATGAAAATAAAAGATGTTTCTTTTGGTGAAAACCCAACTATGGCACCATTGGAAGAGAGATTGGATACTTTGCCTGAACATGAAGAAGAATGGTCATCTATTCTTATAGAACCAACAGAAAAAGTTAACATTGGTACAGAAGTAGATCCAAAGGTCATACACTTGGCTACATCACTTACATCTCTTGAAAGAGAGGACTTTATCAAATTCTTCCAAGAACAACAAGTAAATTTTGCATGGTCATATGCCGATATGCCTGAACTGGATCCTGATTTCATAATGCATCATCTGAATGTTAGACCCGGAGTTAAACCTGGGAAGCAAAAACTAAGGAAAATGCACCCACATGTGGCTCTCCTAGTCAAGGCAAAATTGGAAAAATTGTTAAAGGTGGGGTTCATAAGAACAATAGCATATGCTGATTGGATCTCTAACATTGTGTCGGTTACTAAGCATGATAAATCTATCCGTGTGTGTACGGATTTCAGAGATTTAAACCTTGCATGTCCCAAAGATGACTTCCCATTGCCAAGCATTGATACTATAGTGGATCTGACAGCAGGTCACACAATGTACTCGTTAATGGATGGATTTAGTGGCTACAACCAAATAAAGATTGCTCCCGAAGACCAAGAAAAGACAACATTTACTTGCCCTTGGGGTACTTTTTGTTGGAATGTCATGCCCTTCGGTCTAAAAAATGCTGGAGCTACATATCAAAGGGCCATGACAACTATTTTCCATGACATGATGCACACTTTCTTAGAAGATTATGTGGACGACATTCTAGCAAAATCCCACAATAGAGAAGAGCATTTACAAATCCTAAGAAAAATATTCATTCGGTTAGAACAATTCAAAGTTAGATTAAACCCAAAGAAGTGTGCCTTTGGTGTCCAATCCGGCAAGCTATTGGGTTATATAGTGTCAGCAAAATGAATTGAAGTTGATCCTGAAAAAGTACAAGCTATTCTAGAAATGGAGATTCCAAGAAACGTTAGTCAAATGAGATCATTACAAGGAAAGATTCAATCAATAAGGAGATTTATATCTCAATTAGCAGAAAAGTGTCACTCCTTCACCAGATTGCTACACAAGGACACTACATTTATGTGGGATGAAGAATGTGATAAGGCCTTCGCTATTTTGAAGACTTATTTGATAAACCCACCTATTCTTATGTCACCTATCAAGGGTAAAGAATTGTTGTTATACATATCAGCCACAGAAAGGTCTCTAGGCATATTGTTGGCACAAGAAGATGAGCAAGGAAAAGAAAGGGCAATCTACTATCTTAGTAGAACCTTAATAAAATATGAACTAAATTATTCATTCATGGAAAGAGCATGTCTAGCAGTGGTCTTTGCATCTCAAAAACTAAGACATTATATGTTGATGCATAAGATCAAATTAATTGCCAAGATTGATCCTCTCAAATACTTGCTAAGTAAAACTACCTTAACAGGTAGAATAGCAAAATGGGTCATGATCCTAAGTGAATTCGACATTTAATATGTTGATAGAAGAGAAATTAAAGGACAAGTGATAGCAGATCACTTAGCAGATAACCCAATGGAGTCTACACAAACCATTCAAATTGAATTTCCAGATGTAGCAATTGTCAACATAGAAGCAAAGACATGGAAATTATATTTTGATGGATCTTATACACAAGGAGGTTCTGGAGCAGGTATATTATTGGTTACCCCTCAAGGGTACACCATTCCAAAGTCCTATAAACTCTTATTTCCGTGCACCAATAACATAGCGGAATATGAGGCATTAGTCATTGGCATCAAAATGGCTTTGGAATGGAATATTGCAGAATTACAAGTGTATGGGGATTCCCAACTCATAATCAATCAGGTTAATAATGAATACAATACCAAAGATATAACATTGATGAAATATAAAACCTTGATTGATGGATGGAAGAAGTACTTTGCTTTGATCACATTTGAACAGATTCCAAGAGAAAAAAATAGAGCAGCAGATGCCATGGCTACCTTGGCTTCATTATTACAAAAACCAGATCAAAATGAGAAGTATGAGTTCTTGGTGGAAGAGTTGGTAAAACCGGCATTCAACCTTCCTGACACCCAAATTGTTGCTCTTTTACATGGACATGACTCTCCTTGGTATGGACCCATCTATACTTACCTTAAAGACCAAGTACTCCCCATAGACCAAACTCGTGCCCAAAAATGTAACTTCATACGCCAAGCCGCCCGTTACTTAATCCTTTCAGACACATTGTATTGTAAGGGTCTTGATGGGACGTTACTTAGATGTCTAGAGGAAAAAGAGTCTAAGTTAGCTTTACGCGAGGTCCACGAAGGCATTTGCGGGTCACACTCAAGCGGTCTTAATCTAGCTAAGAAAATTCTTCGTTTAGGGTACTTTTGGACAACATTAGAAAAGGATGCTTGTCAATTTGTGAAGACATGCAGCAAATGTCAATATCACGGTAACATGATACATGCACCGGCTCAATAATTGCACCCATTCATTACACCATGGCCTTTTTATCAATGGGGTTTTGACTTGATTGGAATCATACATCCTCCATCTTCAAACGGACACAAGTATATCATCACAGCAACAGAATACTTCACCAAATGGGTGGAAGCAGTTCCATTAACAACAGCAACTGGCAAACAAATTTTAATGTTCATATTGAATCACATAATTTGCCGCTATGGTATTCCACATGCCATTATCACGGATAATGGGAAACAATTCAAAAATCAGGATATTGATGAACTTTGCATGACATTCCACATTACACATCATTCGTCATCCATTTATTATCCACAAGGCAATGGACAAGCTGAAGCAACGAACAAAAATATCCTCAAAATATTAAAAAGATCAGTTAACAAATCAGAAAGAGATTGGCACGTGCAAATAAATCCCGCACTATGGGCTTACAGAACTAGTATCAGAACACCTACAGGAGCCACACCATTCTCTTTAGTCTATGGAACCGAAGCAGTTCTACCATTAGAAGTTGAAATCCCATCTCTATGGGTTTCATTAAGAGGATTAATCACTGATGAGGATTATAGGATTGCCAGACTGCAACAATTGGAATTGTTAGAGGAACACCAGACTCAAGCTTATGAGCATTTAAGAGTTTATCAAAACAAGATTTCACGCAATTACAACAAACACATCAAACCAAGAACTTTTCAAGTAGGAGACTTGGTATTAAGAGAAAATCCCAAAAATCAAGCTGAAAGGGAAAAGAAAGGAAAGTGGGAAGCTAATTGGATAGGCCCATTTGTGATAGTGTCATCCTTTGGAACTGGAACATATAAGTTATCAGATTGTAATGGTGAAGAGTTACAAGAATCCATAAATAGCATTCATTTGAAGAGGTTCTACACCTAAAGCAGATGAAAGAGTATAAAGAGTATCAGATGAGAGAGCATCATAATTATTGTACATAGTTGAAAAGGGATCTTGAAAATACAAAAATATTTGAAAATGGAAAATCCAAAAACATTGGAAAGGAAGAAAGATCAAAAATAGTGGAAAATTGAGCATGAAGAAAGCAAAAATATTTGAAAAACTATCTCTTGGTGAAAACCTAGCAATAGGCGCCAAGGTGATAAGGAAAAATATAAAAAAATTGAAAAATACAAAAAAAAAAAAAAGAAAAAGAAAAAGTGCCTTGGTGAAAACCTAGCAATAGGCGCCTCGGTAGCAAAAAAAGAAAAAAAGAAAAAAGCACCCAAAGGTGAAAACTTGGCAACAAGCACTTTTGGTTCCCTGAAGGGCATTTCTTTCCTAGTCACATGTGTACATAATGCATCTCATCATCCCATTTGTCCAAACCTTCATTGCATCTGTCATTTGTACATAGTCATAATAACATTTTTAGCATCATTCCTTTGCATTGCCCAAAAATTTGTCAAAACTGATACATCAAACACTTGGGGGCAGCATAAAATAGATCAGAAAGTGGGTACCTCAAAAAGGATTCAAATGAGCAACATTCAGTCACAAGCAAAAAGGGATCAACATTTTCAGAAGAGAGATCAGATTTTTGTAAACCTTTGATGGATATCATTGTTTACTAACCAAGAAGTTGACTACCACAACAAATCCTTGAGCCTAAATTGACTTATTATTCAGGATTAAAAATCAAACATCATTCCATGATCAAAACACTTGGAAATACTCTTTGAAGATCAGAAAACAATGCAAAACACCTAGATAGATTCTTTTGAAAAGTTGGTTAAAAATCTGTTTACTTACATTAATTCAATTTGTATCAAGTCTTTTTAGCTAATCAATGATGTTTCGACTAGATTGGCAATGATGGAGACATGATTTTTATTTTTTCTTGACTATGAAGTGAATGTTTGGAGGAAGATTCATTGCCTTATGAGAATTCATCTAAAGACATGGTCATCAAAGAACCATCGAGGATTATCTTATAAAACAATGAGTTAACTTTTGTTTGTTTACACAATCGGATACCTTGGATATTTAGATTCTTCATATTTAAATTCCAAAATCCACTTGCAACATAGAATCTGACAAAATCGGTATTCGTACTCTCATGATTGTTGGTAATCAGTGATAGTCGTATCGATGAGACCGATGGGAAAGAAAAACGGAGGTTACCATAGGAGCAATAAAAAGCAATATTCATATCATCATGTCAGTGGGCAGTGGTGATTGTATCGACTTTCCGGTCCCAAGTACTCAATGATGAAAATATATCCTCAAGGCATTTCTCTGCTAAAATCTAGTGACACTTAGCTGCATTCATAGAAAAGATAATTGCATTCATAGAAAGGTTAATTGCATTATCATGTTAGATTAATTGCAAATGCATTTTTTTCCCAAGGGCTTCATTTCACATCAAAAAGGGGGTACATAACATCATCAACAAGGTCAAATCAGCAAGGACAACATCACCTCAATATCATCTTTTCTACAATAAAAACATGAGATTATACTTTTTGCATTCATTCCATATCATTAATCATTACATAGATATATTATCGAGGAAAAGAAGGAAATAATCATTTACATGTGCATACATCTAGACAGAGATATAGATTGCATACATGAGAAAATAACACATCACAAAAAACAAAAAACTTGCACCCATACATGAAGAAAGAAATGCATCCATCTATCTATATCATACATAAGATACATTGCATCCATAGACACATCCATCCAAAACAAATGCATTAGATAAACACATATAGCAGCATCTAAAGGTAATCTCATATATCATCAAGAAAAAATAGGAAAGATCATAAATGTCCTCATATCACATGTCTACTCAAAACTCAATGCATCAAGTATAACAATGATATCATAAATCAACTCTATAATCGCCCATCAACAGGGGCATCAATGTCAAACAAGTATCAAAGTACAACTGGAAAGGTGACACCAAGGTCACAAGAATATGGTACAACATCAAGTATCTCAACCTCAATACACAACTGATCAACAAGAGCACTCATAGCTCAACTCTCGTCACCACTGGGAGGAGGTCCTAGAGGAGGCTGTGGAGGTGGCTGTGATGGAGGCTGCTGAGGCAGCTGAAGAGGCGTCTGACCAACCATAGCAACAAGGAGAGGAACCAATGGAGCCAGACTTGACACTAACTGTTGAATCATAGAAGACATCTGTGATACCTCTGTCCGTAACGCTCCCACATCTGCTCGCAACTGGCTAGTACTCGAACTCTCACTAACCTCATAGGTACTCTGAGGATCACCTGTATCTATAGGAGCTTTTCCCCGATCACGGGAAAAAGCTGCTGGCATCTGCTGTGCACCTGTATCCTGACCATCCACGGTAGCCTGCGGTAATCTCGCTCCAATATCCTGTCTTGCCACTGAATCCTGCCTAGCAACCCTCACATGGTCCTGACGATCTATCCTCTGTCTCTGTGCTACTGCAGGACGAGAAGGAGGAGGAGGTGGTGCCTGTATCTGTATATCTCTCGCTCATCCTCTAAGTCTAATCACTACCCTACCTCGTGGTCTACCTCTGCGTCTCCTCCCACCACTGACACCATCACCATCATCATCTCTCCCAGGCACTGGCTCTGCAGGGTCTGTAAATCGAGGCATAGGATGCTCCATCAACCAATCTAGATACTCCTGAGTAACCCCGGCATCTCTAATGTGTAACCTCATATCCCAGTCCATAAAACCAAGCCGCGATATCTGCTCAATAGCATCATCATATGAAGGCATGTGTCCCCAAGTAGCCCTCTCTGCACTAGAACAAGCATAAACTGCAGATCCCTGAGGCATAGGCTGAATCCGTCCAAACTGTCGTAGCACTCTACCTGCCAAAAATCTCTCAAGGACAAAATCAATCCTATCGATCATCCATTGAGGAGCAAACATGTACGGTAACTCCAAGCTATCCTCTCTCCAATCCTCAACATCGACATATGGTCTCCAATAGACCTCATCCATATCATCAATCTGTCGCCGCCAATACTCCAAATGACCCAAGTGATGTTGTGTCACCATCCCAGTGTACTGCCATGCAAAAGGATACCCTAAAGGTCGATCTCGCTCTGATATAGGATGACTAACTGGTAAGTGCTCCCATATCCAAAGCTGCAAAATATGAATCCCAGCAGATAACGCAGCTGATCTCCTATAAACCACCTCATGAAGATCATGATAAAGCTGCGCAAGCACACAAGATCCCTAATCAAATCGTCGAGGCTGATGCAGCAAGTCCTCGATAATCCTACCCCAACCCACTGAAAACCTGTGACCCCGACGATTAGGTAGTAACACGCCACCAATGATAGCACCTAACATCGCTGGTAAAACAGGAAATGAAGCAAACTGAGGCCATAGGATGCAATCATCACCAATAGAAGGATCTCCGAATACTCGTCAACAATAAGTCCCATCATATACTGCATCGTAATATGCTATCTCTCCATGTGTCGGGATCCGTAGTAACCTATATACATCCTCAGGAGTAATAGTCATCTCTCCCTGTGGCAACCAAAAAGTGTTTATCTCAGAGTGCCAACGCTCTGCAACAGCGGTAATCAAACCTCGGTTCATCTGGAACCGAGGAAGCTCTAATACACATAATAAACCACATCACCTATTCACTCGTCTCTCGGCGTCAGTCAACTGCTCTCTCAGCTCCATCACCCAATGTGGTACAGTCCCGAGGTACAGAACAGGGACATCCTCCTGTTTAATCAAAACAATGGAATCACATGAGTAACCTACTATCAGGAAATCAAACAATCAATCATAGTCATCAATTTAAATATACCTATCAGACCTACCAATCCTAACTCTAAGCATTGAGGAAGGATGATCCTAGTTTTTTTGTCTCTAAGCATTTGAGAATAAAATGAATGGACGATTAGACCCATGACCTATCATTCGTGATGAAGATTGATTTACCTTATCCTTCGATATCATAGTTACCAATGTCCTAATTCGTTGTTGAAATCAAAACAAGGGGAACACCCTAACTGAACATTCGATCAAATTCATTGAAGTGATCATATCAATCAAGTTGACGCAATCGAGCAATCAGACGTCATAGAAAAGTCTCAAGCAACGTAAATAAAATTATTAAAAAAAAAAAAATTCACTTACGCGACTTTTCTTTCACGCGAAATTTCTTTTACCAGAGGCGACATCAAATTTGACATACGCGTGATTTTAATCATCCGCGTGATTTAATTTTACAGACGCAATATCATATTTACCTCAGGCGACATTTTATTAGCTAAGGTTTTTCACGCGATAAACAATTAAAATGCTTAAACCCTAAGCGATATTAAATTGTCCGCAAGCGATAAAGGATTTTCTAGAGGCGTGAACAGAGATAAGGAAGGCGATACTAAATTTTTCAGAGGCGACATTTAAATTTTTCAGGCGTAACTACAATGCACGGAGGCGACATTTCTTTTCAAAAACGCAGAATTAAAATTTTAAAATGCATTAAATGAAGTCATAAATGCAATTTTCAAAACACGAGGAAAATTTGAATGACATACCGGAGGACCATCGTTCGCTCTCCGACCGAACCGGCGCGCTCTCTCAAACCGATGCTCGTGATGTGGAACCACCATCATGTAAAAAGGGCTAAAATCAGAGCTAAAATCTCAAAAGGGAAAGGTGAAAATGAATAGTAAAATGAGGGGTTTTACCCTATTTAAGGTGAAATTGGCCCTAATAAAGACTTTTAAAAATGAACTTTGGACCTATTATATGACAACTTCATTAGCCAGGGCATGAATAAAACTTGCTTATTTCTTTAAAACGGTATCAGAAATCAAAACATATTCCAACTAATCAAAAATCTTTCAAATCGAGGAATCAATATGTTTTATTTCTGAGGGGGATCAGAGTATCAAATTGGCATCACATCAAAAACATTTATCAGTGGGGCATATCATATCATATCATATCATATCATATCAAGTTATCATATCAAACCTATCAACATATCAGCAATCAATGAACCCAGGACCTTTATCAGTGAACCCAGGACCTATCATCAAACTAGGACCCATATCATATCAGAGGCATCAGAATTATATCAGCACCATCATCAAAGGCACATCATCATCATTAGGAAGTACATCAATCAGAACGATCAGAGGCATATCAGAACCAGAACTGAATCAGATCATCGTACTAAGGGAATCTTTGAATCGGTGTTCTTCACACATTGACTCAAAGAGGGGCATTTGTAGACACGAAAAATTGGCAAAAGGCTTAAAACAATAAAAAGGTGCAACAAATCATCAAAATAGCACGAAAAATCAATAAATGGAACAAAGGCAATTCAAATCAAAGGAAAATTCAATTAAATGATTAAATGATTAAATAAAGCTTGAAAAGGGGAAAAACACTACGAAATGGATTAAATTCAATTAATGACATAGTTGTTGAAAGAAAAAATCAAAATGAACATCTTACCCTTCATGGCTAAATTTAATTACTTTAATTAATTAATAAATACTAATTTCCCTCAACAAAGCAAATTGGAGACAAAATGGACACAAATCACTCACTTTTGTTGAAATGGTTCAGCCTTTTGAAACCATTTAAATGATTGTCCCCCCATTTATGGACAAAGCAAAGCCAATTGACCTTACCCAAGCATAACCATGGTTATCTCACTCTACCCCCTACCCTTGGGAAAATCTTATAAATTGAAGGCATTTAGAAACATAATTCATCCACTCCATATCTTTGAATTGCAGCAAAGCTCTGTCAATTTGCATCCACATCACTCACTTATCATTTGTCATTGCTAATTAGCTTAAATTGCATTGATCATAGTAGATTGTTCATCAAATAGAGCTAGAATTTGATAGAATAGATCTAAATTTGCATATCATATAGCTTAATTCTCATCTTTAGAGTGTCACTAGTGAGGATCATAGCTGAGAGCCTCATTTACCACTTTATTTTAGAGATCCATGAGATATTTAGATTAATTGTGCATTATTTAGATTAGTTTGCTTTGAATAGTGTAATTGTCTTTTAAATCTTGTTATTTCATGAAGGTGTAAATCACTCACACACAACGTGGTATGCCTCAGGATTGGAAAACGATGCTTGAGAATACCAAATGTATGTTCTACTAAGTTTCTAAGAGAGGAGTGTTGGTGGTTGAAAATCTCTTGTCGAGAGTTTATTGGATTCTCTCTTGAAAACTCCTTCAGGTGGTAGCGTGTACACCGATAAGGAGCAAGAAATCTAGGTGCATTGGGATATCTAGCGTCCACTATAAAATATTTTCCTACATAAATAAAGTATATTATTAAAACTTGAAACATTGATTGTACCCTTCAGTATATTAAACTATGATTTGGCTTACTGGGGGGAACAACAAGAGGATCTGCTCTTGACAGAGCTGAAGCTAGAACACGACTATCTGCAACAGACCCTTCCCAACCAATAAGGCAGTACTGAAACTTATAATCGAAGGAACACACACCCATAACATTTTGCAACAGGTTGCCTTTTCTATCACGATATTTACCCTGCATGTTGACATCGACGATGACTGGTATATGGGTTCCATTGATAGCTCCAACACAATCCTATACGATATGATACAATCATCAATTCTACGGTCAACCAATAATATGATAAGAATTAAAATCCATACAATAAATTTGTAACAACACAAGAATTACCTTGAAGAATGGATCAAAATGTTCATTCCCACTAATTTCAGGATGAGTGTTTGGACTAGGTGGTACAAAGCAATCCTAGTGGAGTGCTAAGATAGCCCTCAACACCTTGTAGAAGTATCGGCTGATTGTCTCTCCTGAGTGCTCAAAGTTGTGGGAAATCTTGTGGTTCCTCAGATTGTGGCCAAGGGTGTGGAGGAACATCACAAGTTGTTCTTCTAACATCAAGTGTATCGTATCTGTCAAGCTTCCTTTCAGCCTTAGGATAGTAGCTAGACGAAAGAAGGCTCCCCTACTCATGTGAATCTAATCATGACAATCCACATCGTTGGAATGAATAACCATTCTATAAAAAGAATTTCCTTTTCTTATTCATTTACCCATTTGTGCACTACCTTCTCGGGCTACCACTACTTTGGCTACGGCAAGACAAGCAAGAAGAGTTGTGAGAAGATGAGAATATGTGGTCTCCACAGCTACCCGTCCTAGAACGTCAATATTATCAATAGGATCCATCAATGGTCTGAAATGTGGACAAACACAATGATTTGAGTGAGGAGATATCCAGTATGAAGCACAAAGATAAAGTGTATAGTAGTACATAATCACAAAGATATGCATTCATCCATCACATAAAGCACATAGTGTTACATATAATTGCATCTATTTTATTTACTAGAATCTAAATATACAAGTATCCAAATTCTATGACAAAAAACTATAGAAGATAAGATAGTAAAATTGCAGCAGGAGAGGGAAAATATCAAAGCTGAGACTGACCGGTTGAAGCCACAGCTTGAAAAGGTAGAAATCCACAATACCTTAGTCTGAGCTTTGAATGTCTCAAACATTAGCAACATGTGGTTCCAATCATTCAATCTTTTATTAGTTGAGCATAAGATGTGCTTAAAGATATTTAGTTAAGGGGTGTGTATGCTCTGTAAAACATCCTACTACTTGTTAAAGTATTTATTAGTATCCCATATGCAAGGGACTGTAGCAGTTGCCTATGGCAAAACCCTATATTTTGCAATGCTTCTCATTAGGAAAGACATCTTATAATATTTGTGATTAGATTGTATGCTCTATTTGGAGATTGCCCCTTGAAGTAATGTTGTAGAGATAACAAAGTATTTATGTTTCTCTCATATATTGTATTTAGAATATTTTGAAGGGCACATCCCTTCCCGTGAAGAAAAACATAACAATGAACGATGTGTTGTAGAACACTTGCCACAACGTTGTTCTTATCCATACAGATTTGGCAACCAAGACAATCAAAGTTTTTTGCAATGATCAAGACAGCAGAATTGAGTATTATCTGGTTCATAATAAATAATAACATAGTTATTATTTATTATGAACTAGATAATACTCAATTCTATTGTCCATTTATAAAGATGATGCCATGGATGTATTCTATTTGGGGCAAATGATCAAGAGAGAGAAGTGTTGCATCTGCTAAGGGCACAGGAGCCTGACCATAGATATGCCTCGGTAAGGGCTAAGTCTGTTACATAGAAGGCATCTCATAAGGAGAATGAGCCTAAAGAATCAGAGCCATAGCAAACCACAGAGCAACCCACAGAAGATGGTGACAATTTGGAGGACAACAACAACATTCTTGCAGCTTCATGGAGAGCACCACTATATTACCCCATTCAAAGCTTGGAGTGTTATCTACATAGCAAATTAGTATGTTGGTAGATAGTAGGGCCACCCACAATTCCATTGTTAAATGATTAGTGACCTAGAGATGGTTAAGGGGCCTTTAGAGGATTTTGGAGGTTCCAATGTTATTGTATGAAACAAATTCACCATTCAAGCACAAACATGTGACAACTAAAACTAGCCCTAGTTAATTATGTGGTATGTGATGATTTTAAATTATCTTCTCAAGATTTATTATGATCATTGCCAACACCACATGCTTTCATCCAACTAATTTGGCTACCTATCACATTATAAATGCTCTATTAGATTCCTTTGGCAATGTTGATTCAATCACTACTGAGATTATGTCATCATTTGCATCAAGTTGTGTAAGCATTATCCTAATTAGTGACTGGATAAATGATTCACAATACTCATGCTTAGCCATCTCTTCACCTAAACATGCAGACAACAAGAGTGTTGATCTATCTCTTGTTGCATGTGGAGTGTTGTGTGCTCCCTCACTTCCAAGCTCTTGACCATTAAGAATAAAAACTTGCAAATCCTCCTTCCCTTGAAGTCTTTTTCCTTGGGTCCGCAAATGAGTAATTTTCAAATGTGAAGAAGGGGCACGAAGGGGAGAGTGATAAAGGATAGTCGATTACCAATAAATGGTTAATCCATAGAGTTCGCCACTTATTGCCTATGAGAAACCCCCTTCCTGCAAACGCAATAGATTTGATACAATCGCATCGCAAACACGATACCCACCTGGGCATCAATGCATAAGGAAGGATTTTATGAAGGCCTATAAGTTATTGAGGTATATAAAACATTTGGGAAGAAGAGGAACAGTTGGCTGGAGAGGCATTGTTGCCAGAATAGAGCTATCGAACCCAGATGATTATGAGGTGGGGAGACTGCTAGGAAGCTATGGGTACATGAACATAACCAGGTAGCAAAGAACTTTAGCTACTTGTATATGTTAAATTGGCATTTAAAACTATAAATTCATAAAACATGCACCCTAATTCCTTGTATTCCTGAGGTCTAGTGTTATTCTTTTGAACTTCACACCATCGTTTTGTATATTGGGCCAATATACATAGCTTTGGAGATTGACATTGCTCTTTCTTCCATGAAACTGGCTTACAAATTTCAAAATATGTGCTTCTCTCATCAAATGAGACCTACCAGTGCCTTTGGGAGTGCATTTTAAGGAATACTTAGAGGGCAAGTGTTAAAGAATGGGAATGGCAGTTGGTAAAGAACATCTGGAGAAGCCACCCAATGGGGATTTGAATACCATAATTTCTCAAAATATAGCAGCCATGCCTAGGCCTCTAAGCATAATGGATCTAGCTCTACCAGTTTGATTTGAGCATATGGAAAAAGGTGCTCGAAAGAAAAACTATTCGCCCAAATTTTTAAAAAAATAGTAACATCTTATTTTCTTTGTAAAAAATGCAATGAAACATTACAAATGCGTTTTGTTTTCTGATCAGACATGGTCTTGAAAAAGAAAGCAAATAAAAACAGTCTTCCTTCAGTAGGCAGGGGTAACAAACAAACAATAATTAGCAACATGAGATCATATTACTTATGCGGTTGGATTTAACTGCATGGGACCAAGAACAAGTTGTTTGGAAAAAGATAATTTGGGTATTTCAGTCAATATTAATGTATGCAAATAAAATTGATGGCATCTCATGAGGAGAATGAACCTAAAGAATTAGAGCCCTAGCAAACCACAAAAGATGGTGACAATTTGGAGGACAACAGTAGCATTCTTGCAGCTTTATGAAGAACACCATTATATTACCCCATTCAAAGCAAATATTTTCCAAAAAAATCAAACCCTCAAGCCATATACAGGAGCCACGACTTGAACCAAATAAAAGCTACAATACACAAAAGAAGTCGTCCTACAATACACAATGCAAACTAGAAATTAGAACTACCTGATTTGTAGAGAAGGCGAGCGCGAGAACGGTGGTTGATGACCTGATTTGCAGAGAGCGCGAGAACGGTGGAAACCCAGCAAAGAGCGCAAGAACGGTGGAAACCCAGCAGAACGCAAGTGCAAAAAAATGAGGCGAAAACCCTTTTTGAAAACCCCAAAACGAATGCAGGAAGTTCACGGACCCGACAGAAAATTCCAATTTGCTTCGATATTTTTGAAAACTGGATTTTGTTTTCGAATTCCACCTCTTCGGTAGGAAGATGGCGCCGCCCATTTTAGGGGCAAAACTGGATTTTGAAGCCCTAACCCCGAATTGCAATATTGTGTCCCAAATGGTGGATTTGGTTAAAAAGCGGAAGTCCCGCACCCAATTCTGGTCGAATTCCACTAACCAAACAGGGCCTTACATCAGCAAAATTTGAAAAGTGGAATAAAATAAATTGATTTTTTAATTATCTTAAAATTGTTGCATACATTTTATACAATTTATTTATTTTCCACAACACAAAATTAAATTACTATGAATTATTCAAAAACAAAAAATTAATATTTAAATATTGATAAAATAAGCGAAAAAAATTATTAATCTTCTCAAACAAAATCCAAAATTTATTTTAATATTTTTTTAAAGAAAGGGAAACGTAGATTATGCAAGTTTTACTAAAATTAATAGGAAAACATTATTCTGGTATCCCTTACTATCTGTTCGGTACTTAAAATGAAAAACCTTAATAACGTCTTCTGAGTGCAATATATATTGGAGGTCCCATTCGAAAAATCTCGGTACAGAGAACAAATTCCATATGCAATATACAAATCGAATTCTGATATTATAATGCTGAATGGAATCCCGGAGTCGTCTGATTTAACTTGTCATGTCTGTCTTTTACCATTACTTCAGCATCAATTCTAGCATTCAAATTGAAAAAATGAGCATCCAGTGTTCTTTCTGAAAAAAGGTAGATTTTTATGTATACCGGTGGGTTTCAAATCTTGCCAACTTTTAATATTGATAAGAATATGTCAACCATGATGCTAAGGCTTAACTAGGGAAGGGTACAGGTAACCTCTCATCTTAATTTTGTCAAAATATTTTTAAGGATATTGACAATTTTTTTTAAAAATATGTGATTTAAGAGCGTATAATTATGAAAATTGTTATAAAAATTAAAAAGTGATCATTTGAAAGTGATGTCTAATATATATATTCTATTGTCTACACAAATGATCTAATACATTTTTTTGTCAAGTAATTGTGTACTATAGATACCAATAAAGTTGTATAATTCTTCTAATTATATACATTCTTTCTTAACTAAGTGGATACCAATAAGGGAGAACACGAGATACCACTTATGTTTCAATTATGGTTCACTCTTTGCTCACCCTAACTCCCAAATTACTAACTAAAAGCTCATTTATTAATAAATTTCACATGTACCAAAAGCCACTCACTTGTATCTCAGTACTTGAATTTTTGAATGGTTATTGGAGGAGTTGTGCAACTTTATTGGTACCTATAGCGTGACCAATGTGACATTTGTACACAAATATGTTAATGTGCATCGTTCTACCCAAAAGCCAAAACAATAGTTATAAGCAATTAAATTACATACAAAGATAATAACAATAACAAAAACAAAAATAGTAAAAATATGATTTAAATATGTGAAATTAGCTAAACCTTTATAAAAAATTTCAATTAACTTTTAATCAAACTGTATTAATAAACAATTATAAATCATAAACCCCACTTTAACTCAATATAAGAATAACTTTTTAATTGAAGAAAGCAAATCAGATTGCATACATAGATCATAAACAAACCTATTGATAAGAATACATATTTTAACCAAGCAAATTACATTTCATAGCCTTGATAAAACAAGGCTAAAGAGATCCTACTACTGACTTTTTATTAGCAAATCTCCATCATTTCTTGGCTCTCAGTTTTTCCACAGCAAAGAAACCAAAAAGCGAAACAACAGAAAAGGCAGAGAAGACTCCGGCAGCAATGTCCAAGGACACGTGTCTCCCCGAGATTGGCTCCACCACAAACAAATTGGTGGTCTTGTTTTTATCAGTGGTCTGACCATAAGCAACCTGAGTTCCAGACGCATCCAGTGCATAAGCCCTAACAAAGTAAGTAGCCCCCGGCACGTCTTTTTGAACCGTCCATATGACCGTGTTGTTAGAAGTAGAAGTGTAGGGCTGCTGCGTGATTTCGAATTGGCAGGTCTTGTCCTTCTTCAGGTCGTCATTTGTTTTTCTCCAGCCTCTCTCCACTTGACTCAATGGCGCAAAGCACAGCTTCACCTTCACGCTCTTGTATGTTGAATCCACCTCCCCACCTGCCAAGGACTCGTTCAGCTTCCATGTGACCACCAGCTCATCTTCGCCCGCCCTAGCAACTGGTGAAACATATACACCAACAAAAAAAATCATAAGAGAAATGGAAATGGAAATGAATTCATTTATAGTTTACAATATGGGCCATCTATTTTTCAGTCTAGTAACATGAGGCTACTCCATACTCAAAAGAGAGACACCTAATTGTGCTACAAACCAGAATACATATCCTACTCGTTTGAGGATTTGAACTTGTGACCTCTTTTTGGGGAGTGCAAGTTTTCTATAGGCCAATTGAAGTGTACCCATATTCGAAGAAGATATACCTAATTGTACTAGAAATAAGGCATACATACCCTATTCCTTCACCATTTGATCTTGTGACCTATTTTTCTCAAGAGCACATGTTCTCTATAAGCCAATTCGAGTGTATGCATACTCCATGGAGAAGTACCTAATTCTGCTACAAACTATGTGTATATACCCTTCCTTCAAGCTTTGAACTTGTGACCTCTTTTCCAAGAATACAAGTTCTCTATCAAATAGGCCAATTCAAGTATTCTCATACTCCATAGAAAGGCACCTAATTGTGCTACAAACAAGGCATACATACCCTGCTCCCTCTAGAACTTGAACTTGTAGCCTTTTTTCTAAGAGTACAAAATCTCTATCAATAGACCAATTCAAGTGTACCCATATCCCATGAAGAGACACTTAATTATACTACAAATGAGGCATAATCCATACTCTTTCCCTTGAGGATTTGAACTCGTGACCTCTTTTCCAAGAGTTCAAGTTCTCTATAAGCCAATTCAAGTGTACCCATTTTCTAGGAAGAGATATCTTATTGTATGCATACGAGACATACATACCCTATACCTTCATAATATGAACTTGTGATCTCCTTTTAAAGAGTGCAAGTTTTCTATAGGCAAATTCAAGTGTACTCATACTCCACGGAAAGGCACCTAATTGCACTACAAAAGAGACATGCAAACCCTATCCTTCATGATTTGAACTTGTGCGCTCTTTTTTGAACTTATGCCCTCTTTTCAAGAATACAAGAAGTTTTCCGTCATTAAATCAATTCAATCAGAACTTCAATACTATACTACTCAGTCCCTAACTCTCAGTCTATAAAAGCTTGTATTCCCATATCTCATATCAGATAACAGAAAATCCTTTGTGAATGACATAATATCTCTCGTCAAACAACCCATTGTTATTACTCAAAATCCTGAAAAAAAAATGGAAACAGAGAAAGAAACAGAAAAATGTTACCGTTGGAAGCTGATGAATCCTGGCTACTGATGGCCGATGTGACCACGAGGGTTCTGGGCAGGGTAGAGAAAAGAACTCCCGCCATGGCCGAAGTAATAAAACAAGAATTGAACAGCACCCATGACAGAAACACAGACGCCCTCAATACATCCCCCATGGTTTCAATCAGAAACAAAACTGAAGACTGAAAACGTTAATCAGAAAACACAGAGAGAGATTCCTGTAATGGATGAACTGATTCAATTGATGGGAATGAGAAGATTGACTGCCCCTCTCTCTATATATTACTCCAAAACATCAGGGGACCCGCCATTGTAGGATCCAAAATTTAACCAAAAACCGTTGACATTGAAGAAAAAGATAGAAATATCAGCCATGCTGAGTGTAGAATGAATAGCATTCAACACCAACAAGGGTATATTATTAAGCGTTGATGTGGGCTTTTGTCTGTCTTTTGGAGACCCAAATGGCCAAGTGGACCATTAGCTTTTGAATGATTAGAGAGGCCATTACTGTTAATTTGCAGGGTCGTCTGTGGTGTAAGTGCTTGGTTGACCCCAACTATGGTGCTCCTTCAATTATTCGCTAGGTACAATTCCCATTTCTTTCATAGCTATGTTTGATCATTTAGATTGTAAAGGTGGATAGAATTATTCCCAACTTTTTATTTTTTCAAATGAATGGTAGTGATAATAGGTTCAATGTGGGTGTTTCTTTGATTATCCAAAAAAAAATTTATGAAGGATAGATGGTTTATGCATATTGTAATTAAATACAAAATTATATAGGATAAGGCAATTAGTAGGTTTTAAAAAAGAATGATTAAAATAGTTATTTATAGTTGATTATATAATTGTTACAGAGTATCGTTTACTTTTGATTATATAATTGTTACAGGGTCTTTATCTACACTTGATTATATAATTGATTACATGAGTACAAAGCGGCGCTAATAGCAAGGATAGATAGTTTTTTTATAATTAAGTTTTTAATTATTAGTCAATAGTCTCTATATAGTGTGAAGTCTCAGTTGGAAACCAAGTTTAAGTTGATAAATTATAATATTTTATTATAAAAAGGTGAATGTTTTTATCTTTTAAATAAAGGCTTTGTGTGTGAAAAAATAAAGGTTTGTGGCATTACACGAATCATTTATAGTTGATTATATAATTGTTACAAAGCATTATTTACTTTTGATTATATAATTGTTACAAAGCATTTATCTACTGATTATATAATTGATTACATGAGTACAAAGCGGCGCTAATAGCAAGGATAGATGGTTTTCAATAATTAAGTTTTTAATTATTAGTCAATGGTCTCTATATAGTGTGAAGTCTCAGTTGGAAACCAAGTTTAAGTTGAGAAATTATAATATTTTATGATAAAAAGGTGAATGCTTTTATCTTTTAAATGTAGGGTTTGTGTGAGAAAAAATAAAGGTTTGTGGTATTACAATAATCTAGTTTTAAGGCTCAAGTTAGTTGATTTGGGGTTTGAGATCGATGAATTCAATGGGTAACATTGAGAATTTGACGGAGCAAACCTTTAAAGCTTGAATTTAACTCTAGGAGCCATAGAGAAAGGAAACATAAATGGAACTCATATTTAGGTAGAAGAATGTATAACAGTTATAGCCTGGAGTAGCACGACATAATGACATTACTAACATTCATCTTTAATTTATTTAATAATCTTTATTATTCAATAAATTATGTCATTCTATCATATTCTAAAGTCAAAATCATCATTTCTCCTTAATTCTATAATTAAGTGCTTTCGATTAATTACCTTAATTATTAATAGTCCAATCAATATTTCATCAATTATTCATCTATAAAGTAATTAAACATTATTTAATTATTCCTTATGTCATTTAATTAAATAATCATATTTAATTAATATTCTCTCTTTCTAAATTGCATTTATGTAATAATTGAATCAAAATCTCTGTCACAATTAAATAAATTATATTTATTTTATCAAAATAATTGTTCTTCTCTCATAAATAAATATTAATTACTTATTTATCAATTGTCACATGTGCAAGTAAATAATTTTTTTATTTATTTAATCATGATTTATTCCTCCAAATCTAGTTATACTAACTTTCAGTTCACTCCTCAATTCCCTTTCCTAACTATTCAATCCACATTGTTAATTCCTCCCTCAGTAATCAGTTAAAGTCTTCAATCAATTTAGTCTGCTAATCCATGCAATCAATTGATTCATCCATGCAATCAGTTAACTCATCCATGTAATTTGTTAACTCACTAGTCTATTTTGTTATCTTTTTAATCAAGTCAAGTCATCCTTCCAATCTATTTGTTGAAAGATCAATCAATCCCCCAATCAAGGCAGTCAAGCAGAGTTGAACTCCCACTCACTTTGAGTTCAACTCTTAATCACAGTCAATTAGTGCACCAATCATGCATTCTTGATTGAAACCCCTAAAATCTTATAAATAGAGAGTCAAACCTTTGATTTTGGTAATCACAATTACTTTGAATTCTTATGTCGACATGATCTTGAGCTCAATTCTGAGAGCCCACATTGCATGAGAAGGAGAACACCAAAGGAGGAATTATGGATTTGCATTTAATTTTATGTTATTTGATTTTAATAACTTGATTTATGTATGCAATTCCCGTGTTTCCTTTCTTCTTTTGATATTGGGAATACTAATTACTCTAACAATCTCTTTGTGGTTTAAAATTTCTATGTTATTACAAGTTTTTACATATCCAATTAACCCGATTACACGAATATCTATAAAGAAGAAATAAGAAATACTATAGCTCCTAAAAATCCTCCACCTATAGGGTATGAGCTAGTATCTACACCTAGATAAGATCAAGTGCTTGTCTTTGATGATTTCAAGTTCCCCCCTCCTAAACATCAAGATTATTATATGCCAATGCAAACTAATAAGAAATTATCACTTGCACTATCAAATGGTCCCATGGAGGTGCTAGAGTATCAAGTTCCACTAGTGTATCAACCTCTATTAGTGTCCCCAAATGAATGACTACAAAGAGATGGGTATATTTTCCCTCCACTCTACAATAGTTTGCTAGTGGAAAGAATGAGTGAAGTTCAAGCCTATCAACAAATGTCCAGGGACAACACTCCAAGGCATATTAGAGGAATTATAGAAATTGTGATCCATTGACAACATCCATTCCTCTAAACAATTTTTCAACACCTCCACATCCTAATGTGAAAAATGTTACAACGCCTCTAAGAGACTCACTCAAGTATCAAAAGGAAGTTGCTTCACAAAGTGAAAGAGAACAACCTATTGTGACAAGCGCCCCACAAAAAGAAAGAGGGAAACTTGCCATATAATATGTCATTCAACAAGGAGAACAAAGGAAAAAAATATTGGTAGAGAGGAATTTAAGAGGTTGAGCTCTTATGTGTTTGCATAATTCAAGAAAATTAAAATTAGTCTACCATTACTCAAGCTAATGAAAATTCTAGATATTGGGGAGACATTGTTGGGAAGTTTGATTGATGCTCCTCCAAAGATACTTTTGCAAGGTGTGTCACATGCTCCTAAAAGTACACCCCAAAATCCCAATTCAGTTGGGCACAAAATACTAATGTAGTCCAAGATGTCTCGCCAACATCATGGATTGTGTTTGATGCTCCACAAAATCCTCCTAGTTTCGTTGGTATGGTACAAAATTGTCTTGATACACAAAAGGCTACAACTAATGAAAGCATGCCACAAAGTGATCCTATAGACAAAGAAAAAGAGACAACCAAAAACATGGGTCATGCTCCAATAGAAAAAACAACAAACACAGTACAAAATGGAAATAACACTTGGAAAAGCACAAAAAATGAAGATTTTGATCCAAGAACACAAAAGCATGTGGTTTTCTATCAGGGAAAGGATGGACCTAGCCATTTCCTCATATCGGTCATAATTTTTGGTCAAAACTTTCATATCTATTTGATAGACTCTAGTGCTTCAATAAATGTGATGCCTTTATCTATGTGTAGAAGGTTTGGATTGCTCCCATTGCAAATAAATTAGAAAGTGACACAAATGGATAAAATAGAGGTTCTAGTTGTGGGAGAACTAAACAATATTCAAATGCAATTGGCATCTGATCCTTGAGTTCAAAGTTGTATTGACATATTCATTGTTGACATACTAGAAGGGTATGGTATGCTTTTGAGTAGATAATGGTTGAGGAAGTTGAATGGATACATATCTACTAATTTTTATCATATGTGGTTGTCATGGAAAGGAATGCCAAATTAGATGAAGATAGAGAGGACACCAAGTCTTGGATTGTTGATAAATGAATACATCAAAGATAATGAGATATTGTTCATGGATACAAAATTGGGATCATATGTGCCTAAAGTAGGAGACGTTCTAATGCTACAAGGTTTGAATCAAGGAGGATGCTTGGAGATGACACCCAGGTTCATTGAGGTACCCGTTGATAGTAATCCAAAGGCACTATTGAATGAAGAAATGTTTGAAAACTTTAGGAACTTTGTTCTAAAAAATGTTAAACAATAAGTGTAATTAAGTAAGGATGCTTGAATTCAAAATTTGTTTCTAACCAAATGGTGTAGAATCCATAATGCTTTCCATCAAAAATCTCATGCACAATATGGAAGGCTTCCATTGAGCAAGTATCAAATATGGTCTCACAAGCATTGATGATAAGAAAAATTGATGAAATTATTAATATAGAAGATCTATCACAAGTGGCAATGCCAGTACCATAATGTAAAGAGGTTGAACAAGATAAAGATCAAAATTTTAAATAGAAACATAAGAAGGAAGTTGTAGAATTAGGACCTCGATCTTCCAATGTGTAGATAGTTGATCAAGCCTAGACACTATGGTTCAATGGATCCAAGTCAAAGAAAGGAAGTAGAGCAGACATTGAACTAGTCATTCCAATACTATAAACATACTTTTTTGTGCATAGATTACAGTTCCCATGCACCAATAATGTTGCTAAGTATGAATCATTAGTTCTTGCACTGCTAATTACTATCCAAAAGGGTTCCAAAATATTGCACGCACATAGAGATTCATACATAGTGGTGGAAGAAGTTAGGAATTAGTACGCATGTCATGATAAAAGATTGGGTCTCTATCACAATAGAGTATGAGATTTGATTGAGATCTTTGATGCTTTTAATATCAAACAAGTGTATCGGTTTGTTGATCTAGTAGAAATTAACTATCCCAATCAGAAAGTTCATTGGAAACCCTAGCCATGGATTGTGTGAAGAAATTCACAGTTGATTTGACTTCAGTACCATTGGTTCCTAATAATATTACAAATTTCCAAGTATTTGAAGATTACAAGTATATCCTCAACTTTCTCAAAACTTCAAATATATTTGAGATTGAAGTTCTTGATGAAGGAGAATTACAAAAAGCACAACTTGAGATTGATAAGATCATGAATATAAAGACAAATATCATTCCCTAAGGAATAATAGAGCTAGAAATAAAAACTTTCTCAGATAGATTGAGTGCCCTCAAATATCAAAGGACTAAAGGAAGGGAGTGTGAAAAGGTGAACTTAGGGACAAATGAACAATTTAAAAATGTGTTCATTGGAAAAATCTATGCACATAAAGAGAGATCTAATGAATACTGAATCTCATAAGGTAATTCTCAGATGTGATAGCCTGGGGATATAAAGACTTGAATATATATTCAACAGCTCCCTCATTGCACATACGGTCCCACTCAAGTCAGGCAGTAAACCATTATGCCAAAGAAAGAGACCAATAAATCCATTGCTAGAGTCATTGATACATTGAGAAGTTAAGAAGATACTCTTGGCAAGGATCATTTTCCCAGTCAAACACTTGATGTGGGTCACCGATATAGTTATGGTTAGGAAGAAGAATAGACAAATAAGTTTCTATGTAGACCTTTGCAAATTTAACGGAGCTTCAAAGGACAACTATCTGATGCCATCCATGGATGAAGTAATCTAGATTGTAAATGGATAAAAAATGATGTCATTTTTAGATAGTTATTTTGGATATAACCAAGTGATGGCAAAAGAAGAAGATAGATTGAAAACTGCATTCACGACCAACTGGGGTACATTTTCTTACAGAATAATGCCTTTTAGATTGATCAAAATTGGAGCTACTTTTCAAATAGTCATGGATTATGTCATCAAATAATTGGTTAGAAAATGTATTATTATTTACATGGATGATCTCACTATATTTTCCAAATGAAGAGAATATCATGTATAAGTGATTTGAGAAGAATATTCTAGAGATGCAAAAGATACATGATTTCACTAAACCCAAAGAAATGCACGTCTGGAGTCACTAAAGGAAAACTACTGGGACATGTAATTTCAAAGCATGAAATCTCAATTGACCTAGAACACAGTGAAGCTATTTTAATGATAGGACTAATAGCTATTTAGAGGGAGTTAAAATCATTATTTAGTAATATCAACTTTGTGAGGAAGTTCATAACTGGATTTTCTAAGATTCTCAAACCACTGAATGACATGTTGAAGAAAGGAGCCAAGATAGATTGAACACCTATAGAAAAGAAAGCATTCAAATAAATCAAGCAAGCTATTGTAGATGTCCATGTCCTAGTTAGCCTAGAATACACTAAGCCTTTCTACGTATATTCATTTTCCTCAAATCATACATGTGCGACCATCCTCATTCAAAGATCAAAAGAGAAAGATGATCATCCAATTGCATTCATGAATTCATCACTGGAGGATGCAAAGCTAAGATACCCAAATAATGAAAAACAAGCCTATGCTTTGGTGAAGGCAATAAATAAGTTTAGGCATTACATTTTGAGAATGAAGGTATATGCCATAGTTCCTGATGCAATAGTAAAGACATTACTAATATAGAATGAGTTAGGATATAGAAGAGGAAAATGGGGGGTCACCATTCAAGAATATTATATGGAGATACAAATTGTGAAGCTAGTTCATAGATAGCCTTTGACACACACAAAAAATTGCTAAAACGGGACCTGGATTAGTATGAAAATTTTGGGTGCTAGAATAAGTATCCCCTGGCGAATGTTATAATGGTATTGTCTACTATCTATTGAATCATAAATTCCCTTCACACCTTAAACCAGTGCAGGGGATATTTGTTAGAATGAAGATTCAAAATTTCATGCTTCAAGGAGTTATCTATTTAAGGTGTGTCAGAAAATAAGAAGCAAAGAAAATCATTAAAAAATTTCATAGTAAATTTGGAACCATTCATGAAAGCAGTTTGGCCATAACCCATCAAATCTTAAGGGCATGATACTTTTGGCCTACACTATTCAAGGATGCATGTGAACACATGAAGACAAGCCATGCCTAACAAGTTGTTGTTGTTTGTGAAAGGAATCCTTTTGTGCTATTACAACATGTCATTAAAGTATGATCATTCATTAAGTGGGGCCTAGATTTTCAACTGTCTTTAGCACAACAAAAGTACATCCCAATTTCTATAGATTATTGCACATGGTGGTCAAAAGCCTAAGCTCTTAAATAGTGCACAATAAATGTGATCATTAAGTTCCTTGAAGATGATATCATCACTACATGTGGATCATCACATGCCTTGGTAAATGAAAATGGCTCAACATTTACACCTTCGAAGTTTTCCAATTGGGCATTTGAATGCAAAATAACACTGAAGTTCTCACCAACTACTATCCTTAGAGAAATGGATTAGTAGAATCAACAAACAAGAACTTGCTAAGCACAATTAAGAAGATATTGGACAAAAATCATAAGGATTGGTATACATAGTTAAGGTTTGCCCTATGGGTAGACAAAACAAGAATTAAGTACTCTTTAGGGATATCTCCCTATCTTTTGGTTAATGGAAAGGATCCAAATTTCCCCATTCAGTTTAGAATCCCAACATTACATTTTATGCAGACACGTCTGACCCAATTGTTGCACTTAGATGAGAAAATAGATCAAGCATTGAAAAATTTTACAAAACATCGAGGAGTGGGCAAAAGATGGTTTGATAGAGTGGCTAGAGTCAAGGACTTTAAAATTTATGACTTGGTTCTATGATGGGATAAGGCCCACGAATAAAAAGGTGATCATGAAAAGTTTGGCAATTAGTGGATGGGTCTGTATCAAATTTTTTAAATACTGAGAGACAATGCATTTAAGTTAAAGACTCTGATAGGAGAGGAAGTTTTATTGCCCAGTAATGGATAGTTCCTCAAGAATTACTTCCAACCATAGGTTTCTATTGGTATAACTAATGCAATGATGGTAAGTGATTTCTTGTTTTGAGATGATACAGATTTGATTGCTTGATAATCAGTCATTGAGTTGTCATTGATGTCAAGTATTGACTTAGTGTTTCTAATGTGTTTCTAAGTAGAAGTATGATTGTCATGGTGTTGTGGTAAGTTTTAGTTGTAGAGATTCTTATGAGATACTTAGGGATGTCTCTAAATGTCAAATGCATGACCACTACTGTTTATGAAAACTAGTAAGGACGTTATGATGAGATGAAGGTTAACTAGGTAACTGCTAGAACAATTAGTGATAAGTGATAGGTTATTTGATTGGTTTGTCAAACCTTTGTTATTTCTTATGATGCGGTTATAGGATGTGGTGGACAATAATGTTTAGAAGATATGGTTGCAATCATAACTCATTTGAGTGACCGGTGAATAGAGTTGGGGTTGTTAACAGGCTGAAGTATTTATGTTCTTGAGCAACAATTGATAAATCTTTAATCAGTGTAGAGGTTGTAGTGAATTCAGTTGAGTCAGTCATGATTTGGTGACACATCTTAAAGACTAGAGGTGATGATTTGGCATCACATTGTTCAATGTTAGCGTGTGGAGAAAATTCTAGAGGAAGCTTGTATTTGGTCAAAATGTGTTTGACCCCTTGACACAAAATTCTATGTAAATCATTGTATTGGCCGACACGGTATAGGAAAATTGTTTTATACATCGAGATGCATGTATTGGTGTGTTGGATTCGAGCGAGAAGTCTAAAAGTTAAATTGTAAGTTGTTTAGGGCTAGCTTAAGGAGGTGGAAAATTCAAGGGCTTGATGAAAATTATATAATGGATAAAGTTGAAAGTTTTTAGTGTTGATCATGTGTTGTAAGTGAAGTTGTGAAGAACCAGTTATGATCAATCCAGTGTAGAGTTAAGTGTGTTGAGAATAGATTTTGTGCTTCAGTAGATCTGATCGAGCAGAGGTAGTTCTATTCTACAAATCATTCTCTTTGTTGTTCCCTAACAATTACAACAGTCCAAATCCCTTAATTGGGTGGATCTTGGTAGGTCCCTATTATAAATCCTCTAACAAGGTGGCACATTATCTTGTGTTTAAATTCCTCTAACAAATCTACTCTTAATAGGGTAAAGGTTCTAACAGGCCTAAGGTAAATCCCTTAACCGAGTAGCACCTAACAGTGCTTTTGTAAACTCTTAATAGGGTTAAGCTCCTCACAGGGCGTACTTCATAAGAGTACATCATTTAGTGGGTAATAATGCCCATTGTGTTTTTTCCCAATTTGTGTTTCCATGAGATAAATCTCTATGTCAAGTGTTTCATTGTTGTATGGATGTGTTTATGGTTATGATTTTCATTTGTTGCTATTAAAGTTAATCTTGTGAATGTTGTGATAAAGTCTAATTGGTTAAAAGTTGGATATTTGGTAGATTACTGGTTCACCCCTCTCTCAGTAATTTGATCTCAGATCTAAAAATTGGTATCATAGCTTTGGTTCTCTCTTATGATGAAGCTTAACATCTTAAGGCAAAGATCCAAAGATGATGCGAAAGTAAGGTCCTAAATTCACAAGATAGAACTACTCAGTATGATGCAGACGGATGAAGCTTTATATTAAAGGTATAGGTGATCAATATTGGGATCATGTGGTTACTGAGTATATTGTCCCTTCAGTAACCTTGATTGTAGATCAATTGAAGATTAGGCAAGAACATACTGCTACTATGGAAGCTATTGTCTGTACTCTTTTTGATGCAGAATTTATTGATGTCAAAAACTTGGATATTTCTCAATGAGATGTGGGAGAAGTTGAAGACCATCTATGGTGGAGATCCACATGTAAATAATGAAAAGGTTGATAGTCTAAGAGGAAAGTATGATGAAATGAGGATGCAATAAAATGATAACATTGAGCAATACAGTAACAGAATCAAAGAGGTTGTTGCTGCTATCTGCGGTGTTGGTGGTAATCTTCCTAAGGAGGATGTGGTAAGAAAAGTGTTAAGAACTCTATTGCCTCATTATGCTATTAGATTTTTAGCTATTCAAGAGCTCAGATCTCAGTAACTACCAATGTTACTCTTGATGCATTAATAGGAAAATTAATTGCATTTGAGTTAATAAATTATGATAACAATATGCCAAAAGTTGAAGTTGTTTTCAAGTCATCATTAACTCTTGTACCATCTAGAAAATGAATGGATATATCTAATAGTTCTTCAGCATTTTAATCTAATGATTATGAATCTTTCATGTCTAAAGAAAGAGAACAGGAGGAATTGGAAGCTTTATTTGCAAAATGACTGCCTAGAGGAAAAGGTAAATATAAGGGTAAGCTGCCTTTCAAATGCTTTGCATGTAATAAGATTGGACATATTACCTCTATATGTACTGACAATTACAGGAAGGAGAAGTCAAGGAGATTTAAGGACAGGAATAAGAGAGTATGTTATCAAGATGAGGAAGGTGTTACTGATGAAGAATCTAATGGAAGAGATGAAGAAAATATTATGTTTGTTGTTGTAAAGGAAGAACCCTCTAAAGAAGGTGAAAAAGCTTTAGTGTCTAACATGAATCACAGTGGTGAATGGATCATTGATAGTGGATGCACTCATCACATGACCAGTGATAGAAACAAATTGATCAAGATGGAGGAATGTGATGAAGGTTCAATAAGATTTGGGAATGATGCTCCTTGTATGGTAAAAGGTAAAGGTGTATGCACCCTAAAATGGTCGCCTAGACTTTGGGCCCCATTTCTGCAATTTATCAAATCCCTGAATCAATATTTTCAAAAATCAACATTTTTCAATTATATCAATTTCCTTGATCAAATCATAATCAATTCAATATTTCCTAAGGTTTGAGCCTTATTTAATTTAAAAGAAATAAAATATAAAAATCTTATTTAATTAAGAAAACATGCTCTCTTTTAATTAATTAAAAATCTCTTTTAATTAAATAATAAAATCATTTTATTTTATTAAAAGGAATTTCCTCCCCTTTTATTTAAATAAAAAATCCCCACTTTTCTTCTTATCCTTGTTGCACAAATAAAGCATTTAATTCTTATTTATAAAGAAAAATAAAATAAAAAATAAAAGAAAAGTACTTTTGCCTCACATGGACATAAAGTAAATGCTCAACATAAAGTAAATGCTTCTAATTTTCTTATTGGAGGATATTTGTGCACAAGGATCAAGCTTCTTTTTTTCTCCATCGTTGATTAAGTCTTTTGCCTCTTAATCTCCATGGTCCATTATTTTTCACTTCCTATAAAAGAAGAGCTATCTTCCTCATTTGCACACACCATACATACTTGAATTATTATGCTACAGGTTTTCTAAGTCATTGAAGCTTTTGGAGATATTCTTGCATCAAGTTTTGAAGATTTGGAGCATCATTAGCATTCATCTTGCATCTACATCACATCCTAGCTTGCATCATAGTTGCATCATCATGGTATCATTTCCTTTCATGTTTTAGATTAATCTCACATAGTTTAATTAGAGGGTTTGTAACTTTTTCATTTCTATTTTCATAAATTAATTGCATCTTCATTCTCATATAGATTTGCATAGCATTGCATTCATTTGGAATCTCTCATTGTATGGTTGACTAGCAAGGTCATGAGTTTATAGCTCTCGCTGAAAGTAATTTTACAAATCTTGCAACTCCATGCATAGAGAGCTATGGATCGACTTGTGAGGGCTCATTCTTGAGTTTTCTTGCATGTAAGGATTCATAGAAGTGTGACAACATTTTAGCACACAAAATGATCCATTACTTTGAATGATAAGAAAAAATGTGATGATGTTTACTAGGTTGGTGGTTTGAGATACAAATTTTTAAGTATTGCTCAATTAAATAACAAAGGATATAGACTTGATTTCAATGAAGGTCTATGAAGAATCATTGGAAAATAAGGAGAATTGATTGCTACCGATGAACTACCTAAAGGTAACTTGTTCCATCTGAATTCTACCATTAAGAATTGTATGATTGCTAAGGTAGAAAACTGTTGGTTATGGAATAAAAGGTTTTTTCATGTAAATTTTGATAGCTTGGTCAAAGTAAGTAAGATGAAGATAGTGAGAGGTTTTCCTAACCTAGTGAAGCCAGACAATGTAATGTGTAAGGAATGTTGTCTTGGGAAGTTAACTAGTTCAAGTTTTATCAGTAAAAATTACTCTTCTAAAAGTATCTTAGATTTGGTTCATACCAATTTGTGTGGTCCAACGAGAACTCAAAGTTACTATGGTGATAGGTATTTCATGATGCTTGTTGATGATTATTCCAAAATGGTGTTGGTTGTGTTTCTAAAGGACAAATCATAAGCTTTTTATATGTTCACAATCTACAAAGCTAGAGTAGAGAAGGAGACCGGTAAGATCCTTAGATGTCTTAGATCTAACAAAGGAGGTGAGTTTACTTCACATGAGTTTATTTCACATTGTGAAGAATAGAGAATTAAAAGATAAATGTCAACTCCTAGGATAGCTCAGCAGAATGGTATTGCTGAAAGAAGAAATAGGTCTATCATTGATTGTGCTAGGACATTAATGTTTCAGATATGTGTTGCATAGACATTTTGGAGATAAGTGGTGAGTACTGTTGTTTACACATTGAACATGGTTTAGTTGAAGAAAGGTGCAAAAAAAACTCTTTATGAGTTGTAGCATAGTAGATCTCCTAGTGTAAGTTATTTCAATGTTTGTGGAAGTAGATGTTACATAAAAAGAGATGAAAATTCAAGAAAGTTTGATCCAAGAAGTGATGAAGGAATTTTCTTAGGGTATTCCAGAAAGAGAAAAGCCTACAATTGCTTGAACAAGAGAACAAATAAGATACTGGAAAGTGCTAATGTAAGAGTAGATGAGTTTTTTAGCAAAAGGATGAATCCAACTAGAAGGAACATGAATATTATCATGGGTTTGCATATGTACAACCGGTGGAGCAGGGCTCTATAGGAAAACCAATAAAGAGATGGGTCAATGTACAAGAATCGATTCAAACAATTGAAGGTACTCCTAGAACTAAACCATTATTGCCAAGGAATGTGAGATTGAATCATTCCTCTGATGAAATTATTGGTGATAAAAATGATAGTGTTTTAACTAGAAGAAAGGCAAGAGAAAGTACATGTTTGTTATTTGGATTTGAACCCAAAACTGTGAAAGATGATGATTGGGTGAAAGCTATGGAAGAATAATATGAGCAGATTGAAAAGAAAAAAACTTGGACATTAGTACCTAGACTGGTGGACAAGAATGTAATCGGTACTAAGTGGATTTTCATAAACAAGTTGAATGAAAAAGGTGAAGTAGTAAGGAACAAAGCAAGATTGGTGTGCAAAGGATATGCATGGGAGAAAGGCATGGACTATGGTGAAACATTTTCACTTGTGGCCAGACTTGAAGATGTAAGGATATTTATTGCATATGTTTCTTACAAAGGATTCAAGGTATATCAAATGGATGTTAAGTCAACTTTTCTTAATGGTTTATTGGAAGAAAAGGTATACATTGAACAACCTGAATGATTTGATAATGCAGAAGGTAAGAACATGGTGTGCAAATTACAAAAATCCTTATTATGTATTGAAGAAAGCACATATTAAAAATTTTGGTGTTTAAGGTGTTGAAATTCATGTTTTATCATTGATGTCAACATATGTTTCAATTGGTTTCATCAGGAGTCTTAGGAAGACTGGTTATGAAAGGAACATGCAGGTCTGACAGGGCGGTATGGACAGTGTATGATGCTCCAAGGTGTGCAAGCTTAGATTTGTGAAGTAGGAGCTGTGTAGATCTTATGTCTATGGTCACATATTATTATCTGGTTTTCTGCATGAGTTATGGTTGATTTGGCGAAGATTGGTTACAGTGCAGTAACAAAGGATTATGACAAAGATGGTCTCTAAGTTTTCAGTATAGCTTAGATGTGAGCATGGATTATAGTATGTGAGCTTGAGGCTTGAGAGAAGACACATGGAAGAACATTCTGCGAGATTCTTAGGTCGCTGGGATTGTGGTGATGTCAGATGTGGTGTGTGATCTTGCGAAGACCTATTTAGGGCCGACCATAGGAGATAACATGTTCAGAGGGTTTCTAGTGTGAATTACAGATATTGGCATACATTTGATGGTTTTTATTTCTTGTATACTTTTTTAAGATACCGTGTGTATATTAGCAAGGGTCTATGTATTCATTTGTGTATTGGGGAAGTCCTAACATACCGACCTAATTGCTTGTTGTAACTTTTATAAAGGAAATTCATTCCTTGGAGTATTGTATGGATGCTTTTATGGTGTGGCGAGCTTGTTGTTGTGAGGTCTGTTGGATGTAGAGAAAATATCATTCATTGAGAACTTCATTGGAACTGTCTACGAAAGGTTAGTTGTTGTAAGTCAATTCATTACAATTATTGTATACTCATATATTTATTTGGACAGTGGATCCAGAAAGGTGGGTTTAACCTTTAGAAGGCAAATTTAACCTTCACTCTGGGCAGTGTGCTCAGGTAGTGATCCTCCCTTTTTACACAACTCCTAACAAGGTTGGAAAGACTCCTAACAGGGTCTGTCCTTTAACAGGGACATGTACTAGATGTAATAATCAGCTCCTAACAGGGCTAGGTCTCCTACCTGGGACATAATATTTCTAGTGCATTATTTATGGGTTTCATCCCCACTGGGGTTTTTCCCTTAACATGGTTTTCCTCAACAACAAATCTTTGTGTTATGGTGTTCTTGTGGTCATATTATTGTTTTAGTTTGTTTAAAGTAATCAAATTAAAAGGATTTAAGTTATAGATTTGGCACACAACCGATTCACCCCCCCCCCCCCCCCCCCCACTCTTAGTTGTGTTGGTGCATTGTTATTGCTAATAGAACCGAGGGCATGGTATGAGTGATTTCACTCATATCTAATTCAGATTGGTTTCATAAGGAAAAGTGACAAAAATAATATATATTTGAAGATTGAGAAAGATGACAGGTTATTGATTGCAGAAATATTTGTTGATGATATTATTTTTGGTGGTAATGAAGAGATGAGTAGATCATTTGCAAATGAGATGAGGAAATAATTAAAGATGTATATGATTGGTGAGATTAAATTCTTTACTAGATTGCAGGTTCAACACTAGAAAGAAGGTATCTACATCAGCTAGTCCAAATATGTGAAAGAGATATTGAATAAATTTGGGTTAGAAGACTAAAAAATGGTCGGTACCCCTATGGTAACCAGTTGCAAATTATCAAAAGAAGATGATTCAAAAGAGGTGGATGATACTCTTTACAGGTCCATGATCTGTAATCTATAGTATGTGGTGTATAGATTACCAGACATAGCATAGGCAGTTGGATTAGTGGCTAGATTTTCTTCTAATCATAAGGAATCACATATGATTGTTGTGAAGATAATATTAAGATATCTTAAGGGAACTGGAGATTATGGTATGTGGTAATGACATAAAGGTGATTTATCTTTAAGTGTGTTTACTAATGTTGCTTGAGCAAGAAATGTTGATGATCATAAGAGCACAAGTGGAGGTGCATTATTTATTGGTGATAGGCTTGTATCCTAGACAAGAAAGAAGTAGAATTGTATATCACAATCAACAGGCGAAGTTGAATATGTTAATGTTGTAATTAATTGTACATAGGTAGTATGGATTAAGAAAATTATAGAAGGAATTCAGGAGAAGGTAACTGAACTGATGGTTATCTATTATGACAATACAAGTGTCATTAATATTTCTAAAAAACTGGTAATGCACTCTAAGGCTAAGCATATAGTTGTCAAATATCATTTTCTTAGAGAAAATGTACAAGAAAAGGAAGTAAGTTGGAGTATGTGTCAACTAAGGAGCAGGTTGTTGATATTTTCACTAAGCCATTACCTAAGGATACATTTGATTATCTAAGAGGTAAGTTAAGGGTTATTCCCTTATTTGACTTGAATTAAAAGAAGATGTAGTTGCATCAATCCAATTTTATTGAGTGATATCTTTATGTTTGGATTGATGTTGTGGGGATACTCCTTAGGGGGAGCAGTCTATGAAGTGATGTGTTGTGATTAGTTAGGTACAAAATATAGATATTAGGTGTGTTTGATGTCTTTGGCATTGTTGTCAAAGGGGGAGATAAAGTAAGGGAGAGAGTAATTAAAGAAAGTGAGGAAAATGTTCAGAAGTGGAGATGAGAGAAGTTAAGTGAAAGGGGGAGTAATTACAAGATCAGGTAATGACAATTGATATTGAGCAGAATGTAGAATGTATAATGTAGAAGTGAGTATTGAAGACAATGTTTCCATCAATACCAAAGAGGAAGATTGTTGGTATAACTAATGCAGTGATGGTAAGTGATTTTTGGTGTTGAGATAATACAGATTTGATCACATGATGATTCGTTATTGAGTTTTCATTGATGTCAAGTATTGAATTAGTGTTGCTATGTATAAGTATGATGATCATAGTGTTGCGGTAAGTTTCAGTTGTAGCGATTCTTATGAGATACTTAGGGATGTCTCTAAATGTCAAATGCACAACCGCTACTGTTGATGAAGATTGGTAAGGAAGTTATGATTGGATGAAGGTTAACCATGCAACTACTAGAATAGTTAGTGATAGACGATAGGTTATTTGATTGGTTTGTCAAATCTTTGTTGTTTCTTATGATGCAGTTATAGGATATGGTGGACAAGAGTGTTTAGAAGCTATGGTTGTAATCACAACTCATTTGAGTGACCAATGTGAAGGATAGGTGACCGGTGAGAAGAGTCTGAGTTGTTAATAGGTTGAAGTGTTTATGTTCTTGAGAGAAAGTTGATAAATCTTTAATTGGTGATTGGTGTAGAGGTTGTAGTGATTTTGGTTGAGTTATTCATGGTGTGGTGATGTGTCTTAAAGATTGGATCTGATGATCTAGCATCACATAGCTCAGTGTAGAGGCTGTAGTGAATTCAATTGAGTCAGTTATGGTCTGGTGATGTGTCTTAAAGATTGGAGGTGATGATCTAGCATCACATTGTTTGATGTTAGTGTGTGGAGAAAATTATAGAGGAAGCTTGCATTTGGTCAAAATGTGTTTGAACTCTTGACACAAAATTCTATATAAATCATTGTATTGGCTGACAAGATATAGGAAATTTGTTTTATACATCAAGATGTGTGTATTGGTGTGTTGGATTCGAGCGGGAAGTAGTTAAATTATAAGTTGTCAAGGTCTAATTTAAGGTGGTGGAAAACTCAAGGTCTTGATGAACAATTTATAATGGATAAAGTTGAAAGTTTTTAGTGTTGATCATGTGTTGGATAAGTGCAGTTGTGAAGAACCAGTTGTGATCAAGCTAGTGCAGAGTTAAGTGTGTTGAGAAGAGATTTTTTTCTTCAGTGGATTTGATCAAGCAGAGGTAGTGTTATTCTACATATTATTCTCTTTGTTGTTCTCTAACAGTTACAATAGTCCAAATCCCTTAATTGGGTGGATCTTAGTGGGTCCCTATTGTAAATCCTCTAACAAGGTGGCACATTAGCTTGCATTTGAAGTCCTCTAACAAGGCTAGTCTTAGTATGGTAAAGGTTCAAACAGGCCTAAGGTAAATCTCTTAACTGGGTAGCACCTAACAGTGCTTTTGTAAACTCCTAACAAGGTTAAGCTCCTCACAAGGCATACTTTAGAAGAGTAGATCATTTAGTGGGTACTAATCCCAACCGTGGTTTTTTCCCAATTTGGGTTTCCATGAGATAAATCTTTGTGCTAAGTGTTTCATTGTTGTGTGGATATGTTTATGGTTATGATTTTCATTTTCTGCTATTAAAGTTAATCCTGTGAATGTTGTGATAAATTTTAATTGGTTAAAATTTGGATATTTGGTAGATTACTAATTCACTCCTCTCTTAGTAATATGTTATGAGATATAACAGTTTCCTTCAAGAGGCCTACCCTGTACATAGTTAGTTTAGGTTTTCCTTATGTTCTCTGTTTTGGTTTTGCTTCAAGTTTCCCTTCCAATTTTCCTTTTTTCTTTGGGTTCCCCATTTTAGTTTCCCCATGTGTTTGGTTCATTTTTTGTTTTCTCACCTTATGGATTTGTAAAATTAGGGTGTGTTTCCCCTTGAGTCACTTTGCTCAAGTGTTTTTAGTTTTTTGTTCTTTTATTTTGGATTTCGTTATTCCAAGTGGCTAGAAGGTTTGAGAGTTTTTATTTTTCATAAAGGTGATGGTGTGTTTCTATTTGCATCAAATTCCACCAAGTTATGCTTATTCCTTTTCTTGGATAATATTTTGTGAAGATCCTTAGAATTTGAGGTTGTCTTTCGTATGTCTATCATTAGGTGAGAACACATAGTTGACTTGTAAGATTAATCATGTAATGTATCTTGACACTTGAACTCTATGATTACTATATATTTCACACCTAATCAATTTATCTAGGTCATTTTGGATTCTTTGGGAGAGGTCATGGCTTGTGAAGCACCACTATAATTTTCCTAACCCATAGAAAAATTCATTGCTTATGATCCAATTAAAAGGAAAGATTTATGAAATATCAAAAGAAGGAAATGATCATGATGGGAAAGTGAGTTGGTTTGGGTAGTGGGTATGCTCCCCATTGATCCTGAATTTGGCTCTCAAACATTGATATTTAAAATATGATTAATAAGATAAAAAGACTAAATAATTGGCTTTGGGGGTAGGCACAAATCTCTACATGCATTTGAAAGAATAATTTGTTGGAAGGAGAGAAAATTTTGTGAGGATTAGAGAAACAACCTCATCGGAGCTATGGATGTCTGACTGTTAGGGAGGCAATGTCCAAGATAATTTTGGAGTTAAGAAGGATATCTAACTTGTCATGGATGTTCTTGATGATTTTGAGTGGTCTTGTTGAGTGATAATTAATTCATTTGCACACACTTAGGTAATCACACATAAATGTGTCTTGATCCAATATATGATTCTCCTCCACTTTTGAGTCTGTTGTCTCTCTTCATGATAACATAATAATGAGTTAACAAGGATTCTAGGTTTAGATTGAGCTTTTTATCCTTGAAATGTTTTTAACATTTCACATGTGGAGTCGCGAGATGTTGTGACATTTTCACACATTGCTCCATTGAAAATAGGGACCCCCCACTTTTTTAGTTCACTTGGCCTTTTTGGGGTTTTTTTCTCAGTAGTTCTTGTGCTAGTCTCCTAAGTTCCTCATGGTCTAGTTGAAAAGTGATGGATTTGACTTGGTCTAGAGTCCAGTAGTTCCTTGCATTTAAGATTTCAGTTTTGAAATGCTTCCTAAAAATTTGATTAAGTCTATAATTGATTACCACTAGTGGAAAAGTGAGAAAATAGGTGGTTGGTTCTAAGTGTGGAAATTCAGAAGGGTCAAGTAGTTGATTGAGATAGTTGAGTCAGAAAAAAGCACCCAAAATTATGGATTGAAAAATCACCAAGTCTATAAATATTCATGAGATGCATTCACTCGACAAGGAAATTCAAAAGGTCACTAAAAGTTTAGAAAATGATCCTAAAAAGGTGAAAGGCAAGAAAAGGCCTCAAGAGAATAGAAATGGCTTGAATATTTACTAGGTCTAAAAATGCATCAAAAATAGAAAAGTGTGAAGAGTTGACTAAATTTTGACCAAGATTGGTAGGATGGCTATGTCATAGCACTACCTCAAATGCGTCTAAATAGAAAATGAAAAAAGATATTAATATAAGTGGTTAAGAATGGATCAAAGGGGGAGGAGAATGCGCAAAGGTATATAATTTGTCATAAAATGCAATGTTTTTCCAATGAACTCACAACATTGTTTCAAGTAGTAAACACACAAGGAGATTCTTACTTTCATAGAATTTTGTCAAAAGGATTTTCAACGTTCATATAGTTTCGACATAAACATACAAGCTAGAACACAATTATATAGGGAAGATGATAAAATGTTTCTAATTACAAAATACCCTTTGAAACAACTTTCAGGTTTGAAAAATTCCACCAAATGTTATGTGCCATGGCAAGATGATAGTTGTCAGTGAAAAACACTCTTCCATTGTGCATCTATGCCCAATAGTGCATATTTCATGATGCTAAGGAATCTTCCAAAATGCCTAAATCCTTTTCAAGTTTATGTCACAAATAAGTTAGGGAAAATGTTGTAATATAAATCCATTGTCAAGGTATATACACTCATAGACACTGATTAATAAACTGAGAAAACTATTGAAGATGCTTGAATGCTCTGCAAAGTATCAAAATACATAGATCCTCACATGGAGACATGCTTAGAATGGCAAGTTCCTTCACAATACCCTATTTGTGCTTAAGGATTTGAATTTACATGGCCAAATAAATTTATGAGATGTCTTTAAAAGCTTCGACCATGGCTCATATGTTCTCTATAGTGATAAATGCCTCACGACTGGAGAATGCTTCAAATTTAAAAAATCAATCTCCTTCACCTATTGAATATTGCAAAACACAAGGGTCTAATATTATGATTTGAGGGTGGAGTCTATCCACAAGATCAGATTCACGTAGATGAAAGGAGGAAGAAAGTTTGTTCAAAATGATGAAGTTTGCATACCCTGAAAAATAGCATTAATAAATGATAAAATTAATGATCAAAATATAAGCTCTTGGGCGTGAAAAGAGAGGAAATACTCTTCAATGATTGGAATGTTCTCTTAGCGGTGTTTCTACACCCATCAAAAATCTTTCCCAAGCTTAAAAAATCTATTAGAGGTGCTCACTTGCATTCAGAGCGCAATCTCCACCATGCTAAGGAATTTGGAAAAAATTCAAAATATCCCATAAGTTATTAATCATGCTCAGAGAACAAATCACATGTAGGCAAGGATTCTTTGGGAAGTCATAAAATCTACATCTCCTTCTCATTTGTTGATGCAGAGGGTATCACAATGCAAGGTAAAACCCTTGTCTAACTCACAATTCCCCTACCAACCCACACTTTGTTGATCCCAACCTCTAGGCCTTCTCAAGGGGATCCTATCACTCAATACCTTGACTTGGAAAACTCACTTTGTATCCACAATGTCTTTGATGGCTTTTACCCTTCTTGATGATACAACTTCTCACGTCAAACTCCTTTCTCAATCAAGGCCTTCCTTGCATCAAACCCTTGCATTATATGATCTTATCAATATCACATTGGATTCCATTTATGATCATAATGGTCCAAAAGCAAACTTTTTCTTCAATAGAAAAGACCCAGTACATAATTTGGGGGTTTTTAGCCTTGTGAGAGGCTTAATCGCTACTAGCCCTCTTATCCATCCTTTTTGGATTAACTTCCAAAAATATTGAACAATACCCCCCAAAAATCACACTTTCAGATACCCTTTCCCTAACACAAGATATGCTACAAAATCATAATTGGGTTCCATCTTTGACCCGGTCAACCATCTACTACTCAACAAAGGCCAAATAGGGGTAATTAGCTTGGTTTACAAGGGAACCCTTCACTAGATGGGTTATCTTCCCAACCACCTATTGTAACATCTCTTCAAAACCACAAGAAAAAAATTCACTATCAAAATTCACCCAAACCCTTGTTTGTGATCTCTGCAACATAATTAATCTCAGTATTCCTAGCTTGTCGCATAAGGAATGCCAAGCCTAGGGATTCACCTCAAAAATTGCCACTTTATTGGACTACTCTAATTGTTTTTTCATCTTAATGTACACATTCCAACCTAATATTCCCCATGTTTTTAGCCAATTTTACTGGTGTAATGTTAGGTTTCCATGAGCGAACTCCAAAACCCTTGGTTAGAGAGGGTTTTAAACCAATATTCACTAAGTCTTCTCTATCTTATTCAATTCTACACCAAAACACTTCAAACCAAATGTAATAAGAAGATAACTCACTAGTCTACTCAAATATGTACAAATATTTAGTCTCTCAATCCATACATGTATGTACAACCACAAGAAAAGAAAGAAAAACTCTGAATTCTCAAAACAATCCCATCAATTTTATTCAAAACTTCATCATCTCTATATTCCTTGACTCATATGAGGCATTTAAAAATATTAAGGGATATTTGAAACTAATTACAACTGATTTTCAAACCTAATTAGCTATTAGAGGCTAATGTGTGCAATATGTTAAAAAATTGTTAATGTTGCTCTTAACAACTTTTTGATCACTTAACAAGTCTAGACTTTACTACTCAAATTACATTGCATATAGGTCCAACATGAATTTTAACACAAAAAACATCAAATTTATCATTTTCATACTCTACTTGGGCCCTTGACCAATTTTGACCACTTGAATCATTACAAGCCTATGCAGGACCTAGTGGCTTTTAGCCTTACAATTTGGTCTCTAGACACTAAAAAATGGAATGAAATAGTCCAAGGGACCTTATTACATCACAAACAATAAAAACCAAATCTTATCCTTCTTGGATCACTATGTGCGTCAAGGGGTATCCCTGCACCATTTTTGCCTAAAGCATAAAATATACATGGGCAAGGAAAATATAATAAACTTTAAAATCTCTCACCAAGCTAAATATGCGTTGAGGAGCCAAAACATTACATGAGAAAAGAATTGCAAGGAGACATTAAAATTTAGCTAAATATTTATAATGCTCAACCATACCTTAGATATTTGGGAAATGCTAGATAATGCATTGGAATTCATATCTACTCGTGAAGAGGATAGGTAGGGATGGGTGAATATAATTAATATTACTATTGAAAACTTATGCCATGTCCAAATTCACACCCACAAAAGAGGTTGGGATATATGATTTAAATTTTGGAAACCTTTTTGGTGTGTCCAAATAATGAGTTCAAAGTGGTTATTTAGCAAAATTATGGGAAATGTTGACCTCTTGGAATTTAATTCACACATACGAGAAAAGTTAAGACATGGGATGCGTAGTCAAAAGGGTGGTTATAGATATTGGAAATCCAATGAGGCAACCGTAAGGAATTATTTAAGAAAATATTGGAATTATTTTGGAAAATATCATAATTTTATCATGTATTTTAATGGTGTATAATATTAATTTAATAAACATGGAAAATAATGGAAATGGGTGAAATATTATAAAATTACAAGGTGGTGAATGATTTGGACCCATCGCAATGACGTATTTAAAATTCATCAAGTATGGAAAACCAAAAGAAATTTAAATCAAAATTGTTGTGATGGGTTTTAAAATTCATTAAAAGAGAAATCCAAGTTGAGATGGAGAATAAATGCCAAGATTTTTGGAATTTGCATCCAATATTCTATTAGCAAGGCGTTGGAGATATTCTATTTCTCAAATATTTAAAATCCAACCCATTCAAGTGAGCACACATGGATAAAGCTTGAAGTATATGAATTCTAGAGAGAGAATATTGAGGCATGAGAATTTTGAAGAGAGAGAATTTTGGAGAGAGAAAATCTATTTCCATAGAGAGGTGAATTTGTAGAGTTTGAAAAATCAGAGAGAGAGGCATGAGAATGTTAGAGAGAGAAGGGATTTTAGAGAAAGAAAGGGTTTTAGAGAGAAAAATATGAAAGATTTGTTATGTGATTCTTACAATAATTTTTTTTATTGTGTAGGAGGAAGAATTTCAGTTCTAGAAGTTCAAGAAAGACACTCAATTTTAGTTCCAGAGTTGACGACATCTAGGCTTCAAGCAATCCAATTTATAACATTCAAGGTTCAAGACTTCAAAAGATCAAAATTCAATCCAAGATCATGACCAATGTATTTCTATGTGAAGAAATTCTAGAACAACAAAATCATTGATGAGGGAGTCCAATCCATTTCAAGAAGATGGATTCCCAAGCAAGCGCATGGAGGGAAGAAAATGGTCAAAGAGAGATAATTTCAAAGGAAGTAATCAAAGTTGGATTTGGGTTATGAAATGATTCAATTAGAAAAGAGTCGAGCCTACATGGAACCCATCATGCTGGCATGATGCACAATCATCTACACCAGCTAATTAAAGGTCTCCAAGTCAAAATTCACTTCATTTAAGGAGGGGAATCCTTGACTGATTATTTTGGAGTGACAAAGCATTAAATGCATAGTGGGAATTCTTTTTACCCCCACTCTCCTTTGGAATGGGCTAACATTGTGGGCATTTATTACCTTGCTAAGGGAGTGTCTTTCTTTTGATTGGTCTATGTGTACCCTCTCACTAAATGTAGATTCTATTTCTTTTCCCTAACCCTAACCAGGGCTAAGGTAACACAATCTAGACCATCAATTTATTTTAATATGGGTCACTCATTATAATTTGAGACCTATATAAGAGCCTCACTTCATTTGTAAAGCATGAGATTTGGAGATTTTTGCTTATGATCTATTGAGATAATAATTTTTTCATTTAAATTTGGTGATTTCCTAAAGTATCTTGGTGCTTGCATGTTCTATTTGTTCCCTCTCTTATAATAGATTTATTTTCATGTATTTAGATGAATAAGATTAATAATGTTGCTATAGTGAAGTTGTCTAGATCATATCTGTTATTATTAGGTTATTCCTAAGTGTAGTGTAAGGTTGGATCTAAGCTATTATGTGGATGCTTTAATTCTATCTTTGATGCAAATTGTTCATTTTGATGGTGTTAATTGGGATATGAAAACTATTTGCACAACCCTTGAAGATTGCACCAACTTTGTGTAGTTGTTGAATTTGGCGAAGCAAAGTTTGGTATATTTCATCGTAGTAGTATTCATCTTTCAAGTTATTATAATTAGAATAGAATTCCTCAACCATACTCTCATTTACTTTCTACATATTCATGAAAAACCCAAAAAAATACTGTCATTGCAATATCAATTGAAATCTACCATAGCCAATATTGTTCTAAAGTTGACTTGAGGAATATAACATAAAGCCCCTCATGATACCAACATGTCACATCAACCATTGATCTTATCCACAATCAAGAATTGACATAAAAGGAATCTTGGAGTCAATTGTATGATTATTTTCAATCTTGGCTTACACATGTTTTTGATCAAGAGAGGATAGGACATCTCAATATTTTATTCTATTGTTGGTAGGTCATAAAACACACATCAACCAGAGGGAATTACATTATGGGGGTCGATACCTTCAATATTGTAAGAAGTATATAGGTACAAATAGTTGTCTCCCTATTTTGGGAGGGAACTACATTATAGGGGTCAAATATCTTCAATATTGTAGGTACAAAATTAGAACAATATTTTTGCAAATTATTATAACATGCATTCTCATTGATAAAGAGAGAGTCAACTTGCTATATCAGACCTAGACTTGAGAGCATTTTGGTAGATCTTAATGCACAAATAAGGCATGAAATTAATCATTTTTTTCTATAAAATATTTCTAGTTAGGTAGAGTAGTAAGGTATCAATCAGTTGGGAGTAGTTTTAGATAAGTCTCTCTTAAAAAAATAGAGATTTGTAGTGGTAGATGATTTTGACCATTCTTAGATTCGACAACATCTGGTAGAATATTTTCTCATCATTATTCTTGGATGAATTTAACATATCTTTAGCTTCAATTTCCTATAATTCCAAGTATTTTGTAATGCTCTATTTCTCATTTGAAATTCTATTTATAAACCCACAAAATTTGGACTTTCGTAGCATGATACACACACATGTACATGTACTTGTATGTATATATACATCTATAAAGATATATGTATATGTGTATATATATGTATATATTAATTCTATAAGACACTGAGAGGGGGGTGAATCAGTGCCACCATAGGTCCATATAAAATTTTACTTAACTTGCATATTATCCAACATACAAAATTAAATATCACATAGAAACATAACACATAAAATATCCACATAATCATCAACACAATAACACCAATCTTTTGCGGGGAAACCCTTGTTAGAGGGAAAAACCATGGTGGGAATTGTCACCCACTAATCTCACTAGTGCACCAAATAAGATATGGCATGCTAGGAGCGATTACAACAACCTGCTGAGGGTATACCCAATTAAGAGTATCTATAGCCCGATTAAAAGCTATTACAAAGTCCTCTTATGAACTACCCTATCAGGGGATTTATAAATCCTTTTGAGATTCACCTGGTTAGAGGGATTAAACTTAAGATGTGTTAGGATCTTGCATACCCTATTAGGAGTAACTTGGTCAAAGGATTTTAACTACAAGCCTATTAGAACTTTCCTTGATAAAGAACTCAAATAAAACTGATATGATTGTAGCACACTCTGCTTGACAGATCCACTTCATCTCTGCTCAATTCTCTTATTTGATCATACACACTTCATCTTTAATGATCATAACCATCACAACATCTAACCAACTTAATTTCTATTCAATTTCATCTCTTATATACACTTTTAGGTTAGTGGAATAACCCTAAAATGTGTTATTGATGTCGGCCTCCAAAATCCATACAAAGTCATAAGAGATCACACAAACATAGGAAATTTTGATCTACAATGTTGGATCTCAATAATATAATTCAAAAATAAAACAACTATAAACGTTAATCCTACTGCCACCTTAATTTCATCACATTGAAAAACTGGTTGGCTAGTCTAGTTGATATCACTGGTGCTCCCTCCAAATCTTCAACTATACTTTGAATCACCTTACGCAATCATAGAAGTAGGCTAATATGAATTTGTGGATTCTACCTTTCCAATCACACCGGAAGATATGTTCATATCATCACCACACACCGCATTCACCGTGACTAACTGTGTTATCAACAAACACTCTGTATACTTAGAGAAATATTTGTGCAATCATCTTCACCACTAGTATACTAGATTCATTCATCCTAAAAGACTTTTTTTCCAGCAATGAAAACACTCCAACATGCATCCCATGAAAATAATCTCTCCAACACCTTCATAAAATGCCAATAATATCCCCCTTTGGCATTGATGGCAACACTTAGAGAAAAAAAATGTTAAGTGCCAAACCATACAAAAACTTTAATCAACATTTAAAGCATAAAAAATTTAGAGCACAAACAAACATAACTCTAACTCTCATAACTATACTGCTCCCCTTTCAAATACTTAGCCAATTTTCATCCTATACTACTCCCCCTTTGACAACAATGATAAAGGTATACAAATGATTTGTAAAAAGTAAAATTTTATTAAGTATGGAGTAGCATGTACAAGTTACAATCTATTGAATATATCAACAAAGTTTGCTTGCAAAACCTACAGATCATCAACCCAAATTTTATGTAAGTTATTCATGATCAATATTTTTCCATGTAGTTGATGGGTAAGTTCTTCCAATCTATCCACAGTGCACATATCTAGGGTAGCCAAAACCTACTCTACATTTTTCATTCCTTGTTGTAGAATATCCACTTTAGGAATCAATAAATTTTGTATTTCTAACAAGTTGGCTATCCTCTTTTCCTATTCATCTTTATAAACCTTAAGTGTATGGTTTATTGCACTAACTTGTGCTCCTAAACTGGTTACTGAACTATTGATAGGATCAAAATTTGAAGTTCATAACCTTATCTCATATTGAACTTCACAACTCTTCTTATCAACAGCTTTCAAAAAATGTGAAAAATTTGATGTAGAGGTGAAAATTTTACCTCCTTCAATTAAATATTCTTTCACTTTATTTACTCCAACTGTCAAATTTACCTTTTCACATGCAATAGACTGAACTAGTTTTTCAGTCCTCTCCTTCTCATAATCATTCTCTACTCCCAAAGTAGATGCATCCTCTAAACTTTTCATTTGCTCACGAATTTCTCTAACCAACTGACCCAAGTGATCAATTGGTGTAGCCTTCTCATGAAAATCTACATCAAGCACTAAGTTAGACAAAATGTCTCTTGTATTTAGGATTATTTGTGCCTCTTTCTTCAATTTCTCTTTCTTAGCTTTTGACTTAATTGTATTTTTAATGTCCATCATTTCTTTTGGGCTCATGGAACTTAAGTCAGTTTACCCTTTAATAGCAGGAATATCTTCATCCATTTCAATGACATTTTAAGGCATAGACTGGATAGTGGTTATCTTTTCAATATCCATGTCTACAATCTTCTCCTTGTCTACATTTTTTGCTTCTTTATTTCTACATGTTGTCTCTATTGTTATGTATTCCTTTTTCTGCTCAACTAATGTATCTATTTGTCAAATCTTGACTGGATCCATTGTCCTCTATCTCTTTCTCTGGTTGCTCTTGTGTGTCCTTTGGAGCTTCCACTAATTCCTTTATTGTGTCTTTTTGTTCCTTGTGTATCTCCGTGACTGGAACATCACTTGTATAAGTATCTATTGTGTCCTTGATCTCATCAAGAAGATTGTTATCAATTGTGACGTTCACACCATTTATGCAGGTCTACTATTTATCTATAAGTGCAATCACTTCTTCTTCCTTATTATCTTCTCCTTTCTCTTGTTCATCTTCCACTACAATATGTTCTTCATCCTCAACAAGACCTAAGTGCTTCTTCAAGATATTCACTATTTCATCTTGCACTAGTTGAGAATCACCAATCAGTAGTCTTGTAACTCTTGCTTTGTGTTAAAATTTGGTCTAACTTTATCTAAAATTTCTTTTATCTCTTCTGCATTTAGCTCAAGCTTTAAATGCATCAAGGCATATTCAATCAATTCTTTGTCTTCCTTCAAAAATCCCTTCCATCTAGCTTCAATTTTGTTGTATAGGGAAGTAGGAATTTGTCCTTGTAATTGTATAAGAGCCCGACTAAGCTGATTCATGCTTTCTACAATAACATCTTCAATTTTCCTTTGATCTTCTTCATTAAACCTACCATGATACTTGTTCACACTAGCAAGTATACCCCACTTCTTGACTTCATTAATAATCTTATCAATAGGGATAAATTTACTAGGATCGAGCTTAACAGTTTTAGTGGTAGGAGCACCAACCACTTTGGACTTCTTACCTTGTGCCTTAAGCTCTTTATGTTCTTATTCGGATTCTATTACTTATACTTCCTCTTGTACTTCCTTGTACCTTTTTTCTTTTTGCTTCTTCCTTTTACCACCAACATTTGCAGCAATAGCTTCTTTAGCCTTAGATCACTCAATTTGTGTCTTCTTTACAACTTTCTTTACTGGAGTCTTGGTAGGAGGAGAGGGTTTCTCCTTCTCAAGTTGTGATTCTTGTTTGTCTATCGGTTATGACTCTAATGGTTGTAGAATAAACTATTTCTACTTCTTCTTCTGTAGTAGTAGTAGTTGAGGAGTCAACTTTATATTTTTCTCTTTCTTTATCAATAACTTCCTTAGTGAAGCCATTTTGCAAAAATAATTTATCTACCTCTTCTCTTACTTTTTTTTCAATGATTGATGTATTCAAAGTATCTACAACTTCAAGATAATTCTCCCTATAAGTTCCAAATCTCTTAGCATTAGGATCAATGGGGTTCTTTAATAGCTCATCTACATACACAATAACTAAATCAACTTCTAACTCATAACCCATAGGTAAGGCCCGTGAAGTCCTAGCCCGACTACTATCTCCATTTGACATGTATCGATATCAATCATAAAATCATATATCATTATTATACTTCTCAACAAAATGTAATGGAATCCTTTCTCTCTCATGCATTCTCTTCTAAAAATCCTTAAAATATCCCCATACTTTATCTGAAAACTAATTTGCAAGCATCCTAGCACAATTCTCCATTTGAACTACCACTAATGCACCTTCTACCCAATTAATCAGTCCAACACTAGGAAATAAATTTTGAAAATAGAAAAACAAACCTACAAGAAATTATTTGTGCTTAAACACTTGCCTTTTGTCTTTCTTTATTTTATCCATGTTAAAAAATAACTGATCTCTCATTGTGCCACACAAATCATACTTCACATTCTCTTTTACCATCTAGTATGCACTATGAATTTTTGTGGTAGGTACACTGTTTATTCTACTTGAATAGAATAATTTGTATCTAACCACCATGGATGCAAACCTCACCACTTCATTTGTGATATCATTAATGGTCATTGCTCACTTGTCCCATTTAGATTTTGTTAGTTTTGTGACGACATCTTGTGGAATGGATCTAAGTCACAATATCTCTCTAGTAGCGCATAATCCTATCACAACATGAATGGATTCTTTTGTAATCTTGTATAGTCGAACCACCCACATAAAATTGTCATGCACCCTGCTCAATGCATATCTAGTCTATTCCTCTTCAAATTATAAAGGAAAGCGAATCACATTCTCAAAACCTTTATCTACGGTCACCTTGTGCTCATCTTTCAACACCCAATCATTGCACAAATCTTTGTGTTGGTTCCTGGTTTGACAGGGTTTACATGTATAAAATGTTACCTAGCTACCCATCTAAATATATAATAAGTGGATAACTTCTTTGATGGACACCTAAATGGACTTGGACCAACTAAAATGGCATTCAGTAAATCCCTTCTACACTTTTGGCTTTGCAAAACCAAGGCAAGTGTACCTATGATCTTTCTTCAAGCTTCTTGCAACAATTTGTACTGGAAGATCACAAAAGCAAATATCTCATGTAAGCCTCAACATAAAGAGGAGATACTAGGTAGAAGCCAATCACCCATTGAACATCGGCTTGCATGGAGAATGAGATTAACTTATCAACTTGCTCAGACAACAAAAACATAAAATTAAGATATTTTGTAATTTGATTTAAGATTTTCTATGAAGAAAATGTAACTAAATGTAAAGAAAACCCTAGCTTAGATCAGTGCCTTGTTCATTGGGCAATGTGTCATTTAAACACAAGACATCCTACCACAAGTTTGAGAAGTACAACTATATGATTCATAACACATTTGCATTACAAAGTGTTAATCTTTAATTCTCTGATCAATCCTACTTATCACAATCCTAAAACAATATCCTATGGATTTACAGTTGAGATTCAAGCATTTTAATTAATTCTTTGAATTAAAGCATGAATCCACCACATACATCATAAAAATGCAATGAAATAATAGGATCTTTGATCCAATCATATTAAAACACATAAGATTTACAATAGGAGAGGAATATAATCATAAAATATTGATGTGATTTCATTAAATTTGACTATACTTGTGATACAATATCTGATAATGCTTAAAAGACATAGAACTTGCAACAATCTTCACTAATTAATTTTTCTCCACACCTTGTTTTGGTATTTTTAGTACATACACATCAAACAACACAAAAAATATGGACTGATACACTCAAAAAACTATATCTGAATAATAAAAAATCAGACCCCTTCTCATGGCCTTGATTGCCCTTTTATAGAAACAGGGGTAGCAACAAGCTATAGGCCAGAGATGACACTTGTCAAATTTTTATATTCTTGGACAAAAGGAAACTTTAGATAGTACAAGATAGTAGTTTCAATAAAAGAGTATTCTTTACGCATCTTCAAGCACGTCCTTGTTGAGGTAGACTTGTGAATCAAACCCATGACGGATCAATAGCAACTGTGAATGTTGTATTAACTTTTTAAAATGATGTAACACTGGTAAAAATTTCATTATGACATAGTACTTTCACTCCTTTGCATACATCCACACCCACTCACTATACTCATCCTCTACAACCATATTTTATTTGTCTCGTATTATTTTATCTTTGATTTTTTGAAAAAAAAATCCTCTTTTAATCATCTCTTGAAGCACCTTCATTATTTGTATTTATCTACCTTAGCCTCTTCACTCACATTCTATCTTAGTCAACCTCAGTCAACTTGATCCATTATCTCTAACTGTCATGTGGCATCTTGTGACTGACCTTTAGATCCACCTCTGCAACACCTAGCACACACATCGACCATCACACCTCCTCACTCACTAGTCAGCCTTGCCACACATCAACATTGTGTGATCCTGCAGTGAATAACAGTTGAGCATCTTAGTTCACTAGATCATGACAGTTGTTTATCTCTATAGGAAATTAATTGGTGCAGAGGATCAAAGGGATACTAATCATTGAGCAACTTTATCATCCATTTAAAAGATCTTCGTTGATTCAAAACATGTGCTCAATGATAATCCCTTTAGTTGCACGATGTATATTCTTAATACAATATCACATCTACCCGATATCCAAACGCACATGGTGCAATCTTGTGCTCTCATAGTGTTTTCTCTCTCCTCAACATTCTGATCATGAGATCATGCCACCTGTCACCATTGGACTTGCATTCAATTAAAAGATATGTGTTGATCCAAAACATGTGTTGAATGATAAGCCCTTTAGTTGCACGATGTATATACTTAATATAATCTCACATCTACTCATTCTCCAAACACACATGACACAATCTCATTCTCTTGCAGTGTCTTTTGGCTCCTCGACATTTTGATCATGGGATTATGCCACCTATCATTATTGGGCCCACATTCAATTCATCTACACTCGGCACGTGTCAAAATTTCAAGGACATTTTCAATTCTTTGTCAACTAAGATCATGGGACCACAAAATTTCAACACCTGGGACTCCCAGGCCCGCAATTCACTTACCTCCTGCATTCTTTGATGGAAGATGTCATACTTTAAAAGATTCCCTTTGGAACTTTTATATTTACCTTACTCTACTTCCATTTTTTATTATTTGCACCCCGCATGTCAATTATCCGCTCTAAAGCATGGGCCCCAATCTTCTTTTCAAAGTTTTAGGATTTTACCTACTCTGCTTCTATTTCTGATAGGGAGTTTGGAGTTTCACTTACTTTGCTTCTATTTCTGATTACTTTCACCTCAAGCCCCCAATCTTCCCTTCAAGATTTTAGGATTTCACTTCCTTTGCTTCTATTCTCGATCACTTGCACCCCAAGCATCAAGTATTTGCATTGAAGTACTTAGCACATCCTTGAAGTTCAAACGTGCCATCAACTCGTCAAATTTATGATAACTTTCCTTTCTCACAATTAAAACTTCAGAATAAGTGGCCCCCAATTCTTCTTTTCATAGTTTCAAGATTTTTCCTACTCTGCTACCATTTCCGATCATTAGCACTAGGCCCCAACCTAATGAAAATGAATAAATTTCATTTGGAATGCCCTTGGAAAACTAGGCAAATGGATTCATGAAGCCTTTAAAATGGACATGGAGAATATTTGTCATGTTTAGAATACAAGGGAACACTTGGATTGCACTCATCAATCACAAGTCCTGAAATGTAAGACCCAAAAGTGGGCTACTTGAAATTCCTGATTAAGTACAAAGTGCAGATTACATGAAACACCTTACACTTGGCATATGCAGAATGTGTTTAAATTGGTTGTGGGGGTCTAAAAACTAAAACATATGAAACTTGATATGTATTTAATATCTCCACAAATCAATAACTCATGAAACTCAATAGGGCTTAAATTATGCATTTATAAAGTAGGCTTGTTCAACTTGTTTCACACTTAGGCAAGAATGCATATTGCAAGCTAGCTAGAAATGATATTTTACAAAACCACTTAAATCTGCAAACTAGGGACTGGGAATGAAAAAATGAGCTAAAAGGAAGGTGGGAAACATACCTATCTCCTGATAAAGCATAAAACTTACAAGGTATTTTAATGCTTGAATGCCAAAACATGACATCTCTCAAAATGTCAAAGGGCTTCTTAAAAAATTTCAATAATGCTAATCTCAAGAATTTGAGAGTACTAACACTTTATATAGTGATAATATATCATTTTCTCCTTAGTCTTCGATCTTACAATGACTATAGGATCTAACATCCTCCAAATGCATTGCACTGTAGGGCACACTAGTTAGGGCACCCTTTTGATCATTTTCCATTGATTTATTAAGATGTCTCTTTAATACTGGCCTAGGTTTCTCTGTAATCTCGAAAATAATGGGAGTATCCATTCCGAAAATAATGAATTATAAGCTCAGAGATCCAATAAATACCTTTTAAATTACCACATCATGACTTATGAAAACCCGCACAAGTTTCTTGACCTAAATCACTTTAACACTTTTTGCAGTCACTTTAATCACTGACAATATGGTCTTACTTCGCTTCTTTGCCTCCTAGATTAAGCTCTTGAATGTGTGAGTGCAAAATAAGACTTAAAATCACCTTTTATCTTCCACCCCACTCAAGCATAAAATGCATCACCGATTGACAACAAAATAACATGTCTCCACAAATCTTGTTAGCAGTTAACTAAAATTTCATGAATTTCCCCAAAACTTTATACATCACTTTCAAGATAGTCAAATGTATCTAAATATGCAAATAGAACTTACTACACATGCATCTAGGGGGTCTCCAATTGATTCAACAGTGCTTTCTCCCCTAAGTCAAACATGACTTAGTTTGATGATGAATTCCCCACTCGCGATGAAGATGTGAGTCCTTCAGATGATTTCTCATCACTCCTTTTCATCTAGACTTGATTCATTTGCCTTATAGTCTCTTCAGCATTCACAATATTCTTTCCCTTTTGCTTGTCAGACTGATTAACTGATTGGTTTACCTTATTGTTCTTTGCTCTACAAAACTTTGCAATGTGTCCTATCTTGTGACAATGATAACATGCCATACCAGTTGATCTCCAAGGTCCTACATTACCTCTATTGGTCCTCAAACTACAATCGATCACCATCTGACCATAGTTATGAAAAATTGAGCATGTAATATCCCACTGGTTCTCATTTTGATAGGGACTCTGTCAGTTGACATATGGCCTCTAATTTTTCACTTGTGTCCTACACCCATTAGCTCTATGACCATGTTTGTTGTAATTGTAACAATAACCATGAAAAGTACTTAGTCTATAATTAGGTCTAATAATTGGAACACTACATTTGATATTCTTGTATACATTAGCATTATGTCCAACTTTATGACAATTGAAACAAACTGGTTTATAGGGTCTCTTACCAGATTTCCTTTGATTTTACCTTAGGTGTAGACTTGTCATCTTACTTGTCCTTCTTGGTTCTAGAAGACTCACCAACCTCGTAGTTGGTGTAGCCTAATGCATAAGTTTCTCCATGCATTATTTGATTCTTGAGTTGCTCATCAATTTTTGTAGAATTGTCATTGAATTTCTTGAGTAAATCATTTGCAGTTTTTAACTCACCTTTCAATTGCTCATTTTTTTCCTCATCTTTTCATTCAATCTTAGGGCTTCTTGATTCTCTTCATTTGTATCATGTAGTTGTTCATTAAATACACCAACTTCTTGTTCAAATTTGAAAACCTCATCCTTCTTGGATTTAAGGACTTCATATTTGGCTTGTAGGGCTTCCTCTACCATTTTCCTTGCTACTTTTGCTGCCTTTATTGCTTCCATTTCTTCACCCATTCAAATTGACAAATCTTATAACTCTCTTTTGATGTTCATCTTGTATTTATGTAGCTGCTCATTCTCCTGAGACAATTCTTCCAAGCCCACTTCATATTCCTCAGATCCACTTTGTTCATATAGTTGTTCAATGAGGTTCTGTCTTTCATTCAATTATTCAACAAGTTCTTGTCTTTTGAATTTTGACTGCTTGAGTTGATCCTTCAATTTTTCAATGAACTCTTATGTATCTTCAAGTTTCTTTTTAAGCTACCTTTGATATCTCAAATTCTCCATATCTATCTCAAGGATCTTCCCCAAGCTATTAGGCTTCTTCAAGGGAACATGACTTTGATACCAATTGTTAATGATATAAGGCACTAAGAGGGGAGTGAATAAGTTTCACCACATATCTATATAAACTTTTACTTAACTTGCAAATTATCCAATATGCAAAATTAAATATCACATAGAAACATAACACATAAAACAACCACATAATCATCAACACAATAACACTAATATTTTGCATGGAAACATTTGTTAAAGGGAAAAACCATGGCGGGAATTATCACCCACTAATATCACTGGTACACCAAATAAGATCTTCCTTGTTAGGAGAAATTTCAACACCCTCTAAGGGTATACCTGGTTAAGAGTATCTATATCCCGCTTAAATGCTATTACAAAGTCATGTTAGGAACTACCTTGTTAGGGGATTTATAACTCCTTCCGAGAGTCACCTGGTTAGAGGGATTAAATTTTAGACCTGTTAGGATCTTGCATACCCTGTTAGGAGTAACTTGGTTAAATGATTTTAACTACAAGCCTATTAGAACTTGCTTTGAGAAAGAAATCAAATAAGATTGATCTGATTGTAGCACACTCTACCTGACAAATCCACTTTATCTCTTCTCAATTTGTTTCTCTGATCATACACATTTTTCCTTTAATGATCATAACTGTGGCAACATCTAACCAACTTAATTTCCCTTTAATTTCATCTCTTATATACACTTTTAGGCTGGTGGAATAACCCTAAAATATGTTACTGATGTTGGCCTCCAAAATCCATACAAACTCATAAGTGATCACACAAACATAGAAAATTGTGATCCACAATGTCGACTCTCAATAATAGAATTGAAAAACAAAAAAAATATAAACGTTAATCCAACTGCCACCTTAATTTCATCACATGTACAAACTGGTTGGTTGTTATAGCCGATATCACTGGTGCTCCCTCCAAATATTCAATTGTACTTCGAATCAGATTACACGATAATAGAAGTAGGCTAATATGACTTTGTGGATTCTACCTTTCCAATCACACCACTAGATCTGTTCATATCATCATCGCACACCACATTCACCATGACTAACTATGTTATCAACAAACACTCTATATACTTAGAGAAATCCTTGTGCAATCATCTTCACAACCAATATACTAGATTCATTCATCCTAAAATACTTTGTTGCCAACAATGACAACACTCCAACATGCATCCCATAAAAAACAATCTCTCCAACACCTTCATCAAATGCCAACAATATATATATATATATATATATATATATATATATATATATATATATATATATATATATATATATATATATATATATATATATATATATATATATATATATATATATATATATATATATATATATATATATATATCTGTGTGTGTGTGTGTGTCTGTCTGTATATATATATATATATATATATATATATATATATATATATATATATATATATATATATATATATATATATATATATATATATATATATATATATATATATATATATATATATATATATATATATATATATATATATATATATATATATATATATATATATATATATATATATATATATATATATATATATATATATATATATGTACACACATATATACATACATACATATATGCATGCATATACACACACATATATAAGTGTGTGTACACATATATTAGTAAATACACATGTATATATACATTCTTAAGAAAATATTTAAAATAAATAGAAAAATCATGTTTTTTTGGGAAAGATTATATTTTTTTTTAATTAAAGATCAAGAATTCCAGCCCAATTATCAACCAAAGAGGTTGGAAACACTTGAAATAAGAACCAAAGACCCTATTTAGCAAAGGAGAAAATAGGGGACAAGCAAGAGCAGAAATAACTAAGTAATTGTTGCAAGTTGTTTCATGCAAACACCAATTGCATCAATATGAGGATGCTCATTAACCATGGAATTACTCCATTTCACCCCTTTCTCTTGTTTAAAACTAGTCTTGGCAAGAAATTCAACAAGTTGATTTTGGTCACGCTGGCTATAAATCAAAATAACATCAGGAATGTTCTTCCACAAATCTTTAATTTGTAAAATGAAAAAGCTCAAGCGCCATGGCGTAATGGGGAAATTCCCTATATAGTCCAAAGCTCCTACAAGAACTTGAAAATTAGATTCAATGATCACTTTCTCTTGTCCCTGATTGATTTTCCAAAAAGAGGCATAAAGGATATCGAAAGCTTCAGCCTCATTGTTAGTGGTAGTCCCTAAACTTTATAAATCCCAATGTAAAACGTACCATTGATGTTCCTACAAACAAAGCTAGTCACTGTTGCTCTTAAATTTCCTTTTGTGTGTTGATTTTAATCCATCCTAGAGGAGGTAGAGACCATTTTTTGTTACCTTGGTATACAAGGAGGCATAAGTTTAATTGGCACCCATATCCACCTCCCTATTACTAAGGCCACCATGAACCATCATGGTTATCATGACCTTACTCCAAATGGTATTCCAAATCACATCAATAGAGCTAGAGGTCTCATGAATTTTTTTACTTATCTTGTCTAACCAAATCTGCCACTAGATAAAGTTCAAACCCAAAGTCTAGCCCAAACTCAAAGCTTTGGAGCCGAATCTTTTACCTTGCCATTTGTCTAAAATGTTGTTTCTATTTATCTATTCGTAATTCCTAAATTTGAATATCAAAAATTATATTTCCTAGATCGTACAAGTAAAAGGACAATCAAACATAAAGTCCACAAAAGTTTCTTCTTAGTCGTTGCATAATACACACCTATACATGCGTATGGACCCTCTGCATTGAATATTCTTAGAAGTAAGGATGTCATTGTGCATGAAGAACCAAGCAAAAATATTGACTTTAGGCCATCCTTTTGAGTGCCAAATCTTTAACCAATCCAATTCAAAGTAATTATGTTGGGGTTGCAAAGCCAGAAGAGTATCCAACTTTGATAGTGAAATTACCAAATCCACCACTCCCCCTAAGAAATTTTATCATCACAATTATTACCAATGAGAAGTCAGCCAGACAAAATACCCTTAATAATAACTAAAAAATTAGGAGGAATGGGGACGACCCATTCATGAAGCTTTTTAAATTATTTATAACTAAAATTTTAAATTTGGTGGGTATTCAAATAGCACCAGGTCTTGATTCAACCTCTTATTTCCACAACCCCTTTAAATGGAAGCAAGGCAAGAAATTCCTGAATGATTGGGGGATGCATATCCTAAGTATTAGACCAAAAGAAAGCTCTATTAACTTTACCAATAATCTATAAAATATCATCTTTGACAAGTTTGTAACCAAGATTCAATGCCTTCCAAGCAAGTAAACCATTCCCCTCAAGAGGAAGCTACTCACATCGCTCATATCAATCTTTCCAATATATTTATTAGTTATCATTTTTTTGAAGAGATAATTTCAAGTGGAAATCCATCTCCAATAGAGCTTTCTCACCAAATATTTGTTACTTAACTCAACATCTATAAGGATCATACCATCTATAGATTTAAGCTGAGTAATCTTATTTCAACTAATAAGGGCCCACTTCATAGACTCTTTGGACCTGTTCCACAAAAATGTCCTAGATGGCTTGTCAATTTCCTTCCAAATGGAAGGAGCATCAAGGATAGAAAACTTATAGGTTAGCATGGCTTAAATAAAAACTTGAAGAAAGGCAAGTCTTCCCCCATAACTAAGCCACTTATTAGACCAATGCATAATTTTATATTTAATATGACCCAAAAGACCACACCAAATAACTATTGTAAGATTTTTATAATGGAGAAGGACTCCTGGATACTCAAAGAGGTAGAGAAGATAATGAAAAACTGAAGATAACAAGGATACATTGTTGCAGAGGAGGATCAGTATTGAAAAATACCACCTTATATTTTTTAGCATTGATAACTTGTCTAGAGGTTTAGAGGTACACATGGAAAGTTTCAAATATCATCCTTGCTTCTGAGCAGGAGGTAGCACCCATAAGCCTAGTATCATAAACAAATTGCAAGTGAGAAAATACTTTTTCTCCAATCTTGACTCTAGAGATAAGTCTTTGATTACACCTTTGGAGAAACAATCTACCCAAATCTTCTACCATAATGAGGAAAAGGAAGGGAGGTAGGGGGTCTCCTTGCTGCAAACCACACAAAGCATTGAAAGGGAAAGAATAAATATCATTAATAAGAACAATGTATGATGGAGAGAAAACACAACTTAGAACTCAATCAGTCCATAACTAAGAGAAGCCAAAATCATTCAACATTTGGGACAAGAAAGACCACTCTACTTTGTCATAAGATTTAGAAATATCAAGTTTAATTAACATTCATCTTTGATTTGAATGATGTAATGAGCGTATGTATTCATGCACAATGACTACTCCATCAAGTATTTGCATACCTTCGACAAAGCCACCTTGTCCCGAATATATAATCTTTGAGAGAAGGGGCTCGAGCCTTGCATGCACCACAAAATTAATAATTTTATACACCACATTACATAAAGATATAGGGAAAAAGTTGGAGATTTGGTATCCTTCCCCCTTAGAGCTTTCAACATCCTTATATTGCTAAAAGATTCATAAACCACATCAAAGACAATCAATTATAAATCATTCTAGAAGGTCTGAAAGAACTCCATCGGGAACCCATCAGGGCTAGGAGCCTTACCAGTGTTCATACCAAAGAAAACCTTCTTAAATTCATCCAAATCAATAGGTTTCATCATAGCAAGGTTATCAAAAACATATATTAACATTGAAACAATATTTAGGACAACTTGTTGAGAGGCCTTGACATCCTCATTGCAAGTTGAAAATAGATTAGAGAAGTAATCTCTAGCATGGTCATGCATTGTTGTTGTAGAAGAAAAGATCTAACTAGTAGCATCTTAGAAAATAATTAAATTGTTATTTTGCCTTCTATGAAAAGCAGTTCTATGGAAGAAGGTAGTGTTTTTGTCTCCCTCAAGAAGCCAAGCTACACAAACGTGTTGTTTCAAGTAAATCTCTTCTTGACTATCAATCTCTTCTATAGCCTTTCTAAGGAACTCATCTTCTAGTTTGAGTTGATCAATGATAATACCTATTCTAAATTGGTTATTAATCTTATCCCATCTGATTAGCCAAGGGTCATGCTATGATTTAAAATTAGATATCTTGCGCCTCTTCCATTTTTTTAGTTGATCTTTGACATAGTGCAACTTCTTATGGATTTTCAACATAGATATTACATACTCAGAGTAAACCTCCTTCCTCTACACCAGAATTTGTAGCCTCAACTCCTCAGTTTGGAACCAAAATTTTATAAATCTAAAAAGGATGATGATGGAAGCTAGAGAATATGCCTCCTTCAAGGAGAATTAGGGAATGATAAAAAATAGGTCCTTCAAGAACATGAAAATTTAGCTTCCATTTAGTGAAGGAAACCTCTAAAACTAAAAATATGTCTAATATAACCTTTCAAGAATGAGGCTCAACTCTTTTGTTCGTCCAGGTGAAGCTAGAGGAAGGATCAGACACATTAACCAAACTTAATTCAAAAATTTAAGTGCTATAAAATGACCCCCAAGAACTAAAGAGGGAAGCCAACCTTCTTGATCATTAGGAGACAATTTGGCATTAAAATCACTAGCAACAATCCAATCCATTGCCACACAATAGTGTCTCATACAATGAACATTGGACCGTTTCCTCTTGACCCATCTAAGGACTAAGCACCATAAAAATTAGTGATAACAATCTGTTCAAAAGTTTCTTTATTTTTAAAGAGGGAGTAGAGAACATCTCTACCCACAATTTGGCCCAAGGTAATCCACTCTAGCGAGTTCCACATTGTAAAAATACCTCTAGAGGCTCCTTGAGAAGCCACTCCCATATGATCAACACCTTTCCACATTTTACTAATGACTTGAGACATGAAATCCAAAGTCATATTTGTTTCTTGAAGAAGAAGAAAGTTAGTTTTAGATTTTTCCAAAAGTCTTCGAACAACATTTTGATGTGATTTGTTTTTAATCCTCCATTGTTCCATGATTGTACAATAATTTTGAGCCCTGTGACAAATAGGACTCAAGTGGCTTAACTATTCCTTCATGGATCATTTTCTCTCCCTGAGAATTCAATTGATCTTTGGTAGATTTCCTTCCCACCCTGAGAGAACTATTATTTTTTAGGCATTTTTCTATTTGGTTGAGATCAAGAGAAGGTTTCCCCTGATTCTTATCAGGTATTCCTATACTAACATCTATTTTTGGAGATTATTCTGGGTTAATAACTTTCACATTCTCCTGAGAAATGAGAGAATCATAGGGGCAACTGTTGAGCTCTTGCATTTGGGGGAGCTCAGAAGAAGGTATTGCTAGTTGAGCAAGATCTATTAAAGTAGTTTCTTCCACAAAATCCATTGTTTGATTAGTCTCTTGATCCAAAAGGGTATTAAATATCTCATATCTATTGGTAGATCATTGCCTTCTCTCTCTCTCTCTCTCTCTCTCTCTCTCTCTCTCTCTCTCTCTCTCTTCTTTCGTACCATCATGCACTTGGACACCTTGAGGAGCATGAACATGGGAATGTTGTTTGTTAGTATTGATTTATTTCTCAGAGTTGGATGGATTTAAGCCTGAGAGTTCAAGGGCAGGGTTTGCAGAGAAGGGAAAAATCTAGCTAGATGCTCGTAACTACAACAAACTCTACATCTAAAGGGCATGGCCTCATAGTCTAGTTGTTGAAGCCAAATTGATTAATTGACAACAAGCTCATATTCAATAAGAATAGGTTGGGAAAAATCCATTTCCACACAAGTTATGGCATAAATAACTGAAGTAACTTCTATGGTATCTTTAAAAAACCCCATATATCAGCCTATTGAGTTGCCAATGAGGGAAAAAATCTTCTTGGTCCAAAACTCCATAGTTTGGGTATACATCCTAATCCAAATAGGTATTGTTGCTAGTTCAACATGGGAGTCAAAACTAATTTTCCATGGTTGAATAAAGAGGCCACCAGGCCCATAGTTTATTTTCTTATACTCAAAATGCTTAGCATGATCATCTAGGGAAGAAAAAATGACAATGAGATAACCATTTCCAATAAACCATAGGGAGTACTCATCAAAGGGTTCCAAGTTGCTTCAAATCCATGAGTGGAGGAACTAAACAGACAGACAAAGGCCAAAAAATTTGCAAATTAGATCATGACCCTTTTTGTAAGAAACATAGTCTCTATCATTCCTTGATCAATCACAACTTTTAGTCATTTATCTATATGAGGGAGGCCCCCATTAATCTTACATGAAAAACCAGAGGTGAAAAAATCTCGAAACAAAGAGCCCTTCAACACAACACCAAAAGCAATACCTACATAAGTGAAAGGTCCACCAAAAAGGCTAGTGTAGGAAGAACAAACAAGAGAGGTAGGAGAGGGAGGAGAGATAGCTAGGGCACGTGAGAGAAAAATAGGTTAGCGATGACTTAGCTATATCGCATGCAGATTTTCACAAAATCATGTTTTTCAAGCACAAAAGTAAATCTGATTTGGTTGCAATTAAAGAAAAATTATAAATAATTTTTCTATTATTTTGTTGGATCTTTCATATATGCATGTTAAGTTTTCAATTCATGGTTAACACAATAACACATTTTCATTTCCTTTTTGAAGATAAAAAGTAGAATGTTAATTTGATATTTATTAACTAACATTCACATATTCAAATTTTGCTTGATATAGATATGTTTAAACATGTGTGTGTAAAAATACACACACATGTAAATATTTTTTCTATTATTTTGTTGGATCTTTCATATATACATTTTAAGTTTTTAATTCATGGTTAATAGTAGTAACAAATTTTCATTTCCTTTTTGAAGATAAAAAGTAGAACTTTAATTTGATATTTTCAACTAGCAATCACATATTCAAATTTTGATCAATACAAATATGTTTCTACTTTGATATTTTCCAATTAATAATCACATATTCAAATTTTGATCGATACAAATATTTAAATTTCAATTGTTACACATGTAAACATATTTGTATCAATTGAATTTCTAATATGTGATTGTTAGTTGAAAATATCAAATTAAAATTCTACTTTGTATCTTCAAAAAGGAAATGAAAATATATTATTACTGATAACCATGAATTGGAAACTTAAAATGTATATATGAAAGATCCAACAGAATAATAGATCTTTACAATTTTACTTTAATTGTAACCAAATCAAATTTATTTTTGTGCTTAAAAAATATGAATTTACTATTTATTTTAATCAATTCCTAAAGAATGTATACATGCATATGTATATACTAATATGTGTGTGTATGTGTGTGTGTGTTATATCTTCTTAAAAATAAATATTGTATAATCATTTATTCATCTTATACAAAATTATGCATATTTATTCTCATTCAAATTGTATTTGGAAAAGAATAACATAAGAAATATTCATTTTCAATATGCACAAAAATTCATGTAGTTTTAAATTGAATTGAAAAATAAAATTTTCTTACATGATCACATCATGATTTTATTATAGATGAATATTGCACTAGTATGTACATGAGCATGATGAAAGCAAAATAGATAAACTCATTAGGTATATGCATGATTGCCCACATTTAAAATAATTAGTTTAAATTCTCCTTGAGTTCTAGGCTATGATTAAGGAAATGAGTACCAAATATTGATAAACAAAGAAGGTTAATCCTCTTTTACAAAAAAATCGGTTATGTTAAGTGCTTTGGCCAATGCCATGTTTTCATTGGAATAGATGGAATTAATCTAGCAAGATTTATTGATATGTTTCTCTGCCATATCTTGATAGTAGGCCATTGCATTATCATGTTTTAGATATGCATGTAGATATATATTAGGTTGCACCATGGTTTCCATCCTGCCATTATTTCTAGGTAGCTAGGCATTTCGTCTAGGGCCAGGTGTTCTTTGAAGCGTGAAGAACTTTGGAGAAGCATAGCTCTGTGGTTGGACAAAAAAACACCATAGTTACGTTCCTATCCTTCAACTTACAGATGACCATGTGGCTTGGTGATGACCAAGGACATTGTTTATGATCTTGTATTTATCATTTTTTTCATTGTACTTCATATATTATTTATTAACGTATTCATGGTGTGAAAGCCAATATTGTAACAATGCACATCAAATATTTGTGCTATTACTTGGAATAAGTACTTGGACTTCGAATTTGTAAATTTGGCATTTTAAAAATATTGGAGTTGATTCTTTTTAATTTCCCCATTTATGTGGAAAATGCGCAATAGATTATTTTGTGAGATAATTAGGATTTTGAATCTTGCATCTAGGGTTTTCACCCCCCTTAACTAGTTTGTCCATGTCATTTTGTCTCCTAGAGTCTAGTCCTTTGAAATTAAAGTATACATTTCTCACTTTTTATGTTGAATTTTGAGGAATATGATTGTTAATTGTTAGCTAGGGTGTTAAAGATTCCAAGTCATGTGCTTATGTTTTGTATTTTAGGGTATAGTAATAGGTTATTTTGAATGCTAATTTTTTAGCATCTTGAATCCATATTAAGTTATCACAAGCTCAACTCAACCTTATTGCATTGACATTTCTGTTATTTGTCTAGAATGTTTTTAATCATTTTACATCATTTGAATGCTATTAAGGAAGTTAGTAGTCTTTCATATATCTGTAGTAGGCCTTAATGATGCTTTTCAACACAAGCAGCTTCACAAACACAAGTATATAAATAATGTTTTATAGATCCCAAAGGTAAAACTAAACAATGGACAAGAAGTGTAAGGGGAAAGTGTCCAAAGATCAAACCAAGGGTACGATCTAGTCCAAGGTGTTATAAATATCAAATTAATTTGCCACACATCCATTATCATCAATTTTGTTCCAATTTATTGTTTATAATTTTGTATTAAAATATTTTTATTAGTTGAAATGATCTAATTTGATTGTACACCTTAAATCATATACCATTTCTATTTTCCATTTTGACCATTTCAATCATTATCTTAATTTGCTTAATAAATAAATACCAAATGAATTTTTTTATCTTAATATATAAAACAAATTGTTTCTCTACACTAATGCATAGTTTCCTCATTACTCAAAGACCTTTCATTTCCCAAAAGGCCTATATAGAGGCAAATATTGATACGAGGTCAAATATTCTCATTACCCAACTATGTCTTTTGTGTGAAAGAAATAGTTGAAGCAAAAATCCCTCGAAGGTCAAATATTCTTATTACCCAACTATGTCTTTGGTGCGAAAGAAAGAGTTGAGAAAGGCCGAAATAAATTTGGAAAGAGAGGGTTTGTATCTTGTACACAACATAGGGGCTATAGAAGTTGAAAAAACACTTTATTTTAGATTGAAAAGTGTACACTAACATCAGGTCAGTTTCATTAGCAATTTAACGACAATTCATTTACAAGATTTATTCAATGAAAAATAGAAGAAGATAATGAAATAACTCATTATTAAACTAAATTGTGAAAGATTAACACTTCACAATACAAGAATACTAGAGTTTAATGTCTAACCTTGTTAACTATCTTATTTTCTATTTTCTTTTCCCTTTTCTCAAACCTACCATCCCAAAAAGGAGAAACCAAATCAACCAATTTAATGTACAACAATTCACCAAATCAACCAATTAAATGGACAACAATTCTTCTTATGTTTTAAATAAAAAAAAGAGGAAAGTTGAAGAAACACCCACGCCTATAGGCCGCGGAGGGAAGCAAAAATATGTATAATCCAAATTTATCAATTGGAAAAGTAAAGAAATTGCCGGTTCTTCTCGAGGAAGCCACTCATATTTGGCGCCTTCATATATAAAATTTTGTTCTGAGAAACAGGGTAACCCGAACTGCTCTCAATTTATCTACCTTCTTTGCACAATGTAAGTAAATTTACAGTACTCATCACACTTGACTGCTACTATAACATTCCAGTTTGCTTTTTCTCTTTTCGGGGTTTCATAGCATGTGCTATTTTCAGCGATAATTTGCAGATTCAGGGTTTGTTATTATGGCTATGAATTTTACCGGGGTTTACTTATTTTCAGGCTTTGTTTAACTGGTTTAAAAACTTTCGATGTAAAGTTTTTTGGTCTTCAAAAATCTTCATTTTTGAAAAGTTCTTCGCGCCCTCCATTTTCAGTCCGAGAAATCGAATTAAAAATTGAGCAAGTTGAATTTCCTTCAGATAAAAGTATAAGACTTAATTATAAGATCATTTTTACGTTTAAGTACAACGAGTATTCAAAAGAGGCATTGATGCTTTGTTTAGTATGCCGTTTGAGCCCAAATCCGCCCAGCATAATGCTTTGTTTAGTAGGCAGTTAATCTAAAAACTACTGCTATTATTATGCGATGATTTCTTAGGATTCAATTGCATAGTTGAGTCATTTTTTGTTGACCCATGTTTTCACAAGTGAATCTCTCACAAGAACTTATTTCTTAGGACTATACATGGCCCATTCAGCATGCAATACACGCAGGTGATGCTAACTCCTGGAATATTACCCATCCGAGAACTACTCTGATTTAAATGCACCTAACTATAGGGTTTCCCCCATAATCAATTCTCGTAGTGTACCATGCCATTTTTAAAACCTTAAGCAAGTATCATACTTTATGAACTATTCATTATTAAACTGCCTAGCTCATTCATTTTCATGTGATAAACAATAACTTATTAGGATTCAGTGGCATATTTTTGAGTTAATTTTTGTCAACCCATATTTTATAAGTAATGCCTCACAAGAATCCATTTCCAATGGTCATGAGTGGGTCCACTCAGTATGTAATGCATCTAGGCGATGCTCACAAAAGGTGAAGCAATGAAAATTGTTGGGAGGTTACCTATTTCAGAACTACTTTGGTTCAAGCATGCCTATGGGGGGTTTCCCCCACAATCAAACCCTCTTACCTTGCTGCCCTATTTGCAAAACCTTCAGCAAGTGTTGTGCCGTATGAAACATTCATTATAAGGGTCCTCAGCTCATCCATTTTCTTGTAAGTAATGTTTTGTAAATCTGGTAGTAAGCCGTGGATTTAATTGTGGGGGAAACTTTATGGTTAGCATGCTTGAACGAGAGTAGTATTGGGATGGGTGATCTTTCAGGAGGTCTTTGTTTTTAAGCCCTTTAAGTATCACCTAGATGTAAGGAGTCTTAAGTGGACCATTTATGGTCATGGGAGACAAGTTCTTGTGAATCGTTGGTCCACTACTCATGAAATAGAGGGTGGTGATGGTTCATAAGGCAAAACACTTGCTGACCTCCAGTGAAGTTCTAATGCTTCCCCCTTATATGCATCACCTAGGTCCAATGAATATGGAACTAGGATGAGTGACCTCCGAGGACTAGCATCATCTAGATGCAATGAGTATTATGTGAATCATTCTTAGTCATAAGAGATGAGTTTTTATGAACCATTGCTCATAAAATATTGGTCAATGAAGACTGACTCAAAACTTTGTTGTTGAATTCCAATATGTCATCACTTAATTTGATACATTGCAACATGGCTACATGCTATTATTATTGTTATTAACGTCATTGTCAATATTATTAGTTTAAGTATCATTATGAATGCTATTTCAATGTCACTATTAATAAAGTAATTAATATTAATGGTCATTCAAATATTTAGATATTTAGTCTTTTAGGAAAGTTTTAGTTTTTCAGTTAGTTTCTAAATAATATGGAAACTTACATGCTGTCAGCCTTTTAGAAAGTTTCCATTTCGTTCTCATTTATTCTCTAAGTTGTCAGCTCGGGTTCGGGTTCGGGTTCAAGTTGAAGTTCAGGTTCAAAGAACCGGTTTGCTGGTACGACAAAATTTTGAAATGGGGTTTGGGTTTGTTAGTACAAAAACATGTAAAATTTATATATACATTTATACTTATGCAGCCCGTAAGCATGAATTATGATTAGAATGTCACATATCATATAAACAACAAAAACACCATAAACTTGTAATCATAGCATCATGACCATACCATCATAGCATCATATACTTCAAGTTCAACATCAAAATATTAAAATGTCAAATCATAAATCATAACATCAAGTTCAAGTATCATTGTTTCAAGTTTCAAGTTCAACTAATGGATTAATAACTTATTCTTCATCATCATCATCGTCTTCTCTTCTTCTTCTTCATTGGCATTAGTTGATTCACAAATAGTACTAAGGCCAATGGGATCAGCTGCACCAATATCAAATTCTTCCAATTTAGCAACTACAAGTTGAGAAGTGGAAGCATCCAAGTCTGAATGCTCTGCATTTAAATCCCACATCTTCGTTTCCCCTTCTTTGTATTTTTTATGCTTGTGCGAGATGAGACGCAAGTTGCAATGCACATATACTAAGTTCTCCGCTCTTTTTGATTGTAACCTATTGCACTTTACTAAGTGGATGAAAGAATATGTGCTCCAATTTCTTTTTGATGCAGATGAACTAGTAACCTATGAAGACAAGACAAAGTAAACAATTAAAATAAAATTATTAATCTTATAAAATAAAAATTACTAGCAACTCATGAAGAGAAATTAAACTAAAAGTTATTAAATAAAACTTGTGATATAAATTTGATTGCACGGGGCTGCAACGTTTGGAATCGTTGGCCATGAAAGTACCGCCATACACCAACTATAAGCATCCTTCCTAAATCGATGACAAAGAGCATCATTACTTAGACCTCTTGCACTCACAAATTCTATGAACTCATCTGTAATCATATCTTGCATATCATCATCAAGAAATAATCTTTCAACTGCTGCCTTGTATCCATTAGACATTTCTAAATCTCTATATGGTGGCAGCCTTCCTGGTAGATCAACATATTGGGTGCTATAATATTTTGGTGTCAATGCATAGACAAGCAAATGTAGAGGAGTGGTCATCTTGTTCCATCGTTCTACAACAATTGCTTGCAATTGTTTGAAGAAGGTCTCCTCGGGATCTTGCTCTTTTTCACTTACAATTTGCTTCATCTTCTCAAGCATTGAGTCTATGCCATCATACACCTCTCCAAGGAAAGGCCTATCCATGTCAGTGTAGCGAAGCATGCTCATAATGGGCTCGGTGAACTTGAGATACTCCACACGTTCCCACCATGAGTCATCCCATATCCTTTGCTTAGTTTTTGTTGCCCTCTCAGTGTTGCTTTGCCTCCATATAGACCAATTATTACTGATCATCATATTGCAAAGTGCCACTTTCACTTGCACAAGTCATCTCAAGATGATTAAGTTTGATGCAAAACGGGTCTCAACAACCTGTAACAAAAATTAGAGCAAAAAAATACAACTATTAAAGACAAACTTTAAAAAAGAATATACATTACGTAATCAAATTATACAAATCAAAAAATGTAAAATACTAATTTAATTTTTTCAAATTAAATTACTACTTCAAGCTCATGTTCACTTACCTTCAATAGCTCCGAATGTGAGAATAATTTGAAAATTCCTTGAGTCATGAGGTGGTTTGTGACGAACATCTGGATGTCCTTAGCCTCTTCATACACCTCTTTGATCCACCCAATTTTGTTCCCAATCTTTTGTAGCATAAGATTGAGTGAGTGGACCACACAAGGTGTCCAAAAGATATGTTGATATCATTCTGCAACCAACAAACCAACAACTCTACAATTATTTGCATTGTCCCATTATGACTTGGACAACATTTCTAGGTCTCACTTGTCCAATGGCAGAGATGAGAATATCAACAATAAATGACCCACCTTTTACTTGCCCCTCACAGTCGACGGATTTAAAAAACATTGCCCCTTAAGGGGACACTGCTATGACATTGATCAAGGGATGATTCCTTGCATCTTTCCACCCATCTGAAACAATTGATACCCCTATCTCAATCCACGAATCCCTTACGGGCTTCAACGCATCCTCAACCCCCTTGACCTCTCTATCCAACAAGGTGGTTTGTAGTTTCTCATAATCAGGGCCCTTCTACCCTCTTGGAGCTTCATTGAGACTTTTCAACATCTTCTTCCAGTATGGGGAGCGAAAAACACTGAAAGGCAGCCCATTTGCATATAAGCATCTTGCTACATCAATGTCGGCAATTTCCCGACTCTCATTTTGAAATACAGTTTCCAATGGTCCCTTTCTTTTGTGTGTAATGGGTGCTTGAGTTTCAATTCAGGCTCAGCCGTGGTAGAATAAAAGGGGTGGTTTTCTATCACAATATTTGTAGAGGGGGGCTGCATTCCCTTTGATTTTTTTAGTGCTAGTGGTTGTATTTTGTTTACGTGCTTCTCTCTCTTTTGTTGCTTGATGCTCCATAATATATTTTAATATTGTTGCATTTGGTATAGGTGCATTTTTTTTCCAGGGCATTTCATGACTTCTCTTCCAGGGGATCCACACAAATGGCCTACCACTCGATAATATGAATTATTCCGTTCTACATCACAACCTTGACATTTCCAACGGAATGCACCACCTCCTAGAAGGGGTCATACAATATCAACATAATTCCACAAAGGAGAATCAATATTTGGATCTATTCTTTGTTCAATATTGCCTACAGAGGAAGAGGTAGACGCCATTGTAGTGCCTATGGCAATAAATTTTATACATAGTCAATATAAAAACAAGAAAATGGAAAATTCAAAAAGAAAAGGTAGATCTTTTGGACAATGAAAGAGAAATGAAAACAAATTAAAAACAAAAACAAAAAAAAGAAAAAAGAAAAAAAAGAAGTTACCTTTTCCACTCATTGAAAGCTTTCAAAGGTGTAGGAATGAGGCACAAACACTTGATGGAGATCCACAAATCAATCTTCCAACTCCTTGCACAACCAAACTCTTGCTCAACCACCTTATGCTCCACTTCAAGAGAAAATAACCTATTTGCACACCAAATAAAAGTTAAAAGCCAACATAAGTCCTTTAGAATCCACTTTTTAGTGTTGCGAATGTGAAAAATCAATTAAATTTGCAAAAAAAACTGAGTTGGGCATTGAATTTGATCGCGGGCCCACCTTCATTCAACCAAGTTCGCTTGGGTCCGCACTGTTCTGAATGGTGGCATGCTTGGCTCGAACCAAGAGCCATTCGGTTGGACCCTGGTCGGACCTGACTAGGACCATGGATTGGTTCAAACTTCGGTTGGTCTGGAGGGCTAGGGGGCCGAACCAGGTATCTTAGGTTATTCTCTATATAAGGAGACTTCGTCTCCATATTGTAATTAATCTTTCATGAACAATACATTTTTGTAACATGGTATCAGAGCTTAGATCATTTTTGGTGAATTTTTTATAAAATATTGTAGCTTTTATCTGAATTTTTTTTAATTTTTTATGAAAAATTGTGGTCACTTAGGGAAATAGTTTGCAAATTTTTGATGGTTTTCCTGGTCGTGTTTTCCTTGTTTTATAGGCACCATTTTTGCAGATTTTCGTATTTTGGGTGTTGCGCGAACTGCAGAAGTTGCGTTTTTCTTTTGTATTCGTGGTCTTTTCTTGGCATGACCTGTTCAGTGTTTTATGTTTATGAGAACTTGCTTTTTTCCGTTGTTTGAGGGTTTTCTTCACTCACTGTTTGTTCATTTTTTTTTTTGTTGAAAGCAACTTGCACGACTAGGGTTTTGACCTCCATTTTCTCTACAAAGGAGTTGCAAACGTCGTGTTATTTTCTTGGAACTAGTGTTTAGGTGTTGTTTCTAGGTTGAAGGCCACATTTTTCTTTATTGCATTTTTCAGAAACGTGTAGGGTTTTTTAGAGCCGGTGGGAGGAAAGGTTTTTTCGACAATTTTCTCAACTCTTCTAGTTTGTGCATGACCTGTTTGTTTTGTGTGTGTTTTCCATTGGTTTTTGGCCACATTATTTCCAGCGGATTGGGGTTTCTTCAGCGAATTGGAATTTTTTTTTGATGGTTGTGAAGCAGATTTCTGGGCGGAAGTCCTTTTTTAGCGTGTTGCATCTATTCATAGTGCTGTCTTCTGCCAAACCAGAGCCATATTAATGTGCTTTGCATTTTTTGGTTTGTCTTTTATGGTTCCATTTTTGTTTTTGGGTGTTGCTGGTTTTTTCCGAGTTAGGGTTTCTCGATTTTCCACAAAATTGTGATTTCCTACAATTTTCAGCACCTAGGGTTTCAGTCCTAGGAATTTGTGCAATTTGTTTTTGTCAATTTTTGCCAAAATTGTGGGTTTGAAGAGTGTTGCGCCCTTTGTAGAGTTTCGAAGCAAGGGCTTGACTGATTTTTACCTGATAATCAGATTTTTCGGCATTTGTACCAATTGCTCATTGAAGGTTTTTAGTGGTTTTTGACAGAAAAATCAGCAGGGGGGCGAGGGTGTGGGGGGGGGGGGGGGCAAATATCAATTATATCATAAAGATGGTTACAATGAGTAGCATCATGCATGATATGAATCATCATCAATATCAAAATAAGTACAAAATCATGTCAAAATGACAAAATGTAGTGATGGGAGGCCTCTAATTATCCCCCAAGCCAAATTCTTCCTCATCACTGGAACTATTGGACTCCTCACGCTCAAGTTCTGCCAAAGGAACACCAACCAACCCTACATCTGTGTCTGCTGCAATCTCGTCCTCATCAATCTGAGATGGATCCTCTACCTCTACATCCCATTGTGCTGCTGGGCTCTCTTTGTACACGCACTTCTCTACTCTCATAGAGGTAAGTTTGTTGATGTTCCTCTTAACAGAGTGGATAAAGCACCCAAGCACCCAAGTACCCCAGATGTCCCCATGCACTCAAGTGCCTAAGCAGCGCGGCGACACTTGGGCGGCGGCGGGGGTACTTGGGTACTCCAAGTACCTGTCCCGGGGACGTTCTTGCACCTGGTACTCGGTCTTGTGCCGGGTGCGCGTCCCTGGGTTTCACTATTTTTAAGTGAGTTTCTGCCTTCATCAAGTAGAACAAATGGATTGAATCATCCAAACACAATTTGAATTTGAACTTAAATGCCTCCTTGTTGGCTCAACTTGAAGATCCTATGTTTAGTTAAAACAGAATTGCTAGTTTTCTAGACATGTAATTCTAAATTGTTTGATAGCTAACACTCACTTCACTATTAAGCATGAGTTTTCCACAGTCCATGAAGTTACTTTAAGAGTGGTCTTTTTACATCAATGTTTTGGATCACACTCAGTGATCCATTCTCTTTAAACAAGAGACACATTACTCAGTTAAGAACACCTATTGACTTAGAACTTTAGAAGACATAGTGGAATGTGTTGATGCAACATTAAGATTAGAACACCTTTGACTGAGGAGCTATAGGCGATTGCACCATTGTTCTTAGTAAACCTTTTGACTTCCATGCAGGTTTCAACATGGGTCATTGTAAGGGCAACCATTACTCCTTGCCACTAGACCATGCCCTACTCGACAAAACAGAATTTCTATGTATTGTATTCTTGAAAAGGGTAAAATGTAAACAATAGTATATTATCAAAAATAATGTTGCAGTTGATCAGGGTTCCACCTTAAAGCTGAGTAGAGTAGTATACTAACATCAAAGAAGTAGGTATCCCAAAACAGGCACTATCCCATAACTATTTGATACTGAGATTTAAGCTACCATAAAAATTCAGACCACTAACATCATAGTTAGGTGCAAGGAGCCCAAGATGGGTCACCATCCCATAATTGTCTGATATGCAGATTCTAATGACCATCAAAATTCTGATCAATATCAAAATAAAAGTTATAAAGTGATTGTCAAATGCTAGTGACAACTGGCAAAATCATCAGCCTTAAAGTAATTGGCAAAAATTGACAGTTTTTAGCCTGGGTCAGACATTTAACCTGGGGCAAAACCATCACAAATGTTTAAGTGATAGATTTGACCAAGGAAAAACCTGTCATAAATATTGTAAGTGAGTTTAAATCAGGGCTTCCCATTTTATAATATGAGGTTCATTTTTAGTCAAAGCATAGGAAAGCTAGTGGAGAGTTCTAAACTTTGGTGTAGGTTGCATCAGGTTTTACCATTGGTCAAGAACATGAGACATGGATCTTGCATTTAGAGCACTTCATGCTGAATTGTTTAGCATATAGCGAATTAATTATGTTACAACATATAGTGATGCTGAGTGCTGAGTCATACAAACCACTTAACCAGTGAATTCAATGAATTTTTAGCTTATCAAGATCTGATTAAAACAACTTACCAATCCAACCCATTCATCTGAAATTGCTAAAACTTATATCTCCACTAAGACTTTAAAAACATTTCATGGATGTTTATTCGTGGATAAAATATAATTGAAAAAGGTCTCGAGGAACTTCCCCTTTCTACCCTTGTTGTTTCTTATCAATGATCATTAGGTCTTTTATTTCCTGTTGTAAATCCACAACAATGGCAGCCTGATTGGGGTCATTTTTCATTTGGTAGTTGCCAGCACAGGACTCCCTAGCTGATTCCCGTGTTCCCTTCATCAAACTGCTCTATGTGGTGACAGGAATCTCCTAATGATCAGTAACTTATACAACTGCCAGCAACATCCGAATCTTGCAAGCAAAAGAGTGACTGGTGAGAAGGGATTCAAGATCCTTTTCCATCATTCCCGCCAGTGGAAATCCACAACTTAGGCGACAGTGAACACAAAGGCAAGAGGCCGATACAAGACGTCATAACAAGCTAAATCTGACTTAACAAACCAAAATTGGAACAAATAGACTTAACAAGGAAAAATGCAAGAAAGAGGTGTCGATGCCCCTGCATCACCATGTCATTAGTTCTGTAACAACAGACAAATATATGTTAGAGGAGAATTGTTTATATGAGATGGCATCAATGTTGGTTCCCTATATTGGTTATTTTTACCTCATTTCATTTATGTTGGCCTGCCTTTATATCCTTCTTTTATGTTTTGTACCTTCCTGGAGGGGTTTCCTTTTCAATATATGGCATCTTTTTATTAGATCCATAGTATTATGCATCACATGGTGGACTAATTGGCTTTATCTATGATTTATCTGGTATGTACATTGTTTGTGTGAATCTGCTAAGCACATCACAGTTGAATTTGCAGCAGTAACAACATTCATTTGCTGACTGATTGGCTGTATGTGGGCCTGCTAAGTGCATTGGCTGTATGGGGATCTACTAACAACTTCAATTAAAAATTTCAGGCTGTGAAAATCATGAAGGCTTATGTTTATTTGTCATTTATTATTAGAGGTGTCTGTATATATGTAATTTCTAATTCCTATTTCTCCTTCATGGCTCATCAAACCCTATGTTTAGTTTTCCGTAGATCTTGGTTGCCCTTTTGACTTCTACTTTATATTGGAGCCTTTTGGTGTTTTTGCTCAAATATATGAGATACTTCAAAATCTAGTAGATCTATTGTGTTATTAAAACTTCTATATATTATAAAATTGTCATCGCTGTTTCTTCTGAAATGGATAATCTTTTGAAGACAATAACATTCATTATTTTGTTGGTTTTGCTGCTGATGAGTTCATCTTGTTTCTTGACTAAATTTCAGGGATGATGATATTAGTACTTTGCGGATCCTTGTTGCTACAGATTGCCACCTTGGTTATATGGAAAAGGATGAAATTCGACGCCATGATTCATTTTATGCATTCGAAGAGATCTGCTCGATAGCCGAGCAAAAACAGGTATTGCATTTAAGACGTTTCAGTAGAAAGAAACTGATGTTTTAGCAATGTTTCACTAGTAAAGGTTCTAAAACCAAAATCTTAATTTATGAATATTTTATGACTGATTTTATGGTCACTTCATGGATTCCTTCTATAATGAGAATCTAGAGTGCAAGGGTGCTAGCAGGTTTTTTCTCTTCTATTTTCTTGCTACATTGTGGAAAAACTGTTTTCTAATAGAGATAAATTATTAAATAGTGTTAGACTATTTTGTTATGTGTTAGACTTGTACTGTTCTGATGCATCCAAAACACGTTGATTAATTCACAATAAGGACCATTATTCATAACTTGCAGTGTATTGCCCATTCCGGTTTTAATTTTTGTGAAGCTTAATTTGGCAGTTGAGACAATCCCTTTTTCAACAATTAAAAAGTAAAAAGGGATTATTGTCAAAGGCACATGTTCTGTCAAGGGAGAACTGCTAAAATTACCTTTTTTATAAGCTTACCATAAACTGAGCTTTATTAGGATTGTTCTACAGACGACTTGTTTATGAACAAAAGTATTATAATCTTTTTTTTTTTGTCGAGGGAATGTTTTCTTTTTGTCTAGGGAATGCTATTGGAAAACATTATAAAAGCTGTAGTACATTTTGCAATAGGGTGCCACATTATTGAACTTAATACTCTAGTGGGGAATTTACGTAGCTACTAGCATGTATGTTATATATGTTCTCTTTGTAGAATTGAGAATCATAGGGCTTATAATTACATAAAGTTGTTTAATGCAATCCATATATTGTTTTATAATGTTGCTTGAATTTTTTTAGAGAGGCTTGTATATGAGACAGATATGCTTCCTTGTTTTCCATTTCAAGGGCATGCATAGTTTGTTGTGGAAGGAATGTTGTCAATAGAGGAAGATGTTGAAATGGTCAATACTTTGTACATAATTAGCTAGAAGTTTGTAATCAAAATTATTATGACCTGGCACCTGTATACCCACATGCACACATTGAAATATGTTAATCCTCATAAAAGATGTCTCATGGCAAATAACATTCTTGTCTTAAATAGTGTAGATCTCCTTTGCACTATATCCCTAAGTGTCACTCAAGACTCAGAGAGTAAACTAATCCTTAATAGTTTACGCTAAATTTGGTAATTGCCTAATCTTTTAGTAAAACTACATGTGGTGGTGTATGACTTGTAACCCTCTTGCTCTTTACTTTCTCATTCTCTATCATGCCTTGATAAAACTGTTTGCAAAGTCAACAAATATCTTATCATTTAACATCAATTCAAGTTGTTCACTCAGATTTTTGCCATATTGTCTATACTTAGTCTTGGGATTAAGTGTTTCTTGTTCTAGTATTTACATAACAAAAATGACAATGCTGGCTGAGGAGTAATAAAACACTCATGTGATTCTCTTCTCAATTATAACTTCAATTTATTTTTGGTCTTTCTGATGGTGGGCAGCCAATTCAGCTTTTGCCCTTTCCCCAGCTGCCTCTCATTATTGACACATATCTTGAAACACCAACATAAGCACTCCCACCTGGACCTCTACATCCACACCCACTCCCTCCACCCTGTTGGCAGAAGGTGGCATTGGAATCTGATAACAAGGCAAAAAGAGAAAGACATGGTGGTGCTGAACATCAAATGCATACACAAAAGGTACACATGTAACATTCTCCATGTATCGATGTAAGAGAAACACTCTCCCTCATTGCTATTTAAGAATCAATTTAGTTTTGCTACAGGCTCCCATTCATAACTTAACACATTTGGGGAATGATCCCAGGGATGCTCAATCCCTAACTATGATGCCAACCTATCATTACAAGATTAGGTATGTGAGGTTATTATGTTTTCTAGGGCCAATAAAGAACAAGTGAAATTTATAGCAAGACACCAAAAAAATAATAGGATAGACAAGTTTTTTGAAGATAGCTTTTGGGTAATCCCAACTTTGATGCCTTGAGGGCAACCATTTTCTTGTAGGTCAAGTACCCTCATGTTTAATAACGTTTTATTAATATTTTATTGGCCCTTAGAATTGTTTGGTGTGCTTGGGATGTGCTTCTTTTATTTGAGAGTATATAAATAACCGCCAAGTTACTTCATTCATTTTTCTTTTTTTATTTACCAGTGCAATGGTTGCATAAGGGCTCTCAATTAGTTAAAAGTTTGTATTTTATTTGTAGCTTTTTTAGTTTTGAATGCTTTGTCTCGTGTTAATTTTTATGCTTATGGAACTTATGATAGAGTAACTTCACTTGGGTTCTTATGACTTCCTTGTGGATCTTTGTTATTGGGCTCTCTTCAATCATTCTTGCTCCTTGTATAGGTTTGGTAAGGGGCTTAGTACAGGCTTGGATACGACCTTGCTTTGAAGAACTTGTAGGGAACCTCAAAGGACTGGTGGTTAGACGGGCCCAAAAACAATAAAAAACATTTTTTAAAATAAAGAACTCTATCTATTGAAGTATCACTTAGAAAAAATTATTAGGTGTCGAAATATTTAGATTGTATCGACCTTCACGAGGGCTCTGCAACCAGAACCCAAGACGCTCGAGGAGGCCTCCAAGTGGGAGGCCTTCCTTTGACATTGTACAACTGGTGCATTTAATTCTTCCCTTTCCATTGGGTGAGCCCTTTTATTACCATTTATGGGCTCTACCACGCCCGACAATTGGCATTCGAACTCTCAGAAACAAGGAGACGGCTCTGAAACTACTGGGGCTAGGTCATTCAAGCAAGTGGTGCAAAATGAGTCTAGGTTTCTTGATGGAGCACGGTTCATCCATCAGAACTCCGAAGGCGCTACCTGCTCGACCACGGGAAGTGATCAAGGTAAGGCCTCTTCTGTCAAGGCTATCATTGTTAAACCCAATCTCCAAATGAATCTTGCTATTGAACCAGAGAAAAATAGGCTTAAAGAGACTGCATTGTTTTTGGCTGCTCAAGAAGTGACTAGATTACCTTCTTGCTCCTTTTTGCTCACTTATTTTCGTATGATTCAGGAAGGGCTCTTTTTGATTTTTATGGCTAATCCTTCCAGTCATGAAGAAATCATTAAAAGACAATATTGGAAAGTCGGCTCTTGTAATTTTAGGACTTTTTCTTTGTCACCCGACTCTATTCAAGAGGAAATTTTATCCCTCTCGTGCCATAGATGGCTAAGTGTTGGAAATCTCCCTCCTTTTCTTTGGAATTTAATACCACAAGCTCTCGAACCGATTGGCTCTGTTATCAGAGTTGGTAGGACTGATACCTTGCTTCCTCACACTGATGCTAGGGTTTTGGTTTCAATTAACCCGGGCTAGGACCTTCCTAAAGAGATTGTTTTTGATCTTGAAGGGCAGATGATATCATGCCCTATTAGATTTCTTGGAGGCATTAATGCCTGCTTCCTGTGTCGTAGGGAAGGCCACATGAGACTTTCATGCGCACTGTTGAAGAAGAAAATTCCTCCTCCCAAAGGCTCCAATGCTAACCCTAAACCCCAACAGATTTTTTCCTCCTCTCATGCTAATAAAATACCTGCTCAATCTGCTCTGAATTTACATCCTTCTCCTACTTTTGCGGATTTGGCTAAATCTTTGGACACCCTCAAACTTGCTTTTTGCAAATTTGGAGACCCCTCGACCTCTTGTGTTATTGATGTGGATGCATCTCTGAAGGATTTGCCAAATGCTGGCTCCTTGGATTTTGGTCTTGAATTAGATCCTCCTAGAACCAAGCATAGGACCAAAAATGCTCAGTAGCTTACCCTCAAGAGGATTAGAAGACTATTAGACCCCAAGCTTAGACATGGCTCTGCCTCCAAAGTGTCTGTCGTTAAAAAGTGGCACTCTGCAACCCCTATACAGAGTACTCATAAAGATTCCATCCCCTCGTCCACTCCCATGGGGAAAGGAAAGTACATTGGGACCAATGACCACCCTGCTGTGGAGACAACATATATCTCTGTTGGACGGGTCGAGAAGAATTTTGAAGATGTTGATGCCTCTGCATCCATAGATGGGCTTGTTGCACTTAAGAAAGCTTATTGTGATGAGGAGAAACTAAGCAATTTTTCTTTGGTGGTTATTCCTGTACGCCCTTACCTCCCCCCCTAAGATTCACTTCCCTTTCCCTAGCAGGCTTGCCATTGTCCCCCATATTTCAGACCCTTCCCAAGAGACTAGACTAGGTGATGTTTTTGAAGAGAAGGAGAAGATAGAGGCTGTGGAAGAAGGGGAGTTTCAAATTGGGAGTACCTCGGAGAACAAGGTGGACTCCAAAGTGTTTGTTTTCTGTGCACAAAGGAGGAAAAGAAGAGTAAAATCAAAGAGTGTTGATTAGAAGAAACAAGATCAAGAGTATTATTCCTAAAAAGGTTTCAGAATTTGATGCTAAGCAATTGAATAGACCTATTTCTATAGAAGAAATCATTAGGGCCATTCAGAGCATGCTTAATGAAAAGGCACTAGGTCCAGACGGTATCCCGGTAGAGTTCTACAAAGACAACATTGATTGGGTGGCTGAAGACCTATTGCAGGTATACACAGAAGCTATTGATAACAGTATGTTGGGGGCTGATATAAACTCTAGACTAATCAAGCTCATACCCAAAGATGGTGATAGAACCTTTCTAAAGAACCAGAGGCCTATTACCTTATTGAATGTTTCATATAAAATTTTGGCTAAGGTTTCGGCTTGTAGATTGGAAAATATCCTACCCAAGGTCATTAATCCCACACAGATTGGATTTGTGAAAGGGAGATATATATTGGAGAACCTGATTATATGTTGGGAGGCACTGGATTGGGCTGGTCCTCAAATCAACAAGCATGTATGCTACTGTTAGACTATGAAAAGACCTACGAGAGGATAGAATGTAGATTTATCATTATAATGCTATAGGGTTTGGGGTTTCCAGAATACTTTTGTCAGATGGTTTTTACCCTCATGAATGGAGGTTTTACTGTAGTTGAGGTCAATTGGATCAGACTTACCTGGTCTATTAGACAGGGGTGTCCCCTTGCGCCAACACTCTTTGTAATTGCTGCTGATGCCCTCTTCTACCTATTGAGGGATAGCTCACTGTCTCCTAAAGTTGAAGTTATCTTCATTCCCAATGGGGAGGAATTGTCAAACATATAGTTCGCTGATGATATTACAATTTGTATTGTCTTAAAATGGAAGCACCCATGTTGAGACATGTTTAGCCCTCCTTAGTCGGATGCTTTGGACCTAATTTAAATGCCTTTATGGACCCATGGATGTACCTTTGCTTTTATACTAGATCGGGCCCCTATTTTTTGCCCTTTTCTGCTATTCTTTTCTCTATCCTCGAGATCCCAGACCATCCCTTGATGGATTGACCCATCAGGGGTAGACCGAGGTTGGTCTAGCCCCTGGGGTGAGGCCAAGGTCGGCCTCCCCCTGAGGTTAGGTGCCTCAGGATTCTGGGCCCTTCTCTGGTTTCCAATTTCTTCTCCTGCCTTGTGTAGGTGGCCCTTTTCGATTTCAGTCACGAAATTGGTATAAAAGGAGGCCTACTCACTTCATTTTGGGGAATCCTAGATGTTTAAGAGCTTTTCACATTTTGTCTACAAGCATTCCAAGAGCATTCATAAGCATTTTCTAGGAGCATTGAAGAAGATCCTTTTGCAACCTTTCAAGACTTCAAGCTTTCAAGTTCTTTTGCATTCAAGGAGCTTTCAAGGAGTTCATTGGAGGCCTTTTCATCATCTTTCCATGATCTTGCATGTTCCTTTCAAGATCTAGCTTCCTTATTTGAAGATAGTGGAGTTGGCCTTCAAGGAAGGGTTTGTTCATCCATTCTCCATTTGCATTTGCATATTTGATTTCAGCATATGAGTACATCTACATCCGTGTATCCATGACTTGGTATGATTGATCTATTGTATTTGATGAGATATCCTACATTCCTACAAGATTCAACAACATTGAGCACTTCTACATCTTTGTGGATTACAAATCCAGATCCTCCACGAGGGTTTCTACAAAGTAAGGTGAATTTGTACATTTGCTTTTCTTTTACATACATTTTACATTCAAGGTTAATTCTTAAATCGGGGCTTGACTGAGGCAAGCCCCTCCCCATACAAAACAAACTTTTTTTTCCCTTGCAGATTTAGGTATACAGAGTTGCAAATCCAGATTTGGAGTCTTCGGAAACAAGTTACTGTCACAGATCTAGATTCCGGAAAAACTTGCAGAGTAGGTGGATGCCTACCTTGGCCTAGTCCTGGGTGGATTTTCTACATGTCACCATCCACCCTCCAGGTCGTCATAGTCCCGAGTCAAAAAGTTTTTTGGGTTTTGTAGATCTTGGGTTTCTAGTGCCAAATTTGGTTTTGTTCGGGTTTCTGAGTTGTTTTGGGAGCATAATCCAACTAGGGGCTTTGCTTGGGAGATCTCTTCCTTTGTGACCCACCCTTGAGGTATATTGGTGAAAGTGGAGAAGATTCTTATCTTGACACTACATCTTGATCTCCTCCATTATTTCACTATATACATTTTGGTGAACCCGCTTGCGACACTTCTTTCTTTTTGGTGTTAGATTACATTGTGTGTGTTGGTCCACCACATTTTGGTGAACCCGACACTTTCATGCTTGTATCCTTTTGATTTGGTGGTTAGATTGCCTTTACCTTCTTGTGTGATAGTTAGATCTCATTGTGTGCTTTGTGTATGCATTGTGTCTTCTTTATATTTTATACAATAGTTGGATTTAGATCTATTCTTCATACTTTGTTGTGGTTAGATCTCATTTTGGTGCTTGAAAACCCTTTCAGTGATCTCCCTTTGGCTTTGCCGTCCTTTGTGTTTGAGCTTTATTACTTTGAGTCCAACCTATAGCATCCTGGTTAGAAGAAGCCATAGACTCATGGGTTCCTTTTATCCTGATTCCTCTTTCTTCCCTAGGAACCTTGATGATAACTTGATCCCTCATGATCCTAATCCTTCCATGGAGAATAACTCTTCTCATTCTTCTCATGATGAGGATGAATACTTAAGAGTTCCTCCTTCCCAAGTCCAAAAGCTCACTAGTGACCTTGAAAAGATCGAAAGTTGGCTTATTCAAGAGAACCATAATCCAGATACTATTGCCGCTATTGAAGCCTTAGGAAAAGTTATACACAATGATGAAAGCGGTATTAACCTCTTGCGTGGTATCTCTCACCTTGTTGTCTCTAATGTTAAACCTTTAGCTGAAGGTGCTTAGGAGTTAGGATATGTTCCCCCTGCTACGACTGTTGAACCTTCTTTGCCTATCTCCGTTCCTATTCCTAGCGTTCCTACTTATGCGCCACCTCTTATGACCACATCCATGCAAGTTTCTAATCCTATACATGTGTGTCTTCTTAATGCCTCTGTTCCGTCTCTTCTTGTGAGTGTTCCAACTGTTTCATTGCCTACCTCTATGCCTTCCTATCATACAACGCCTTTTACATATTCCAATCCTCTTCCACCTACTGTTTCAAGTGTTCCTCTTGTTACTTCCATTTTTCCTGCTGCTTCATACACTTTTCCTAGTGTATCCGATGTGTCCATGCCTACTATTTCCTCTAATGATTTAACCATCATTAGTCTTGCTCAAATTGTTTCGTCCTTGCAACAACTTGCTTCATTGACCCAGTCTAAGTTTAATGTGTGCCTACATGTGACATTACTAATCCTTTGTCCTTAGACATTATTCGTGCGGTTATCCCTCAACAAGTTGACATGCCTTGTCTTGAGACTTATAATGGTAAGGGTGACCTTGTGACGCATGTTAAAACCTTTCAAACCCTATGTAGTGACTTTGCCCACGATCATAGGCTCATGACCAAGTTGTTTACTAGGACCTTTCGAGATAAGGCCTTGCAGTGGTATTGTTCTTTGCCGCCCTATTCTATTGATTCCTTTCAAAAGCTTGCTAATGCTTTCATTCAACAATTTCAAAACAATATTGGTCCTCAAGTTTCTTTGACTGACTTAATGCATTGCAAACAAGGAGTTAAAGAACAAGTTAGTGACTTTATTGGTAGATTTAAACATTTGTATGCTCAGATTTCTTTTCTTGTGCTTGATATTTATAGACAACGCATTTTTATTGCTAATTTGCAAAAAGACATTAGAGATAAGATTCTGCTTACTGAGTTTGCTTCCTTTTCTCAACTTTGTGCAGCGCTTCACCATTATCAATTACAAGTGAGTCAGTTTGAGAGCACCACTCCAATGGCTCCTGTACCAGTTGATAAGAGTGATGACGCCTCCTATTCGAATAAGTTCCATAAACCTAACAACCATATCAAAATCAACAAAGCGTCCAATGCAATAGATGAACAAGTAGTTGTTGCATCCAAGGGTGCCGCTTCTTCCTCTGTTTTTCACCCTAATCGTAAGTATACTCCATTATCTGACTCTTTGCAAATTGTGATGGAAAAGTTGTTAAATGCTAATATCATTAAAATTCCTCCTATTAGACCTGTTAACCCGACTACGATGGCTTCTAAGTCCTTTGATTCCAAAGCTTTTTGTCAATACCATCGTCAACCTGGCCATGATACTGAGAGGTGTTATTCCTTTAAAAATGCTATCCAAGACCTGATTGATTCCAATGCTATATTTGTTGATGCCGATGTTAGCCATGGAAACAAATTCGTAGCATCTCCCAACCAGAACCTGCAGATTTATACCAATCCTTTACCTTCCCACTCTACCAACACCATTGCTTAACCTTCTTCTTCTTCTACGCAGATTGTTTATGATGAAAAGATGGAAGAAGCTAACCATGTTGTCAACCATTTTGAGCATGAACCCCTACCTAAATCTCAATCTCAAACTAAACCTCAACCTCAACCTAGTAGACAGCTTCCAATTACCGTTGACCATTCCGAAACGATTAAAGTTCCTGATGGTTCTCTTTACATTGTTACTAGGGTTGGTGACACTCCTTCCCGTGGTACTCTTATTGACCCTACTTCCATGGTGAATGTTATAGTTGAAGAGCATCTTTTTAGTAAACACTTGCAAAGAGATTTCTATGATATGATAGATACTTGGATGGGGACCTGCCCTAAGAGTGGGCTGGAAATTGATCTTGATTGGATAGAAGCTATTCAACATCCTTTTTTCCTCATAAGAAAGAGTAAGCTAAATAATTCTTAGGAAAGATGAACTTTGTACAAACATTTATTTTTGATTTTGTTGGGTTATTGCTTTTGAGGTTTGTGTAATTAAAGGAGATAGGGACCAAAGAAGTTCAAAATTCCATTGAAGCAAAAAGGAGACCCAAGGTTCTAACATCTGTTTGCCTTATAAGGTAAACAAGTTTAATAACTGTAATAGAGAACAATGTACTAGAGAACTCATAATGCTTTCATACTAATTTATTCAGTGCTTTACAATGTATGCCAACAGCTTGTACTGTGCAACAGTGTCTACCACCATAACATAACATCTCATTTGGAGGAAATAGATGACATATATAGAGCCCGAGGGGGTGCGAGGCGAACCGTCACAACCATTCCAACTACCTACCCCTCGGTTACACTAACTAGCATTAACGACACATTAACAACATGTTTTACTGACAACAACATCGATAATGCATAAATGCCCTTTAGAGGCCAATATTTAATGGTTATATTCCCTAAAGAAGTTGTGCATGGTGGAAGCTCAAATTAATTAAAGCTACAATAGTATCCAATAACACAATCTCAACAAGAGGAACAATTCGCTCCTTTGAATAGCCACGCTGATGTACATACCACTCTTGTACTTTCCTCATAAACTTTCCTCTTCATATTCATTATGTTGTTATTGGTCTCTTCTTCCATACTTCTCTTCCTCAAGATTTTAGTCACAATTGAGGTGCCCACTATATGTTGGAGTAATTAGATAGTCACCTTATTAATTAATCAATCATTTATTATTTAGGCCCCCTCTTATTTTTTTACACTCAAGCTAAACTTAGGAGTGCTTTCTATTATTAGATTGAGCTATATTTAGGTCATGTTGTCTAATAGAATAGTATGAGCACACTTGTCATGATCTAATTTAATCTTCACCTAGGGTTTGATCTTTATGCTTTTAAAAGCATTTATTCATTCATACATTGCAATCTATCTAGTTGAATCCAAATAATCAATGCAATATGTTTAACCTCAATATCAAATGCTTGTGTGGATCAATTCATTCTCTCAAGGTTGCATGAGAACATCAATGGCTTTTTCTCTTCAAATGTGATAGGCATTTTGGTAGTTGGTGATTTTGGGAGTTGTGAGGTTCATTATCAACTCCAACATGGTATCAGAGTACTAGATTTGATAATTCCTATCCAAATTTTGAGAAATTTGGCCTTTAAGGAAAAATTGGCTTATCTTGGAGCAAAACAGGGCAAAAACATAAGGATCCATTTTCTAAATGCTCAAATTTGAGAGGCTGAATTTTTTTAAAGGCATGTCATTTAAGGTGAAAATCCAGCCTTAAAACAAACTGGTGCATTCTAGAACTGAATAGACCTCACTATTGTGTCTGGAACAACCAAAAACTTTAAGATTGATAATTCATTTGCAAAAATTCAACTAGGAGAACTTTAGTGTATTTTTTTGGGGTTGCACATTTTATGAGGTGAAAATCCATACAAATGCATGGATCTATACAATGCCATCCTTGAGCAGTTGTATGCTGCCCTGTACCCTTTTTACTCACTTTTCTAATCATTATGTGCCATCTTTTGGCCTTGTGCACAATTTTTGGTATTTTTTGATTTTCTTGGCAATCTGGGTGTTGTAGTAATTTTGTATTTTTTGACGAACTCAACAGTTTGCTCACGTGCTAACATAATTTTCCGATGCCACCTAGTTGTTGCCAGGTCACTACCTTTACGAGTGGCGTTGCCAAGTTGCCACTAGTAGCTACTAGTTTAGTTTTTTTGTCATTTTTAATCTGTTTTTGTAAATTGGCCATAAATTTTGCGTATGACGTTGAAATCAGGCAAATGAGATATCATTGAAAATGTGGTTCAAAGTATTTTTTGATGGTGTAGGTATCATCATCAAAGTTTGTTGTTGGTTCATTTTATGCTTGAGTCAAATCATCATTTTCTTCCTTCAAACTCAAATTTTTGCCAATATTTTCGATTTTCACAAGTTTTGCAGCGTTGGAAAGGTATTTCAGAGCTCTTTAGTTCCATCCATACTCTTTTTCTAGTGTTTGCCCAAGGTACATTTTATTTTGGTTTCTGTGTTTTCACATTTTGGTCAATTGCTTGGACATTTTGGCACCTGAAAAGAATTTGTTTGCATTAAATGCCATCATTTGATCTACTTTACATGAATTGAGGTTATTGGTCTCTAATTTTTTCATTTGAGGAGGTATCTTAGGTTTTTTAGTTCATCCTTCCATTGTCATCTTGGAAAAGGATAATTATGAGTCTTGGAGAAATGACATCTTGAGACATCGTAGGTGGCTTGATCTTTTGCCCCTCATACTCGAACTAGTTGTTGGCAAAAATTGTCATTGGTGTCAAGATTGCAATATCAAAGATTGTAGATACGAGGTATTCATCATACGGGGAGATTGTTTGCAGGGTAGTTACAAATGATTGAAAGTTGCAAAGTTGTCATGATCTATTCTAATCATTATACAGGGTTACCACATTTGTTGAGTATTGGTATGGAGGTGTTGGGCATGACGTCAAAGAATATATGTTGAGCTTAGATCAGTTAGTTCTGATGGTTTTGGTCGTGGAATCAATTTCTTTATCTCTTTGGTCAGATTAGGGCTCTCACATTGTTCTATCTGTAAAACCCTAAGTTTTAGTTTTGGGCAAGTGTACTTTTCTTATATCTAATCATTGACTTGGTACTGTTCATTGTCATTCGCTTAAGTCACAACTTAAAGGAGTCGTGATCATGGAGTTACTAACCACTCCTTCCTAGCTGTTATTGGCCCAATTGGAAGAACAAAAATCTAATATTTCTTAAGTCGGAGGGTTAATATTTTGATTAGACATGATTAATGACTGTGATTTAATTTGAAAGATCAAATGACTTTTGTGCCTTCACAAGAGTTGTGTGGGACACTTTTCCGTTAGTTGTGAAATCGTGGAATGACGACATCAACTTTGAGTCAGTGGATTGAATGATGCCTGCACACCTACAAGGTGATGATAGTCCCAACTGGTGCTGAGAGGGGAGTGCGAATGAGCACACAATAAAACTCGAAAACACTCTTAGATCCACTAACTATTACTGCATGTAAAACATATCCTATAAAAGAAATAATCAACACAAAATCATAGCAACATAGAATACCAGATATATCACGTGGAAACCCAAAATGGGAGAAAACCACAGTGTGAGTAGAAACTCACAAATTTTGCACTCTTTTGAAGTGTGCCCTGTGAAAAGCCTTCCCTGTTAAGGGATTACAAACACACTGTTAGATGCGACCTGGTTAAAGGATTTTGAATAAGGCCTGTTAAGGCCTGCTTTGTCAGAGGACTTTAAAACATCAACTAGATGTCACCTGGTTAAGGGATTTAGTACAAGGGACCTGTTAATGTCCACCCAGATACTGGGATTTGGCTATTGCAATTGTTAGAGAGCAAGAGAAGGGTTGATCCTTTGAAATGGCTTTGCAGAGCCTGATAAGATCATTGTTTCATTCACTGAGAGTCATCACCGGGCACCACTGATATGCTCTCCTCAGGTTATTGTGCTTCCTTGCACACTCTCTTCTTCTTTTCCCTTTCTTTTGCAGTAGCTTTGATCAGCGTGCAGTTTCACTCTTTCTTCTTGGCAGAATGAAGGCAAATGATTATCTTTGCTAACTAAAGAATATATACACTTCTTGCAGAGCGCAGGACAACTGTACAGTTGAGAGAAAGAAGCGCAGATCACTCAAATCAAATTTCAAAAGATTTTCCTGCTCTTTGCCATTGCGATCCCCATGAAGATCTCTTGTTGATCTACCATCCAGTCGTGTTTTAGTCTTAAAAGGAAACATCAGATGCATGTCACAAACTTTCCCTTAATAGAAAATCAGCCACGAATCCATCATTCAGTCGTGTTTTAGTCTTTAAAGGAAACATCAAATGCGTGTCACAAACTTTCCCTTGAAAGAGGATCCTCCATGATTTGTGCAACAAATCACGGTAAAAGAATCTCCTTAGTATTCGTCGACTGTACCTTTCACAGGTCTCAACAAATAGTAGACATACATCGGTCTCAATGATATCTTAACGATCATTGTAGACCGGTTTACACCTTTCCTTATGCAGTGTTCTGATCTCTGTCTGCACCATTCACTTCTCTGTTCTCTGTCTACATGGGTCACTACTCCGGTCATTGTCTTCACCGGTCACCAACTCTTGAACAGTTAGTACTACAGTCATTGCTCCGGTCATTTCCTTCACCGGTCACTGTCTTCACCAACTCTGAACAGTTAGTACTGTCACCGATTTCCTAGCATTTGGACATTGTTAGCATAGACATCATTGACAACACCACTAATTATTATTGGTGGTCTCTTTACCGGTTGCATCCTTACCGGTAATACGAACAGGTGATTGTGGGACCCTATCTTTTAGATTGTAGTACAAAAGAATGGTGATAAGTCAGATCCGTGTCAGAGAATCGAGTGCTAGTGCATGTTTTGAGAAAGCTTTGTGGGACCATGTCATGTAATCACAAAATTGCACGATCTTACCATGTGTTTGTGGTTGTCTCGAATGAGAAGACTAATTTCTTTGATTGTGATCTTGCATCATGTGCGTTTGTTCTCTTGCAAAGGGGAGAGATCGATGGTTGACGTTTAATCATGTTAAATGACTAGTTCCATATTCAAATTTGAATTTCTTGAGGCTAACTGTGAAGCTGTGGGTCTAATGTGTTACAAGTCGACATGGGAGAATGGTTGTGACACTTCTGAGCTGACATTAGGAGTAAATCTATGAGATCATTTCTCTTATAGTGTGTTGAGTGAAAGTGTGCTTGTAAGAGAGGTCATCTGTGACATAGTAAATTAATTAGTGAGTTTGTCTATGAGTATCATGATTTATCCTTTAATAGAGAGGTGGCATGTGCGAAGTAGAACAAAGTATGAGCTAGAGGTTGTCTAAATGACAAAGAAGAGTTACCAAAGTTCATTTTGATATCATTCTAATTTTGTTTGAGACAATGGTATGTCTGTCATCTATTGTATATTTAGTTGTTAGATTCGTTGCTCTTGCTTTGTATGAGGTCGGTGCCTCTCAGTTATTGATTTGGTGCTCAGAATAGGGGATTGCAATCCCACTTGGGTCGGTGCCCATCAAAATTGTATTAACAAGGGAATTGGTGTCTCCTCAAGGTTGGTGCCTTCAGAATTGATTGTAATGTTCAAATTTATTTGGGAGGCTGGATTTGGACAATAGATCCAAGACCTGCTCACCCCGGTTTTCCTCTTCTAGGGTTTCCACGTAAAATCTGGTTAAGTTTTTTATGTGGTTGCATTATTTGTGTACACTATTGATGGTTATGTTAGGAGACCTAACAATTGAGTGATGATTGTGTATAAATAATTAAAGTTTTGATTTGATGATATATTGATTCACCACCACTCCGCCTCCCCCTCCCTCTCAATATATTGGTGTGTTCAACACTAGCCACACTAGTGAGTAGATCAGCTTGGTGTATTGTCAATGACCGTGTTGTAAGAGTTATTTGTTCTAGTGTTGATCTTGATACTATGTGTTGTATTAGATATTGATTGTCCCCACACACTTTGGACTAGACTTTGGGAGATCCATGGAAACTCTCATATCTCTCCATTCCTAGAGGATCCCATTGGAATTTGTCTCATTGCCCTTACAAATGTAGATTGCATGCCCTTTGATAATGATACTTTAGAGAAGCTTGAGTATATCACAAGACTTGCATGTTCTGATGGATTAGATGCTTGTCTCCTTGTTTCTATTCTTCACTTTGAGATCCAATCTCCATCTTTTTTTGTTCCTATTCAACTTGGCATCACCATATCCATTGCCCTTATTGATATAGTACAAGACACCTATCATCTTCCAAACATGGTTGCTTTGGATTTATATGCCGCAGACATAGTATCTTTGTTTGTGTAGTCTTAGATTGTAGATTTGGAGGATTATATTGAGAACATTTATCTCCTCTTTCATGATTTCCATATCTGTGTTGTTAGCCCATCATCATTGTCTTTGCAGCTTGTTCTACATTAGTATTCATAGGATTTTGGATCGATATCATCTCATTTCGACATATGGACATTTGAGTAGTTGTCAGAGGCACACATAATTTGAATTTGAATTCCCTATTCATCTAGTTTACGGGAATGGATTCTTAAATCACCATTGGATCTATTTTTTCCTAAGAGGAGAAACGTTATTTACAAGTAGTGGATTTTTTTTGTCCTAAGGCATTCATCATTGGCACAAGAAGCTATTTCTTAATGGGGAGATTCATATTCTGATTTTTCGTCTTCTATTGGAAGGACATTCATTGTACTTGTGTGATAATAGATGTCTGGGGGGGTGGGGGACTCACATTGACTTCTTTCACTATCTTTTTTTCTTTTTTGGAGAGGTTTTTTTTTTCCATGTGATTTTCTCCTTTTCTTTGGTTATGAGAGATTTCATTTGTCTGTACATGGGTACCTTGTCAAGCCTTGTAGCTAGGACTCATTCATGCACTCATCGTAAGGTTTTTAGTTTCTTCCAATGTTGATCTTTTGTAATGACCCTTACCAATAGGCCACTAAAAACCCCTCAAAAATGTAACGCAAAATGTAGATAAAAAATTATTTTGCAATATATGAGTTCGCTGTCCCAAAATTTCAGAATAATAGATAGCAACCAAATACCATCTAAAACACTATCAATAATGTGGGAAATTGCTCAAAACCATATGCCATTCATATATCAACAATTTGCAACAATGCCATACATATTTCAGCCAATAATATGATCATCAAACCTTAGGTTTGCAATATAGATAGACTAAAAATTACAATGCCCTTTCACTTGCAAAATCCTAGTCTTCCTTTGATACCAATAATGCCAGATGGCAAACAAAGAGAAGTACAATGTAAAATAGTAAAGTGCTGAAGCTATATTTTGTACTCAGCTGAAAACATACATTTCTCAGAAAATATGCCAAATGCCAAATGAGAAGTGAGGAACCTGATTGTAGATGGCTGGGATAATTTTTACCAGTGCTGAAGATGCCAACACCCAAGCCAAAGTCACCCCAAATCTGAAAATGTACTTTCTTGCAGATTTTCGAAAATGTCTAGGAATTTTGAAAATTCCTTAAAAATAAATCATGGCATTTTGGGACTCCAAAATGCACCTATCTTTATCTCCTCGACGATAGAAATCTGATGCAAAAATACCCAGAATGATATGCCGAGTAATGAGAAAGATATGAGCAAAAATGTGGTTCCAAAACCCTATCTTGAAAATCTGAAAACTGAATTAGACTTGTAGCAAAAACTTTTCGGATTGCTTTTTCGCTTTGCTTTTTCGGATCTGCTTTTTCGGATCTGCTTTTTTGCTTTACTTTTTCGAATCTGCTTTTTCGGATCTGCTTTTTCGCTTTGCTTTTTCAGGCTGCTTTTCCAGATCTGCTTTTTCACTTTGCTTTTTCGGATTTGCTTTTTTTCCTCTTGCAATCAAAAACTCAAACCCTCAGGTAAGTCTGAGGATTCCAAATAAGCTCAACTTGAAATGGCTGAATACCACTTCCAAAGTGCAACCCTTCAAAGGATATTTCACCTCCTCAGTTATGCAAATCCTTAAGAAACTCCGATCCTAAAGATCAAATGACAATCTGCAGACCAAGATGGCGCCACAAATGCTCAAAGAGAAAAGTAGTGTAAACTCAAGTCATGGGATGTCCAAATGAGAGGCCAAGCACTCTATTTATTCACTTTTCTAAAAAGCCACCAGAACTTCTAGAAGTATCCATAAAATATTTTTATAAAATCCCTTTATAATACACTTTTATATAAAAAGTAACTTTATAAAATAAAAAGTGCAACTCAACTCAAAATTATAACATTTTAGCCCCACATAACACATTATAATAAAAATATGATAAACACCATCTCTCCAAGAGCAAATAAGACCATCCAATCCCCAAATAATCATCAGAATGACTCTCTCACCAAAACCATTTGCCTACGAGAGTCCATGATAGGCAAATCCACTGAAAAATGACATGTCACTAAAGAGGGGACATGACATCTTTGGGTGAGGGGTGAGGGAAGGGAGGCGGGCATTGAAGTAATTAGGTAATCACCTTAGTAATTAATCAATCTATCATTAATTGTTTAGGTCCCCCTTTAAGACAAACTTAGGATTGCTTTTCTATTAGAAGATTTTGCTATACTTAGATCATATTGTGTCATAGAATAGTATGAGGACATTTCCCTTGATATAACTTAATCTTCACCTAAGTTTTCATTTACAGTTTTATCTATATGCTTTTAGAAGCATTCATTCATTGTAATCCATCTAGTTGAATCTAGATAATCAATACAATATAGGTTAATCTTAATATCAAATGCTTGTGTGGATCAATTCAAGGTTGCATGAGCACATCAATGGCTTTTCAATTGGTGATTTTTGGGTGCTCTGCAGTACATTATCAATTGCAACACTACCATAGTTGGAAAAATCTGCGGGCTCGGACAGACTCGCGAGTCCATGAGTGAGTAGAGTTGACTCGCTGTGGACTCTTGAGTTCAGTCTAGGAGAGTCAGTCAACAGGACTCGGGAGCTTTTTTGAAGGGCTTGGGAGTTTTTTGAAGGACTTGGCAATGGACTTGGGAGTCCTTGAATAAGATTCTCGGCATTTGTTGAGAATGCCACAGCCAAGGTTAAAACATAAAGAAATTCACTTTTCATCACTTTTATGATATGTTGCTGCTCAAAACAGGTTTGTAGGGTTTGAAGGCATTAATTTCTTTTTGTTTTTTTGTAAAACTACAGTTTTTTTTTCTTTTGTCAAGTCCTTTCCCGAATTCTTTTTGAGTCCGAGTCCGAGTCCAATTTTTTGGGCTGCCAAGTCCGAGTTTTCCAACTATGCTATAAACACAAAATTGGATAAAGGCATTCCTCTTTCCTCCCCTCTTCTCCTCATTTACTTGTCTACTTTGGTTTGTGTCACCTAAACCCCCTAAACTTGCTCTCCCTATTCCTTTCCTTGATCTTGTCATACTTATGACCGTCTTTATTTTCGTCATTCATTGCAACCATAACTCCTAATCATATAGGGCTTCAACACTACCAATATCTAATTGAGCAATTCACAAAAAAATGTAGGCAAGTTGACACTTATTATACCTAGTCTTGGCTTTGACCTCGAGATTTGGCCACCCCACAATTAATGATTTAGTTTAGTCTAGTGAATATGGCCATGCAATATGTTATTGTTGTTCCTAATGTACATAGGTGCATAGAATAGGTAATCATAGATGATTGGGCCACAAGTATTGCATCTGTTAATTTAAAAAATATTGAGTTGCAAATGGATATTTAGTTCCACGAATATGCCAACAAGATAATCTATACCAAATTGATTGTGCCCACTTGGGAAACTAGGCACATTGGTCCAAAGGTCAAACTCCTCAAGAAGAAGCTAGAGGATAAGCATGTTAAGTCAAAAGTTCTCAAGATATAATGGCAACAAGCACAACAAGAAGTTGAACGCTTGAGGGTAGAACTAGAAGTTGCTAACTCAAAATTGCAAGAAGTTAGCTTTGAGCTATAAGAAATACAATGGAGAAACTCATGCATGAAAATTAATAGTTGAGAATCCAATTGAATGAGGTTATGAAGAAGAGTAAGAAAGTAGAATCCTCTACAACCTTGTGTCTATGGCTTAAAGATATGTGTTAGTATTAGTAGTGGATAATTGATGGGCACATCCCATGCCTCAAATATATTGCTCACCTTGCACAAGAGATTGAGAGATTCAAAACAAAGGTTGAGGCAACACTTTTGGCAACTATGGTACAGGTTGCAAATAAACAAGCAAATGTTGTAGAATTATCCATTGTGACGAATGATCTCTTTGATGATATTCTTTCAAATGTAGGTTTTGAGCATTTGGAGGTGTTCGAGAAAGTTAATCAGTTATCCAAGCAAGATTAGTTTATTCCTTCTCCATCATATGCATCTTGTGCTAGCATATTGTTTGCTTTGTAAATGAAGGACTAGCTTCACTAAGCTCCATAGAACTAGCTTCACTATTTAATGAGTTTTTCTAGGATTTGTGGGAAGAAAGTATTGACAAGTACCCATCAAAATCTAGTCTCTTGGCTCTTTGATGGTAGGAGATTTGTTATGAGCAATGCGCCAGCTGGCAGAGCATGATGTGCAATTGCACCTAAAGGTGGCTTCTCTCCTAGGCCTGCTTTATGTTCCTTTTTCCTACTTTCAAAATATTTGGCCATACTAAAAATGTTCATCTTTGCCTATCAAAGATGAACGGATCACACTTTTTAATGCTGTTTTAAGACTTCTGCAGTAGCAATTTGGCGCTTAGCTTTCTTAGGTTTGACCCTTGTGAATCCATTGTCCATTCTTTTTCTTCTCTTAATGTTGCAATGTTTTGGCAACTTTTCTCATCAAAAGATATGTCTACAAATCCTAATTAAGTGCAAAAACTTGATGATGAGATAGTGAAGATGGCCTAAAAAAGAAAATGAGCTCCATGGCTCCAGCAACTTGGACTTCAAGTTCTCGCATGTGACAAAACATTTTGCTCAGAAGAAGGCCACAACCTCAAAAACAAGGAGTTGTTGTTCATCCAATTTTTTTTTATTGAGAAAAAGAACTTTATACTACTTGATCCTTGCCATGGTTTTAGTTTGCCTGATTGGTTTCCTTTTCTATGTCCATTTATATGTTTAGGATCTTGACCAAGAAATTGCTGTTACCTTTACACATATGGGGATGAACTCAACTTACCTTAGATCATACTACAAATCAAGTTACATAACTTGCAGCAGTTCAGAAGGTAGTGCACATTGGCATCCTTTCAAAGTTCCTTTATTCTTATAAAATATTTCAAATGTGCCATACAACTTGTTGATGACAGCAAATTTTCATTTGCACGGGTCTTAGGTGATGCTATTGGATAGAGGTTCTTTGAAAAACCAAAAAATTGGTCCCCGTGGAAAATGAAGTGTAAAGGCTATTAGGAAAATGAGGAAAACATATTTTTGAGTAAAAACTTTCATTTGGTTTAAGGATTTGAGATCATGGTTTAAGTGGTGGATTCTCATTGTGGAGACCCAACTTCAAATCCCCAAAGTCACTAGTATGTGGAATTTTAAGTGGCAACTCTTCATCTTCCACTATTTAGCTTCTAGTAAGAATTTCTAAGTTGTTATCTAAGTGGTTATGTTCTAAAGTAGCTAAGTATTGTATTTCTTGTAAGGAACTAAGTATTAGTAGCAGTTGGCCCAGATTCCTTGTAAGGAACCAAGTATTGTTTGAACTATATTTATAGGCTATCAGAAATTTAAAAAAAAATCTTCATTTGAATTCACCTTGAGATACTGGTTAACTTTGAGTTGTTTTCAATCCCTGGGGTTTGACTCATGGGTAATTGCAAGTACAAAAGAAGTCATATGACTTTGCTATCATCTACAATACTGTATTTGTCTGCCAATGTGATTTTATATAAAAATTGAAAAGATATTTGGTTAAATTAATAGCATTTTCTAAGTGCAGTGGATTCTCTAATAATAACTGTTCATGACAAATGCTTTGAGGTGCTTGTGTGCTTTGTGTGTCCCTTGTCTTGTGATTATTACCAATAGACAACAAGAAGTCCATAAAGTAATGACTACTCAGATCTTATGGAGACTGGGCATTGTAGAGATGAATTAAATACAGTTGGATAAAAATCCCACCAGGATTAAAAATCTAATTGAAACTGACCATGAAAGCTCTACCTACTTAATACTTTCATCTTTATTGTTGATGCTAGCTTATGATAGTATTGCTTCAGTTTGAAATTGGTATATCAGTTAAAAATTCATAATTATATCAGGGAATTCGTTTATATGCACAGTGGGATGTTATGAATAACTTGTGCTTCTAATCAAACTTTATAAGATGGGATATTATTAATAACTTGTGCTTCTAATCAAACTTTTTAAGATATCTTATTATCTACCAAATAATATTTTGTTTCTTCTTATTGATTTTCTACTTCACCAATTGTAAATCTAATGTGTTATTTTTCCAATCCTAATGACAGGTAGATTTTGTGCTTCTTGGTGGTGATCTTTTCCATGAAAACAAGCCATCAAGGACAACTCTAGTAAAAACAATAGAAATTTTACGGCGTTACTGCCTCAATGATCGGCCGGTACAGTTTCAAGTTGTCAGTGATCAAACCATAAATTTTGCAAATGTGTAAGATATTCTCTTTGGTTTTTGTTGCCTTGTTGAACATGTAAGACATATATAGCTAGATAAATTCTAAAGATATTCTTTTTGTTAATTGCAACTCTGTTCAAAAGACAACTATTGTTAGATACATTTAAAAATTGAAATATGTAAGAGATTAAACAGACAGAATGACAATGCTTAATGTTCTAAGGAAACTTATGAGGCTATGAACAAGCCTGTGAAAAATTTATTTGTTTTGCTAGTTTGTTACTAGAGGCTTTTCTGAAGCACATGGAGAGATAATGTCTTTCTGTCTGATAAGATCTATTGAAATCTGCATGTAGCTAGTCTCCGCAGAGAGTTTCTAATAACATCCTGTATATTAAAATGAATCAGAGAGTTTCTAACAGAAAATAATAATAAAGGCAATTGCAGCCTTTAAAGACTCCTATTATATGATGTTCATTTTGCCATACATTCCAAAAAGGTAGCCGTACCATTGCCAAGGGGATTTTTGGTAATATTATAGTAGCTGGTAATTTTAAGTTGATAATTATTTCAGGTTTGGCATTCTGGTCAGCAGTGATGAAATAATCCTGTTTCTGATTGCATCGTAAATTTCTATCCAGCTTACTGTCAGGCATATTATAAATTTTTAGAAGTGGATATTAATATTTTAAGTTTGGATAGCTATATTGTCATCACATTAAAAATCACTTCATTTTAGGTATTTATAGTTCTACTGATAATCTCAGTGGTTCACTATCAGATTGGGACTTTTGTGATTTGTTTTGGTTGTCATGTTGCCAGATCTAGCTTCAAATATTTCCAATTTTCCAGTATTTAGTTGTAGTCAATGGGGCAAGTTTTCTGTTAGAAAAGTATTTCATTACTTTCAGATTTTGTATAAGTTGCTATATTGAGTTGCGCGACTTGCCATTTCAGTTTAACCCTTTTCACCATTTTCATCTCGCCCACATTGGGATCTTGGTGATCAAAAGGTGTTAAGGTGGCATTCTTGATTATTGTGGAAGTGAAAATTTGAAACAAATTGGTTGAAGACACTACATGCTAAAATTGTTTTTCACAAAGTTATTACCTTTTGTTTGTGAGTTGAGTGCTTCCAAATAATTTGGCCAGCTCTGTATTGAAGTCGTTGGAAGAAGTGTTGTGGCTTTGCACACGACCCTTAGTATTTAATTCATAGTCTGTGTTTGTCCAGTGAATCCTATCTTGTTCTATTAATGATTTTTAATTGTTGCGTTTAATTGAAAATCATAAATGTCTTTAGTGCTATTATATTACTTTCTATATCTTATACACATAAAAGCTTCTTTTTTATTGTAGATGTGTTGAAATTGCGTGTAGATGTGTTGAAATTGTTTTATGCTCTAAATCAAGAAAACAACAAAGATAGGCTTTTGTTAAGTTTGTTTGCATCACATACTATCTAAAATAGGTTTTTGTTAAGTTTGTTTGCATTACATACTATCAAAACTCCTTAGGTGTAGTATAAAGGGAGCTTCCTCTTATATTTCATGATTAACTTATTGTACATGCTTTTCCATTTTGTGTCACATTAAAAGTTGTGATTAAAATACTAACAAGAAGCAAGGGTATGATTTACTTCACTAGAATCTTCAAAATGTGGAAAACAAGTGAATTTTTTTATGATTTGACTAGTAGTCGAGAATTAGGAAAGTGTGTGGTACACAATTGGAGAAGGTGCTTCTCATAATGTGCTATATGCTCCACCAAGTTTTAGGGTTGAAGATGACAGTGGACAACAAGACTTAGTGAAGCTAGTCCTTCATTTACAAATGAAAATTGGCAAACAAATTAATAAAATTTAAATGCTTTCATTGTCAATGTGCGTATTGCATATATATTATATACAAATTATAACCTAGTGCCCAAAGCTTGCAATTTTCAACTATAAAATGACAAAAACATAGAAAATGTACGGCTGTCCCTAATCTAAATCAGCAGATGCAACTGGTAGGTTTGTATCAAAATTGGAGCTTGAGTCTGACTCACTGCCAATATAAGGGGCTGGCTTAGGCAATGAGCCCCAACCAATCCCTTTTGTGTTAGCTCCTTATGAATTTGTATAGAGTCTTCAAGATCAACAGCCCAACATAAGGCTGGAGTTTGACAATGCTCAAGAGTTTGTCAATCCTATAGCCAAAAAGCACTAGGTACGGTGATTAATTTCTCTGATTGTCTAAAGGTAAGGTTGTTCCTCTTGACTGATTTGATGAATTTATATGTGGACCAATTCCTTTTTGCAGTAGAGGAATTGACAACTTGTGAAAGAAGACGAATGACAAGTAACCTCAAGTCTGGTGCATCGTTTCCATGTCACATCTACCATGCAATAGGGTCTTTTTGAGCTGATATAGCTCTATCTGATCTTGCCTCTAGTTTGTTGAAGGTTGAACCATGAAGATTGATAAATGGAAGTCATTGTGCACGAAGTAAAGCATATTCCTCTTCAACATACATTTATTGAAGGGCCTTCACGAGCCTTTCTTTCACCTTTAATCATGAGATGTAGGCACTCTCCGAGGTTTAGCTGCATACCATTTGGGGTTTAGAGCTTAGGCCGCCATATGAAGCAAGGTGTTCATAGTGTTCCACCGTGACATCACAATGGGCCTAAGATGCTCCTCGTAGAATCCCAAAGTAGGGACCTTGCTATGAATTGCTTGCTTCATTTGCCCAAGCATGCTATCAAAGGTCTCATAAATCTCTCCAAGGCTAGGAGAGTCAGTATCATCATATCTAATTACTTACATAATAGGCTGAATGATGGACCAAACAGGTCTGCAAGTGCAAACAAGCTACAAAATTTAAAATCTTCAAAAAGAATGGAAACATTTTACAGGCTAGAAACATTAATAAATTAAATTTAAAAAATTAAATATAAAAATCAGCAATTTTGTTATCTCATTTCGGACCACCAATCATCATCAAGGGGTTTTTGTCATGAGCCATGATTGAGATCTGAGTTCCCTGACTCACTGTGGGTCAGGCGAGTTATGCTAACCCGCGGGCCGAGCCAACCCTCCCGGGTTTTCATGACCCAGCCGGGTCACCCGACGGGTCATGGGTCATGACCCGCGTGACTCGCTGAGTCAGCGGGTCATGCCATGACTTGCCGGGTCCGTGGTCCATGACCTGCGCCGCAAATACCATAAATTGCAAAATATTGATGATTGTCAAGAAGGATTTCGTTTTTTGTGAAATTTATATCAAAGTATAGCCTTACGAATGGCAAATGAAGATCAATCTATTCACCAGATATATCAACTCTGTTATAAATGTAAAGAAATATATATGATCCATATCGTTTGTTGGCTTGTAGACAATTTTCCAAAATGATTCTTCAATCAGTATACTTGCTTAGACTACTTAAGTTTACATGCTTTTGACACTGTCGGAAGTTTCTTACTATCATAGTGATTACTTACACCGTCATAGAATTTATTTATGGACCAATAGCTAACCAACTTAGAACATAAACATAGATCCATTATTTATTAAATATGTGCCTGCATAAAGACCAGAACAAGAGCGTTCGTCTGTTGGGAAGAGCTTTAATTCAGCAACAGTAACAAGTTACTATTTCATTAGAAACAGACATATTCATTACTGTGGATTGATCTCAGAAAACCCTTGTTTATTTCACAATCAAACATATTCATTACAAGTACCATATATTCATTACAAATACATATTCTGTGCATGAAACAAGTTTTAAACTGTAAAAAATCTCTATTTTTTTTTTTGCCAAGTCATAGCCGAGTCGTTGCCGAGTCATTGGCGAGTCATGGGTCAAGTCGACCCTGCTGAGTCATGGGTGAGTCCGAGTCAGGGAACTCTGATTGACATAGATATTTCTTTATATGTGTAAATATGATTAGTCAACAATATTTGATGTTTTGAGCAAAACCATTATATGAATAATAAAAAATGTTATTGTTATACTAATTATATATAATAATCAATCAATGAATGTAAATACATAATTAATGTTACCAAATAATAATATTAATAAATTATATATAATAATATTACTAGGTAAATACTGAATATATCATTATTATATTATTAATAATGGTAATCATATTAATCAAATAACTGATCATAATACACATACCATATATATGTATTAAATAGACATCATTATTCAATAAATCTCAATATATATATCTTATAGTATTTACAAATTAACATTCAATATTATCGACTAAGAAGTTGATTAAAAGCCCACGTATTATGTTAAGCAAACTTTCTCTTTAGAACTGTCCTTAGCTACCAACAGTTACATGAACGAGTCACACCTGATCGGGAGGAATGAGTATTTAATAAAGTGGGCATTGTATTCCATGGATCACGGATTAAGGAAGGAATAAGTCTGAGTCAGCAGGAAGACTGAAACAGCACATGACGTGGCTAAGAAAACTCGAACATATGCATATATTTCATTGTTCCGATCAAGAAAAGAGGATAGTAAAAAAATACTATTATCACCGCTGATTGTGACAGAATCAGCAGATTGGTCTAAATAAGACTAATGGGGTGTAAGACAATGTCTGTAATATATTTACAAATGGCATTATATCACTTGAAGATATATATATAAGGAAATGATGACTGTTCAATAATTAAAGATATATAATAACAGTATAATCAAATAAATATATATAGTGAAATAAAAAATATATATAGATCAATATTTATTCAATATATATGATACATATATATATTAGTTATAATGAATTAGAAATGTATTTAGAACTATATATATATATTTTGTTATATTGTTATATTAATATCAGGAATAATGAAAGTATATATTGAATTATATAATTATTAATATATATTTATAGATTATCTTGTATATCTTATAAGAACGATCAAATATATATATTTATATATGTAAATTATATCGATTTATTAGTAAACAATGAAATCAGAATTATATATCTGAATATTTGAGTATATATATTTGGATGATATTGGGCATAAGGAACTAGTGAATGTGCCAGTGTATATATATGTATGATCATGAGATCATAATTATATATTTATATCTTTATGTTATATTATATATATCTTTATGTTATATTATATATATATTAATAATAATAATGAAATCAGAAATCATATATATATATATGATAAATTCTAGATGTATATATATATATATTCATTCTATAAGGGAGGTATTAGTCTATATTATATATCTGGTGAGGAAGGTAATAGACAGGGGAAGTTTAACAAAAGAAGAAGGCAATAATTATAACAAGCAGAGGATAAAATATATAATTCTGTATATATATTCTGAATTAAAATATAATTGAATAATATATATGTCATTACAGAGAATTGCGATATACATGCATAATCAATGGTGGAGGCATAAGATTATTATGTTTATAGATGTCATTATTAATGTTTATTATGTTAATGAATTTTATATTGATTCTTATGAGATTTTCCCTCGACTAACTTGGAAATTTGAATGCTATTTTCATTTTGAAATCCGAGCTACGATCAGGGGAAAGGGATTGATATAATGACAAATTCGAGAATGGTATAATCCCATTGTCAATTTGAGATTGATGTAATGACAATTCGAGATTGGTATAATCCCATTGTCAATTTGAGATTGATGTAATGACAATTCGAGATTGGTATAATCCCATTGTCAATTTGAGATTGATATAATCTCTAAGGGTTGATATAATCCTCAATAGCCAATATATACCGATGACCAACATATGCATATGTGAAAGGCCTTGGATAGAGGATATCTCTTCCAAGAAGTGGAAGGACCAGATATTGGCATTCCTAAGTCCCCTAGAGGATGCACTCCAAAAAAGACGGTGGAATAACCTAGGGATCGCTTAGAATTGATCTTATATCATTCAAGCAAGAGGATCGTTCTCAAGGGTCAGGAAGCCCGATCTGACAGACTTACTCTTGGGAATTGTTAGGAGCTAGAAATAGGTAGATCTAATTGTTTAATTTCATATCTAACTCATACTTTCTTTGTCTCTACTAACTTTGTTTTTGCAGGGTCACACAATTAAGAACTAACCGAAGTAGTGGGGACATTACAGTTTTTCTCAGACTTCTTTCTTTCTCCATACTTGCCTTTGACCATCTACTGTAAAGCCTTTTGAACCTTAAGCATCCTCTCTAACAAAATGAACTAGTTGACATATCTAGTGTCAATAAGGTTAAGGAATTCCTTTTCAAAAATGTCCTGAACAAAGCAAATAAAGTGATGGTTGCAAACAAACATCTGCACATTTCTAGCCTCTAACGCCATTGTCTTCACCCAGTCTATCTTTCTAATGTCCTTCAATGTATTGTTCAATGCACAGACACAACACAAGGTCCAAAACATTTGCTTTTAAGCACTCTCCACCATCAAGCCAACTAATTTACACATGCAGGTTGAATCGATCGCTATTTGTACAATATTAGAGGCTCCAACCTCTTCTAGCACATCTTTCAAAATTTGAAATTGGAAGTTTGCATCCTTCTTTTCTCTATACTTCAATAGGTCTAAGAAAATAATAGCCAACTGAACTTGTGATGATAATATTGATGAGTGGCAGATGTTTGATATCAGTTCACACATCCATGATGATGGAGCATCCATTCATTACCTTAGTTTGTCTAATGCTTCCATCAACACACTTACCTTGGAATATTCTCTATCAAGGAGGGTGTCGCATAGCTTATGTTCTCCAACTGGAAAACATAAAGGACCAATTGCTATCACAACTTTGAACATTTGTTTAAAATTTTGTTAATGAGCCACATGAAATGGTATGGCACGAGCATAAAAAACATAGCAATAGAGGAATCAGCCACATCTTGTAATTGTGTGCTAAGCATATCTGCAATAATAATAGTTTTCTTCTTTCCTTTAATAGAAGTAGAACCCTCTCCCCTATGAAATCCAACGTTCGCGGATGTTGTAGGCAATGACACACTAGGTTGTGAACTCTCCAATGGAATTTCTTGCATTTTTTGCCTCCCCCTCCTTATGCAATTTAGTTGCCTCAATCTTGTCAGCTAGAGTTATTTATTCACAACCTTTCACCCCTTTACCAACTATCCACAAAAGGTGACAATAAACTCTTGTATTGCTGCTCCTATATTTTTTTTTGGCACAAATGGCAAAGCCATACTCTACTCGTTGATCCCTTTTTTAATTTGAAAATATGTTTTTTTTTCTTAAATTAAGTGAAATCATTGCTGGGCCATAGGGGATAACTAGTCATTTTCAGTGCGGGCAAGGGATGCTTGGATGTTCCTTGTCAATTTTGGAATGTTTTGTGGACGTTTTCTTTTTTTGGCATTGATCGGGGATGCAGGGGTGAGTGTTTCCTAAGCAATCTTGAGTCCCTGAAATGTCCCCTTCCGGGGATGGGGGTACTAGGGCAGGGGACGACTCTGCGAGGAGCACTGGTAATATAAATCGGATTATTATCATTAGCTGAAGATTTTTTGCACCTCAAAGTCCTCTAGGTCCAATTCATGAAGACAAGTCTTATCCTTAGTCATGGATTGACACTTGTTGGCACTCAATTGAGTGTAACTGCCTTGAAAATTGAAGTTATATGATGAAGAATGCAGAGTGTTCTCCCATTGCATTCTTTAAAGCTTTTTTGTGCATAGAGGTAATGTAAGAATACAGCTTTGAGCTGTGTCAACTATGCCTTGTTTGCATATGCCCAATTCAGCCACTATCATCATCAAACCCTAAATTTTATTTTGGTATCTCCAATTCAAAATATCTACATAAAAAATGTATTGTCATCATCATGCTTCATGTACTTGGGCTTTGCTTTCTTATCTATCTTTTCAAGCTTCAGTGGTTGATAAAAACGGTGAAGTGGTCTAGTTCCTATGGTGGAGTTTTCTAGTAACTATGGTACAATAAAATGCTTTGTTTCTGAAAATTTATGAGTCACTATCTGCAGCATACTGAAGTAAACCTGGGCTTAAGTAGTTTACACTTTTGAAGGGTTAGGGATTCAATGGACTGGTTGCATTGTATCTAAGTGGTAAGAACATGTACAATTGAAAGTACCCGAACAATGGAAGAGACTTCTGACTTTGGGCTTGGTTAAGTGATTTTCTTTCTGGGAGAGCACAACTATTAGTGGATTAGGCATATGAATGGTTCGGTGACAATTGAAGAATCAGGTGAAGGGTACCAAATAAAGAGATTTTTTTTTTCAGAATTAGACAAGTTTTGAGTTTTGGAGATTTGAGGGTTTCAGGAGGAAACTGGTCATTTACAATTTGGCATGTGGATTTCAGAAAATCTGAAATGCCTTTATTCCGCAGTTTGGGAATTTCAGGAATTTGATCATATGAAGGACTTTTGGCTATGTAACTAATTTCCTTTCAACCTAAGAAATTCAAATTGTGGACAAAGGCATCTTTTGGGACAAAGATTTCACTTTAACACGATTTGTGAATTTGGTACTCTTATGAAATGATTGCTTTGTATTCCGATGAATACAATACCCTTCCTAATTGCAAAGCCCTCCTGAAGATTAAAATTTTATCGACAGCCTTAGAAATTTTTAAACTATAATGCATATTTACACAATATCTGAGCAGATAGAAGTATTACCATTCTAGATAAACATCAAAGCTTGCCAATATCAAATGGATTAATATTGATAGTAGGCAGCATTCAAAAACCCACAGAACCCATGCCTTAAGCAGTCCTTCCAATTCAATTTCTGAGCCTTCCAATCAGACCATTGAAGTCCAGCTGCATACGATCATCCTCAATTCTTCCAATAATTTTCCAATTTCCTGCAGCACCTGATCCCAAATTACTGTCACTCAGGAGAGCAAGGTCTTAAGAATATACCCTTTTTCCTCACTTTCACCTTGTATTCCCTCCTTTGCATTCTTCTATGGAGTGTTTTTTGTTCTCATTTAGTTATAAATTAAAAAACTGTATCAAGGATCATTGTCTCCTATATTTAGACTCTGTTCCTCAGGCATTATATCAGGAAAATGCATGATCCTCCAGACCAGCAACTTAGTACGCCATGGATTCAGAGAAACCACCCATAGAACAATATTTTTCTGTATTAATAATTATCACATCAATCATCAAGGGGCAGCCTCACACTTTCCTTACATGCATTCCTATCTCATGTAGAAAGCAGGGAAGAGTAGTGGCAGGGGACATCCTACTCTGTGCAAGGCAAAAGCTTGGTTCCACTACTTACAAATCCATTCCCACATCACAGATATAGAAAAGGGGCTGTAGTGATCAATCCATCACTGCTCAGCCCTCCCTTAATCTAATCATTTGCAATTCCCATTTTACTCGAAAATTTTAGAATGTTGTTTCGTTGTTACAACGCAACTCAAATTTTTGCAGAAAAACAAAAAGGGATTTTTTCTTTCTGATTTATTCTCACTCTGTTTCATTGGCAACACAGACTGTAGACATATCTATCAAATTGCTCCTAGTTGCCATTTCTGAAAAAGAAACTGTCTAAAGTCTGAAAGATATCAAAGTATTTTTATTTTCTGCTCACAAAGAAGTTTTCGTACATCCATGAGCCATATTTAGATCCCATATTGAGAAGTTTTGTTCTTTTGGGGGCTGTAAAATGCTGCAGGTGAGATCCCATCAGAAATAAAAGGAATACATATCTCTCTGCTCAAGATAATCCAAAAGGCTGGCTAACATTTTGTAGTCTTGCCAAAACAAAAAAAGTGATAATGACTTGCTTCATTTTCTGGAGGATTGTCACACCATCATCTGATTCTCCATTGTTCTCTCAGTCTGATAACTGGTTGAGAGGATGCAACATTCTGGAGTTATTTTTTTTGTGCTTCTGGGGATATAGTCAGGCTCAATCTGGTAATCTCCTCATTCCCTGAAAAATGGCTTGTTTTCCATTGAGAATCAGATGTGTATGGTAACTGGTTTTACCACTCTTGGACTAGACAGTCATTATGCTGGTAGGCGTTTACAGTCGTAGCAGCTCCTATAGGAGGGCAGCAAGAATCCATGAAAGAAAAACAAAAATCAAGGATAAGCATAAAAATTGAAAATGCAGTTTCAAAGATCCTTAACCGCCAACTTTCTTTATTTGATTTGGGTTTTGCTCTATTTAACAATTCAACCCTGTCGAAAATAGCAAGAAGATATTGATGGAAAGAAAGCTGTGATAGGGAATATTATACTTTAAACGAAATAATGAAGAACTAAAATAATTTTCTGGATAATGATACATATCGGCTTTTTTACAATATTTTTTCTAAATATAAGTGTACTAGTTTCAATATGGTTGCAACCCCCATGGAATAAGGACACATTTTTTCACTTTGAAGTGTGTCTCAATACATATACATAGAGGAAATACCTCACGTTTGTTTCTTGCTTGTATTTACTATGGAATTTGACACTTTAATAACGGTAAACTCAGGAAAACTCAGGAAGCTATGTCATTGAGATTTGCAAGGATTCTGATGCATATATACTTACCTTGATTGTAGAGAGTTTGATTTGTTACAGATTATATGACAGCTTGGGTGTAGACTATCTCAAAATAAATTATTGTATGACACGTCTCTATTTTCTTTTCTTTTAGAGTCTAATTCCATTTGGAGTGAGTCTTAAATAATCAGAAATGTATTTGTTTCCTACTTGTATTTACTATGGAATTTCACACATTAATAATGGTAAACTCAGGTAAACTTAGGAAAACTCAGGAAGCTATGTCATTGAGATTTGAAAGGATTCTGATGAATATATAATTACCATGTAGAGAGTTTGATTTGTTACAGATTATATGACAGCTTTAGTGTAGACTATCTCAAAATAGATTATTGTGTGACACGTCTCTATTTTCTTTTCTTTTAGAGTCTAATTCCACTTGGAGTGAGTCTTAAATAATCAGAAATGTATTATTCCATGCATTTTATTTGAACTTGTTGTCAGGGTTTGAAACATTTTCTGAAGCTCATACAAAACATATGATGGTTCTGGTGCAGATTTGGGCATGTTAATTATGAGGATCCTAATTTCAATGTTGGATTGCCAGTATTCACTATCCATGGAAATCATGACGATCCGGCAGGAGTGGTATGGCAAACTTTCATAATGCCTAGTCTGATAACTGTTTAAAATTTGCCATTTGTGTTAAGAGTTTGACATCCAAAACTTTGTATTGCTTTAGGATTAGAATTCTTTTATCAAGCTTCTCATGACTTGTGAAAATAGTTGCCTTTTTAAGGTTTTCTGTAGCTCTCAAAAGTGTACCTTGGGAATAAATCATTTAAAATTTTTCTTACTCCAATGTGTGTGACTTGTGTACTAGGCAATTTTCCTTGTTTAGGAGATTCGGCTTGTGTTACATCTTTGACAAATGGGAAAATGCACAAATCAGTCTGTACAAGCTTTGATTAATCCCCTAACAGACTTGTTTATGATTGCAAAAGTTTGTGAACAATGCATTTTCACATAACTTTATCATTAAACTTGTAATATCCCCTTCCAAAAATAAAAATTAATATTAAATTATAATAATCATTATTGTTATGTGCAGTACTGAAGGAACAATATGTTAATTACTGACTCAAAGAAAAGATTGGCTATCAAATTATTACTAACTAATAAAGATTTTGCAACTGAGCAAATAAGCATGGATTAGCAAATAATAATATTAAAATATTAAAGAGGATCATTGACAGCAACAAAGTCTTAAGACGGAATCACATTACCAAGAAAAGACTATCAGACAACTAAGTAATAGCAATTATGGAGGAGCCAAACTATGGTAACTCACTCTCATCCTCAGCGCTGCAGAACACGACCCTATCTATTGATTTATTAGCGTATGTATGTGGAGACTAGTCAAATGATTAAAGACTCAGTTTAGCTGCCGTATTAGAGGAAACAAACATCCTATATTGCTGCAGCTTGCATAATAAACCAATCAGTATAATTCTGGAATAGATACAATTGAGTTAGTAATTACAAACCATAACAATGATTAATAATAATAAAAAATATTTAGAGAAGGATATCGTTTATGAATGCAAACAGTAGTTAGTTTGTCAGCAACTTATTTAATATTGGTTAGAGCAAGAATAATATCTATTAACAAATCAATGAAACGATGCGATTAGCATAAGATCAGATCGATTATGAGTGCAAGTCTAATCAATAACTATAATTGTCATGAAGTGGTGCGATTAGTAAAGGAGGTCATAATGAATCGACATGAGACATGTCTTTTGGGAAGCAACCTATCGTTCCACTTGGGAGATAGATGAAGGCACATTTCCACTTCAGCAATGGGGGGAGATATAAGGAAAGTTATTATTTATATTTGGTATTCAGAAAGGAATAGGGGTCAACAGTGCTCATTAAAAGAGAATTCATATTATATTAATGGCTGGCAAGTATCGTATGATAGCACAGTGATATGCTGTAACTCTCTATAAATCAATGTTGAATTGCAGAATATTATATCTGTATTCTATTAGGATCAGAGATCCTTATTTATTCTAATATATTGGTGTGAATATATGTTATACATATATTTAATAATCATAATACCATAATTATATATCAGTTATATATATATAGTAAGATCATGAATGTGTAAATATCTATATTATTACTAATAATAAAAATGAGAATATAGGATGGAAAAAAAACACTAATAGAGGACGAAATAAGAAAATGGGATCATGGATTTAGATGATCAGATTTCTGAGCGAAAGAATCAGAGAATATAAAATATTTTGTTACTCTTTATAAGAATCACATGTATTGCTAGTAAGCAATCAATGAGTCAATGCTGGTTACAGAATATTATATCTGAATCCTATCAAGGATGCAGAACTATTATATTGTCATATATATATATAAGTATATTCAGATATATATGTATATAATAATCAGATCTTATTGCTGTTAATTTATAAGAAGGGAAGGGCTGAGGCAACCAAAGAGGGGCAGTCTAAATCCAATAGGATAGCTCCCAAGATAGGGTGGGGACCAGCATTTTCTTAAGCCTTGAGGGCTTGAGCCCAAGACAGGCTAAAGGCTGGATCTGTAAACTTTGAGGGAGCCTATCAATGGTCTCCAAGCGCTTTTGTGATTGTCTCCAATGTCTTCACCCATCTTATAACTGAAGCAATAATAAGATCTGATATGGATTGGAAACAATCAATTTCTTAGTTCATTACTTATTCCTTATTTTTATTACAAATGTTATTGCTAAATTATCAGGGGACATTACAAAACTTAAACTTCTTGGATGCCATTTATCTCGGATGTAAAGCTGAATTTGGTTTAGGTTGCTGACTATTGATTTTGTTACTTGTTAAGATATTTTGTTAATAAATGTAAGAATCCTCACATTTGAGTTTAAAGCTAGAAGAAGACCAATCTTGTAAAACAAACAAAAGGGTTAAAGCCATGAAATAATGTAAACTACCAACAGTGGTCATGAGAAATCTTGAAGTTGTAAATACTAAAAAGAGACCTAAAAAATAAAAACAGGTGGATTAATTATGAGAGATGTGTGTTCTAGATAAAAGTTTGTGTGGGGATGCTTTGAATAATACATTTAGAGAATGTGTACAATCCTGCGGTTGACAACCTGCATTTGCTCATCTCTATGTCGATGGAATGTTGTGGATTTTGTAGAATTTTTGTCCATCATGGGCCAAAATGAAGACCAAAAAATGGTTGAGAAACCTATCATCCCTGCTTGACACCAAAATGGACGTATACATTTTAAAAGAGTATCTTGGCAATGTCTTTTGTAGAGATCGCTTTCTTGTAGGGCATCAGGAGTAGGACAGCCATGTTGAGAACTTGTCAACTACAACATGTACATAATTGTGACCGTCTGCTTACGAGAGACTTGACATGAAACCCATGGAAACAGATTGCCAAGGTTGTCAAGGTTGACAGTGGTGTTTACAGATCCTGTTATTGATTGGTCGGTTGCAAGGGCATAGACTGTGCAAGACTTGATGTATATAGGAACATCATGACATAATTTTGGCCAACAGAAGTATTTCTGAAAAATTCCCACTTAATTGCATACTCCAAAGTGACCTGCCCCCTGACCGTTGAGCCTCTAAGATCATCTTTTGACACTTCTCAGAAGGAACATATATATGCCCTATGTGGCATAGGAGTCTGTTCTTGATGCGCTATTCAGGAATCTGTCACCCAACTGCCTTTCTCTAGTACATGGCTGAAGTCAGAATTAGTGTTTCAAGACTTCGACTTGATCAGCAAGCTCATTTTTGACTGAGACTCAGGCTCATTGCTCAGACTCAGCCAAGACTAAACAAAGAATTGGCAAATTGAAAAAAACCATCAAAGATAGAGGTTTTTACGGATTTAAAGCTTTTATCACACACCTTTCAATAAATAAACTTTAGAGATGCAACAGACTAATAAAAAAGAAGCTACTTTGATCACCTATACAAGTATACATCAAACAGATGACTACACAAATGGATTCTAGTGAAAGGAAACAGCATTTTTAAATATATGAATATTGTCAAGTTTTTTAAGTGTACCTGCAAATTCTAGAACATTCATGCATTGCCTGATTTGAGTATTTCTGTCAAGCTTTGTAATTTATTTAATCATTGCATTATTTTATTACTGAGCTTTGTCTGCTTCTAGATTGACAAGCCTTTGGATTATTATAGGGATAAAATATAAATGCCAGTCATGCTTTTAAAAATTCTGGAGTAATAATACTCAAATTAGTAGATATATATTAGTTGTTTTTTATGTTAGTGATTATAATATTTGATATTGTGGGTAGCATATTAGATTTTTAGTCATGTACCATCTAACCACTTTGTGTATGAATAAAGCTTAAAACAATGTCAATTTTCTATAAAGGAAATTGTGTTATGAAGCTTGATTGATGCACCCTTGTGCTACGCATTAATAATTCTATATTGTGAAGGTAGGAGTATATATGCTTTGTAGAAATAAATCATTCATGCAGAAATAAATTTTCTGTTATGTTCAAATAGATGAGTTATGTGCGGGTATGCCAGTTATATCCTAACAGTCACTAATCATCCATCGCTTGTCACATTTACTCATCTGCTATGGATTCATCTATCTATAAGTTACGTGATGACACAGGAATATGCTGATATGTTACAGTAAAGTGATCATTCAGGTGGCAAAATGAATCACAGATCAGTTATGGTAAGGCTTTTGAGTCTCAAGTGAGTTTGTATTTTTTTTCGTAGGGGCAGGGGCAAGAAAAATATTGAATAGGCTCTAGCAGTACTGTTTGTGGCAAGTATAGCACCCTACCGCTCTTGGATTAGGCTTGAGTTTGCACCCATATCAACGCTGTAAAGTTTCTTTTATGTAGTGAATATGTTATGTGGAGTCATAGTTATAAGACTTGGATTTGGGAGGCTAAATGTCTGAGTCAGACTTGGGAAATTGAAAAACCATTAAATAGAAAGATTTTACAAGGATTTAAAGTGTTTACTGAGCATCCTTTAATAAATCAACTTAAGAGACATAATAAACTGTAGCTCCATAAAGTTTTGGAATGCAGGGATGGGGAAACCAAGGACCTAAAAGATGGGGGTACAAATGTTATATAGTCCTTGAAAAATTAGTCCTAAAATGTATAAGAAATAATAATCCAAATTGTAAACTACCTAATGGAAAACATGATGCATTGCGCAATGAAAATGGCGAATATCAATATAATATTATATTCAAAAAGTCAATATGATTATTACAATAAAAATTGAAATACACTTAGGTCCTTGATCCCCAAAGGTTGTGGTAAACTCCCTGCCATCAGAATGGCGAACTCCTCATCCTCAAAATTGCTAGACCCATCTAGCTCAAAGCTCTTCCAAACCAACACACCAACCAACTCTGTTTATGTTGCATCATCGTCAATCTGTGCTAGCTCTTTTGGCTCTACATCTCATCATATTGTTGTATTCTCTTTATACATAAGCGTGCTGAGTCAATTAGATGTAAGGCGCCATGTACAACTACAAGCTTTTTCGCCCTCCTAGAGGTAAGTTTGTTCTTCTTGATATAGGGGTTGGAGCTATATGTAGATCAATTTCACTCAATAGTAGAAGAATTCAAAACTTGAGATGATGCAAATGGTTAGTGACCTTTGTCAAAGAATAAGGCCCATGCAGAGTCCATCATAGTTTTGGGTCCTTATATGCTGTAATCTACAACTCTACTTATTTAACTTTATCTCTTCAAGATATCCCCAAAGTGTGGTGAATTTGGTTCCTATTTGGTGCATTCATAACATTGGCTTTACCTCAACATCTACCATAGGGAAACTTTGCAATGCCTCCGCATGTACCACTTTAGGCTTAATGCATAAGCAACTATGTGCAAAGAAGTATTGAGCTTCTTTTGCTTTTGTTGAATTCTAGGCCAATGTGTTAATTATAGAATTGCAAGGTGGGGTTTTCACTTATACAATAACCTTCATTTGGCAAAGAAAGTTGTCAATGCACTCATACACCTCTCTTATGTTTGGAGCATTAGCATACCAATATCTAATGACTTTCAGAATTAAAGATATGATTGATAGAGTGTATATTTCGTCAGCCCAAAAAATGTCGCACTTTAGCTTTCCTCATTCTCTTCCCGTTCTTTAACTTAGAATTAGGCCATTAATTCCACTCTTGTGTCATGAATATTAATTGCAACACCTCTTGTAACTCAACCATCCTCTCCAAGATAATGAAGTATGAGACATATTTAGAAGGTTAACAATCTTGCATTGTTCATGAGATGCACACAATAGGGAGCCCATCATATATGTCCCCATTACTTTGCACACATAGGTTGCATTTCTCACGATTTGCACCACATTCGTAGGGCCAACCTCCTCAATAACATCTCTAATGATTTAAAACTAATAGATTATAATATTCTCAAGTGTTTTAGCTGTACAAAACTCATGGATTATGATATCTATAGCATCAAAAACAAAAATCACATGTAGTCATCTACTATGCTAGTGAGGAGCCTATTTCAATCAACTCAACATCACTAGCTCTATGTGGGTTCTTGTGCTTGTATCTCAAATAAACTTGCAATGCTACTATAACCATATTAGCATTCATTAGGATTGGGATGGACACAACAAATTAAAAGTATAAATCGAATTCAATTTAGAGAATAAAAGAATGTCGCTTTTCCATTCGGCAAGGCTCAACATGATTTTTACTTTTTGCTTTTTGAAACTAGAGTGCGGGTTTTAGGGGTGGGAACCCCAATGGGGTTGAGGGCTAGCAAACCTCATGGGGTCCTAGGGGTAACGCCCCTAGTGGGTTTGAGGGGTAGTGCTAGTCGTAAGGTTGAGGGGGAGAACTATGGCCACCAACCCTAAAGTAAGGCCTTTGAGACCACACAAACATCTCTGGCACATACTATTTTTCATAGTTTTATTACTTAAAATCAAGCTTCAAGAGTGTAAACTCCAAACCCTTAAAAAATGTAAGTGTTGAAGTCATAAAGTAGTAATGATGTCTTAACAATGTTTGATAGCTTTTGTTTCAATGGATTGTATTTTAGCTTCAAATGCTTTTGTTTTCTCTGTCTGTGCTTGTAAATGAAATGAATAGTGTTTAGAAGTGATGTAGGTCCTTAAGGTTTTATTTACCTCCAAGAGTACAAGTTTTATAGGGATGTACTTGAGATGTGGGGACATAAAGGATCATCCCCTAACAATTACGCTACCACCACCACTACGTACCTAGGTATGTTTTTGGGATGTCTACCATAAAGAGGGGATGTTTTTGGGATGTCTCCCTCAAAGAGGCAATGTTTTTGGGATGTCCTATTTCAGAAATGTCATGTAGATGTCAGGATGTCTCTAAGACCTTCAAGGGACTCCCTCATGTTTCTTGACCAAACTTGAGATGCCTAGGTGTTCCTTGTGTCACCTCAACCAAAAAGCTCATTTTTTTAGATCTTCATATTTGTAACCCTAACCCTAATGGTCAATGACACCACTCGAACCTAAGTAGTCACAAAAATGAAAAAAAATGAGAAAAGTTTCAAGAGTGAGAAAAGTAGGATAGGAAAAGTGAGCAATAACAAGGGTGAGAGTGTTAGCCAACTTTTCATCAGTTGAGTGCAAGCATTGGGAAGAAAGCAAAAGAAAGAGGGTAGAGCAAGTGCCAAGTCTTCATGGAACATTGAAAAAATGTACAACCCTCATAACTTAGAGTGGTTAGATTCTCTATCTTCACTGTAATCTTTCTGAAGAATGAAGATTTGGTTAGAAATAGTAAAGACTTGGTGTTGCAGAAACATTGTGATAAAATTGTGAAAATGCTACTGCCCCTTGACCACATTGGGGACATTGCCCCTAGACCCAAGCAAGGGATGTTACCCCTCGAAACTATTGGGGGCTCTGCTACTAGACCCTTGTCCATTACCATCCCATTGCCATCAGGCCATTGTCCCCTTGCTATCCCCAATTCTAGGTCCTTGTTGCCCCCCATTCTCTTGTCTTGAGACACCTTGGAACATAGCTTTCTTGCCTCTATTTGATAGTTGAATTTTAGATTTTAGACTTGGTGAGTCCTGCAAGCTTGGCAAACTTGGTGAATTTGACTAGACTTGTTAGGAATTGGGTCCAAGAATCAAGGATTTGTTTAGATGTGTTTGGCTTGGGACATGCAAATTCAGGTGAGTTTTGTAGCAATGTGTGGATTACGAAAGGGTTCTGTTCCAGCTTTCTTAAGGTTGGGTTTGTCAATTCTAGAGATTTCAAGATTCTAAAATTAAGAAAACCAATTTTAGATTTTACTTTTCAAAACTCAAAATTTGTATAGTTATTTGCTTTTTTTTTGTTTTTGATTAGTTTATATTTATTTCTTAACAAATTGATTTGAGCCACTTTATCTGCCTTGTTGGGGTGCTAACAATGGCTTTAATCTCATCCACACAATGTGGGAAAAACTAGAAAACCAGAAACAAATTCTTTGGGGAGGGAAGCCATCATGATTTGAGTGGATGAATCAAATGAGACTGTAAATCAGATAGCGGTGCTTTGATAGACATGAAAAGGACTCTTAGTTCCCTGGTTCTCTTTGGGTGAATCAAAGAACAAAGAGATGAATTTGATGAAGAAGTAGAGGAAAACAGATTTGTTGCAAATTATGTTTGACAATTTATTTGAGGGAATAGCTGATGTATGGATATGAATTATTTGGAAAGCCTGTAGCCGCTTTTCCCCCCTTGAAGTTATGTGTAATGCCTGTATTTTTGAGTTTCACTGACATAGTTTGGTAATCTGGAGACTTCAATATGTTTTCTGTCTTCTGTTATTCTGACTGATAATTCCATAAGTAATGTAGGTGTTGGATAAAAAGGAAATAGGGCTAGAATATGACAGAATTCAGATCAAGGGGCAATTTTTTTGTATTATTATTAATAATTCATATTTTTCATTCAAACTCTGTACTGCAATGGCTCAAATTAAGGCTGCATAAGCTCTAACTAGAAAATTTACCTTGTTTAACCTAGAATTGTTTGGGCATGTCCATCCTTTTCGAGGAAGGTTTGTTTTAGGACTGTAGTAGTTCTACTAACATTATGGAAGGTATTTGGTCTGTACAAGGATCAGTTTTGTGTTCCAGATTTCATGGCAAGGTACAATGGAACAATGTACCTTCTGGAAACATGTGGAGCAGAGGAGAGAGAAAAATTGAGGAAAAATAACGATCTCAATTAATTGTGTTAAACCACGGGTTTCCAGAAGGTGTTGGTTTCATGCAGGACAAGTCGCGGTTTTAACCAACAGTGGTTTTGCTGTCAGCTACAGTGTTTTCAACATCACCACTGATGACAAGCAGCAGTTTTGTTGTGCATATAGGTAATGGTCCATATGTATCATAAATTGCTTCTGGTTATTCCAGCTCCTTCTGGTGCAGGGGCACCTAGAGCACACAAGAAGTTCCAAACTCCTATGGAGATCAAGAAGACATCAGAGAACATGAAGACATCCAAAGACATCAATTGGAGGGTATTGGCACCTATAATGCCCTATAAGGTCATCCCATGCAATGGTAAATGGCACATTTGTAATAAATCCTAAAAAGGCCTGATAAGCCTTAGGACCAATTTAGGAGTCTAGGCTGAGTTTTGGAGTTGCAAGTTTATAATAGTTTAGATTTGGTTCTAATAAGGTTTAATAAGTTTATTTAGATCATATCCCAAGATCTTAGGATTCAAAAATTTTTAAAAATCTTAAAAATGCTTAATTTGCAATGTTGTTAATTAAATTTTTTTGAATAACAACGGTTATTTGTAAAAGGAGGGAAAAGGGATTTTCATGCTTATTTAGTCTTAATCTAATTTTCCAACCACCAAAGTTGGTTGAACAGACTTAGAGGAAGTTATAAATTGAAGGATCAAACCATTGTACGGCAGATTGGAGAGAGGAATTAAAAAACTGTACTGACTGCTACAGCAAATTGAATAAAAGTCTGATTTTCTTGCAAAGTTGTAATGTCTTTTGTATGATTCAAAGTTAATATTGGTGGGATTACTTTTTACAATGCTCTGATCATTCATATTTTATCATTTTGAATCTATTCATGCTCTGAAAGTCCTCCAGTCGCTGTCAAACCATTTTGGTACTGTACAGTCCTTGGGAAATCTGATTTTAGGATAAACTTGTGTAAATTTTATACTATGAATGTCATTCTATGAATGTAGTACTCTGTTTCTCATAGAATGGCATCTATTTGACATATATGATATCACTCTAACATTAGAAATGCAAGATTGATTGACTGATGTGGTGATCACCATAGAAGCATTTAGAAACTAAGCGAATTTGGAGGGTGAGGTGAAGGATTGGGAGTTTTAGTCTAATAAGGGCACTATTTTATGATTGAATGTGTATAGACATGTTAAGGGCAAGGTGAATCAACCCTCATTTGTTGCAGGAAACCTTGGGAAGCAAGACATTGAGGAAGCCCTAGTTTTAAGGGTTTGGAGAGTGCAATTTGGGGCTTTTGCATCTAGAAGCTTCTTGGATCAAATTGGTTCCATATTCCGTTGATTTGAACCTATTCAGGACATTGTGCAAAAGCTTGAAGCATGGGAGTTTGACTGGTTAGGAGTTCCTTTGGAAATGCATGGTTTTTAGGCCTTGGAAAACTGAGACACAGTGCAAGCAGTCACATACTTTCCAAAACAACCTACTCTGTTCTTTTGGTATGTTATCAAACTCAATAAAGGGTATCTGAAAAGTTGGTTTATTTATCTATTGTTTTGGGAAACATAAAAGTTATCATTAGTTGAGGCTTGCTGGAGACCTATTAGATAGGGCTATTAAGCCTAACTTGGTAATTTTGAAGATTTGGTGTTTGAAACCTCGGGAGAAATTTGGAATCTGTTAAAACACCTTGGATTGCATAAATAGGAGTTCTTGGATCCATCATAACCTCTGCCACCTTTGCATCAAGTGGTATCAGAACACACTAGTAGATCCTTAAAGGGATAGAGGAACACTTTGTTAAAGAAGTTTGACTATTGTTTGTGAAAATGCCTCCAAGGAATGCAGGTACTGCCAAGGATATCCAGGAGTTGAAGGAGAAGAACACAAGGTTGCAGGAATCTTACAATACACTTTTGGCCAGGCTTGAAGCACTGGAATCCAATCAAAGAAGAGCAGCAGATGAAGGTGTTGATAGTGAAGAAGAGGAAGTACCCCAGAAGGAAGGGGAAGGAGAGGAAGAAGAGGAACAAGTAGATCCTGAAGAGCAGAGGACAATCAGGATATTGAAGGCTTTGAAGAATGAGCAGCATAAGGTGAGGGGAGATATCCCTATGTATGATGGAAGTCTAAAAGAAGAAGAGCTTTTGGATTGGATTGCATCATTGGATGCATACTTTGAAAGTGAAGAGGAACCTGAAGAACAAAGGGTCAGATTGGCAAAAACAAAACTCAAAAGGCATGCACTCCTATGGTGGGATCATGAGGCAGACAGAAGGAGAAGAGGTAAGCCAAAGATTGTCTCTTGGGACAAGATGATAGCAAAAATGAAAGGTAAATTTCTTCCTAAAGACTTTGATGTACAAATGCATAAAAGAATGCAAGGTTTAAAACAAAGAGATTTAGATGTTAAAGCATATATAGATGAATTCTATAAACTAAGTATAAGGTCAAGACTGGAAGAAGATGAAGTTGTTAAGGTTGCTAGATATCTAGGTGGTTTAAGATTTAACATCCAAGATGAATTTGTGGCTTCTAACCCCCGAAGTGTGAAAGAATGTTACCAGTTGGCCCTTAGAATAGAGGAGAAATTGAAGAGGAAAAGTGAAAGACAGAATAGCAGCAACATAGGAGGTTCTTCAATGAGGGGAAGAGGAGGAAGGACAAATCAGGTTTGGGAAGAAAAGGACAAAGGAACTCCTCCAGAGGCAGGAGGAGGACACACCCAAAGAGGTGGAAGATTCAGAGGAGGAAGAGGAAGTGGCATCTTCACAGGCAGATGCTTTCATTGCAATGAAGTTGGACATCAATCTTTTAGGTGCCCTAAATGGATAGACTCTGATCAAGGCAAGGAAAGGAGGGTACATTTGATTGAAGAAGAGGAAACTCATGAACCTAAAACAGCAAACCCTGAGGTAGGAGAATTTCTTCTCATGAGGAAAGGAGGACCATTACCAACATCAGCACAAGAAGGTATATTTAAATCAAGATGTTTGGTCCAAGGCAAGGTATGTACTCTAATTATTGATTCAGGGGCACATAGCAATTTGGTTTCAGTTGATATGGTGTCTAAGTTGGGATTGACATTAGTAGAACATCCTAACCCTTACCATGCCACTTGGGTAAACCAAGAGTTGAATGTGAAGGTTAGTCAGAGGGCTCTTGTCATTTTTTCAATTGGGCCATATCATGATCAGGTTTGGTGTGATGTCATATCTATGAATTGTGGGCATATGATATTAGGTAGACCATGGCAATGTATGAGAAGGACAATTCATGATGGCTACTCTAATACATATATTGTTCATAAAGGGAAAGAAAAATTTATGTTGAATCCACTAACTTGCAGGGATAAGAACAAGATAATAATGTGTTTTGGAGATAATATTCCCATACACGAGCAAGGAAACATCAAAAATGATACAGGTTGGTATATGAAACATGGGTATAATCATGGATTGAACAGGACAGAGCAGGACAGTCCTACAAATCAGAGATGTTTGGGGCTACAATAGTCAGAATTTGAAGGCTTTAAGAGCATTCAAGTTGGCTCCATCTACTGTACCATCAAAGGATACAAAGACAATAGTAAAGAACAGGGGTTGCAACAGCTGATGAGGCAGATCATGGAGGACAAGTTGCATACTGTACCAAGTACACCAGTTGCAACAGCAGGGCAACAATTTGATCTTAAATCAGACTGTCCACATAAACTTTTTGGTACTAATGTTTTTCACAAGGTGTGTGCAGGTTACAAGAGAAGGCCAGTGACCTTAGGGGACTTCATTCCTTCCCCAAGGCAGCATATTCATGAAGTACTGGTTCAAACTCAGATATCCACTGCAAGGACTGATTCTTGGGACAAGAATCCTTTCAAAGCTGGTGAACATGGTGCAGGGGCACCTAGAGCACACAAGAAGTTCCAAACTCCTATGGAGATCAAGAAGACATCAGAGAACACGAAGACATCCAAAGACATCAATTGGAGGGTATTGGCACCTATAATGCCCTATAAGGTCATCCCATGCAATGGTAAATAGCACATTTGTAATAAATCCTAAAAAGGCCTAATAAGCCTTAGGACCAATTTAGGAGTCTAGGTTGAGTTTTGGAGTTGCAAGTTTATAATAGTTTAGATTTGGTTCTAATAAGGTTTAATAAGTTTATTTAGATCATATCCCAAGATCTTAGGATTCAAAAGTCTTTAAAAATCTTAAAAATGCTTAATTTGCAATGTTTTTAATTCAATTTTTTTGAATAACAACGGTTACTTGTAAAAGGAGGGAAAAGGGATTTTCATGCTTATTTAGTCTTAATCTAATTTTCCAATCACCAAAGTTGGTTGAACAGACTTAGAGGAAGTTATAAATTGAAGGATCAAACCATTGTACGGCAGATTGGAGAGAGGAATTATAAAACTGTACGGACTGCTACAGCAAATTGAATAAAAGTCTGATTTTCTTGCAAAGTTGTATGTCTTTTGTATGATTCAAAGTTAATATTGGTGGGATTACTTTTTACAATGCTCTGATCATTCATATTTTATCATTTTGAATCCATTCATGCTCTGAAAGTCCTTCTCCAGTCGCTGTCAAACCATTTTGGTACTGTACAGTCCTTGGGAAATCTGATTTTAGGATAAACATGTGTAAATTTTATACAATGAATGTCATTCTATGAATGTAGTACTCTGTTTTTCATAGAATGGCATCTATTTGACATGTATGATATCACTCTAACATTAGAAATGCAAGATTGATTGACTGATGTGGTGATCACCATAGAAGCATTTAGAAACTAAGCGAATTTGGAGGGTGAGGTGAAGGATTGGGAGTTTTAGTCTAATAAGGGCATTATTTTATGATTGAATGTGTATAGACATGTTAAGGGCAAGGTGAATCAACCCTCATTTGTTGCAGGAAACCTTGGGAAGCGAGATATTGAGGAAGCCCTAGTTTTAAGGGTTTGGAGAGTGCAATTTGGGGCTTTTGCATCTAGAAGCCTCTTGGAATCAAATTGGTTCCATATTCCTTTGATTTGAACCTATTCAGGACATTGTGCAAAAGCTTGAAGCATGGGAGTTTGACTGGTTAGGAGTTACTTTGGAAATGCATGGTTTTTAGGCCTTGGAAAACTGAGACACAGTGCAAACAGTCACATACTTTCCAAAACAACCTACTCTGTTCTTTTGGTATGTTATCAAACTCAATAAAGGGTATCTGAAAAGTTGGTTTATTTATCTATTGTTTTGGGAAACATAAAAGTTATCATTGGTTGAGGCTTGCTGGAGACCTATTAGACAGGGCTATTAAGCCTAACTTGGTAATTTTGAAGATTTGGTGTTTGAAACCTTGGGAGAATTTGGAATCTGTTAAAACACCTTGTATTGCATAAATTGGAGTTCTTGGATCCATCACAACCTCTGCCACCTTTGCATCACCTTCACTTTTGAGCATTTCTTGATGGTCTAAGCATCTATTTATGATCATGTAAAACATTAAAATTGGGGGATAGAAATATTGGAATTAGTTCTTAGGAAGATTGTTGTTGGAGTCCATTAAGGGAGGTCTGAAAATATGGGTGAACAGTTGGTCACTGTAAGGTGAATAGACTTGCAAGGGATCTGATTAGTGGTCTTAGCCCTTAGGGTCTGAAGTTCTTGAGATTTAGTATTCATTATGTGCCAATTGACTAGAACTGTTATTGCCATTGGATTTGGGAGATTGAGTGGCAGCTCACATTTGTTGGAGTTTTCTCCCATGAACAGGTTTTGTTGAGGGTGAATTCTTTTCATTTCCAATGTGTGTATGGTTGCTCTTATTTCTATTCTACTAGTTCAATTCTTGCAACTGACAAGTTAATTATTTTTTTCTTTCCTAAAATCTGTAGGTGATGAAGTATCTAATGGACTATCTAATGTAATTTACAGATAAAAATCTGTAAGAGATGACGTAATTAATGGACTATCTAATATAATTTACAGATCAGGATTAGAAATTAAGATCAATGTCTCATGTGCTTGAATGGGAGTCTGAATGATGAAATATACAGATATTTATAATAAAAGAACAGCAAAGCTTTCTGCAGCAGTTGTGTTCAATTGAACTTTTCTCTGAAAGTGTATGGCAGAAAACTTTGAGCTGAAAAATGCAGAATAAATTGAATGTTTTGTTTTCAGTAATGTAAACTTCTATCACCGTTACTTGGATATTAGCCCAATTCTAATATTGATTTTTTTCATTTTATTACTTATTTTAGAAACTGGGATTGGTATATGCATAATTGATTTACCATATTGGTGACAGGATAATCTTTCTGCAATTGATATTCTTTCTGCATGTAATCTTGTGAATTACTTTGGAAAAATGGTTCTTGGAGGCTCTGGTGTTGGTCAGATCTCTCTTTATCCGATACTCATAAGAAAGGTAATTGCTTTCTCACCAGACAATTCTAAGGATAAAGGTAATTTCTTTCTCACCAGACAATTCTAAGGATAAGTTTGTTGATAAATACATCCATTTAGTATATTTAGTTCCTTGAATCATTTTTCTTATTGGAAAAAGTATGAGGAAACCTTCCATTATCATGTGTTTGTTATGCGCTATATAAATAAAACATCCTATGGCTAGATAAAAGATTTGCATAATCATGGTGCATGTTTTATATACTGGTAGAAACAAAATATCGTATGGCTCTAAGCAGGATGTTACATCAGTGGCTCTTTATGGTCTTGGAAATATACGTGACGAGCGGCTTAATCGGATGTTTCAGGTAGCTAAATAATCATCCATTTTGATTTGATGTAATGCTTAAGGCACAAATCTTTCATTGAATTGTAATTTTTCTCTTGTAGACACCACACGCTGTTCAATGGATGCGACCTGAACCTCAGGAGGGATGCCCTATGTCAGATTGGTTTAACATTTTAGTACTCCACCAAAATAGGTAGCTTAGTTTTAGTGTAAACTTTCTATTGTTTGCCATTACTTATTCTGTTAGCAAACTAAATGTGAATCTGTTGTCTTAGATGATTGCCTTAGGAGTGTACTGGGTGCAAGTAGTAATTTTGTGTGTTTCTGTTGCTTTCTTGGGTTAAATGCTTATGAGTTTTGCATTAACTTCCCAACCCTATCTAAGAGAGCATTTGGGTTTCGGGTGAATAATAATATTGAAACAGTGTTCAGTTAATTGTTACTTGACTTTGCACTACAGGATCAAAACAAATCCAAAGAATGCAATCAATGAGCAGTTCCTTCCACGCTTTCTGGATTTTGTTATTTGGGGACATGAACATGAATGCTTGATTGATCCACAGGTTTTTAAGATTAAGTCAATATTGTGCAAAGACATTTGATATAAGTTGTACATAAGATGTTTTGCTTAAGGTTTTTCATTGATACTTTTAGGACATGCTGTAGGAAGTATCTGGAATGGGATTTCATTTAACACAGCCAGGATCATCCGTTGCTACATCTCTCATTGATGGTGAAGCAAAGGCCAAACATGTGCTTCTTTTGGAAATAAAGGTTTTCCCTTTATCTATTGAGAACTGTTAATCATTGATCACTTACAAACAGTTTGTTTTTTCCTTTGCATATGGAAAGGTCAGTTTGTTTAAGGACATTTATAGTATTGAGATGCATTAGATTAGAGGATTCTCTCTCTCTCTCTCTCTCTCTCTCTCTTTGAGTTTATAAAACAATAAAAAATGGTAGGAGAGAAACCCCCTTAAAATCACACTGGTTATGGTTTGATGATCCATGTTATCACAAACATGATAGTATGTTCCTCAGAGGATCTAATTTTCTGGTTTGGGAAACATTTAAGAAATGGGCATGCACTGGAAAGTGAGAAAACTGTGTGGATTGCTTGGAATTTTTTGTCTGCAAATCTGATTTTGAATCTCTATAGGAAATGTTTTGAACACATTTTGATAAGTTTCTAGCCAATCTGGTCCCTTCCATTGATGTTCATGTGTTTTTGGTGAGCTGTGCAGATCCAATCTGAGGAAATGTGGGTCCCATGTAGGGCAGTAAAACCCTTCTAAGTGGAGATTTGATTTTGGAAGAAACACAAATGAGAAAACCTAATTTGAGAAACATACATAATACTGTGATCATTCAGACATGTATACATGTTATGTCCAAAATGCAATCATGCAGGCAAACTTGCTTGTCCAGAAAACTAACTTTCAAGAATATAGATGGTTCTCCATATCATAACGCTTCTCAAATGCCTCAGAAAGTCAGTCTTTAAAACAAAATAATTTGAAGCAATTTAGCTGTAATACAGTGAAGATAATTTTTTTTACAATTATCAAAATTTGGAGGAGAAATAAGGATACAACCATTTACACAATCAATTTCATTTCAAGATAGTGTATTATACTATTTTACCGTTTCAACCCCTGAACCTGTAGGTTCGGGTCTGATCTGGCCTGGATATAGATCAGTTTTGGTTTTGTTGGGGGGTCCTGCTAGGAATCTTGGATCCTTAAAAATCACTGTGGGTGTGTCTGGGATGAAACCAGACAAACTTGTCATGAACTTCTGGGATATTTCCTCCTGCCACAATGAACCTGCATTTTCTTTCTGTAAATCATTACAAAATTCTGCAGGAAGATATACATATATTTGTGTATATATGTATGTACATATATCTATATACACATACATACATACACAGTAGAAATCGATAATCATCATTTGCAAGTAGGTCCAGTTAAGGTTTTTATATATATTTTTTGCTTTCACTATAAAAGTGTTTTTTTGAAACCGATAGGTCCTGATCAGGGTCTGTCCCAGGACTGCACATTTGACCCAGGTAACTCTTAAACATGCCTAGGCCAAATATGCAGGCTTATACTGAAACCATTGTGGACCTAGATTGGCAAGCTTGGCTTCCAAACATGAAACCTTTTCCCCTGATTTTTCCAATATTCATCTTGGAATTGCAGAAATTGATTTAGTTTTCATTAAGCTTGGTGCTTGCTAATATTTAATGTTCTTTTTGACATTGTTTCTCTAAATGCTTTAAAATATAATTAGATTAACAATGATGAAAAATAACTTAACAAATTAAAAGATGAATTTTTGAAGAGTAATTATTAGAGTTGTGAAGAAAAATGTTTGCAGGCATCACTCGTTCATCTTCACTTTTCTTTTAACCAAATGGCAATGAACACGTGGTCATGAATTATATTTTTAATGATTTTGCAATGATTTAGAATTGAGAATTTTAAAAGATTCAAAATTTTCCCAATAAACCTCTAGTTAAATTCATCTTCTATTTGTTTACAATGTTGCTCTAAACTTTCTACATAAATCTCGATTGGAGAAACAAAGAAAGGTAAAGTAACGTAGAAGTTCATTTCCATCCCCTTGGGCCTCCTAACCACATGAATCTCATTTTCTCCTAAGGTTGCTTCATGGCATTCCTTTCAATGCACAAGCGTTAGCTAACCCATTCAACAATTTCTAAAGAAAAAGAATTCAATGACCTAGCTAGACAATTCATTGTTTTCACATGAGATTTCTTCTAACGATTACCTTAATCACACACTTATGGCCTTCAAATTGGGTTTTTAAGTAAAAATTTTCCCAACATTCTAAAGAAAAAAGATTCAAAGATTCAACATGAGTGTTGCAATCCATGTATTTTGTTGCAGCAATCCTTTTCTTTTGCTTCTTCATTGTGCCTAGGCCTACAACTTCAGTAAAACCCCAAGGAAACAGAAGCACTGCTATGTTTACATAAAGTTATCGATGTGTAGAACTTAGAATGGTTCAACATGATTTGATCTTGTTACTAGCGGGGCATCATGTGCTGAGGCAACTATGTTATAGTCATAAATATCTTAGTCCTGCATATAACCAATAAAAACTACTCAGCTCCTATATTTGTCTTTTATTCATGTCCTATAAAATTGAACCTCCTTTACCTATAGTGTCAACCACAGCCGTTGAGCTCCTCAAATTCTATTGTACTAGTGCCAAACATGGAGGGGTGCCTTGGTGTCCCTAGGGCACTCAAGGGACATCATGACGTGCTGTCAGTCCTGACTCCTGGGGATGCCAGGGTTTGCTGAATTTCATAAAAACATGGGCTATCCTGCCCCTGCTCCTGTTAATACAAAACATCTCAAATTTTTGGGACATATGCCTAGATCTTGGAGGCATGCCCTCAAGGAACGTCAATTTCTGATATATTAAGTACTGAAGAACCAGCACTTTACAGCTCTTTACAGCTCTTTATGTGTAGATGTCTATTGTAAGCAATCTCCTTAGTTAAGTCTTTAGAATCCATTTTGTAGGGTAATTGCAGTTGTCTTATGGTAAACTCTGTTTCTTCTTTGAAGAATACTTGCTCAATACTGGGAAGCTATGTTATCAGATATGACCTTAAGGCCTCCTGCACCTGTACTGGGTACGGGTTCACTTACTGAGCATCAAGAAGTAACAAAAAAAAAAAATAAAGACATTTTTTGCATCCAAAAAAACCCTATAATGCCCCTAAAATCATCATTTTGCCCAATACAAAGATCAGTTTGCTCTCTTCACTCTTTCTTTTCTCACTTTCTCTAATTTTATTTTTTCTTTTTCTTTTTGGGGGCATAACCCCTGAACCCCCAGTTCTGGCCCGTGGGGAAGCACCCCCTCTATTGTTAGGTTTTTCTTACATCTAACACCTTGTGCAGCTTATCATTGCTGCCCCTTAAACCCATTAGGGTCTCCACTCCCAAACCTCACTTGTTATTGGGAATCGGGATCTCTTTTCATATAAGAAACAATGAGGGGGTCTGGGAGTAGAGACCAGAATCAAGAACTTAGACAACTAAAATCATCACATTAAATGCCAATTGATAAAGATAAATATTTAATAGTTAACTATCAATTGATGTCTAATATTTGTCTTTATCACTACCGTTTTGGCATTTGGCATTGATCACTGATCAAGTATCACACTATCACATGAATTTAGTTTTACAATTCTGTATATTTCTTTAAATTTTTTGTACATATATGTATACCTGAATGTACCTACTAAAGGGCAAAAAAATTGCTCGTATTGGTATCTGTACCCATACCAGAAACTTAGCTGGGAAGGTATTTGAAGAGGAGACTTTTGGACAAGGCATCTTCATGTTTGTCTTGTGTATCAACTATCAATGAACTATTTTTGTAAATTTGATATTTTCTGTTTTATGAATATCTAATAGATTTTTCAAAATAAGTACATTTTTTTGGAACATCCTATCCGAGTTTGTCAAAAACTATATTTTTTCAATTCTTTGTTTACTGTGATATGATATAATTTAGAATTTGATGTTTTTATCTTAGTTAATTAAGATTACATTTTTTCAGGGGAGTCAATATCGGCCAACTAAAATTCCATTGCAATCTGTGAGGCCTTTTGAATATAAGGAGGTAATATGATGTTTTCTGGTAATTTCATTAGATTACATACAAGGTCTTTCATCCAAAAAGACTTGTTAAATTTCACAATTTTTTGTTAGCAGTGTGTTTTAAGGGATGACCCTGACTTAGATCCCAATGACCAAACAGCAGTTCTTGAACATCTAGATAAATTGGTAAGCTTTTCATGCATAAAGAACTGGTTTTGATATCTAGGATTATTGTTATTGAGTAAACAATTTTTGTGGATCTTCACATTTCTTTTTTATTAAATCTCAGAAATTAATCTTACAGGTCAGAGATATGATTGCACATGCTGAAGGGAGGGTAGTTAGTCGCCCAGACCTGAAGATGCCTTTAGTTCGAATCAAGGTGGGTGCTATTCTTGATTGCTCTTTATATTCAATACCAGAAACTTCAGATCATTGAAGAAGCTTCATTCTCAGGTTTCCAAGTGCTGAGCTCTAGCACGTGGTTCTACCAATCTCTCCTTTTGAGTACCACTGATCACTATGCTAACAAAACTATTTTCTAAATGGATGGATGCAAGCTAGGTTAATGTGCTTTTGGCTAGTTGCTCACTGCATATGTTGTTCCTTCCATGCAATCTTCTATTTAGGGTACCATTAATCAGTGTACTTCAAAATTATTTTTGAAACAGATGGGTGCATGCATGATTAATGTGCTTTTCCCAGTTGTTTACTCCATATGTTCTTCCAGTCATGGACCTGCTTTTTGGACCTGTTTAACCAATATTGTGGTTCTAAACTTCACAAGATTCTTTCTACAAGAAGAATTGGATTTTTGTTTCAGGATCTCCAACTAACTATACTTTTTTGCAATTTTGGGACCCTAAATAAGCTATGTGTAATATGCTGCAACTTATTTGTCTGCATGTACTTTAAATGTACGTTTTACTTGTGTTTTAGTTACCAAGTGTTGGCTTTTTGTTTGGATCATGTCATTTGATATCAGAAAGTCATCAATAATAAGTAAATAAACAAATCTACAAGAAAAAAATGGTATAATGGGCACTATCCAAATAGAGAAAGTGTGTTTGTTGAATATCAAGTTATGGATTTTGCTAATGTCCATATGATTTTTGGAGTTTGCAGGTTGATTATACAGGTTTCACAACAATAAATCCTCAGAGGTTTGGCCAAAAATTTGTTGGAAAGGTTTGATCTCTTTTTCTTTATTTTGTTTATTTCGGGCTTAAAGTAGATGGAGGTATTGATAAAAATGCCTAGCCAAATATATTTCTTCTATTAACATAACAGAATATTTAATCCTTTTGCAGGTTGCAAATCCTCATGACATTCTTCTATTTTCAAAGTCTACAAGACGACAAAAATCAGTGGATGGTGCGTTTGTCCATTTCTGAATATAAATGCCTAAACATTGACACATCTATTTTCAATCGCTTGATGCATGTGACGATCTTTGGTAATTGTTAAGTAGTAGTCTATTCATTCTTTTGTTGAAGAAGTTCATAATTTTTCTTTCATCGAGTGATTATTTTTGATGCAATTGAATTACATATGATATTATTTGAAAATAGCTGAAGTTTGGATAAGCAGTTGTAGGGGTTGCAGTGTAACGGTAATGGGGGGAACTTGTGAGATTGTGACCCATGTTCAAATCCTCACTGCACTAAGGCAGTCCGTTACTTTGGCAAACATGTGGGGACATTGTGTAGTAATGACTTTAGGGTACATTTGGGGGTGGTTCAGGTTTCCAAATCTTAAGAATATGATCCGTTTGTAAATCAGACAATGTTCAAGCTGGCTCATAAGTGAACCAAAGTTTTATAAAGAAAAGAAGAATTTGTTTTCAAGTAGTAAACACAGGCTTTTTTTTGGCATCATTAACTACCTTTGGTTAAGCATATTGTTAAATATCTTAGTGTAAAAGTGCAGAAGGCTTTTTGTTGGTCATATATAAGAAAATTGTCAAAAGTTGTGATTAGACCTGTAATATTAACTATAGGCTCCTAATGTTATTTAGAATTAGCCGACGAAGAGAAAATCTTTAGACCTCAAGGCAGGAATGTACTGCATTGAGATCCCTGAATTAGAAAGACTTTGCATCTGTTGTACAAGTTTAATGAGGTAGCTTAGAAATTAATTGGCTAACAATCATTACAAATGTTGGATACCTCGTACCATCCTTTTTCTTCCCAATGCATGTTCAATTAACAAGGTGGATGTTAATTGACAAGATGATAGGACTGATGCTGCAGTGAGCGATCAATTTTCATGCTTTGTATGTGGCTGCTTTCCCTAACCCTTTGGGATTATTTTGTTTATGAGAAAGGAATGACCATGACATAATGGTTCACATATCGTTCTTGTTTGAAGTGGTGCCAGATCATCCATCTAGGTTGCCTTGCTGAATTCTGATTTGAGTTACCATTTATCCTGCAGAATAATGTCAGCGCTTGAATGTTTGAGAAATTGGTAGGCAATTCTGAGCAAATTTCCTTCATTGCAGCAACAGTATCATTTGAATGTGTCAATGAGATGTCAGAAGAAGAATTTAGCTCATGCCTTGCAGTAAAAGAAATATCAAAGGGATTTTAATGAATGTTTATAATTAGATGCCTGCGGAAGGCAATTTGAATGGCCTCATTTTGTGATGCATCCGGGCTCTCACAATCCTGCACAGTCAAAAATATTGTTCTATCCAATTTTGTTTTTTGTTTTTATTTTCTGATACTTTGTGTATTACAGGTTTGATTTGTTGGTCAAATTTTCCTGTCCATAGCTGGATGTGGTCTTGCCTAGGTGGTCTTTACTGCAGGTATTGAGGACTTGATGGGGCCCACACTCCCATTTTCCTTGACATGATCCTCCTCTTGATTCCTTATGCACTGTGTGGCATGGAGGGGAGGGAGTGATTAGGAATTTTCCTTGCTGAGTGATGATTCACTGCTGGAACCTGCCTAATATTCACTGTTTTGGTGCTGAATTTAATTCCTTGCTAGATGCGAAGACAGTGAAACTGAAAACATTTACTGCTGGTTGGTTATCCTTGATTATTTTGCCAGAGCCCTCAAATCGTTCTCCTTGAATGTTTAAGATTCATTTTTTTGTGTTTTACTCCCTGTTGGGACCCTCCAAATATACCTTTTTGGCATTATCCCCATGTTGGCTGCTTCCTGTAGGATAAGAGATCATGGATTTCTTGTCATTTTTGGCAGTTATGTTTCCACTGACAATATAATCTCTTTGACTTGTGATAGTATTATTAGCAGGCATAACTCCTACTTGTCCTTTTAGATGATGGCAATGCTAACAGTATCAACTGCTGGGCACTAGAGTTCAATTTAGGCAATTGGCCCTTATTAAAAAAAGTAAGGTCAATAGGGAAGGAGAAATGTGGGTAGAGTATGTTTTGTTATTAAAAGAAGAAAAAATGTGGTGTCATGAGAAGTGAAAGTCATTCATGCTGGTCTCCATGATTTTTTTGCCTTGTGAAAGTCAATAAGATTGGAACCATTAAAAATGACCATGTAAGGTCTTGAAGAAGCTCATAGCTGAAGACCATGAGGCAAAACCCCCCAAAGGAATTTATAAAATGCTGATATTCAACAAGGCAGATTTGTGCTTTTAGTTTTTACTATAAGAGACAATAAAGTAAGGCAATGGATGAAGATTTAGAGGGAAATGAGATAGAAGTATTGGTAGATTACCAATGGCGTAAGAAGACAATATACAAATGTCTAACAGAAAGGGGGATGAAAACCGACAAGGAGACACTCTAGATTAGAAGCAAAGTTGAGATCTCAATTTCAAGGTTTACAAAATGTTAATGAACCTCAAATTCATGGACATGTCACTTACCTAGCATGTTTGATGTAGAAGCATACGGTACTCTCATTGTTGGAGAGAATATTAGAAGCTCAGTTTTAATTAATATAATTTATTTATTTGATTGGTAGAGAGGGTTTGAGTGTTGCAGGAATGATTTGCATTGATTATGTGAGCGACTAGGCATAAGACTCTGGTCAAAAGTGGCGAAACTGCAAAAGTGGTTATGTTAAACATGTCGTTCGGATGTGGTCACTTCTAGGTGTCTACAAGCAATTCTGCACACTCAAAAATACTATTCTTCCAGTTTTTGTTTTCTTTCTGATATTTTGTCTATTACAGGCTCTATTAGCATTCAAATTTTCCTGTCTATAGCTGGATGTGGCTTTTCCTAGCTGGTTTTTTCCGCAGGTGTTGAAGATTTCTGTGAACCCATGCTCCCATTTGCCTTGACATTATCCTCATAAACAATTCCTCAAGGACTGCATGTCATGGAGAGGGGGTGACCTTCTTCACCTATCTTTTGTTGTTTGAAATTTTCATTTCTAATCATTGATTTGCTGTTGGGACTAGCCAAAGGTTTCCTATTTAAGTGCTGACTTTAAATCCCAGCTGGATGTGAAGACAATGAAATTGAAAGCAGTTACTGCTGGTTGGTTATCTTTGGTTATTCTGCTGGGGCCCACATACCATTATCTCCTTTGTAATGATTAAGATTCATTCTGTTTGGCAGTACTCCCTGCTGGGACCTGCCAAAGACATTTTTTGGTATTATTCCCATGCAGGCAGTTTTGTTTGTGATAAGTGGTCATGAATTTCTTATCATTGGTTGCAGTTATGTTACTGCTTTGTAGACAGTATGACATCTTTGACTTGTGGTTACTATCATTGGCAGGTGTAACTCCTACGGTCCTACCTGTCCCTGCAGACACCCTTCCATTTAGAACCTGTGGGTTTTATTGACCAAGGATAAGGTAATCAGATGAGGTCTAAAACAGGAGAGTTTTTCAGATCAAAATCAAGAGAAAAAAACAAATGCTCCCTGTGATTTTCTTTAAAATGCTTTTGCCACGTCTAATCAATTCAAAAGGTTTGCTAATTTACAGTAAAATTCAGAACAAACAAAAAGGATCAGTGCTTAAAAAAATTCGAGGATAAAATATCTATGAATGAAAGGGAGGAGCTTTTTCAGGAAAACTGGTGTAAGATTTTAAATGAGGATGTACAGAAGGAAAAGGAAGAATTAGATGCTAACCTTTACATAGAATTTCAAATGTCAGGGAGTAAAGCAGACCCTGCCTCTAAGACAAGTTTGATTTTAGAAGGACAGGATATCTACACCAGATTATAAGATTTGATATGTACAACACAAAAGTGAATTGGATTAAGATGACAAGTGGTTAGCAGGCAAATGATGAATTTATGAAGGGTGAAAAGATGGTCCAAAAGAGAAGAAATAAGATTGATGGCTCTTTGGTCCTCTCCTGATAAATTGATTTTTTGACACTCACTCCCGATAGTTAAGATGTTTTTATATAGAATGGTTGGATGAATTATGTTCTTTGGATTTTCTACTGAAAACTTTATACATTTTTGTACTTGGAATCATACTATATATGAGAGAATCTAATATAAACCCAAAAGAAAAGAACAGCAAAAAATATCAGTTAATATTTTAACAAAAATAGCTCCAAATTTTACTGTAATAGACTTCATTTTGAGGAACTTCAAATTTTGTTGATGACAGGAAAGTAATGTGTGTTACATGTATGATATAATATGTTCCGTTTCTCTGTACTAGTCAGTGGTCTTTACTGATTAACTTAGTGCTTACATTTGGTATTGACAAACCTAAATTAAGTTGTATTAAACAATAAGAAGCATACGTTATAATCTCACTGAGCTAGATTTCTAAAACTTTATTTTGCCTTTTCAAATGAATTTGAATTTCTTGAGCAGGATTTTTTGCAATCCTCTAACCTTACCCATCAAGTTTTGATTTGATTGTTGTAGATAGCTGTTTGTCAATGTCAAGTCTTTTGACCCAAATCATCATTAAATGTTTGGCTTTCTGCAGAAAAGATTCAAGATGCTGACCGTCTTCGACCTGAAGAACTGAACCAGCAAAACATTGAGGCGCTAGTTGCAGAAAGTAATCTGGTGAGTTATATTACTTTTTTCATTGTCTAATATGTTGTGACATCCAACTTTTTATAGCTTTCATGTGTATCAGTAGCTTACACTACTTTTGGCTAATTCTGCATTGCATATATATCTATCTAAGGTACACCAAGTTTGAATATTTTGATGTTATTGTATTTGCACTTCATATTTCAATGGTCATAGTTCCATAGAGTTTTGGGGATGAGGGACACTAGGGACAGGGGGGACCATGAACCTGATTTTGGGAATGGTAAAGGCATAGCGGCTAAATTATTGGTTTGGCCCCCTAAACTTGCTGGTTTGGGTCTAGTTTGTCTCAAAGTTGGATCCAAGTTTGGTATGTAGGGGGGTCTGTCCAGGGTCCCATTAAAGCCTTGTGGGTTTGTTTGAGATGAACTTGTCCCTTTTTTGGGACTTCTTTTTTTCTATTTTGGCTTTCTTAATTTGCCTATACGCCTAAAAACACCCCTTACCCTAAAATGTGGATTCTGAGAAAATTTAAAGACGGACAAAAACAAAGTGATTTCCCTCATTGTGAATGAGAAATAAAAATATCGTTCATCCTTGCTGAAATTTCATTCTTGCCTGCCATTTAACTGATAGAATTGAAGACGGATTAGTGAAGGTTCTAAAGTGGTTAGCTTTCTATTCCAGCACATGTGCAAGAGCCCATTCATTACCAAGGATATCTTAGTGGAAGAGTTTTGCAGAAGAGGATGGTTTTTTTGCCAAGTTTTTTGTTGCTTTTTCTATATTTTTTTTACAAATGAACTCTCTTATTTTGTTTTAATTCTTTTATGAATCTATGATTCAGGCTTAGATTTCTAAAATGAGCTAAATTATATGTATTCATTTGTTTCGAATGTCTTTTTTATTGAACTTGTTGCGATAGGGATTAAGATTGCAACTTGTTTTAGCTCCATGGGCTGACCTTGCTTCAAAACAGATCCAAATTATACCATTTAGAAATATATTGTAGTACAGTAACTTCTATGTGGTGGGGGTTATATTTAGATTTGAAATGGGTGTGTTATCAAGTATTCAAACTCATATAGTTGGGTGAAAGCCCATTTGTGTTACATCTTTGGATTAGGTATCAAAGTTTTTCTAAGAAAAAATAATTTACCCATTTCACAAGAGAAAGCCATAGCATATATTAATGAGCAAGAAAAAGTAGATCAAGTAGTAGGTTGCAAATTAAATACTCCCTGTCACAGAAAGGGTCTCAAGGAATAAAGCTTTCTACATTGTTTTCTAATCTTTAACTTGTAGATAGCCATCATTTTCTGGCCACACCTAAAGAACAACCCGTGGGCCTTAAAACATAAGAGATCAAAGGGATTGTTGGAAAATGCCGTTTCATAATGAGTCTATGCAAATGGATTGTGTTTTGTTGTTTTATCATCATAATGGAAAGAAATGTTGAAAGCAATTAATAAGGCTCCAAAAGAATACAAGGGTTTGGGTTTTGAAAAAGTTCTTTGTATGTTATTGGAAAAAGAGGTGGAGTTCACAGAGGATTCCTTGAAGCCCAAAAAGATCTGTGGGATAAGATAAGGGTGTCCATCATTTTAGATGGATGGAAGGTGTTAGCCGGAAAGACTACTTTATTATATGTCGTGTATTAGTTATGTTGTTCTGACGGTAATTAGTTATTACTGAAGGGCAATTGGGTCGGGTGGTGACGTTTGGTCACACCCCTTCGGGTAGATAAATATGTACCACCTACGGGTGAAGAATGATATGGATATAATGTGAATGTACTCATACGTTGGAATGATTAATGAAAGCATCTATGATTCTCTGATATATTCTATGTTTACTATATTTCCTGTATTATGTCTGTGCAATACTAAGTTTACACCAGTGGGCAAACATTTGGCGCCATTGCCAAACGGAAACGAATTTGGCAAGTGACTGAATGAGTGGATAAACGGGAATACCACTTGAGGACGAATGAGGACGGAATCACGTAACTTTTTGAAAAAGAGCATGCTCTGACAATCAATGATTGAATAGAATTTATGCCTAATCAATTGAATAAAAATAGGAATTTAAAGAAGGAACTCGAGGAGGAACAAGCCACTAGACAAGCCGTACTCGCACAACAGCAAGCCGAGCGGAGGGAGAGATTCCGAAGACGCGCCGAAGGACTACTGAAGGGAGTAAGTGAAGGCGAGGGTCTGGAGGAATCTGACCGGGAGGCCGGAAGAAGTGACGAGGACCGCCTAGAGGAAACACAGAGCTTGTTCGGGTCCTTAACCTTAACCTCACGGACGGAAGCAAGAGAAGCTCGAAGGAAGGTAGAAGAGGAAGCCACACGGAGGGAGGCTCAGGATACCGTTGCCGCCGAAAGTGTCGAAGTGACAGAGGGGCACGGGGATCACAGTAGTTCACCAAGCTTGGACAGTTCCAGTAGTTCGGGGACATCAAATGGTACGGTACCGAACAATTCCGGAGAATTGACGCCGACAGGACCATCCAAACCTACCGTATAACCAGTACAACAAACACTTTCGGCGACCCAACCGACGAAGCAGCAGGTGGTACATACCACCGTCCCACCCCCGAGGGTGAATATGGCAGCGAACAAGGAGAAGTTACCCAAGTTCCATGGCGATGGAAAAGAAGACCCTATTCGGCATTGTCGTATGTGCGAGACAATTTAGTCGGCGAATGGCGTCGCCGACCACGCAGAATGGGTAAAACAGTTTCCGGCCACACTGAGAGGGGTAGCCATCGACTGGTACTCCGATGTGGACAAAACAAAGGTGACCACTTGGGACGAACTCAAGACAGAATTCCAGAAGGAGTTTCGGCTCCTGAGGGATGACAATGAAATTGTTTTCGAGATATACGGTACCAAACAAGGTAAGAAGGAGACTGTGCGGGCTTACAGTCGCTGACTGAAGGAGTTAGTCGGAAAAATGGATAGCCAGCTAGCGGATGGCCTGAAGAAAAGATGGTTCGTGGAGGGCCTAAAATCTAACCTGTGGAGGAAAATGAAGATAGTGCCCCCCACCTCATACGTAGATGCCTATAACCGGGCGATGGACTTGGAGAACGAACAGAAGACCTCCAAGAAGAAAAGAAGCAAGTCTTCTTCCGACGAAGATGACACTTCGGATGATGACAGTGGCAGTGATGGCGAGTCAAAGAAAAAAGTCAGGCCACTCCAAAAGGACATGGAGAGAATGATGGAGTTCAAGACCATGAAAGGGGGTACCAACAAGGGGGAAGATGACATGTGGTGCACGAACTGCAAGACGAGCGGCCATACAACGAGGTCGTGTCCCAAAAAGACATTTTGTGACATTTGCCAGATCATGGGCCATTCCACCAAGGAATGCCCATACAACATGAAGGTGAGGAATCAACAAGCGCTATTTACCCAAGAGCAACCATCTACATCAGGAGCAGAGACTAACAATAATGCATCCTTGGGCAGGTACGAAGGCAACTGATGTGGTGGCGGAAGGGGCAATAACACCAACATGAGTCGAATACAATATGACTCCAAGGGTCGGCCGATGATCCAATGCCGAGCTTGCAATCAGTGGGGCCACTTTGCAAGGGACTGTGGCAAGGGCGACACCCTGCAGAAGCTTTGCTGCTGGTGTGGTCCTAGCAACCACGAGGATGCCAACTGCCCAAAATCCGGGGTCAACTTGCTCAACATCGAGGGAACGAGAAGTGACGAGGGGGTACTAGCCATCACACAATCACAAGCAAAACAAGGGACACGGGAGGGTAAGGAAGAAATAGAGAAGGTGATGAAGGCACCAAAAGAAAGATGGGAGATAGCTACCACCTCAGGCCGGAGGGAGGCAGAACAAAACATTCTGAGACAAATGTTATAGGTAGAGGTACCGGTGAAATTCCAGGACCTCCTTCACACCATGCCTCACTTGGGAACAACACTGTTGGGGAACTTGGCCACACAACCAAATACCACACATATGCACATCCTTGGAGGGTTTGCAACTGACCCAATGATACTTGCTGTAAATAGCGGAAGGTACTCGACAGTTGTCGAGATGGGCATCCATGGCTCCATCCTAATAGACACTATAGTGGACGAAGGGTCAGGAGTGAACGTCCTTCCGGAGGAGACATGGAAGAAATTGGGCAAGCCAACCTTGTGGCCCCCAACCTTCAACTTATTGGGTGCCGATCAATAGGGTATCAAACCCCTCAGAACGTTGATGGCACAACAGGTCACCATTGGCTCGCAACCATTTGTACTAGACTTTGTGGTGATACCTTTGAAAAAGAAGGGTTACGATGCCATTCTGGGTCGAGGGTGGCTGGTCACAGTGAAGGTAAACCACAATTGGAAGAAAAACACCCTCTCGATGGAGAATGGGGGGAGGAAATTCACTATTGACCTTCGCACCCAGATGGTGAGCGAAGAGATAGCCTCTTCTTCAGACTCATAATCTGACTCCGAAGAAGAAAACGATCGAAGGGATGAAGGGAAGGACTGAATGGAACCAAATAGTGAAGTTGTGCTAAGGTTGGGGGAATACTCAAGAGGATGATGTAGATTAACTGAACGGTCTCTTCCACTGGCAAATAGAGGATTACGAACTCTTCTGACCAGCATGCAGTATACTAAGTATTGAGGAAAAGCTGGAAACATTTCCCCCCGAGTACGGTGAATACAAGGAAGAGGAACCTAAGATCATTCGTGTTTGGAATCCTGGGTGGACGATTGCAGCCTTTAAAATCCTTATTCTCCTTCTTATGTACGGGCAAGTGGCCGTGGTCCCTGTAGAATTTATGGTTGCAAGCCTTTGGATGGCCATTGAAAATAGACTCGGCGATAGGGAAAGCTTGAGGGAACGGTAAGGGGAAGGTTCTAAAAAAAAACAAAAAAAACGACGACAAATAAAAATAGTTCACAGTGAATAACGTATGGTACCGAAGGGAAGGACATAAGCAAGTAGTGAGGAAAACATAAGCGGTTGGCAGAAAGAGTATGGGATTGGAAGAAAATCACAAACATGGTTGTGCCCCATGGAGTTTTGTGTGGGTTTGAAGGTGCTAATTTGGTCTTGGCCGCGGGGGCGCTGCCCCTTGACCCCCATTGTATTTTTGAGGTACACTACAATTGTGAGTTGGGGCATCAGAACGACACAAGAAATTATTCAGTTATTAGCCTTTGGAAAGTGTGACCAGTTGATGAGGCCCGAAGCTGCTGCAGGCAGGGAGTGTCTGCATGCCAGAGGTGGAGAGAGCACTGGAGCAAGCCTTTCGAGAGGGGTACTACGCTTTGAGGCACTTAGAGTAGGTGTTCGCTGGACGTGAGGTTGTCTTGGTGGATGCATAGAGAGCTCGGGAGGAGCTGACCACCCGGTTGGAGGCAGTAGAGTGCCACTTGGCTCAGCGTACCCAGGAGTTGGAAGCAGAGAAGGCTGTACGAGTGGCTATCGAGGTTAGATTGGCTCGGGAGACAGTGTCGTTTGAACAAGAGTTAGTGGGAGCTACAACTGAAACGTGTTTTTTGGAGACCAGTTTGGTGCAGGCACAGGAGGAATGTGATGTGACGGAACAAGAACTATTCGAAGCAACATTGATGGGGAGGGCGGCACTCTAGCTTTTTTAGAGACGCCCCTCCACCCCTTCTCAGTGATTTTCTTATTCTATGTGGTGTATTTCATCTCCCTTTTGTTGTGAGTCGCCAAAGAGGACTTTCTTTTTGGGGGGGATGATGTTAGCCGGAAAGACTACTTTATTATATGTCGTGTATTAGTTATGTTGTTTCGACGGTAATTAGTTATTACCGAAGGGCAGTTGGGTTAGGTGGTGATGTTTGGTCACACCCCTTTGGGTAGATAAATATGTACCACCTACGGGTGAAGAATGATATGGATATAATGTGAATGTACTCATATGTTGGAATGATTAATGAAAGCATCTATGATTCTTTGATATATTCTGTGTTTACTATATTTCTTGTACGATGTCTGTGCAATACTAAGTTTACCCCAGCGGGCAAACATAAGGATGCAAGAAATAGACCATTTATCATGTTATTGTAGTGTTCCCTAGAAGAGAAATGCTTTTGAAGGTAGTGGATTGTGAGGGGGAGGTGAAGGATAGTGCATTTATTGCTAACATGTTTATGATAGTCATTAAGGAAGTGGGATCTTGAAACATTGTTAAAGTGATAATAGTCAACGTAAAAAGATTGTAGAGCAATTGGTTTATGGTTGAGAAGCATTACTCACACATCTTTTGGACATCTTGACGATCCACTCCCTTGACCTAATGCTCCAAAAAGACGAAACCAAAATTGATCAGATTAAATAGGGATATGTTGGGACCAAAGCGATCCAAATATTCATTAGCAACCATTTGAGTTGTTGAAGGTAAGTGAAGCAATAAGATTCATTTTAATAAATATGTTTCACTTTAGAAATTTCTTTTTAACTAAAAGGTTTATGTTTTCCTCTTTAAGAATCCTTATTTTTTAATTTTTAATTTTATTTCCAAATAGGTTGTTGAGACCCATTTTGCCTACAACAAAATTGTCTTGAAATGATTTGTAAAGGTTTGGGTGGCACATTCTAACGCGGTCACTAGCCGTAATTGGTTCATACAGAAGCACTCTAGCACAACAAGGGCAACAAATGATAACAGATAATCCTAGATGTCATTTGGTGGCATTGTGTTGAATATATTTTCAATGTCATTGAACTCATAATGAGTATAACATTTTATATAGACATGGATAAGCCTTGTTTGAGAAAGATATATGACGGCATAGACTCAATGATTGAGAAGATGAAGACCATCATAAATGAGAAAGAGTAAGATCTTGAAGAATATATCTTCGAATAAATACACATGATTATTGAAAAGACAAACAAACTAACCACCTTGTTACATCTTCTTGCCTTTGTAGCGAATCCTTAAAATATTTAGTGTTTAGATCTTTTTAATGTCGACGAAGATCGCCCCATAAAAATGTTAAATTCAACCAAGGGTACAAGGCAACACTTTGTGCAATCTTCATTAATCCTGACATGTGGGACGCAATCAGTATTGAATTCATGGATTTTGTATCTCCAGTGACATTAGTGGAGATACATTTCATGATAAGTTTTAAGGTTGATGGTCAGAATCGGTGGCACTTATATCACCAATCATTCACACACCTATAACCTCTTGTAATCAAAATTTTATGCCAAGCTTTATAATTTTTTAATCTTTTTTATTTCATTTAAAATTGTATAACTCTTAACTAACATTTTGTTTAATTGGTTTCTACTTCATTTGTGTTTGAGACGAATTGGAGAACCACTTAGTAAAATGCAATTAGTTGCTCTCATATAAGGTAGAGGACTTAGTGTATTTGCATTTCAACTTGCATCTTCTTTCACACAAAGAACATGGCTACAGGGAAGGGGACACAAGGAAGTGGGATATTGAGCCAATGCATACTAACTTGGTTACTTCCACTTTTCACTTTGCTACACTTGATGTTGAAGATGACAATGCCAGTGCCAGTGGCATTGTGTTGGTTCCTCCAATTGAATCCTCAATATCCATTAATGATTAGCCAGATTGCATGCTTAAAGACATTAGGAGATTGGCCAATGAGTATGAAACTCATTTTCAAGATAAATTTCCTTTTCACTTTAGGCTTTGCAAAGCTTAGGTTGGTTCTCCTTTGTGGTATCATTAAAAGATATGCATTATGACAAGAAAATGATACCTAGCGGACTCCCTCTGCACTGATAATATGTCCAAGATATAATAACTTTGTCATACCTAAGGCACATTTGGACTCCTTGGCATACAAGGAAGCCCTATCTAGTATGTCCAAAACTGCATCTAGGTGAATAAAATGATCATCCCACGTCTTGCTATATACCAGTATTTCATCAAAGAAGACCATAAAAACCTCCTCGACTGGCTGTGGAAGACTCTGTTCATCGTAAACTGAAATGTGGCAGGTGTGTTAGTCAAACCAAACGGCATGACTAAGAACTCAAAGTGTCCACAATGACATCAGAATGCTGTCTTCTCCATATCCTTCTCTCGCACTCTGATCTGATGATACCTTGATCTCAAATCAATTTTTGAGAAAAAAGATGCACCATGTAACTCATCTATCAACTCATCAATGCGTGGGATAGGATACTGGTTCTTAATTGTTTTCTTATTGAACAACCGGTAATCAATGCACATCTTGAGTGTACCATCTTTTTTCTTCACCAAAACTATTGATGAAGCAAAAGGTGACTTACTCGGCCTAATATGACCCATAGTGAGCAGCTCCTAAATATTCTTCTCAATCTCATCTTTCAGGCGCTTAGGGTGCCGGTAAGGAGTGATCATAATGGGCTTAGTGCCCTCCTCAAGCTCAATGATGTGCTCTATATCTCTATTAGGTGGCTTGCTTGGTGGTATATCACTAAACACTTTAGAGTGTTTAGTTCTAAGCTGCTGTATATCCAGATGATAAGCTGGTTTTTCTGTCCCATCAAGAGTAGGTAACATCCTGCACTTAGATGCCCACTCAACACCTTCATGCCTAATAAGACGCTGCATACGCCTGAGTGAATCTCCCTCAAATTACTCTCTCGGATGGCCTTAAGGATATGTTTTTTGCCATCAACCTCAAATTTCATCTCCATGTCCTTAAAGCTCATATAGAATGCTTCAATAGAATGTAACCAAGTCATGCCAAGAACCACATCAGTACCACCCATGTCCACAACATAAAATTCAGCTTTAAACTCATAGTTATTCAGCTTCATGGGAAGCTCAAAAATCATCCTGTTACACTGAAGTGTGTAACCATCAGCCACGTTAACACTAATGCCTTCAAACTCCTCAGTTTGTATACCCCTCTTGGATACCAATTGTGAATCTATAAAATTGTGAGTAGCACCAGTATCCAATAATGCAATTACTAGGTGCAAGTACTAGGTGCAAGTACTAGGTGCCCTGTTAAGAGACCCCGTAACCTGAATGAGCCCTCTTTTTTTGTGCTAGAGAGATATACCACCTTAATGTTGGAATCATCATCAACCTTTTCATCAATAACACCTTCAGAAACTTCTTCCTCCTGATCAGCTGACTGTCCATAAAAATCAGAACTATGTTCATCCTCATAAAACCACTCCATAAGTCTATTTTTGCCCTTAGGCTTCATTGGATAGTCATGTTTTTCATCATACGTTCCCCTGCAATAAAAACATAATCTTTTCCTCCTTAGATCATTAAGTGTTTCCTGATCCAAAGGGGTTTTCATAGGTCTCTTAGAATTTGAATTTTCAACCTTCTTTGGAGCTGCTTTGCTGTCATAAGAGGAAGTAGATGGTTTAGAAACAAATTTGCTCCGTGGAGTTGACATTTCTAAATTCCTTGCTTTCTTCATGGCTTCTTGCAAGGTGGATGGATCAAGAGACTTACCCAACCTCTAAGAGGTTCAACTAATCCCTCTATAACGAGCATCACACGCCTTCTCTTTGAAATGTCATAAACCATCACTGATAAACGTTGGAACTCATTGATAAAATCCTCAAGACTACCAGTCTGCCTCAGCTTGTGCTAACTCACGGAAATAGGACTTTGTGTCCTTCCTATCAAATCTCTCTACCAGTCTATCCACAAATTCTTGGTAGGATGCAATCTGATCATGATGTAAAGAAACTAACCCATGGTACCACCAGTCATGGGCTATGCCATCCAAATGCAACACAACAAACCGAATAGCGTCCTCCTCTGACATAGGATGTAATGAAAGATATGTATCAAGTTCGTGAATCCAAGCTCTAGCGGTAATCTTCCCACTTCCATCGAAGTGAGTCAAAGTCATCTTGCTAGCTGCTTGCTTCAAATCATTCTGTTTAGGCCTCTATCTCATATCAGGTCTAGGTCTACCTCTAGAATGCTCTCTCTTTTGAGTCAAAAACCTGTCAAAGTTCAAATTCCGTTTAATTGCCTCTGGTAAGGCATCCCACTATGCAAAATGAGTCATCACATCATCAACAAAGGATGTTGGCTCTGTCTCAACACTAACAACATTTGACTCCGGCCTCAAAAGGTAGGACACAAAGGCCTGTCTTGTGTACTTGTAGGATTAGCTCTATAATCTTGTCTATCATCAGCTCTAGACTTGTGAGAACTAACTGACATAGTCCTCGTACCTCTATCTTTGCCACGGTCTTGAGGTAGTGAAATACGCTGTTGGGTGTTAGACAACTGTTGCAGAACATTAGCAACATGGTGCTGACCATCTGCGAGGTTCCTGAATGCCTCTCTAGCCTCCTTGTCTATATCATTACCTATATTACCAACATCTCTGTCACCCATAGTGCCAAATTTTATTTCTTGTTCATTGTCTCTTGGTGGTGGTGAAGCTCTCCCCCTGCAAGTATAATGAACTCCTAGAATAAATCTTTCGGCCATGAATGAACCTAGTTCCCTGTAGGTTGGCAGGAAGCCGCTCTGATACCATTGTAACGAGCTTTGCTGGCTCTTGCTCTATCAATGCTGAATAATGAATTTTTTTTGTGTTTTGAAAGTTTATGATTTTTTGTGTTTTTTCAAATTTATGCTTTTTATTTGCTTTTTGGAAATTTTTGAAAGAAACAATTACTGAATTCCAATCCAAATACAAGAACTTTGAAATTATTCTTTGCAAACATAAATACTATGATGTGCAATAGCAATTTGTCACAATTAATATGCACCTTTTTAATACTAAACCATAGCTGCAAGTATGGAAGCAAAATCACAGCCTTCTTAGTAATTACACAGCCCTATAATTGATCACCGCCTTTGTTTAAAAGATCGCTGCCCTCAAAGGAAGAATCAACGCTGCTCATATTGGAGATCGCAGCCTTTATGAAACAAGTCGCAGTCCATTATGCAAATGCAGCTCCATAAATCCATGTTGTCACCCTTGAATTTCAACGTAGCAGATGGGAACTTGCACAATTCATCATGAATGCTATGATTCAAAGTGCATAATCAAGTAGAGATTAATGTCTCAGCCTTGAGAAGAGAATATCAAACCCTTAGAGCAAATTCACCAGCAATTATCCATAACAAGAAAGGTGCAATTTTCTTCTTGGGTTGCATATTTATTGAATCATGCAAAAAACTTCAACTTCACTCAAACGGCTAGCTTCAACAACACACCTTTCACTTAAATAATTGACTTTTCTTTATGTTGCACAATTGAATTTGAAATAATATAAAATAATCCCCCATTGGCGCCTTGGTGTGCTTTTTTTAATAATTAAACTTAACTTAGGCTTATAATGTTATTTAATTAAGTATAACTTAATTAAATAACATTAATTATAATCAAACTCATAATGGCTCCAAAATCAACAAATGTCTAGGAGCATCACTGACCAGATATAGTGCCGAAGTGCTGGGCCAAAAATGGAATGGAAACTAGCCAATTCGGACTTATTATAAATAGTAAGTCGATCACCAAAGACCCTCAAATCCAAATGTTAGTTCACGAGGGTCGCAATGATGAGCTAACTTATCTATGCTCTTGAAACTTGCTAAATTGGGGACATCACAATGTATGTTTATGTGTGTGTGTGATTATATATATGTATATCTACATATGTACACACACATCCAATATTGTTTAATATCTAAGTTGTCGGTTCGGATTTTGGTATGGATGTGGGTTTGAAATTCGTCCAAATTTTTTTGGGGTTGGGTTCGGGTTCGTTTTGGGTTTGTCCGTACAAGATTTAAAAATAAAAATAAAAATAAAAATATATATATATATATATATATATATATATGTGTGTGTGTGTGTGTGTGTGTGTGTGTAAAAATATGCTGCAGCAAATAAGTTCATACACTACTATGCTAATATTAAAGCAACTTAGCAAAATACACCACCACATATATTAACGTTTTAGTTCGAATGACATAACAAAATGCCAAAATAGACCACCATATCAATATTTTGCCTAGTATGGAAAGGCTCTGCAGGTGTCGACTTTGTTTTTTTGCAGGTATCGACTTTGTTTTCTTTGCAGGTCAGGACTGAGTATGCCTTTGTTTTCTTTGCAGGTGAGGACTGAATATTGCAACTTTAGAAAAACATGGGGGAGTATCATTTGTTAAGAAAACACGGGAGTATCGTGAGTTTAGCAAGTCGCGTGACCTAAAAAGCGACCAAAAAAACAATTTTAAAAGTCAACTTGACTTAGGCAGACCATATTTGCTTGCCATTCGCTCTGGGCTCGTTGACGTCAGCGAATGCTTGGCAAAATTCGCTGCAAAGTCGACTAGGGTTCGATTTGGCGAATTTGCAGCGAATGACAGACAAAAAACAACTTTCGAACTTGCTATGAACCGACTTTTGAATTCCAGTTCGCCTGAGCGAATATGGCAACTTAGTTTAATATGGTTGTAGGACCTAAATCAGGATTACCTTGTTAAAAGGCATTTTAATTAGTAAAGTTATATCTCTAACTATCTTACATTTTTTTATTTTAATGGAATTTGTGATTTTAGGGCAAGACTTAGGGTAACCCCAAAAGGGGACATTACAAGTACTTTGAATTTTGATGCACATTTCTAACTGAATGTCAAGTGTTGCTATTATCATAAATTTGTACTTATCAAAAGAGAATACCAAAAACATCAATATGATGTGAACTATTCACAAGTCATCGACATAGGGTGTTAAAGAAATTGAGGATTGTGGTTTCTTGGCATCTTCTTGAGATGATAGTGAAGCAACTAGTTGGTTCTTTGATCTTAGTGCACCACATCATGTTCTTTTCCATAGGGACAAGTATGTCAAGCTTATTGCTGATTTTAGTTTAACAAATTTTGTTACACTAGGTGATGGTAAATCTCGTGCAATAGAGAGGATTGGGGATGCAAGAACTGTGCTGAGTAACTCTTTAAAATTCATTGTTAAGGATGTTAGGCTTGTTCTATATTTGCATGGAGATGTGTCTCCAACCCTTGTATTGGGATGCATTTTTTCATATAAAAAACTCATTGGAGATGTTTCTCTGACATATTGTTAAATTTTTGTTTAAAAAACAAAAAAATTCTATGTTTCAATGTGTTCCCATATGAAAAGGAAAAAAATGCAAATCGACATTTCTGAATTTCAATATGCAATATCAAATATGTATGAACTCTTTGACTATTGACATTTGTGTGTTTAAACTTTGAAGTTAATTTTAAACTTTACCAGAGTGGGGTGCCCTGGGGGTGGGTGGAAGGATATAGGGTAAGCCAGGGCCCTACAATAATCTATCTCCCTCTGCATGCATGCACGGTTGGGTAAGGGGGCGAACTAAGAGATTCTAGTGGGGTTTGGTTGGCTGCCCAAGGCTTGCTTGTCCTAAGGTGGGCGATAGATCCGACCAGTTCTTGTTTTGAAAGTTCAATGTCATGATATTTAATTGATTGGGGTTCCATTGGATGCGCTGCCCCTCAGTGGCAGTGACTTGGACTCAGACTCTGATTTTGACGCAAACCTACTAGAGGCAGATACTGATTAGGGACAGCTATACATTTTGTATGCTTTTGTCATTTTTTTGTTGAAACTTGCAGCCTTTGGGCATTTTGTTTTAATTCTTATATAATATATATGCACATTGATAGTGAAAGCAATTAAATTTCGTTAATTTGTCTGTTAATTCTCACGTGGAATCTTGATTCAAGCCCAATGTTATGTATTAAGGTTCTATAATGTCTATGATGTATGCTTTATCAATGTTATCATATGAATGTTTGAAATCTCTTTATATTTTTAAAATTTCCATATTTTTTCTCACATTATTATCCTTCTAATATATTTATACAATTGCAGAAAATGGAGATCCTTCCAGTTAATGATCTAGATGTTGCATTGCATGAATTTGTTAATAAGGATGATAAAATGGCATTCTCTACTTGTGTTCATCAAAATCTTGAGGAGACACGGGTAATTTTACAATTTGATAAATTTGAAGTTTGAATCTTCCATTGAATTTGTTTTGTGGATTGAAATTTGATCATACATCTTCTGGCTGTATTTTTCAGAATAAGCTCGTCAAAGAAGCAGAAGTACTGCAAATCAAAGAGGAGGAGGATGTTATCCTTAAAGTGGGTCAATGTATGCAGGTGTGTTGAATATTGGTAAAGTTCCATTAGTTTTGAATTGTCTGCAAATGTTGTGGGTAACATTTTGGCCGGTCTACAATTTTGTTTATCCTTATAGGTAAGCAACAATATGGAGTTATATTTGATGCTAGCTTGTTTTATTATCTTAAACTAGGAACGTGAAAGAGACCGAGCATTACACCCAAAAACAGACTTCTCTGGTGGGCTAGGTTCTCAGCCCTCACAGGTAATCAACTTATAGCACAGCATTATAATTCATCATCCTCATCCCAGTTGAATTTATTTGCCTTCAGATTCAGTAACTAGTAGAACTCTCCAGAGACCAAACAGTTACATTATCATATTTGAATCACTTATTATTTTCAATCAGATTACTTCTAATTTATATATGATAAATTACAATAGAATGGGTTGTGTTTTATATAGGCAAATTAACTGACTTTAATTTATTCTTTGCTCTATAGTTTTTAATTTAAAGATTTAAATAATGCAGGTGACAAAAAGTAAAAAATCATCACAATTAGCCAGCCAAAATGCATTCAGTGATGAAGAAGATGAACTTGTAAAGGTTACCAAGTCAAAAACTGTAGTGTGGGGAAAGAGAACAAAATCCTCACCGGTTTCTACAGTAGCAACTGATGAAACAGACAGTAGGGGAAGAGGAACGCGTGGCAGAGGTAGAGGAAGAGGCTCACGTAGTCTTAAGCAAACTACCTTGGACGTTACTTTGGGAAAACGTCACTCAGAGAGGTGAGAGTGTATTGAAATACACAACTGCAAAGTTTTTGTTTCAAGTCTACAGTTGCAGGTCCTTTCAATTTTTAATCCCATTCTCTCTACTCCCAAATTTGACTCCTTCATTCTATAAGCTGAGCTGACCAATTAAATATTCGTCAAGTTCTTTCCCTTGTTTAACTGTGGCAAAACATATTCACCACCATACATCTTTTTGAAAACTAAGCTCCCTGAAGAGGGTGAATGCATTCCTAAAGATTATAAATCCCTCTTCTTCCATTGTTGTCCGGTAAGTAATGGAGGCATATTATTAATGGAATTTATGGAATATATTTGATTAAGCTACACGTTCTTCTCACAGCATTGCCTTTTTTCATATTATAATATATGTTTGTCTCAGAAATGCATCTGCTGCAGCATCAGCAGCTCTTCATAGTGTTATTGATGATGTAGAGGATGTAGATTCACCTTCAAGTGATGAAATCAGAAAAGAGGAATTAGATGAACCAGAGAATGGCTCAGTAAGATATTTCTGAACTATTTATTTCATGTCCAGTTTGTGGGAGTATAGTATTGATGGAATCTTTAATAAATTTATAAATAAATTATTGTATAATTTGCAATGATATTTTACTGCGAACTTATAACCAACCTGAGCTTCTGTAAATATTTTCAGGAACCTGATGAAACCCCCAAAAGTGCAAGAGGACGGAAGAGACCTGCCTCACAGGCAAGGGGAAAGGGAAGAGCTGCAAGCTCCACAGCGAAAAGGGGAAGGAAGTCAGGCAATTCTGTTGTAAGACAGATGTTCATTGATGATGATGAAGACGAGAATGATAGCAATGAACCAAGAACAAAAGCTTCTACTCCCCAGGTAAAATTGTATTTAACATATGAATCTAATTTAATATCAGAAGCCTTGTCTATTGTGGTTGTAACCCTGATGTAATTGTCAGGTTAGTCGAAACTGGGGATCTTTGAGGAGGTAGCAATTTGTTTAAGCCTCTGGATCCACTAGCAGGAGTCTCTTGGGTTCCAATTTTGCCGGCTACAATATGTTACATGTCAAAGCAGAGTGAAGTCAAGCTTTTCAAGATTGTGGTGACTATTGTATCTTGCTCATTGTTGTTGCAACGGTATTACTTTGTATGCCAATCTGAGATCTCGAACACCACCTAAATCCGAAGCCATGGGAACTTCATTGCACCCATAGAATTATCTTATGTGCAAAGTCATTTCCTAACGATATTGAATGCACCTGTAAGGAATGGAAATGAGGTGCGCCGTGTGTGGATGGCCATGGTCCCATTGTAATTATATATTCAAAAGGTCATTAAACTGCCATCAGCTGTTTGCTTCGATGATCCTATTCAATATGTAATATTCTTTTTCTTCTTGATTGCAAGTGCTTTCTTGTTAACTGTGCAAGTCCAGAGCTGCATGGAAATGGATATGATATCAGATATTGATATGGCAAAATTTCAAGACTCTAACACAGATGTGGCTAGATACGGAAATTATAGAAGTACAGTTTCAATTATTTGCAAATGGTATGTGGGTAACATAAAAAATGTGTATTTACATATATTTTAGTTTTTTTGTATGCCATATCTAGGAGTATTGTATCTGTATTCAGGATCCAATTACTAACCAAGACATTTGCAATTGACAAATCTAAGGAACCTTTGCATATCAAGTTGGAGCACTTTGTTTGGGGTAGACAAGGATTGGAGACCATTGTAAAGGATCAATGGAGGAGAGTTTTGAGAGAAGGAAACTATGAAGGATCTGCATTATAAGTATAGATGAATACTTAAACATCATAGAGGTCAGAGTAAAGAAACTTAGAAGCTTTATTAAAATAAAAGGGAGAAGAACTTTGATGAAAAGGGTTGAATAAATGGGAAAGATAAGGGAAGCAATGAGATGAGTATTTAGAAGGGCAAGGTGCCTATGCGAAGGTAAATGTATACATAAAAATGTTGTAGGACTATAAATGGGCCCCATTGCTTAGCAATCAGCCTAAACAAAAAGAGGAATGTTTAGATGTCAAACAAGATCTGGTCTACTGAAAGCGGAATGGTATTGGAAGATAGAACGTTGAAGACCTACAAACAAATTTTAGTCCAGATGAAAAGGAATATTTGAAGAATATATATGATAGAAATAAACTTGTCTAGTAAAGTTTGGAGAGAAGAATATATAGAATGAAAATGAACTTGTGTGCAACATTACTAAGCTTGGTACCTAGAGTAGAAATGTGGAAAGTATAGAAGATAAATTGACACATTACTAAGTTACATGTATGATGTGGATGAATAAGAATAGTTAAAAGAGAAACAAGCAATGTGTGCCACAAGGTTGTAGGTAAACATGGAATTGCTTATAATTTCTTAGAATACTTATAAATTAGCTCCATACAAATTGATGTAAACATTGACAAGATGAATATCTCAATGTGGGTGATGAAAGTAACAAATTGAAACAAGAACTCAATAAGTATAGGTGTGAAAATTTTGGGTTATGACAAGATTCTTTAGAGTTATGAATACATTTTTTAAAGTCTAATGGAAAATATAAAGTTGCATAGTTTGCATAGGAGCTTAATACCAAAATAATATCTTCTCTAGCACAAACATAACTCAAATATATTAGAATATTGTCATTGATGTCAAAAGGTATGGGCAAGATTGATTGTCTTTGATGTCAAATGTGGGTAAGGAAATTAGTATCAAAGTATACAACATATCCAAGGATCAAGATATGAACAATATTGATATTACATACAAAAACTAAGAAAGGCAAGTTATGAATGAATCTATGAATAGAGACACAAATGGAGTTTAAATTAAAGATTTAACCTTATTTGTTTTGACCGACTCTCATATAATAGCTATGACAATGTTTTTATGATTATTGAAAGACAATGATTTGGTTCTACAAGGTAGCAAATTTATATGATTTATTTGTTAAGAGTATTTGCTTGTAAAAAAATACAATCAACTATTATATATTGTCCAAGTCAAGCACAATTAAGATTGTTCGTATTAATTATGAACAATAGACATGAAGCAAGTTGACTCCCCTTTGAATTAATGTTAATAAGCATTAAGTGGCAGCAACCAATATTAAAGAAAAGAACAATTACATATCAAGCAACCAATAATAAAGAAAATATGAAATCCCCCAAAGCAAAGCATTCAATACATTGATTATAGAGACTAATAAATAAAATGATATTGAGTATTGATGCAAGAGCAATCTTGCATCACCCAAAAATATTATCTAGTTTCAATAAGGGCTATCATTGGACAAGGTTATTATTTTTAGTAGATTGTTCATTTGAATATGAATTGTTCTATTTTCTTCTCCGAAGGTTCATTTTGGACATATAAGCTTGTTGGTAAAGTTTCATGGCAAGATCAAGTTTGGTTTTGAAGTTATTGCATTTTTCTATTTTGGTAGTGGTACAAAAACTTTTAACTCAGTTTTGAAGGCTTCAGAGAAAATGCCCATGTGGTTGTAGCATATTGTTTTTTTGAATATTGAAATGCCATTTCATTAAGGATAATAGAAAGCACGTGTTTCTGTTCCTATCAATAATCTATTCTTGCAATTTTTCTGATTATTTTCCTGTTGTTGTTGTCTGTGTGTGTTTGGTTAAATAAAGGGAGTACTTGTAATACCCCTCCCATAGTCTGATTTTTTATATGTTATGGTTATTTTAGGATGATGAATTATATGTTAGGATATCATAGATGCTTATGGTTTACTGACCCATACTTGCATGTGTATGGTTGGCGTGTATGTTTTATATTTCTGTTTGATGTATCTGATGTGGTTGAAGGACGAAGTTGTAGTTACTTACTTGCAAGATCCACACGATCGACCAATCCCCGTCATTGCTTGTTTATATTTATATACGTATGTACATGCTAGTTTTTTATGTAGGTTTGCAAGTACCAGACATTGACTTCCTTGAATGGTCAGGATGAACGTGCCCTATCACAATATTTCAATGGTAAGAGAGGAGAGATAACATACAAATCCAAATTCCAACCCAAGCCTTTGATTGTCCTAAAAATAATGGATAAGTATATGTTTTCCACTCATCTGAATTCGTCAAAGTGACGTGGATTCGTGAGCCCTTCCTTAGTGTTTGATTGATACAAAGTTAGTTGATTTTCGTGTTTTGTGAGTCAAGTGGATTTGCTTGTGTAGATTATTTGATTTAAATAATTAAATTTAGATTAATCGTGAGATTAAAATAATTATATCTTATGAATAAGGAAATATTAAATATAAAGAATATTTAAGTATTAAAGGTTAATTAAATACCTTTGTTAAATTAAAAGAGTTAATTAAAAGTCTAAATTTGGAACAAAATGGTTTAATTAATTATTAAATCTAAATATAAAAATTAAAGGCATAATTGATTTATTTAATATTTAATTTATCAATTTGCATAGTTATTTATGTGTTAAAGTATTTATTGATTTATTTAAATATTTATGCAATTTAAGTTGCACATTCAGTTTAATAAAATTGAATTAGATTTTTAAAGTTAAAGTTGAGATTGAAAATGTAATTAGAAAAGTACATTCTTTTATTAAAAAATTAAAATTTAATCAAGCAAAGTGAATTGGTGAAAACTAGGTGGAGAGAGTGGAGTTATGTTTTTGAGGGTTTGCATGTTTTAGAAACCATAGGAGGAATAGTTGTTCTTTATGAGGGGTTCTGGGTATTATTTCAATGACGTCTATCAGGTTTTGGAGGAGCTCTCTTAGATGGATTTGAAATATTTTTGGAAAGCTTGGATTTTGAAGGTTGTATTAGATTCTTCTTGTTTTCGTAATCATGCGTTGTTTGAGGTAGGGTTTGAAACTTCTTTTTGTAAAATTCTTTCTTTTGAAAAGATTGTTTGCTTTGTGTCTAGAATTGTGTATGTGAATGAATTGGAATTGGGTTTCTATTAAATCAGGTTTTGGTTTTGTGAAATTTTAGATTAGTTTGATATTAAATTAGATATGGTATTTTGTTTGGATGGTTTGAAAACCCATGAAATTTTAGAAATTTGTGAGTTTTTTTTTCCAATTAGGGTATTTATCCAGAAATGATAGAAATTTGTCTTAATGTTTTGCATAGAAAATTAAATTTGAAATTGTATGTGAAATCATATTCAAAAGAAATTAGTTTTGCCTGAAACTCTAATTTTTCATTAAAGAAAATCAATTGAGAAAATGTGTTTTAAAAAAAGGGGGGCTTTGTTATTTGAATTTATTATTATTATTATTATTTTGGTAAAAGGCCGAGGCCAAAATTTTATTATTGTTGAAACATAAATACATAAACCCCGCTCAGTGCAGGCGCTGGTAGGGAAGAGCAGGGATGAGAAACCCTCCAGCCTTGCCAGAGACCATAGTCCAAAAATTTATACATGGCTAATAAAGGAGGGCATTCTTGTCCTTTACATAACTCAACCATAGAAGTATTACAAGTTACATTGTCCTTTTAGTTGTAAGCGAGAAAAGATCCATATCTAAATGGCTCCGTTAGATTGCTATGTTTGGATGCCTTTCTTTTCTTGGTCGCCTCTTTGATGCTCCCTCAAATAATTGAAACAGCTCCCTTGAAAACTTTTTGACCCGTCCTTCCTGAAATAGCTTCTCTTTGACTAAGATCTTTGTTAGAAGTTCATTATTACATTAATGAAAAACTTCAAAATTATCAACTTGCTTGTGGAGGATCAAGACCGTACCTGCTAACTAAGAGGAAAAATTTGAAGGTCAAACATCAAAGATCAAACGAGAGAAAAGGAAAGAAAGCAGTTTTCCCTTGGTAACCGTTTATCTGAAGTCGATTTCTAAATTCCGACTTCAAGATAACCGACTACCTTGGAAATGCTTTCTAAAAAGTATCAAGTCAGAATACTATTCCCAGTACACACTATATGCTGCTTCTCAAAAATGTAATTATAAAACACTAATAAAATATGGCTATGGAATTGACAAACTAAAGAGGCTAATCTATAAGAAACAATATGCTTATATTGAGAAGAAAGAGAGCACCAAATAGCAGGTTGCTTCACTCAGGGCCAGAAAGCGACTTGCCTTTCACAGATATCATAGTATTCAGATAGTCCCTAATCTCGAGGTTAGTACATAATTTCTATAGTCTGACTTCAAAATTAGTGACTATCCTTGTAACCATATCTGAATCTACCTGTACTCAACTTTCCATAGCAAACATCTGAGGATAATAAACATGCATTTGATATACTTCCGTTACCTTGTCATGGAATTATGAGTCTATTTAAAGATCCCAGTTGGGATAATATTGCCAGTTATTTAAAAAAAAATAAAAAACTAGTAGGGAATATCCCTGCATGAACTTCATGTGTAATAAATACAACTGCATAGTCCTATAATTAGTATCTGTGAAAGGAATAAACCATAAAAACTTTCTGCCACATAATATACGAATAAAAGAGTGTTCTAAAAACATGTCCATGGGTACATCGTTATTAGGATTAAGGGCCATAATGAATACTATTAAAGGTTGTAAAAAAACATCGTCCATGGTAACATTGTTATTAGAAAAAAGTAGCATACTAAATACTATTATGCATTCAATACAGATCCAAAGAAACAAAAAGGCTAAAAGATAGACTAAAGAAACCATCTATTCATTGTAACCATCAATTCTACTCATGTAATCATTTCATGCTATTGTCATTATTTTCAGCATTTGTTAGAATGTCGTCATGCTAAGATGTCTAATCATGTTCTAACCCTTAAAAACCTACATACATGAATGTGAATATGATGCTTCAGAATAATGTCATATATAAAACCCTATCTATAAGTGATTTTATGAGAATAATCTTACTGCATAATATAATTAGAATTCCGACCTGGCCCAGACAAAGGTTAGGATATCTTATAACAGTAAATGAAATAGTCTTGCTGCATAACATAATTCTTTGTATGCCCTATAACTCAGTCTGAAGCTAAAATTATCCTTAAGTGACAAATGATCTTCCTGAAACTCAAGTATATAAACAAATGATCATTAAGTCGTATGATTAAGTATAACAATTGATTATAAAGTAACAATGATCATTAAGTAACATAATTTAGACGCTCCCTGACTTACTGTAATATGCCAGAAACCCTTATTGCTAATCCATTTAGAAACTTTACTCAATCTTGTAAGACATATGCTCATGAAATAAAGGTTATCCTATAATATCCTTGTTACCTATATCTTCTAGAAAAGCTATTCGTGCATGAAAATTATTACCATTGATTGATGTCCTTCGAATAATACAAGAAAACTTAGAAGCTCTATACTTTAATTAGCATTATTATGTAGAATCTGTTAGCTTGTGGTGACTGATCATGAAAGTACTATCCAGGAAAGTACTGTACATTTTTCAGTTATTTTTGGGCTGACATATTGTAACTCATTCTAACCTTAAAGCGGCAAAAATATTGTATAATATGGCTTAGGGTTAGGGATTTCATAATGTATGATTTTAGTACTTGCAGTGGAATTGAGCTGTAAGGGATTATAGATTGTAATCAGGTTGTAATCACTAGATAATAAAATATTGGACTCGATGTTGGTGGACATAGCCCAAGGATTGGGTGAACCACGTTAAATCTTTGTGTCTTGTGTTCTCTTCTGTGTGGTTTATTATTTTCTGATATTGGTTATATTTGTATGTAATTGTTATTTTTGCCTTGTTAATCCTAACAAGTGGTATCAGAGAGAGGTTATTTCGTTTGTTCTTTCATCTATTCTCTGAAGTAGGTCTCACGAGTCAGTGGGCGAGTCTCTCGGTTAAGTGGGGGAAATGGCAGATGAGGGTAGGCTGAAGGTTGATAAGTTTAATGGGCAGAACTTCCAGTTATAGAAGATGCAAATGGAGGACTATCTCTATCAGAAGGATCTGTAGCGGCCATTAGAGGGAATAGCCAAGAAAGAGGCAACAATGTCTCAGGAAGATTGAGATATTTTGGATAGGAAGGCACTGGAGAGTATTCGTTTATGCTTGGCACAATTGGTGGCATTCAATATCATTGGAGCAATGAAAGCTAAAGATCTGATGGATACCCTAGCAAAGTTGTATGAAAAGCCTTCAGCTTCAAACAAGGTATTTCTTATGAAGCGTTTATTTAATATGAAAATGGTAGAAGGTGGATCAGTCACTGATCATTTGAATGAGTTTAATACAGTTATAAGTTAGTTAGCCTCAGTTAAAATTACTTTTGATGAAGAGGTTAGGGCTCTCTTGATTTTGTGTTCTTTGCCAGAAAGTTGGAATGGCTTGGTAATGACTGTTAGTAATTTTGTTTTTGGTTCTAATACCCTAAAGTTTGATGATGTTATTGGTGTTATATTGAGTGAGAAAATTCGTAGGAAAAGCTCAGGGGCATCCACATCGGGTAGTGTATTGAACGCAGAAAGCAGAGGCAGAACAAGAGATAGAGGAAACAACTCTAGAAACCGTGGGAAATCAAGAGGAAAATCAAAGGGAAAGAGGTCTGAATCCAAAGGGCCAAATGATTGCTGGTACTGTGGAAAACCAGGTCATAAGAAGAAAGATTGTTGGTCTCGGAAGAGAGATCAAGAAGACAAAAATGATGGAAACAAGGAGGCAAATGTGGTAAGTAACAAATCTGAAGAGGATGCTTTGCTCTTGTCTTTAGAAAATGTTGATGATTCATGGGTGTTAGATTCGGGGGCTTCATTTCATGCTACACCCCATAGAGGTTATTTTGTTGATTATGTCCAAGGGGATTTTGGGCTAGTTTATTTGGGAGATAATGAACCCTGTCAAATTGTTAGAAAAAGGGAAAATCAAGATTAAGTTGCACAATGGGAATCATTGACTACTACAAGAGGTAAGACATGTTCCAAGGCTGAGTAGAAATTTAATTTCAGCAAGGCAACTCGCTGATGAGGGTTGCATAGTTACTTTTAATGATAAAAATTGGAAGGTTTCAAAAGGTTCCTTAGTAGTAGCAAAAGGTGTGAAAGTAGGAACCTTATATCTTTGTACAGGTCATACTGTTTCTTCTACTTTAATTATTTCAGAAGATAATGAATATTCAGGAATAGTGGCTGCAGTTGAGCAGGAAGAACATCAAACTGTTGCTGTAGATTCTGACACAACACTGTGGCACAACAGACTCGGGCACATGAGTGAGAAAGGTATGAAATTACTTCATTCAAAGAAAGTTTTACCTGGTCTGAAATGTGTTAATATGGATTTCTGTGAAAGTTGTGTGTATGGAAAGCAAAAGAGAGTTAGTTTTGTAAAGAGTGGGAAGGAAAAGAAAGATGAAAAATTAGAGCTTGTGCATACAAATGTATGGGGTCTAGCTCAGGTATCTTCCCTTGGTGGCTCTCAGTATTATGTTACATTCATTGATGATGCAACTAGGAAAGTATGGATATATTTCATTAGACAGAAATTTGATGTATTTGAAACTTTTAAGAAATGGAAAAGCTTGGTTGAAAATGAGATTGGAAAAAGATTAAAATGTCTCAGATCTGATAATGGCAGTGATTATTGCAGCAAAGAATTTGAAGATTATTGTGCCTCTATTGGTATTCGTAGATAGAAAATAGTTCCAAGGACTCCACAGGAAAATGGGGTGGCTGAACGCATGAACAGGACAATAATGGAGCGTGCAAGGAGTATGAGGTTGCATGCTAGGCTGCCCAAAAATATGTGGGCAGAGGCTGTGAACACTGCTATTTATTTAATCAATAGCGGCCCCTCTACTCCTTTGGACTATGGTAATCCAGAGGAAGTATGGAGTGGTAAGAAGGTGAGTTATTCTTTTCTCAAAACCTTTGGTTGTGAAGCTTTTGCACTTATAGATTCTGAAAACAGAACCAAGCTGGAAGCTAAGTCAAAGAAATGTGTATTTGTTGGATATGACATTGATGAATTTGGTTATAGGCTTTTGGATTTTGAAAATCATAAAATTGTAAGAAGCAGGGATGTCATATTCAATGAGAAAGTATTGTACAAAGATCTGTTGCAGCAACATGAGAAGAAAGAAAATGATTATGTAGTGTTGGATGATATTCCAAATGATAATGTTACAAAAATTTCTTATGCTCCGCAACAACAGCAACAACAAATACCACACACCCCAGTGAATGTTAGACAGTCAACAAGGCTAAGTAGACCTCCAAAAAGATTTTCTCCATCTTTGTATTCTATTTTGTTAACAGATGCTGGTGAACTTGAATGTTATAATGAAGATGTCCAGGTGGATACAAAGCTTCAGTGGGAGTCTGCAACGACAGATGAAATGGACTCTTTGCTGAAAAATCAAACATGGAATTTATGTAAGTTACCTGCAGGTAAAAGGGCTTTACAGAATAAATGGGTTTATAGGATAAAAGAAGAGGATGGAGATAAGAAAAGATTTAAAGCCAGATTAGTCGTAAAAGGATTTGCATAGAAACATGGTATTGATTTTGATGAGATATTTTCTCCAGTTGTTAAAATGACTTCTATTCGTACTGTTTTAAGTATTGTGGCTATTGAAGATTTGCATTTAGAGTAGCTTGATGTTAAAATAGCCTTTCTTCATGGTGATTTGAATGAAAAAATCTATATGGTACAACCATAGGGATTTGAGGTCAAGGGTAAGGAGAGTTTAGTGTGCAAATTGCAGAAAAGTTTATATGGCTTGAAGCAAGCACCTCGGCAATGGTATATTAAATTTGACACTTTTATGAATGAGCATGGATACAATTGGTGTCATCCTGACCATTATGTTTATTTTAAGAGGTTGGATGATGACAACTACATTATTTTATGTTTATATGTTGATGATATGCTTGTAGCTGGATCTAACATGGATCATATTAATGGGTTGAAACAACAGTTAGCGAAATCTTTTGCTATGAAGGATTTGGGGGAAGCAAAACAAATCCTTGGTATGAAAATTTGTAGAGATAGGAAAAATAAGAAATTGTCTCTATCTCAGGCTGATTATATGAGAAGGTGTTGCAACGTTTCTCTATGGAGAATGCCAAAGCTGTTAGCACACCTTTGCCTGGTCATTTGAAATTGACTAAGGATGTGTCCCAAGACACTAGAAGAAGAGACTAAAATGTCTAAGGTACCTTATGCTTCAGCTGTAGGGAGCTTAATGTATGCTATGGTATGTACTAGGCTAGATATTGCACACACAATGGGAGTTGTTAGCCGATATATGAATAACCTTGGTATTGAGCATTGGAATACAGTCAAATAGATTCTTAGATATTTGAGAGGTACATCCAGTAAGTGTTTACACTTTGGGGGTTCTACTGCTACTATACAAGGCTATGTTGACTCAGATTTGGTAGGAGATATAGATAGCAGAAGGAGTACTATAGGTTATGTATTTACTATTGGTGGGACAACAGTGAGTTGGATTTCTCGACTACAAAAGGTGGTTGCTTTATCCACTACAAAGGCAGAGTATGTTGCTGCTACAAAGGCAACCAAGGAGATGATATGGCTTCAATTTTTCATGGAAGAATTGGGACATCCACAGAAGGATAATTTTATACATACAGATAGCCAAGGTACCATTCGTCTTGTGAAGAATTCTGCTTTGCACTCAAAGACAAAACACATACAGTTGCGGTACCATTTCATTCAGTTAGTTTTAGATGATGGGAAGTTAAAGCTGGAAAAGATTCATACAGATGATAATCCAGTAGATATATTTACAGGTAGTAACAAGGGAGAAGTTGAACTCATGTTCAGCTTTAGTTGGTCTTCTAGATTGAACAGAATAAAGAAACAGTTGAGTCCAGGGTGGTTCGATCCAGTGGGAGCCTCATATGGTAGTGGTATTGCTACACGATCAGTCTCCAAGTGGGAGGTTTTTTAGTGTGGATACTGATCAGTCACTAAGTGGGATATTGTCAGCTTGTGGTGACTGATCAGGAAAGTACTGTACACATTTCGGTTATTTTTGGGCCGACATATTGTAACTCATTCTAACCCTAAAGCGACAAAAATATTGTATAATATGGCTTAGGGTTAGGGATTTCATAATGTATGATTTTAGTACTTGCGGTGGAATTGAGCTATATGAGATTATAGATTATAATAAGGTTGCAATCACTGGATAATAAAATATTGGACTCGATGTTGGTGGACGTAGCCCAGGGATTGGGTGAACCACGTTAAATCTGTGTTTTGTGTTATTTTCTGTGTGGTTTATTATTTTTTGATATTGGTTATATTTGCATGTAATTGTTATTTCTGCCTTGTTAATCCTAACAGAATCCATAATCTAAGATAAGGGAATAAAAATCCTTATTATCAGTATTCTGCCTAATAGCAAATAGTTTTTCTTCATGGATCCTTCAAAATATATGTGAAACCCTTAACAGTTATACTATCTAAAACCTTGAGAAGTTATGCTTTAAACAGTCTTTAAAGGCTATAACACATAGAGCCCTTAAGTATACGTTGATAAGATTTCCTTGATATAGATTCATTACCAGCCATGATTGCCTTACATACTAGCCTTTATAGGAATCTTATGAAACAGCTGCAGCCTAAAGCATTCCTTAAATACATAGGGAAAGACTAAACAAAAGAGCTATGCTCATCCCTATCCAGATGACTTTATAACTTCTAAGATACATACTCGGTTTTGTAAAGGAGCAGAGAAATTTAATTAAAAGAAACTATTCTATTTCATACAGTAAAAACAAACTTCAGTCATAAACTTATATATATTTCATTAAAACCTTGTCAAGTGTCAAAGAAAGTCATCATTCCTAGTATTTCTTATCAAAGATAGAGTTTTTGTCCACATTTTGCCATAAAGCTATAGTATTTAAACTCAAAATAACCGAGACATCACTAGAAAGCTAAAGTTGCCTTTGGTTCTATAATATTTACAGAAAATAAACTATCCTAGGTTGTATCTTCACTTTTTTATACGCCACCAGTGCTTCCTTTGCTTCGTCACCGAGTTTTCGAGCTCGAGAGTTGCGCTTTACTCTTGGCCCAATGAAGCAAACACTATGCTTCTCGTCTTCGTTATAATCATCAAGAATTTCATATCCTTCAGCCCGCCAGTAATTCTTCATCCAATCCACGGTTAGAGGCTTGCCAAGCATGGATTTTATTAAAAAATCCATGTTCCTCTTCATGTCCGGCCAAAATGTCTCAAAGATCGCCTTCTCCCTATGAACCAATATAGGGCATTTCTGGGAAACTTGGATGGTGGGTAGTTGGTTCTCCTCCATTCTCATATATATTCCTGGGATAGGGATACAGTTAGTCTTGTCTATACTAAAAACAACCTTCTCAAGGCCTTCCAGTATGTCCTTTATGAAAATCCTTCTTGTTACATTGACAATTTCTTCTTTTGAATATACAGCTTCAATGGCGAGTGAGATAAACAAACCCACAATATGACCATTGGTTTGAATAGTGAATGAATTCTCAAATTAAAACTCCCCTAAGCTTTTTTCTAAGGCTCTGCGACAGTCATTAGGGATCTCTCTCAATATCATATTCCATCTTTCAGGGAGAATTGGCCCTTGAAAAGCCATCTGTCACTTTCCATAAGAGAAAGTGATAATGTTAGTGTCCATTCTAAGGCCTCTGCTCATAAACCAGGATAAAACAAAATGCTACAAGATCTTGCTTTAAGTTTGGTGTTAAATGCTAAGGGGAGAGTTCTGGAGAAAATCGTGTGATCATTATGATCTTTAAGTCTCATATCGATAAATGATCATGAAAGGTACTGTAATATTGATGACGTCTTCAATTTTTGACAGCCAGGCACCCTGCCTTGGGAATCCAAATTTGGATATGAAAATTAGGTCTCCTCTTTCATGATTACATGTTAGATTGTGGAAAAAGGGGTATCTAAACATATCTATCAGAAATGATAGATAGACATGAAAAAGGTGTTTAGGAATAATAACTAGTGTTTTTATGTGAGTAGTTCGTTCTTCTTAACATTCTGGTAATTAAAAGTAGGTTTACAATCCTTTTAATCCCCAATGATTATAATGTTATCATAAGGTTTCAAGACCTTAAACTATATATTTTGTCTTTTTAGGGCTTAGACCCATCATAAAAAACATTACCTAGGATCTATAGAAGCTACAAGAAGACTCACTTCTTTAACCAAGAATAATTAGAATTTTTTTCCTTTGTGTTATACTTAGCAGTTAATAGTATAAACCCTTGCTATATCTATTCTTAATTTATCTTCTGTTCTTGCCAAGGCCTTGAATCCTATTAATCCTCTTTTCCGAGAGGGTAAAAGTGATGGTTCTTGTTTAAAGATTTTGTTAAGAAAAAATGATAGAAGGTGTCTGTTGCTTATAATCCTAGACTCAAGTCGGATGCTTGCTAATTTTCATTAAGTATAAATATTTTAAAGCTTTAAAATAGAAGAAAGTGCAATCATATAAGCAAAGTATAGAAAATTCCAAAACGTAGAAGCTTCCTTATATGAAAGAAAGAGATTACAAAGCTTTCCTACTTCACTTCTTTAGGCTTATCCTAAAGAGCTTGATGATGTTGATGAGTATTTATCATCTTTTACCAGTTTAAGTCCAATTTCATTTTTCATAATGAAACTATTCATCCAGTTTGCTTCAGATGGAAATCTTAAATGAGTGAAGAAAAATAAGAAATCTAGATTCCGCCTGATGGAGGGAGTCTCCTCTATGTATCTATCCCAATCTTTTAACTTGAGAGTAGAAAAAGTCGCCACAACACTTCTTTCATACTTGTAGGATTTTGGTATAGTTAAATCAATGCGGATGCTCTTTAATACTTTGTCTAGATCCTTGAGATATTTTTTTTTGAAAATCCTTCTACATAGATTCCCAATAGTCTCCACATCAGGATCTACTTGGAGGGCTGAGGCTAGAAACATTGTAGGGATATCCCAATTGACTTGATACTTGTTTGAATTTTCCTTAAACTTTTTTTTCAGAATTATTGAAACTACTCTAACAACAATGCTGAATTTGATCATTAAGATTTTTCTGATCTTGCTAGTAGAAATGACTTCATCGAAGGTTGTTTGCTTATGAAAGCTTCTTAATTTAATTGGGGTAGACATTTCCACTGGCTTGAGGGAGACTACAGAATGGTAACTACAATCTTCTTGTTTCCCTTATAAAGGCTTCACGAGGGAATTATAAGAGATGAGAAACCCAAGCGCTAGCTATTCTCATCGAAGCCAAAAAGTTTCTTATTTTTCGATTAATCTAGGGAGATAATTAGTACTTTTAAATTAGTTGAATAAGGGAAGGAAGGATTAGTTTTTATTTTGAAAAAAAATTAACTTTGGATAAAGTTTTAGCAACATTTTAAAGATAGCACAATGTTATTGAACTTTGAATTTATACAATAAATTATCAATATGTGAAATTATTTTGTTAAGATGCATGGAAGTAGTTTTGAAGGATAAAATACTCTTATCGGTGATGCATTCAAGAAAGAAAGGGAATTAATTAGTACACGTTAGGATGAAACTCTAAAGATGAACTTGAGGTAACCTTTAGGGGGTATAGATTGCGATCTATATACTACTTTCTTTAATGCTAAATGTCTTATGTTTAGGAGGCTTGGACCTACCTTTAGAAGTTAAAGACTGTTTAAGAAACAAAATTACTACAACTATAAGAGATGTCCTTTTATATCAAAGATATTCCATCTGCCCCCAAGTTTGCAAGTTCATCTACCCTTTTATTTCCTTCTTTGTAAATATGATTAAATGATACTTCCTTGAAGGATTCGCATAGGGATAAAGCTTGGGACAGAAGTGAATTTAGTCTTCAATTTGGAGTTGCTTTTTTCCTTAGTGCGTTAATAATGATTATTGAATCACCCTTAATTTCTAAATGTTGTAAACTCAATGATACACATTTTTGAAGACCTTTTATTAGGGCAAGAAGTTCTGCCCAATTATTTGTTTCTACCCCAATAGGAGCAGCTAATGCTGCAATTTCCTTACCTTCATGATTGTGGATGCTACACCCAATGCCTACAATGCCCGGATTTCCCTTGGAAGCTCCATCAAAGTTCAGCTTGTGCCAATCATTCTTTGGAGGTTTCCATATGCATTCATTTCTCTTCGATGTTTTATTTTGAGAATTAGAGCCAATGAAAGGTGGTAGTACTAAACCTTCCCACTTACCTCGCATTCTTCCATCCCACTAACTCATTTTTAAATCTATTTTTTGGGTTTTAATTGTGTTACTGTTCATTTTTTCTATTATTGCTGCTTCGATTTTATTATATAATTATTTCCACTCCAGCTTTTCTTCTCTAAAAATTCTTCTGTTGCATTCTTTCCATACTTCCCAAATAACTATAGATGGAGAGATAGCCCATAAGTTTGCAAAAATGCTTCTCTTTTAATGATTTTCCAAGCTTGCATCATATCCTTAAGAGAAAGGGAGAGGGCAGAGGACCATCCTAAGTTCCCTTGCAGCCACTTCCAACATTGATTTGTGTATGAACATTTCAGGAATAAGTGGTCCACATTTTCTTCATCTTTCTCACATAGTGGACATCTACTTAGTCCTGAGTAGCCAAGATTCCTAAATCGATCTGCAGTTAAAAGTCTATAGTTCAAAGCTAACCATGTACAAAAGCCTACTTTTGGTGAGCACTCCTTGCTCCAACACAAGTGGATTGGTAAAGAGGTTTTGGGTCTGTTATAGCTTTGGGAAATGAGCCTATATCCATCATTCGTATTGTATTAGCCTGACTTTGACCCATCCTAGACTAGTTTATCTCTAGAGTTGTTAAGAGAAATTTTCCTATTCTTGAGAATATCTTTGAATGTTGATTCTTTGAATAAAGAGACCCCATATTCTTTTATGGATTTCCAACCCCAATTCCCATCTTCAAAAATGATGTAGTCTTTAAGAAAGAGACCAATCTTCTCCTTTAAAGATTTGATGAGGGTAGGGTTATTTAAAATACTTGATATTACCTCATGTCCTCCCCAGGAGTCATCCCAGAAAAGCACCTCCTCTCCAGATCTTGGGCACCAAGTTAATTTTTCCAAAATGATAAATTTGCATTCCATCATAAAATCCCAAATCTTCGAGCCTTTAAGGGGGTTTGATTCCCTGAAGGTGTTAATGGGTGAATGATCTTTCAGATATTTGTGAATAAGAATTTTTGCCCACTTTGCTTCAGGATTTTTAAAGAGCCTCTACAACAGTTTAGTTCCAAGGGCTTTCCCTTGATCTCCTAGATTTTTGAGGCCCACACCTCCCTCCTCTTTAGGTTTACAAATATTTTCCCATGATATTAGTGGTATTTTCTTATTCTCATTACTTCCTTGCCAGAAGAAAGTCCTTAAATGCTTTGTGATTTTTAATCTTTTATTTGTAGGTAGGTGTAGGCATGATAAGTGATAAGTAGGCATAGCTGTCAAACCGAGCTAACCATTGTAGTTCTGCCAGTTCAGGACAACCACCTTCCTTTCCATGAACTCATTTTGTTTTTAATCTTGTCTATAATAGGGTCCCATATCTTTGTTGCTCTGTTATCCTTGACTAAAGGGAGACCTAGGTATTTGCATGGAAGTTCACCTTCCTTAAAGTTGAGGATTTTGTAGATATCTTTTTTCATTCCAGTATCAGTATGAAAAAAGAATATTTCTGATTTATCTGGATTGATTTCTTGGCCCAAGGCCTTAGAGTAAGTTTCCAAAATCCTTTTAAAGGTTCTTGCCTCGCTTCTCTTGCTGGCACCATATAGAAGGGTGTCATCTACAAAATGCTGATGAGATGTGGGCTCCAAATTACTTGTGATGGAAATTCCCTCAAGGGCTTCCTGATTCCTTTCCTTTGTTATTTCCCTACCTAAAGCTTCGACCATGATTATAAATAGGAAAGGTGAAATTGGGTCACCCTGTCTGAGGCCTCAAGATATGCTAAAAAATCCCTCCGGGGTACCATTAACTAGGACCAAAATCATAGGAGTAGATATACATTCATAGATTAAATTGATCCAACTTTTAGCGAAGCCAAAGGCTTCCATGCTTTTGCAAAAAAACCTCCAATCCACTTTGTCATAAGCTTTTTTGATGTCCAATTTGATGAGAATGCTTGGATTTCTATTTTTGAGGATAGAGTGAATGGCTTCCTAAGCTATTATTACCCCATCATAAATGGATCTCCCTGGAACAAACCCAGTCTATTCTTCACTTATTATCATAGGGAGAAATTTTTGGAGTCTGAGGGCCAGGGTTTTAGTAAGCAATTTATATAACGTGTTGCACAAAGCAATAGGTCTATAGCCATTAAGGCAGGTTGGTTTTTCTTTTTTAGGTATAAGAGCAATAAAAGTGTTGTTAACTTCTTTAAGAATTTTGCCTAAATTTATAACTCCTTCTAAAGCTTCCGTAACCTCCTTCCCTACAAAGTGCCAACATTTTTGAAAAAAAATGGCTGGAAAGCCATTGGGCCTTGGGGACTTATTTGGATTCATTTGCATTAATGCTGGATGTATTTCATTCATTGTGAATTTACTAGTTAGCATTTGATTTTGTTGTTTAGTTATGACTTTCAGGATGTTTTGGATTAGATTACTCTGGCATCCCAAATTTGATGAGTCCCTGTTGTTTAAAACTTTATCAAAATAATTTACTAATTCACTAGCTATACTCTTGGCGTCCTCTATAATATTACCTTCCTCATTAATGATACAAGAGATCCTATTCGCAATTCTTCTCTGTTTGGTGCTATTGTGAAATTTTTATGTATTTCTATCCCCTACTTCCAGCCATGTTTCTCTTGATTTCTGTTTCCAAAAGATTTCCTCTCTGGCTAGGATTTCCTCATAATCTTTTAATAAACCTTTCTCTTTATGGTATAGAACATCATTCAGTCCTTCCTTAATAACCTGAGAATTGATTTTCCCTAGTTCAGTTTCAAGTTCTAATTTCTTTTCAAATATATTGCCAAACTTAGACGCATTCCATTCTAGGAGTTTTCTTTTAATCCATTTAAGTTTGTTTACAATTTTATACATTTTTGAGCCCTCAATCTGAGGTTCTTGCCACCATTTCTCAATGAGATTTAGTAGATCAGGATCTCTCAACCAAACTTCTTGTTCAAATTTGAAAGCACTTTTTTTTGGCCTGGATTGTGTTAAAATGTTTAGAATGATTGGAAAATGGTCTGATCCGAAAATTGGTATGATGTTTGCTGTGAGTGAAATATCGTATAAGGCCAAGCTACCTTTGAGAAAGAATCTGTCTAATTTCTCTGCAATGTTGCAAAAGCCTAGTCTTCTATTATTCCATGTGAAGGCATTATCTTCTGTAGGAATTTCGAGAAGGGAGTAGCTATCCCTCCATTGTATGAAATCTTTAGCAACTGAATGAAGGGAATTTACTCCTCTTTTTTTCGAAGTCTTAGTAATTACATTGAAGTCTCCACTTAGAAAGAAGAGTGTATCCCTTGTTTGATCCAGATAGGATCCTATCTCATTCCAAACTATAAGTTTATCTTTGTTTTGAATAGGTCCATAGACATTGATTAAGTTAAAGGTTAGATTAAGTCTGAAGTTTTTGACCTTACCACTCATCCAATATTGTCGTCTTTCTAGAATGTTTATTGAGATGTTACGAGGATCTCAAATGATTGCCAGTCCCCTGATGCACCTATGGCTGGTGAGGCGTCAATTTCCCTTATCCCTAATTTTAAAAAAAAATTCCCAATCTCTAAACTATCTAGCTTTGTTTCTTGAATTATCATAATTTTTGGATTGTGAATTTTGATACAACGTTTGATTAAACGTTGTTTGTTAGGGGCATTCATGCCCCTGAAATTCCATGATATGACATTTATGGTGCCTTGGGAAGGTTCTTCCCCTTCCCTGCATTCAGAATGGAAGTTATTTTTATCTGTCCTACGTCGTCCCCTGCTAAGTCCCTAAGTTTTGCAACAGATCTTCTTCCTCTTTTCCTTGGTTTTTTTCATAATCTGGGGAGAGTTTACTCTCTACATGTTGGGCTATGCCTAGGGAGACTTGCTCTTTCATTTCTTTTTAATCCAGATTTTTTAATAATTCTTCTATAGAGATATCTAAGTTGACTCTGTTCAAATTAATATCCTCAACGAGGAGTTCCTTTTGGAGCTCAGCTCCCTCTGGATCCCAAATCTCATTCATTAGTCCTTCTAATAGTTCCTCTGGAAGTGTTTCTTTTATATAATTTGTTATTATATTTACTTCTTCTTCAATTTTTTCCTTTTCAGAATTTGAGTCTTCTAAAATTACTCACAGATTATCATAGTGGATGTTTGTATTCTTTGGAGGTAAGCAGTCATTACTCATTGATGATTTTTTTGTGGGATCTTCCCCTCTACTTTTTAGCTCTGTTTCAGGAATTTGAGGACACATTCTTTCCCTACACCCATAATTTGTGGTATCCTTTTGCTGCTCTGAGATGCTGATGTTTAAACCCAAAAAATCCTTGATTTCGTACTCCTCATAATTATTGCTCTTTATGAGACCCATATTTGACCCTTCTAAATTTGGTTTTATAAAATTTAAGGGTGTTGGATTGAGAGAAAGGACCTAGTTCTTGTTGGATCATACTTCATTTGAGATATGAAATTCTGGATAGTTTATATTCTCCCCATTGTCTATTGTATTTAAGGGCAGTCCCATTGCTACATCAAGTCTATTTTTTGGGGATTTTTCTACTTTGTCAATGATATCGGTTAAGGATAATGTTGAGTCTTGTTTCATTATTTCCCTAATAAGTATACATTTCCTTCTATTGGCTTCTTTAGAGTCACTAGTTTCATTATCTGATGAGAGTGAGAAGTCAATATTTCCCTGGCCTAAAAAACTCTTAAAAGATCCATCTTTGAATCCTTTGTTGGCATTGGATTCCCCTTCTAAAGCTTGTTTTGTTTCAGTGGATACACTTCCTCTTAAGAGATCTGTTAAACTGTCATTGTTTATTCTTTTTATAAGGCCGTTTGTTATTACTGGGGAGTTTGGTTGGACTAAAACTTGCTCACTGGTCCTGTCATTGAAGCAGAAACCTCCATAAAACTTGTTAAACAAAATTTTGGGAAGTTTATCCGTGGAGATCGGGAACCTAGGGTAACCTTCTTCTTCTGCAATCACTCCCAAAATCTTGCTCTTTTTAAAAGAATTTTTTTTTATACTTGAGAGTCTCTTTTAGGTTTGATGTACTAAAGGATTTCTTCTGATTTAGTTTTTTGTGTGAGAAGAAGAGGATATTTTCTGTAATATCTCCCCTGAAATGCTCCATCAATAGATGATAGGAAGTTTGATCACTAATGTAGTTTATAGCTTTAGGGTTTTGTGATAAATCTAAATATTTGACCTAAATTTTAACATCCGAGGAATCCAAATAGTTTTCCTCAAAACCCATTACTTCACCCAAGGTTTCACCAATTTGATATAAAATTTGGCTATGTAATAATTCTACCAGCATATTTGAAATTTTCACCCATATCGGGGTTGCGATGTTGAAGATATCCTTGTTAACATTAGGTAACCATTTAAAAAAATTTACAGCATGTCCATGATAAAAAATGTCAGCTAACTCTAAGAGTTTATGTCTAATGAATAAATCTTCACATTCAAAATAGAAACAATAATTTGGGAGAAAATTTATACTTACCTGTGACTTGATGACCACTTGTAGCCATTCTTTAATACCTTTGAATGCTTCTCCAGAGCTGAACCATTTACCAAAAAGCCCCCAGGAGTTACATTGATTCCACAGGCCCTCTGTGAAAGTATGAAGCCCTTTAATGGTGTTAAGTCTCACTGTGTTATATGGATTAGTTCTTCGATGCGGCGGGGAATATTTTTTTGATGATGCCTTATTATACTCAGGTTGCTGGTTTCCATCAATCTCATATTGACTCTGCCTGTGAGGTGGAGTGTAAATCTTAGCTCTGTTAAGGGTTTGTAAATCCGAACCTAGGCCTACTGATCACTGTTGTGGAGTGGAGAACTGAGAAATATTTTGGTTTATGGAATCCTTTACTAGGTTATTTTAAAGATTATCAAATTGATTCCTAAGAGGAATCAGGAAAGGTTGGGTGTTCTTCAAAGAGATGTTTTGGTTCTTTTGATTTTTCCAGTTTCTCGCCCTCCTTACATTTTGGAGATGAGCAGGTTTCCATTCTTTGTATCCCGTGTGAGCATTCCGAGAAACATGAAGGTTCTGGGAGGAAAAACTAGGGCTGCCCTGATATCTCCAGCATTCCCTTCTTCTTGTTATTTTTAGAACTACATATTTCGTTAAACGAAAGAAATTTATTTGTTTATCCAATGCTTCGACATTGAAACTTATGTGTCTTCGATGGCCTATAAAAACCCGAGACTGATCTTGCCTATTCGCAAGCAGAGCCATTTCTATTCTTCATAGATTCCATGAATTTTATTATTATTATTATTATATATTAATTTTCGGACTTGAATTTTTTTAAAAAAATAAAAATAAAAATAATTATTTATTTATTTCAAAAAATTAATTAATTACTAATAAAGATTAATTAATTTTATTTTTTTACATGCGGGTTTTAATATTAATGTTTTCATTTATATTTATATTTAGAAAATTAATCACATTATTTTATTATTAAATACATGGTGTTTTGACATGCATCGGGATTTTAGTTAAATACTTATTTAAAAAGTATATATGCATGAGATTTTATTTTAAATAGATAGTTATGTATGAGACATTTATATGAATGCTTTTGTAGTCAAATGGACTTTAGTCAACAAGATGATTGCTTTAATCAACTGAAATTTATAATTATATATGTTTACTTGCATGATTATACAAACATGCAAATATAGTTGAACTAGTTATGTTTTAAAAATTAATTGGATTTCTTTAAGGGAATTGTGTTTTCTTGTAAGTGTTTGAAGTTTTGATTTAAAGGATTTTTGTTGGACCTTGTTATATCCTTATTGATTATTGGGGGTTTTAAGTTGACTTGGGAGTTAGTTGACCAGAGGCTTGGAGGTTATTCTCTATGGTTGTATATGTATTTTTATGTTATGAATTATGATGTTATATCAGTTTGATTATGTCTACCCAACCTTGTTTTGTGGAATCTTATGGTTATGAGAGACTCTTTGTGAGTGTGTTTTATGGTGTTTTAGTTTAAGGATCAGTGTGTGTCCTTGCTATTCTTTTGTGGACTAGAATTTGATCAGTATAATTTTATGAGACGTATTTGATTATTGGTGACTTGTGAGCCTAGGGGAGGTTAAATAGGTGCATCTTAGGGGACTAACTTACAATAGGGTTCTGAGACCCAAAGTGGTCAGTACCAGGGTAACCTATCGTAAGTTTGTTAATAAGTTTCTTATGTTATGAATTATGATGTTATATCAGTTCGATTATGTCTACCCAACCTTGTTTTGTGGAATCTTATGGTTATGAGAGACTCTTTGTGAGTGTGTTTTATGGTGTTTTAGTTTAAGGATCAGTGTGTGTCCCTGCTATTCTTTTGTGGACTAGAATTTGATCAGTATACTTTTATGAGACTTATTTGATTATTGGTGACTTGTGAGCCTAGGGGAGGTTAAATAGGTGCATCTTAGGGGACTAACTTACAATAGGGGTCTGAGACCCAAAGTGGTCAGTACCAGGGTAACCTATCGTAAGTTTGTTAATAAGTGATAACATAGTAATTAAAATGTATAGAGTTCATTAAAAAGATAATTTAGAGATTATTCCTCACCTATGCCTTGAGCGCTTGTTAAGGATAAGGATGAGAATGGAATGATACCTAGAGAGTATGTATGATTATAATTCCTCATGTTCTTGAGAGGGTATTCCAGTTCCACGTTGGTCGTATTGAGGGTCCGGGGCCCAGAGTGGCTAGTCCAGGGTAACTCAATGCTTGAGGGTTTGGGGTCCAGTGTGACTAGTCCAGGGTAACTCAAGTAGATGGTCATGTGATGACACTCCCATAGTATGTAGCCTAAGTCTCCTCCATAGTTTTCTACATTTTCCTCTAGTGGTGTATCTTTGTTATTTTACTATTACCCGATGGTCTATTTTGAGTATTTGGTGATTGGTATTTGTTCGATGCTCCGATTTTAGTGTTTGGTACGTGTTGACATTTTGGTAGGTATTATCTTTTCTTTATCATTAGTTGGTGGTACCTTTTGAGATAGAAATCCTTCAGACCTTTTGCTGAGTTTTTTTGATTGAATTTGTTATCTGAGTGGGGTTTGTTGTTATCTCCTCAGCATGGTGGGAGTGGACCTTTGGTTCCAAGAGGTTGAGTGGTAGTGTTTTCTTTTACCATTTGATATTTTGACATTCCTGTATCGGTGTTGGAGGATGCTTGTTGTTGTTACCGTCTTCTTGTTCTTCATTGGAGGCTTGTTCATATTTAAATTATGATGTTTGGAATTATATCTTGTATCAGTGCTTCAAAGATGATTCCTTTCAGATATTGTACTATATTTTATATTTGGTTATTGTGACATACCCTGTGGCTTGTGCATAGGATGTTGACTCATTATGTATACCTTATGGTATTGGATGTACTTATTATTCATTTGTATATGAGATAATTATATTTATTCTTAATCTAAAATATTTAATTTGTAATACGTAATTCTACATCATGGGACCCTCAAGAGTTGTTAACTATAATTGAGTTGTACTTATGTACTTGTTTATATCTTATGATTGTATTGCTTCTACATTGTTATTATCATTGTTTGTAAACACTTAAGAAAAAAAATTGTTATGTAAACATAGTAACATGTATTAGGTTAAATATTCCTAGGTTCCCTAGCGGGGCATTACAGTACCTTCATCAAGTGGTATTAGAGGAAAAGTTCCTGAATGTGTAGATAGATCGCCAAACTTTAAGCAATTTACACCAGGACTATGGTTGTGGGTCTGAGAGGTAAGTACAAAAGATGCCTCCATGAAAGAATCACGGTGGAAGAGTCACGGGTGTGACAGAAGAGGGTTTTAGAGCCCTGCAGAGGTAAGTGCAAGCACTGCAAGAGGATTTGCGTAGAGGAGCTGATATTAGGGCAATAGATGCAAGTGAGGATGAATCTGAAGAAGAAGGAAAGTTTAAAGAAGACCAAGAAATGACTAGGGATCCTGATGAAGCTAGGTTTTTGAGGGCCATTTCCAAGATTGGAAAGAGACTCAAGATTGAAGTTTCTACATTTTTTGGAAATCTAAATCTAGAAGAGTTGATCGATTGGATCAATGATATGGAGGAGTACTTTGAGCTTGATGAAATGAAAGATCCTGAGGGTTAAATTCACACAGGCCAAGTTGAATGGTTATGCTAAAATTTGGTACTGGAAGGAGGTTCAATTGGAGAGAAACAAAAGAGGGAAGGATAATATAACAAGGTGGGATTGGATGGTGGACAAACTAAAGAGACAATTCATTCCTACTAACTATGAGCTTGATTTGATAAAGAAAATGTAAGGGTAGAAGCAAGTAGGAAAATTTGTCCAAGAGTATACAAAAGAGTTCTATTAGGTTCTTATCAGAACGGATCATTATGAAGCTAATAAGGAGAAGGTTGCCTATTACATAAATGGGTTGAGGTTGAGTATTCAAGAAGAGTTGATAATGGTAAGAATGTCTACCATTGAAGATGCATATCAATTTACTTTGGAGGTAGAATAAAAACTGAATAAGAAGTTTGAGATTAGACAAACTGGAAGAGGTAGTGGTGGAAATCCTAGTGGATGGTCTTATAGAGGCCAAAATGAAGATTAGAAGAATGGTGAATCTAGTAGTAGTCAATATCAGAGGGGAAATAATTACTATCATCCTCGTGATAAAAATAACAAAGATTAGAGAGGAAGAGGAAGAGGGAAGGGACTAGGAAGAGGAGGTTTTGTGGGACATGTTTTTATTGCGAAGAGGAAGGACATAGAGCTCATGAGTGTCCTCAACATCAAGGGAGAATAAATAGAAGACCAAACAAAAATGCATGAGTTGCACATGTAGATGAAGATGCCAAGTCATCACATTCTGAGGATGGTGAAAGAAAAATGGTCCTTGTCACGAGAGGAGTCTTGCTAAATGATGAGAAGGAACTTGAGCAAATGAAGAATTGGTTCCACACAAGGTGTAAGTGTAATGGTCAAATGTGCAATGTCATTATTGATGGTGGTAGTAGATAAATTTTTTTTAGAGAAAATGGTTGATAAATTGAAGTTAGAGAGAAGAAAGCATTTGAATCCCTACTGAATTGCTTGGTTGGAGAAGGATCACAAGGTTTTGGTCAATGAACAATGTCTGTTAAAGTTCAAAATTTGAAACTATCATGATGAGGTATTATGTGACATTATGCCTATAGATGCTTGCCATTTGTTGTTAGGAAGACCATGAAAATTTGATCGGCATGTGGTACATGATGGGTATGCAAATATTTATTCATTGACAAAGGATGGAGTTCAACACAAGCTGAAGCCATTGAAGGAAATTGCGGGAAAGGTATGTAACAATACCATAACATGTTTAGTTGATGGAAGGAAGTTTCTAGAATGCATGAAGCATGAAAATATGTGTTTTTCTTTAATTCCAAGAGTTGATCAAGATGAAGTAGAATATGTACATGTAGAAGTTGCAGATTTATTAGATGATTTTCAGGATATTGTATCTGATAATGTACCTGATGGATTGCCACCAATAAGAAATATTAGTCATCAAATGGACTTGATTTTTGGATCCAGTTTGCCAAATAAGGAATCCCATATAATGACTCTTGCAAAGAGTGAAGAGTTGAACATGCAAGTGCAATAGTCATTGCAAAAGGGGTTGATTTGAGAGAGTTTGATTCCATGTGTTGTACCAGCAGTACTAGCACCAAAGAAAAATGGAGAATGGAGGATGTGTACATATTCTCATGCTATCAATAAGATTACTATCAAGTATAGGTTTCCCTTGCCAGGGAAGGATGACATTATGGATTGCTTTAGTGGAGCTGAGTACTTCACAAAGGTAGATCTGAAGAGTGGATATTAGCAAATCTAGATTAGAGAAGGAGATGAATGGAAGACAACCTTCAAGACAAAGGAGGGCTTGTATGAGTGGTTAGTCACTCCTTTTGGGCTAACAAATGTACCAAGCACATTCACGCGGCTCATGAATGAGGTATTGAAAAAAATTATGAGTAAGTTTGTTATTGTTTACTTGAATGATATTTTGATCTTTAGTAAGACATTGAAGGAGCATATAATGCATATTCGAAGGGTCTTTGAGAAGTTAAGAGAAGAAAAGTTGTTGATTAACTTTAAGAAGTGCAATTTTGTAAAGGAGGAGTTAGTGTACCTGGGATTTTTTGTCTCAGCAGATGATCTTAAAATGGACCCAGAGAAGGTGAAGGTTATCCTTGAATGACATACTCCAAGGAGTGCTACTGAGGTAGATATTTTCATGGTTTGGCTATCTTTTACAAAATTTTTAGTAGTATATGTGGACCCTTGAGTGAAACTATGAGAGGGGATAGAAAAGAGTTTAAGTAGACTGTAAGAGCATCAAAGAGTTTTGATTTGTTGAAGAGAAAAGTTACAGAGCAACCTGTTTTGGAACTTCTAGATTTTAATAAGGTATTTCAAGTAGACTATGATGCTAATGAAAATTCCATTGGAGCTATTTTGGTTCAGGAAGGCTGATCCATTGCTTATTTTAGTGAGAAGTTGAATGATGCCAAAAGAAAATATTACATTGATGATCAATAGTTCTATGTTGTAGTCCAAGCCTTAAGGAAGTTGAGACATTATCTTTTTCCTAAAGAATTTATTTTATTTACTGATCATCAAGATTTATAGTAGTTGAATGGCCAAGAAAATTTGAAACAAAGGCATTTAAAATGCGTTGAGTGTTTGCAGAGTTACAATTTTGTTTTGAAGCACAGGAATGGGAAGTCCAATATGATTGTTGATGCCCTAAGTAGGAGACATAATTTGCTGAAAAATTTGTAGCTCGAAGTTATTGGGCTCAAGGAAATCAAGAGTTTGTATGCTGATGATCCTAATTTTGGTGAGGCCTGGAGAGCTTGCACAGAACCTGTTACTCTAGATAGGACAAGATGGTTGGGATTTATAATCCAAGATGGAATTTTATTCAAAGGGAGCCAATTGTGTAATCCAAAGAGTTCCATGAGGGAGAAACTAATCAAGGAGAAGCATAGTGGAGGATTGGATGGACACTTTGGTTGAGATAAAACTATTTCTCTAGTTAGAGAACATTATTATTGGCTACAATTACAACAAGTTGTTAAAAAGTTTGTGCAGAGTTGTAGATTATGTCAGATGGAAAAAGGAACCAAGGAAGAATATAGGGTTATATCAGTCATTGCCTATACTAGAGAGGCGATTGGAGGATATTAGTATGAACTTTGTTCTTGGTTTTATTGAGGACTCAGAGAGGGCATGATTTCACTTTTGTGGTTGTAGATAGGTTCTCAAAGATGACATATTCAATTCCTTGTATAAAGACTAATGGTGTTGTTCATGTGGAAGAATTGTTTTTCAAAGAAGTGGTGAGACTACACGTTTTGTCCAAAAGCATAGTTTTAGATCGAGACACTAAGTTTGTTGAGTAATTTTGGAGAACATTGTGGAAGAGGCTAAAGATAGATTTGAAGTTTAATATATCTCAGCACACCATCCAAAGATTGATGGATAGAGAGAAGTGGTGAATAGGAGTTTGGGAAGCCTGTTGAGATGCTTAGGTTGAGATAAACCAAAGGGGTGGGATTTGATTTTACCACAAACATAATTCACATACAATAATTTTGTTAATAGGAGCATTGGTAAATCACCATTCAAGATTGTATATGGAGGTAGTCTGAGAAATGCTTCAGAATTAAGGAAGTTGGACAATGCAGAAAAGTGTAGTGCTGAAGCTGAATATTTTGCAGAACACTTGAATAATTTGCATGAAGAGGTGAGGAAGCATATTAATAAGATGAATATAGAGTACAAGACTAAGGAAGATTGGGAAAAGAGAAGGAATTTTAGATTGGAGATGAAGTTATTGTTCCTTTGAGAAAGGAGAGATTTCCAGTGGGAACATACAACACGTTGAAAATGAAGAAATTTGGACCATGTAAAAGATTGAAGAACCATGATTCAAGAAATGCTTATGAGGTAGAATTGGCCAGTGAAATCAATATTTCACCAGTGTTTAATATTTTAGATTTGACAAAGTATCATGAAGGAAGTATTGAATATGAGATAACAGAGGCACAATAGAATATTCTAACACCTATTTCAGCTACAAAGGAGATAGAAGACATCTTGGATAGTCGTGTTGGTAGAAGCACAAGGAACAAGAAATATGAAAAATATTTGGTCAAATGGAAAGGATGACATGTTGAAGATTCACCATGGCTATCAAAGGAAGAGGTTGAACATCTTATTTTTCTTTTGAACACTAGAGATGTGAAAAGGTCATTTCTCAAATTATCTTGGGTGTCTGATGTAGGAGCATCCAGGGTGTAAGAGAAATCTTGCATCACCCAAAAATATTGTCTAGTTTCAATAAGGGCTCTCTTTGGACAGGGTTAAGAGCAATCTTGCATCACCCAAAAATGTTGTCTAGTTTCAATAAGGGCTCTCTTTGGATAGGGTTACTATTTTTAGGAGGTTGTTCATTTGAGCATGAAATATTCCATTTGCTTCCTTGGAGGTTCATTTTGGACATATAATCCTACTAGTGAAGTTTCATGGCAAGATTAAGTCTAGTTTTGAAGTTATTGCATTTTTTGTTTTGGCGGGGTGGTACAAAAACTTTGAACTCAGTTTTGAAGGCTTTAGAGGATCCAAAAAGAGGTCAAACTTTGATCAATTAGTGCTTTGGCATTTAAGGGTGTAGAGCACTTTGTGCCATTTCTGAAATGGGGTCATAATAGCCACTCGACTCAATGGTTCATAAGTTATGGTTTTCAGAAGTTCGGCCTTCATGACTCTAGTTTCAATACAAGCGAAAAAGAGAGGAAAATAACTTAAGGCATGAAATTGAACCGCTAGGATCCAAAAAGGGAAAATTTCACTTTCCAGAATACTCTAAGACGGTTAATTTTTCTTCTTATATAGGGATAGAGGGGAATTTTAGGGGTCAATTCGAGAAGCGTAGATTGTAGCCCTGTCTTGTAGATTATTGTAATAAAAATGCCCATGTGGCTATAGCATGTTGTTTTTATGAATGTTGTAATATCATTTCATTAAGGATAATAAAAAGAAAGTGTTTTTGTTCTTGCAATTTTTCTTCTTATTTTCCTATTATGTTGTGTGTGTTTGGTTAAATAAAGAGAGCACCCTTGATCAAGTATAATGAATATTGATTAATATAATTCAGTTTACTAATGAAACAACTTAATCATTATATGGTGCAACTTGCAATGAGAAGTTAAAGCTATGTTAATTTTTATATAACTTATCCAAGAAACCTTTTATGAATAATGCACATATATTGGCTAATCACACATGTTAGATGCTATCCAGTCATGTTGAGGACTATTAAAAGGAGAAAATATTATTCCATTAAGGGTCTTTCATTATTATTGAGAGCAATGACTTTTAAGAAGTTTCATTTAATATGAGAGAAATAATTTAAAGATAATGGAATAATGATGAAAAAAATAAACATAATGATGAAAGTGACATTAGCTCTAAGCTTTGCCAGTGATAACAATTATCATTCATGTTCGAGGCAACTTCGTTTGACTATACTAGACAATGATGAACATTAAAGATAAATCAACAATTTGATACATATAATCTACAACAAATGGGTGATTTTTAATGCAAGGTAGTACTTTGAGTAGTTGACATAGGCAAGTTCATTGTTTAATGAATAATGATTGCAAGTAGTTTATGTCAAATAATGATTAGTATGAATAAACAACCATTATCATAAAACAACAATTATCATAAAACAATAATTAATATGAGTAAACAATATTTATAATGGAGAGGTGTGATTCATTTTACTTAAAAATTATGATTATGAAAAGAGATCAACCTAAGAAATCTCTTTGTAAAGGTATATAAAGAGATGTGTGATTGAGAAGCAGGTGTGCAATATAAAAAATCAGACCTTATATGCACTAGTTTTCTGGCATGAGGAAAAAATATATATGAACATGGAAAATTTATGAGAAAAGTATATACATTTAAGGAAAATTTGTATGAATCATTTATGGAAGAATTATTATAAGTTGATAGAAGGAAGATTGGTGAAAGGGAGAACATTCAAGAACATTCAAAAGATTGGTGAAAGGGAGAACATTCAAATTTGAAGAAAAACATATAGAAGTGATGTAGTGATGTTCATGTAAACTTGAGGAGAGATGGAGCAAAGTTAAGAGACATATTCAGGTAGAATATTTATGAAGGTAATAATCATATTTGTGGAGAAAAAGATTATCCATCATTCATTGTTGAAGTAACATTGCTAAGGTGGGAATTTGAATGAGGGGTTGGTGTCTCTAGTGGGAAACTGCTCATGAATTAAATGAAGATTTGTAATTATGAAGTTTTTAAGAGATTATTATATAAGCAAGTAATTTGTTTTGGTTTTCTAATGTAACGATTTTTCATGTAAATATCATGTGTTATTGTGTTTTCTCATGTGCATGATTATTGATGTTGATTAAATGATGCTATTATTATTGGTCAAGTTTTAAATATGGCATTAAGTTTGTAAAATATAAAGATTATCATTATACTTATTCACCCCCCTCTCGGTATAACTGTGTGATCATCAATTGTTGTTAGAACTAGTTCCTTAGAAAAGAAGTCTAACCTCTCAAAGGTAGATCAAGAGATAACATATGGAAAAAAGAAGAGGAAAAAAGGGAAAACTAAATACCAAATGTGTTACTGATGACAAACCACCAAATGCAAGTAATGAAGTGATAAATAGAACATGCTTGGCAATAGAAGATGAATTCTTCGAGAGATAAAACTATCTTGTGAGTAATGAAGATATGAATTTAGACGAGTTAAGAAAATATGATGAGAATGATGATATGAATAATGAAAATGATGATGAGGAGATTTTTTAGGAAGAACTCTATCCTTCCATAGATGAGATTGAGAATCTTAGAAAGAAGAGCAGAAACTAGAGCTATATCTTCAAGAAAATGTTGAATCTAATAAGGTGTTAATACAAAGTCTTAATGAATCCAAAAAGACAATCATATTTCTAAAAGTTCAAATTGAAGAAAGGAAAAGAATTGAAGAAGAAATGGGAACCCAATTGAAAGTCAAGGTTGAAAATTATGAAGGGTTAGAATCTAAGATCGCTTCTTTGAGGAAGGATTTAGAGGAAACTACTACCAACTTGAACACAAGCCTCAAATTTGAAAAAGCTCCAAAATCCTAGATGGAATTATTAAAGGGAAAAGGTTACCATCTATTTTTGCATATAGCCACGATCAGATAAATTCATATTACTAATGCATATATCAATTAGAGAAATTCATAATACTGAAGCATATATCATTGATTAGATTAAAGAGATATATGCATATATAATTGGTATCAACCTGATAACATTAAGTATTGAATCATAATTGGTATTGGAATCGGTATCAACTCAATAACATTAGTATTGAAATCATAATTGGTATTGGAATCAGTATAAACCCGATAACATTAGTATTGAATTGGTGTTAATTTTCAATGTTGTATATTACCAACGGGCATGACAATTAGTCACACCTATGATAGGCGTGACTCATTTAGGAGTCACGTCTAGCATAAACGTAACCGATCACTATCGACACATAGTTATAATGATCGAACTGTTCAATACAAGCACCAAAATCAATAAGTGCGAAGTACATTGAACAACAACAAAATTTTATATATTCCTTCATTGCAATTTGAAGATAGTCGAATTACAAGTTTATTTCATTTACATACACTCAGTTCTTATACTCCTGCAAACAAACATAAACACTGTTAGAATCATCATATATATAACCAACATTGCATATTTATATAAAAGAAGAAATTCAAATTTGAATAATAAGTTTACCTTGAATAATAAGAAGCATGGAGCTGATACTGTTGATGCCTTCAGACCTATAAGCCTATACAATTCTTTGTATAAAATCATCTCTAAAGTGCTTACTTTGAGGATTTTGTCTATTCTCCCCTCGATCATCTCCCCCCAACAGAATGACTTTGTTCCAGGGTGACAAATCTTGATTCCATTATTGTTGTGCATGAAAATATTCTCTCTTTGGAAGTGGCAAAAAAATAGGCCTTTCTTATGAAGCTTGACCTCTCAAAAGCTTACGATAGAGTGGACTGGAATTTTTTGATGAAAATTCTAAAAGCCTTTGGTTTTTGTAAGGGAGTTATCAAACTTATAATTCAGTTGGTTTCTATTGTTTCTTCTTCTATTATTGTTAATGGGGGATCTTCCAACTTCTTTAGACCTTCTTGGGGTCTTAGACAAGGTGACCCCATTTCCCCCATTCTTTTCGCTATTCTGGTTGAATGTTTGGGAAGATACATTAGTAAGTTGTTGGGAGAAGGCCTGATAATTGGCCTCCAACCTTCCTCTCCCAAAACCTTTTTCTCCCATGAGAAATTTGTGGATGATACTCTCACTATGGGGGCTGCTACTGTTAAGGAAGCCAAAAATTTGAAGAGTGCTTTAACAACATATACCACGACTTATGGACAACTTATTAACTTGAACAAAAGCTCTATCTTTTTCATTAATACTCCTAAGGAGAGACAAAGAAATATTTCTAAAATTTTGGGATGTAGTGTTGGGGTCCTTCCATCGTCCTACCTTGGTCTGCCTTTGAGCTCTAAACCACCTGAAGCTTTCTGGAATTCCAACATTGAAAGATTTAATAGAAAGTTGGCTGGTTGGAAGGAAGCCCTTTTAAGTAGTGTTGGGAAGGTTCAAATTTTGAAGTCTACTCTGCAAAATCTTCCAGTCTATGCTTTAAGTCTCTTCAAGATCTCCCATAAACTTTCTATGATGATTGAAAGAATCCAAAAAAGATTCTTGTGGTCAAGGGTTGAAGATAAGAAAGATTAAGCTTAGTCGCCTGGGAAAGGGTGTGTAGGCCTAAAAATCTTGGGGGGCTCAGTTTGAGAACTATCCAAAATTTTAATAAATCCCTTCTGGCTAAACAAATATGGAGAATTTATGGGGAAAGCAAAGAATGGAATTTTACTATCAGACATAAGTATCTGTTAAACAATCCCTCTCTAGAAGATTTCATTCTTTGTGGAGAGGATATTCAAGGATCTTATATTTGGAATAGTATATGCTATGCTTAGGATTTGATATTTAAAGGTATTAGATGGAAGTAGGGAAATGGTAGGAAAATTGACTTCTAGGAGGACTGATGGATGCAATCAGACCCTCTTTCAAATAACGAAGATTGGATCCAAGCTATAGAAAGATGTAAAGAATCTTTTGGGGAGAAAGTCAATAAGTATTAGAGAGGAAATAAATGGATCAACTTGGGAGAAATTGACAGAAAGCTTCATCCTCTTCATCTTGTGTTGCAAACTTGGTTTGTCAATGAGAACTATCATGACAAACTTATATGGGCTCCCAAACTAGATGGTACTTACTATGTTGCCTCTGCCAGTAATCTGATGGTTACAGATGATGATAGGCCACTGTGTTTGAAGGTTTGGTATAAATTTTTAATCCCTAAGATTAATTTATTTTTTTGGCTCGTAGCCCAGAATAAACCTCTGTCTTTAGATAATCTTTCTAAAAGAGGCTTCTGTCTTCCTAATAGATGTTACTTGTGTATGTAGGAAGCCAAGTCTTGTGATCATATTATGTTGCATTGCTCCTATACCCATATGGTTTGGGAGATAATTTTTAGAAAATGGAACATTTTATGGTTTTCCCCCCTCTTATGGCAAGACTTTATTACTCAATGGAGCCGTCCGTACTTGAAAAATATGGCTAAAGAATTCTAGAATTTGCTCCTCCCTCATTTTAGTTGGTGCATTTGGAAGGAGAGGTATAACAAAGTGTTCCAGGAGAAATATGCTAAAGATGATTTGGCTGGCAATCAAATATGCAAAGGGCTGGAGGAAAACTTCAATATAATTGTCAACAACAATCCTGCAACTATATCTTCTTAGGAGGATATTGAGAAAATCAGAAATTGGCAGTTCAACAACACTTCTCCTAAAGTTCGTCATCCTAGAGATGATGCCCAGTGGTCTTCCCCTCCCCAGGGATGAATCAAAGATAACTTTGACGGGGCTGCCAAGGGAAACGCAGGCATTGCTGGTGGTGGAGGCATCATTAGAGACAAGGCTGGCAGCTGTGTTGGGGCTATTTCCTTTCCCTTGGGAGTCCAATCTAATCACAGAGCTCAAGCAATGGCGGCTCTCAACACAATTATGTTGGATGATGATTTGGGTTGTAAGAACTTGTGGCTGGAGGGAGACTCTCAACATCATCAATAATATTAAAGGTCTTAGTAAACCCTTGTGGACAATTGAGCATATAATTGAAAAAATAAAAGTTATTGCTCTTAAATTTGAAAAATTCCACTTAACCCATGACTACCGCGAAACCAACATGGTTGTGGATGGGCTTGCTAATATTGTGGTTATAAATGACGTCACCTACAAGTGGCTTGGGATGAAGAATATTAATGATGATATTAATAAGTTCATTTATTATGACAAGGTTAACCAAAAGGAGGGAGTCATACGAAGTAATGATGATTTTGAGTGATATGAAGTAGATTTTATATACTGATGAGATGAATTGGCAAGTGGGGTGCAATATCATTAAGACTCATCCTTTCACACATGCTTTATGGGTATTCAAGATGGCTCTTGTGTCGACGGTGTTTACTCTATTTGAGAAAGTCTGCTCTCAAATTGACGGTGCACAAACCTAGAAACTATTTTTTGGAGCCTAATTGCATGAAGGAAGAAATAGGAGGGGATATGAAGAGAGAAGAACCCTCAGAATGCAAATGGTTTCAGGAGAAAAAGTTTCGGAAGAAAATTAAGAAGGGAAAGGTTGACCAGTATCTTCAGCGCTTGCATGGTAATGATAAAGACATAACTATGGAGTTTTCCTATGGTTGGGACAATGGCATGGTGCACTTTGAATGTAAGTCTTTTCCTTTGACTCTGGACCTGATTGTAGATATTACGGGTCTCCCACTTGATGGCATGAATTACTTCAAAGATAGGAAAATTGGTAATAAGGTGTATAAGGATTTTCCTAAAACTGTTGAAGAGAAGGCAATGCTAGTTAAGGGAAATATTGATTATGTCAATATCAAAAATATTAAGCTCATTTGGGCGCAGGTCTTGAGGGTTATTATGGAATACTTCACCTTAGATGGACGATTATCTAGGGTTTACAATTTCCATTTTTTTTTCTTATTGTGAGCCATTTTTGTTATAAAATTAGGGTTTCTTTCCCTTACTTCCAGTTGAGTTCTTTGAACTAGAGTATCATAGATAATAGAATCAAGTCCAACTCTCCTATCCTTCATGAAGGGCTGATTTTTCTTATTGTTGAGTATGTTAGAGACAAGATTACAAAGCCATTGCCTAAGTAGATTGGTAAGCAGAAGCACAAGAGTGCTGAGACCAGTCCAGGGAAGAAAGTTAGCTCATCTCCTAACAAGAAAATAAAGGCTACTCCTGGAAAGAAAGAGGAGGCCCTCTCTAAATTTGATGAGGTGGAGGGTATGAAGTCTGATGATGATGAGGAGGAAAACACTTATGAGGAGGAAATTTTGGAAACAGAGGAGCCCCAAAACAAGGAGATTTTTGAGAAGGATGTTACTCTTATGGCTGAAAATGAAGAGGAGGACAAGAACATCCTGGTTTTTTGCCCTCCTTCTCTGGATGGTACTAGTGATATTAGCCATGAGGATCCCAAAGATGTGGCTAGAAAGTAAATTGTGTTAGATTCCCAACATGAGATATCTGAGGACACTATAAATGTGTTGGATTAGTACCAAACTAAAGACAATAATGCCCAGGAGGGGAGCGGTGAAGATAAAGAGAAGGGAAATGTGGAAGACGAGAATATTGACAAGGAAACTGATAATGGAAATGATGCTGGCAATGGGGACACTAGTGAGATGGTTATGCCTAATAATAAAAAGGGTTCTACCCTTCTGGAGTCTCTTACCAATATTGTTGATTCCACTGTCAACTGGGCTACTGATGGTCGTCCAAACACTTCTGTTGAGAACCTGAATACTGAGGAAAATATTGAGAAGGGAAAGATTATTAAGAACCAGAAAAAAGGGGAGACTACGTCTCTTGAGGAACAAGACTTCAACACAAAAAGAGTCACCAACATGAGTGTCCTGAATGCGGCCAAAAGTAGAGCTATCATATCTTTCAACTTGGATAAATGGGCTTTTCACGACATCCAAGACCTAAAAATTAAGTATAAAGCCCTGTATGCTAGGAATGAGGTGCTCAAAGAGATGGTGGATTAAATGAGGAATGATGCTGTCATGTATAATAGTAAAGGTAAAAATGTTTTTATTGAGGATTTTGAGAGTTCTGGTTTGTTGGAATAGAAGATTAATAGCACCATCAAGAAGAAGCTTACCCCCATCCTCAAAATAGCTAATAAAAATGATATAATGCTCATGAAGCTCTTGAACCTCAACAATGAGGGAATCAAAGCTAATTTCACTAACCCGAATGCTCTATATGCTCTGTTGGAAGGTAATCAAATGGATATTAAGGCCATTGTCATTGATGATGATACTATTAAGCAAGATGAGAAAACCTTTAGACCTGGCTCTAGAACTAAAGCTAGCACAAAGAAGAAAATGGCTTCTCAGCCCAAGGAACTTTCGAGCCTTAAGGATTCTATCCAGAAGATACAGGCCCTATTGGTGGACTCTGAGGAGTTCCTCAACAAGCTAGATTGATTTGTATTGTTGGGTGCTTTTTTGTATCAGTTTGTTGGTCAGTGTGCTGGTAGATTTTTGTTCTTTTTGAGGAAGGATATTTTATTGTAATATCATGGGGTTTTCCCCTTTTGGTTATGTCATTTCCTTTTGGCATTAGTTGTCTTGTCATTGCTTTTAATGATTTTTCTTGCTTCTAGATTGTAAAGGGTTTTAGGGTCCCTTCAAAATCTATTGTTACCTCAATCAAAAACACCATCGAATAAAATTGGGTATAAACAAAATCAAACATTTAAGGAAGATTCCAAAGAGACTTCTAAGAAGAAAAATGAGGGGAAAACATATCTTTGAAAGTACTTTCAAAATCCTTATCATAAATGAAGGAAGCACGAAGACGAATACTCATCCCAAAGTAAACAAGGATAATTTCAAGAAGTCCTTTCCTTTGAGGCAAGCACATACATTTAGGTTCCAACATTATTTCTATGGTTATTACTATTAATATAATCACTTCAAACGCAGAGATAGGGACTATAGAAGACATATGAGATATGATTATGCTTGGAACAAATATATAAGAGATTATGGATTCTCAACATGATGATTGCAGATGTAGTTTTGCGAAACCACCTAGTGAGTACAAGATGAAGAATACCAAGAACAAATGAAAAGAAAGACATGTACTAAGGTATGGAGAAGGAAACAAGAGAAAGCCAACGAGGAGAATAAAATGGATGAATATATGACTATGTATTATGCACTTCATGGAAAAATTTGATGCAAAGCATGAATTTAGGGGGAGCCTATCATTGTAGAATCTTTTAGCTATATGAAAAGATAAATAAAAATAATGAAGACATGATGAGAACTCTACTGTAGTAGCGATGGAATAACTTATGATACTGATATGGTAGTAGAAAACCACATATTGAAAGGAAACAATATAATGAAGTGAAGGAGAACCAATGTCAAGATGATAAAGAGCTTAGAAGACTTAAGGAAATGAGAGAGTTTTTAAAACTTTTGGTAGGAGGATGAAAATAATCCAAAGAAATATGCTTGTATATTTGCATTCGACAATCATGTTTTGGCAAAAGAATAAGAATTTGATAGAGGAAAGTTGGATGCTTATGTTCAACTGCATGTTAAAATGTTCCTATTGATTTAATGGTGTCATAGATGACATGGATGGAAGTATGATTAGCATCTTTTCACCATTAATGTCAAAGGAGTAGAGTTACAACAAAGAGAGAATGATAACATTGATGTACAAAAAGAAAGAATTATGTAAGAATCTTCAAAAGAAACTTAAGCATGAAAAGAATAATTTGCATCAAAGATCAAAGGAGTCAAGGTGTCATATGAGCACTCCAAATCTATTGTGAATAATACCAATAGAGAGAAGTATATATCCTTGAAGGTAATAATAGAGGAAATCTTCAATGAGAGTAACACTTGGAAAGATAAAGATCATATATAGTATATAGAAGGTCTTGAAGGAGATGAAGAAGAGTTACCATTTGAGTGGCTAGAAATATTTCAAATTAATGAAGATAATGTTAAAGAGACCAAATTTGAGAAGAAAAAGTTCTCATACAAGAGGATAGCACAAAGATGTAAGACAATTATTTACTTGCAACAATAAGGAGAGAGAAGGAAGGTGAGCATTTTCCCCAAAAGATAAAAAGGATGATCTTCATCTTGTAGCCATGGATAAAGGAAGAAGATTTTAACATGCATAAGAAAGTGATGGGATAGATAAACAAAGTTCCTAACTTGTACAACCCAAGGAGATGATCGAAATTCTTTATAAAAACTATAGAAGAAGAAAGTCACCCAAGAAAGAAGAGTGTTACAAAAAGGGGGATATCAGAAAATCTTTAATAGTGGGAGAAGTATATTCTTGTTGCATTAGATGTCAATATATGAATGAATGTTTCTCATAATCTATTTATGGACAAAATTTTAATGAAGATCCCTTTGCCATTAATGTCAAAGGGGGAGAGATAAATATTGGAGGAGAGTGAGAGAAAAAAAAAAAAGAATTATGTTGCCATCAATGAAAAATGGAGAGATTGTTAGAATATTGTCATTGATGTCAAAAGGTATGGGCAAGATTGATTTTCATTGATTGCAAGCGTGGGTGATAAAGAAATCAATATCAAAGTATACTACATATCCAAGGAAAAAGATATGAACAATGTTTATATTATAGACAACATACTAAGAAAGACAAGTTATGAACAAAGCTATGAATAAAAATATGAATGAAGTTTAAATTAAAGATTTAAACTAATCGATTCTGACCGACTCTCATACAATAGCTATCGAGAAACTTTTCTATGATTACTTGAAAGCAATGATTTGGTTCTACAAGTGAGTGATTTTATATGATTTATTTGTTAAGAACATTTTGTTGTAAGAAAATGCAATCAACAACTAATATATTGTGCAAGTCAAGCAACAATTGAGATTGTTTATATTAATTAGGAACAATAAACATAAAGCAAGCCAAATCCTGTGAATTAAACATAATAAGCATTAAGTGGCAGCAATCAATATTAAAGAAAAGAATAACAATTACATATCAACCATGCAAGAGTGTAGAAGATATGAAATCCCCCAAAGCAAATCATTCAATACATTGATAATAGAGATTATCAAGAGGAAACATTAATAAATGAAACAATTGTAATTATATTGACTACGGTGAAGATTAATTAATACAAATTGGTTTACTTATGAAGCAAAAGATACTTTATTTTTGTATAACCTATCCAAGATAGCTTTTATGAATATGATAGATATATTGACCAATCATACATGTTACATGCTAGCTAATAATGTTGAAGACTATTAAAAGGAGTAGAGATTATTTCGTCAAGAAGAGACTTTCATTATCATTGATAGAAACAAATTTTTAGAAGTTTCATTAAATATCATAGAACATTGACGTAAAGACAAGGGGATAACAACCAAAAAATAGTAAATACAATGATGAAAGTGACATTAATTATAAGCCTTGGTAGTGATAAAAATTATCAGTCATGCTCAAGACAACATCTATTGACTATAGTAGACAACGATGACCATTAAGGATAAAGCAACAAATCGATACATATAATCTACAAAAAATGAGCAATGTTTAATGTAAGGTAGCTCTTTGAATGGGTAACATAGGCGAGTTCATTCTATAAAGAAAAGTGATTACAATAATTTTAGGTTAGACAACATTTAGTATGAATAAACAATAATTATTATAAAATAGTAATTAATTTGAACATCGAATATCATAAAATAATAATTAATATGAGTAAACAATCATTTTAATGGAGAAGTGCAATTTGTTTTATTTACGAGTTATGATTATGAAAAGATATCTCCCTAAGAATTCTCTTGGTATAGGTATATGATCATGGTAGATCTATGATAAGAGTATTTGTATGAATCATTTATGGAAGAATTATTATTAGTTGATAGAAGGAAGATTGGTGAAAGGTAGAAAATGCAAATTTGAAGAAAAGGATATAAAAGTGATGCAATAATGTTTATGTGAACTTGAGAAGACTTGGAGCAAAGTTAAGAGACATAATTGGATAGAATATTTGTGAAGGTAATATAATCAAATGTGTGGAGAAAAAGATTATTGACCATCTGTTGTATAGGCACCATAGATAAGGTGGAAATTTGTGTGAAGAGTTGGTGCCTCTTGCAGGCAAGTGCTCGCAAATTGAATCAGGGGTTGGTGCCTCTAGTAGGTTGAGCCTACAAAATTTGTAAGAGGTTATTATATAAGCAAGTAATTCATTGTGCTTTTCTCTCATAGGGGTTTCCACATAAATATCACATGTTATTGTGTTTTCTCATGTGTATGATTTTTTTTGGTAATTTAATAGTTGGTATGAGCCAACACCCTTTGCATTAATAACAAAAAGTCCATTACATTCCTTCAATTGAAGACTACCCCCTATTGATTCCTAGTTTTTTTTTTCAGAAAATAATGTACAAAAACTGCTAATCCATATACCAAATAGACACAAAATACCACCACAATTTCCAACCTTATACCAAATTGTGGAAGTTACACAACATCGCAATGTAAGGAGCCATTAAATGATCATAATATTAACTATTTTTATTGACCCCACCCTTAGTTTTTAAGTGGAGTTGGTTTTTTAGTGGAGGAGGATATGAAAGGATCCATCCTTCTTTTTCTTCTTATCCTTCTTCCCTTTCAGAACTTCTCATTTTTCCTCCTGCTTTTCAACCTCCTTCTAAACTGAGCTATGTTCCTTTCTTGCATCTCCAAGATTACAATCAACACCTCCCTGCTCTTTTTTTCCTACAACAATACCTCTTAAAGCCTTCTAGCTTGAGGGGGATTTTGATCCTGTATCCATTTGTCATGAAGAAGCTTCCATGTGACTACACTCAACAACTCCCTTCCCTTTTTCTCTAAAGATATTCCACTTGAAGCTTCCAAGGTTGTAGAGTATTTTTTCCCCATATCCAGATGTTGTGAGCAAGCTCAGGTTAGCCTCCTTCCACTAGGTTGCCTTCTTTTGATTATTCTTTTTGGCACATTGAGCATCTACATGTCCTGTCTGAAAACATCACCTAAGTTTGAAACATATGCCTTCATAATCCACAAGTTGCAGCCAATTACCCTTAGCAAATTTCAAATAGAAGTCTAATAGAAAAGCCTTCTTCATGTCCATTTCAACTAGAATGTGAGCATATATAATATGAAGGAAGCATAGTGATCGCACATCCACCCCAGGAATTTCCCTAGGGTTTCTTCAATAGCTTTAAAATAAGATTTAAACTAGAAATGCAATTGTAGGTTTGGGAGCCTTACCATATTGGTATCTGGTCAAAAGATTCAATGGTTGGGTTGAAGGTCGAGTACCAAGGTTTTAGTAACAACACATATTTGTTCTCCCAACTCCACTGGTACTCACACAAGACCTTTTTTCTGTCTTGTTCATTGTCAAAAATGACCCTAAAGAACCACATGTCCTACGACATATTTGAATGTCTCCATCTAGGATGAGCTTCCAAAACTTTGTGATCCATTTTTGCAATTTCCGGAGGCTCAACCAAATGCCTTTAAATCTTCCAATCAGACCCATCTCTGAAAAAAATCATCTTCTGTCGCATCTCGACCTAGTTCTCCATCCAAAAAAATCGTTGGCCTGTTATCTGGTGGCTTGATACAATTTGTACCCGTATCAACATTTGTATCTTGTCCTCAAGTTGATTAGAAACCTCATTGGTCATCTAAGTTCCTCATGTTGTTTCTGTCCTGGGCTGTGTACATTCCATCCATGTTAGCTTTGGGCAACTCCTTGAGCAGGAAGAAATCCATTCTTGAATCATTCGTAAAAACTGCCTCCCATGAAACCACACAAAAGTTTTTCCCTGACATCCCATCGCCTCCATACAACATTCTCCTTTTGATACTAGCCGTATTCATCGTGTGGTGCCCCATCTAGTGATTGTCTCCGTTGGGGAGCAGTAGCAGAGGTCCTCCCCTGGACAGGAAACCTAGGAAGTTTTAGAAGCATTGCGAGTCCTATAATTCTTCGACTTTTATCAATTGTCATGTGTATGATTATTGATGTTGAGTAAATGCTGCTATTAATATTGATCAAGTTTTGAATATGGTGTTAAGTTGTAAAAATTAAAGATTATCATTAGTCTATAATAAGATTGGGGAGCCTATAAGTTTGTAGAGAAGAATTCACTAAAAGCAATAAAATTATAGGAAATAGGAAATGAAAGAATTTATTAAAATGAATATCCATGATTGGTTGGGTTTAGAATAATAGTATCTTCTTACTTTGGGATGCTTTTTATTGAAAAAATTAACTAAATGTAAGGAACCATTTGTATCTTATGTAAATTTCCAATTTTAACTTAGTTTTGATTTATACAAGATATGAAGAAAGATATTACAAGAAGTGTATTATAATTTGGGCAAAACAATAATACTAGTTAGGAAAATGAAATATTATACTTGCTCAACAACCATCGTTATAAAATAATAATAAATCTTGAAGTAATTAGGGTGAATGGAATCAACCAATAAAAGAAGGGTAAATTGGATTAATGACAATGATGAGTTCAAGATATTAACATTCACAAGGAGGTTATTGCCACATTGAGGCTATCTACTTCCACATGGGGGCTACCATAAACAATTTGGATACGAATTAAGGAGACAAGGCCCAAAGAAACCAAACAACCCATATTATGTCATTTGTGTGGAGAAATCAATTACATTGCGTTGAAATTACAAATTTACATCAATGGAGACATACATTACACATATGGTATAGTCTCCCAATCTAGTTATAGAAAATTAATGATAAAATAAAGAGGTGAGATGTAGATATGGTAAAACCACTATTAAAATTTGGTAAATAATCGATATTTAAGGTACAATGATCCAAGCCAATGTTCTTGTAATCACATAAACACAAAGGACCAAGGGTTACCACCTCTTGAAATTCTTAGATATATAAAAGAATTATATAAAATACAAATTATATAGACCAAAAAGATTAAAAAGATTCAATTCAAGTAGTTACTTAGTTGTCAAGATATATTAAGGAAAAGGTTTTTCCAACCCTCAAGTTGTGAGAAAATAATTTCGAGCATATTGTGAGATTTATTTTTATTATTTAGAAATAATTTTTTGCAGAACTAAAAAGTTTCATCAAGTTGATCAACTTTTTTTCTCAAGAAGATGTTCCATCCATCTATCTAGTTCATTTAAGTTATTGATGAATAAAAATGTAAATGTGGAATTGCTAGTTTAGTAGGTTAATACTAAAAATCCATGAGAGAGATTCTAGAATGAATATAGTGCAAGATGAATATAGCAATCTATGAACTTTAACAAAATGGGAGCTAGAATGAATATAGTGCTAGATGAATATAGCAATCTATACACTTTAACAAAATGGGAGCATTATGAACATGATAGTGTTATCTACTTGGAAAATTATTAGAAAACCTATTTGAAGTACAAATTGGTAACTCAATTCTTACAATTTTTTCCCTAAATTTGACCACTCAAATTGGTTAGTGTGGGAGTAGGTGGGACTAACTCCCTCATTTATTCTTGGGTAGGAATATTTTATAGTGAGGATTTCACATATAGTGAGATATATAGAATATGTACAAATGGTTTTCTACGAAGCTAATCATTTAAAAACATGTAATTTAAAGAATAAAATAACAATATGTAGAGAAATAACTAGAATTTTCCCTAGGTTTTGTGTGTTTGTGTTTCAAATATTATTTTTTTGTCATTGTTAGTTTGGGGTCTCATCTTGTTTTCACCTTGCGTATCATAAGATTCATTTGCCTTGTTCAAGATTGTCCCCTTTCCTCATCTTTGAATAAGATGTAATTGAAGATGCAAATTGATATTTTCTCATATTGGCTTTTATAAATCTATTCAATTGATTATGCCCTTTCTTCCTCCCTTTCTCTTCTTCTCCATAGATGGTAGAGTAGGCTGAGAAAATCTTAGAATATTGTCCTCTAATTTCCCCTTATCCAAGGATTCAAAAAATGGTGCATCCTAGACTATTGTCCAAAGGAGGATAGGTCTTCCTTGACATGGTTCAATTTTTGATATACATATTTTGGGTGCACACTTCTTGTGGGGTGAGGCTCTAGTGTTGTTTATTCCACTAAGACAATGAAAGTTCTTTATTCGAATAAAAACCTAAATCAAATATGTTCAATGATTTTTTCCTTTTATGACTTATATTATGAGATGTCCCACAAGTTGGACAAGGCTTTATGCTTTCACCCAACATTTATTGTTGAATGACTATAAAATCATTTGTGAGAAGTTACGTAGATGTAGTTGAAAATGGTTTGAGCACATCCATTTGGATGCTTCACAAACTAGAATGGTCTAAGAGAAAGTTTATTTTTCATTTCAAACTCATAGAAGATGAATCTGAGCTTTTGATTGATGACTTTTTCACTTTCATCCTAACATATCACTTCTATTCAATATCTCCTAGATCAATTTTTCCACCAACTTTAGGTCTATAAGTGCAAAATTGATCTAGATCATTTCTTTGTTTGCTAAATTGAACCTCAAACTTTAAATTAGACCTCAATCCCTCCATTTCTACAATGATAGTATCTCAAAAAATCTCATTTTTAACACCCTAACAAACAAAGTTAAAAAATCTAGTCAATAACATATTGATTGAATTTAAAACTAAATATCTTTATATTAATATTATATATCTAAACCTATAGAAATAAAGCCACGAACCTATAAGATTAGCTTCAAAACTAAACCTCTATATAAATATCTAAACCTATAGAAATAAACTCAGGAACCTATAAGATTAGCTTCAAACTAAACCTCTATATTAATATCTAAACTTATAGAAATAAAGCTAGGAACCTATAAGATTAGCTTCAAAACTAAATTTCTATATTAATATCTAAACCTATAGAAATAAAACCAGGACCTATAAGATTAGCTTCAAAACTAAACCTCTCATAATGTCTCACTTTATTACAAAATTTGTTATTTCTTTAAAAAAAAATTTGGAAGCTCTCAATAGTTTTCCCCTTTGTTGATGGAGAAAAAGATCCCTAAGTACCAATTTTCTCCTTGTAATGACCTTCCTTATGTACCTTTTACATTTTTCCATGAATATGCTTGACACTGCATATGCATTCCTTGTACATTTTCACCATCAGTAGCAAACTTCTCCTTTTTGCCATTTGCATCTCCAAAACCACTATTGGGTAATTAGTGTTTCCACCTCTTGGAGTCTCAATCAGGGCTCCAATTGTCTTTGTAAGCATTTCTCAAACTCCCCACTTTTACACCCTTTCTTAATCCCCATTTACATATCAAATCATATCTGCCTGCATTTGCTGCTCTGTCCTGAACTTTTAAAATCATGGGTCTTTTGTGAGAGTCAAAAAGGTTTCATAAAAAATTTTCTTCAATAACTCCAATTGAGAAATGTCACGTTTCTTGGTTTTAATTTTTTAATTTATTACCAATCTAGTGTCCTTTTAGCATTGTGGATGTTCTTTTCAATCAAAGGCATTCAGAATGGTTGATAGATATTGTTGGGCAGGGGATGGACAAAGGAGGGTTAATAAATAATAAACAATTTGAAAAAAGGGCCTCCACTTTTTGTGTATTCCCAACATTTGGATGTTAACACAAAATTAAATACATCCAAAGTGGTCTAATGATTGTCAGTGACACTCAGACTAAAAAGTGGTCTTATGATTGCCGAATGTATACCCTGTACAATCGACAATCAACTTGAAGCATACAAACAAAATGATCTTTAGTGGAATTAGTATGAAAAAAGAATATTAAATTTTATTGGAATTCATATGAGAAAATAATATCAAAGGTTCTGTTCTGTTCCCATGGAGCTGAATAAAATAAATTATATGCAGGCAGAAACAATAGAGTAAGAAAGAAGGTGGATTGTAATAATAATTTAGAATTGCTGATAGTATAATTAGTTTTTTAATCGATGTAAATTGGAGTGTTAGTCTAATGATTTGGAGTTCAGTTTTAGTTAGGGCGAGCCTCCAACAATCTTTTGGGATGGCGGATTGGGTCTAAACAAGTTCACCATCAGATAAATCAAAACAGAGAAATTGATCTCGTGACCAACATGAAACAAATTTAAACTTTGTAATCAACTACATCACTTCTTAGATTAGAAAGCTTCAATATTATAAGAGAGAAATAAGAATGTACTAACATTATCAAATAGCATAAAACATTCATATTGAACATAGTATTTAATCAAATAGTGAACATCATTATTTGCAAATCGTTTCTGGATTTGATTGTGTAAGTACTTTTGCATCAACATTTCAGATCACACTCCATGATTCATCATAAGAATGAAAAAAAGAAAACATAAGAAAAAACATAGAATTATTGTATCATTATTGCATGGAAGAAGAGAATAGTTGGGCTAACATAATCAAATTGCACAAAAAAAAAATGATTTAATAACAAAGTCTGAGGAGAGGAGTAGAGGAGATTGGGATGCTAATTCTAAAATTTTCATTATTCACTACACAGATTTTCATATCAGTTTTCATTGAGACCCGAAACCATGCTCAATTTTTCAAGAATGATTTTTGTTAATGGTTGACTGACCCTGAATCAGACGCTATTCTTCGCGGGGAAATTTTTTAACAATGGAATTTGTCCCACATTTATCAAACATCAAAACAGAAAATATATAAAATATAAAAGAATTGACCAAAAGTAAACCATAGGAAGGCATGATATCGTTTTACCGTACATACTATCGGAATTAGAGTAATTTAAAGTTTTCCCCTGTCCATTATAAGTTGTCGTGTTAGGCCTGACTGGACTTCCAAATTTGTCGTGTTAGGCCTGATTGGACTTCCAAATTTCTCTATTCAAGCAATTTGTTGAAAATTTTAATTATACTGTTATTGGTGGTAATATTTAATTCTTATTTTAAAATCTAAAATTAAATTATGTAGTATATATCTTATAGTCTATACAAAGATCTCACATATACATATAAAAATTAATAGTCAATTATGGAGACTAAGTTTTTCTTTTATAATTACATCGATATATAAATTAATATTCTTGCATATATATTTATATTGATATAAATTGATAGTCAATCACTAATATCATTAAAATAATTCAAGATCAATATATCATATCTACATCACTTCAGTTGAAACTTGTGATATTTCTTTCTTATAATTTGTACATTCATATTTTAATTAATCTAGTCTTCCTTTCATTTTAATTTGCTATGGGTAGTATTAATTGAGTATTATGTTAGGTATCACCACACTTAGTTTAAATAAAAAATATAGTATTTTTATTTCTTGTATTTGTTAATGGTAACACATTTTGTTAAGCGTTTCAATTAATCTTATGGGTAACAATAACCCATTATCATCTTCAAATCTAATGAATACCAGGGAACGAAGCATCTACAAACTAGATTAATTAAAATGTTTAACAAATTATTTTGCTCATCAACATATTACAAGAGAAAAAAAATCACAAATTATAATCAAGGTGACATGAATATAATACAAACAATTCAATTATGCATGTACTTTTTTCTAGTCAGCATAAAGACTTGATGCGAAAGTGACCTAGAGATGATGTATCAATTTTGATTGATTTTGTAGTATTCCATATTGGTGTGATTACCTAATTGCACCTTATTAATTAAGATTACTTAAGTACACTTGATTTTGATTGTTTAGGTAGAATAGGATAAGTGAATACATGTTTCCTTCTTTTCTGAGATTCTAATTTTTTTCTTATCCTCTTAGATTTGGAAAATCAGTTAAGGAAATTCCTTGTTCATCCTCATTGAATTTAGGATCATGAGGATAAATTTGATCTTTGGTAGAATTTTTGTGAATGTGAGATTCCAACATGGTATTAGAGCCACAAAGTCCTAAAGTTATTCCAGTTCTATAACATAATAGAATAATTTATTCATATTTGGGGGGTTCCTATTTTTTATTTCCTTACAAGTGAGTTTTAGAGCTTAATGGAATGAATTTGAGCTCACCATAATGTCCAAACAACCCAAGCATGTCAAGCTTGACTTTTGTTTTACTAAAATTGAAGATTGAAAAGTTCACCAAAGAATTTGTAATTGTGTCCAAGATGACCTCATCAAAGAATTTGCACACATTGGATGTCAATTGAAAAAAGGGTAATGCGGGTGACACCATAATTGATGAACTAAAGGAATAGTTTTGAAAAGTTATTGATGCATTATTAGATGAACACGCCTTCAATATTATATTAATTTGAAGATGTTAGCAAGAATTGACTCAGCCTTGGCCTGGTATGAGAAACATTTTGCAAGTTTTACCAGTAAGATTGATAGTGTGCATGCTAATAAGGCCCTCTAGAAGCTTAGGACTAAGAATGTGAATATTCCTAAACACATAGATTCTAGTTATCACACAAGCATTGAAGAATTACAAGGCACACATGGTATCCCCCCAACGGGTGATGTAGGAGCATCTAGGGTGTAAGAGCAATCTTGCATCACCAAAAATAAATATTGTTTAGTTTTTCAATAAGGGTTATCTTTAGGTAGGGTTACTATTTTAAAAAGTTTAATATTTTTAGTATGTTATCCGTTTGAGCATGGATTGTTCCAATTACTTCCCTGAAGGTTGATTTTGGATATATAAGCCTGCCAGTAAAGTTCCGTGGGAAGATCAAGTCCGGTTTTGAAGATATTAAAATTTATGTTTTGATGGGGTGGTACAAAAACTTTGAACTCAAATTTGAAGGCCTTAGAGGCTCAATAAGGGGTCAAAATTTGTTCGGGATAGAACTTCCCATCCTAGTTGTGAGCGCTTCAAGAGGTTTTCAAAAAGGGGTTATAATAGACAATCGGGTACATGGTTCACAAGTTATGGCTTCTAAAAGTTGTGTCATCAAGACTCAACTTTTGATACAAAAGGAAGAGAGAGAAAACCACTTAAGGTGGGAAATTGAATTGATGGGTGCTAAAATGGGAAAATTTCACTTTCTAGAATATTCTAAGGTGGTTGATTCTGCTACATGTACAAGGATAAAGGTGGATTTCACACTTAGTTCCAGAGGGTAGTTTGTGGCTCTGTGTTGTAGACTATTGTAATGTAAATACCCATGTGGTTGTAGCATGTTATTTTTTGAAATGTTGTAATGTTATTTCATTGAAGATAATAGAAAGCAAGTATTTTTGCTCTTGTAATTCTTTTGTTATAGCAATTTTGTATTTATTTCCCTATTGTGTGTTGTGTGTTTGGTTTAGTAAGGGGAGTACCCTTCATCAAGTGGTATTAGAACAAAAGCTCCTATGTGTGTAAACAGATCACCAAATGTGAAGTAGTTTGCACTAGGACTGTGGTTGTGGGTTTGATAAATAAGTAAAGAAAATGCCTCCACAAAGGAACTATGGTGGAAGAATCACTAGTGTGATATAAGAGGGTTTTAGAGCCCTCCAAAGACAACTGAAAGAGGATCTACTTAGAGGAGTTGATATTAGGGAAAGAGGTTAAAGTGAGGATAAATTTGAAAAAGATTGAACAAAAGCAAGAAGCGGGTAGAGTTCTAGATGAAGCTAGGTTTTTTAGGGTCATTTCCAAGATTGGAAAGAGACCAAAAATTGAAGTTTCCACATTTTCTGAAAATCTTAATCTAGAAGAGTTGATCAATTGGATCAATGGTATGGAAGAATATTTTGAGTATGAAGACGTAGAAAATCATGAGAGGGTTAAATTCACAAAGACCAAGCTAAATGGTCATGCTAAAATTTGGTGGAAAGAAGCTCAATTGGAGAGAAATAGAAGAGGGAAGGAGAAGATAACAAGATGGGATCAGAAGGTGGAAAAATTGAAGAGAAAATTCATTCTTGTTGACTATGATCTTGATTTGTTGAAGAGAATACAAGGGTTGAACAAAGAAGGAAAGTTTTTCGAAGAGTATAAAGAAGAGTTCTATTGAGTCCGTATTTGAATGGGTCCTTTTGAAACCAACAGGGAGAAGGTTGTCCATTACACATATGGGTTATGACCGAGTATTCAAGAAGAGTTGATAATGGTAAGAATGTCTACCATTGAATATGCATATCAATTTTCTTTGAAGGTAGAATAACAATTAAACAAGAAGTTTGAGAACAAAGAAAAATGGAAGAGGTCATGGTAGAAATTCTAGTGGATGGTCTTACAAAGGTTGAAATGAAGATTAGAAGAAGAAAGGTGACTCTGGTAGCAGCTAGAATCAGAGGGAAAATAATTCCTATCATCCTCATGATCAAAACAACAAAGATTAAAGAGGAAGAGGAAGAGGACGAGGACTGAGAAGAGGAGGTTTCTGTGGAACATGTTTCCGGTGCAAAGAAGAAAGGCATAGAGCTTATGAGTGTCCCCAATATAAAGGAAGGAAAAATAAGATCTCCAGAGTGTAATGCATGAGTTGCACATATAGATAAGAATGTTGAGTCTACACATCCTAAAGATGTTGAAAGAGGAGAAGTCCTTGTTACTAGAAGAGCCTTGTTAAATGATGTGAAGGAACCTGAGCAAAGGAATAATTTATTTCATACAAGATGTAAGTGTAATGGTAACTTGTATGTAATGTCATTATATATGGTGGTAGTACTGATAATATTGTTTCAAAGGAAATGATTAATAAATTGAAGTTAGAGAGAAGGAAGCATCCAAATCCCTATCAGATTGGTTGGTTGCAGAAGAATTAAAAGGCTTTGGTCAATGAACAATATTTGGTAAAGTCCAAAATTGCAAACTATCATGATGAGGTATTGTGTGATATTATGTCCATGGATGTTTGTCATCTGTTGTTAGGGAGACCAAGGCAATTTGATCACCATGCAATACATGATGGGTATGAAAATACCTATTCTTTGACAAAGGTTGGAGTCTAACACAAGCTAAATCCATTGAAGGAAATAGAGGACAATATATTGTAATGAAAGAGTATGTTTAGCTGATGGAAGGAAGTTTCTAGAAGGCATGAAGCATGAGCATATGTGTTTTTATTTAATCCCAAAAGTTGATAAAGAGGAAGTAGAAGATGTACTTGTGGAAGTTATATATTTTTTGGATAAGTTTTAGGAAATTGTGTCTAGTAATGTACCTGATGGATTTCCACCAATAATAAATATCATTCATCAAATAGACTTGATTCCAGGAGTTAGTTTTCTTAATAAGGTAGCCCATAGAATGAATCTTGCAGAGAGTGAAGATTTTAATATACAAGTGCAATAATTGTTGCAGAAGGGGTTTATTCGAGAGATTTTGAGTCCTTGTGTTGTACTAGCAGTATTAGCACCAAAGAAAAATGGAGAATGGACGATGTGTATAGATTCTTAGGCTATCAATAAGATTACTATCAAGTATAGGTTTCCATTATAGAGGATGGATGCCATTTTGAATTATTTGAGTGGAGATGAGTATTTTACAAAGATAGATCTAAATAGAGGATATCACCAAATTTGGACTAGAGAACAAGATGAATGGAAAAGAACCTTCAAGACAAAGGAGGGATTTTATGAGTGGTTAGTCATGCCCTTTAGCCTAACCAATGCACCAAGAACATTCATGTCGCTCATGAATGAGGTATTGAAATAATTTTTAATAAAGTTTGTTATTGTTTACTTGGATGATATTTTTACCTTCGGTAAGAAATTGGAAGAGAATATAATGCATATTCGTAGGGTCTTTGAGAAGTTAAGGGAAGAAAAGTTTTTGATTAACCTGAAGAAGTGTAGTATTTTAAAAGAGGAGTTAGTGTACCTGAGATTTGTTGTCTCAAGAGATGGTCTTAAAATGGACCCATAGAAAGTGAAGGCTATCCTTAAATGGTCTACTTCATAGATTTCAACTGAGGTAAGATCTTTTCATGGTTTGGCTAGATTTTATAGAAAGTTTATCAAAAAATTCAATAGTATCTGTGGACTCTTAACTGAAACAATGATAGGGGATCGAAGAGAGTTTAAGTGGACTGTAGGAGGAGCAAATAGTTTTGATTTGATGAAAAGGAAAGTTATAGAACAACCTATTTTGGCACTTCCATATTTTAATAAAGTATTTGAAGTAGACTATAATGCTACCGACAATGCCATTGGATTTGTTCTGAGTTAGGAAGGTAAACCCATAGCTTATTTTAGCAAGAAGTTGAATGATGGAAAAAGAACATAGTGTATGCACCCAAAAATGGTCGCCTAGACTTTGGGCCCCATTTATCTGATTTATCAACCCTGAATCATTTTGATCAATAATCAATATTTTCAACATTATCAATTTCTTGATCAAGTCTTAATTTCGATCATATATTAGATTTTTATCCTATGGGCTAATCATTTATCCTAAGCCTTTATTTGATTAAAAGGAATATTTCATCCCCTTCGGATTAAATAAAAAGCCCCACCTTTCCTCTTGTCCTAAGTTGCACAAATAAAACATTATTCCTATTTTACAAAAAGGAAAAAAAGCACTTTTGTCTCACATGGACACAAAGTCAATTCCTATTGGAGGATACTTGTGCACACAGATCGCTCCTCTTTTAAGCTCCACCGCTGATTAATACTTTTGCCTCTTAATCTCAATGGTCCACTCCTTTGCATTTCTTATAAAAGGAAAGCTCTCTCCTTCATTTGCATATCACGTTTTTATGCTAACTTTATGCTGCAGGAATCCTTGAAGACTTTGAAGCTTTTTAGAGATCATTGTTGCATCCTACTTTAGATTTCTTCATTTGCTTCATAGTAGTTTCATTTTCATGACTTTCATAGCTTGGATTTCCTTTCATGCAATAGCATGCAAGGTCACAAGCTTGCAGCTCTAGCTGAGAGCAAATACATCATAGTCCCTTGCAACTCCATGCATAGAGAGCTATGAGCCGCTTTGTGAGGCCTCATTCTTGAGCAACCTTGCATGTAATGGTTCATAGAAGTGCACCATTTTAGTGTGTACACATAGTATGTTTATGATCAAGTATTTTATGCTATAGTTCAAGCATTGAGGAAGTGGAGACATTATCTTTAGCCTAAAGAGATTTTTTGTTTACTGATCATCAAGTTTTACATTATTTGAATAGCCAAGGAAAGATGAGTCAAAGTCATTTAAAATGGGTTGAAATTTTGTAGAGTTACACTTTTTTTTGAAGCACAAGAGTGGAAAGCTTAATAGGGTTGAAGATGCCTTGAGAAGGAGGTAGAATTTGTTGACATAAATGTAGATCAAAGTTGTTGGCTTCCACAAACTCAAGAATTTGTATCTTAAAGATCCTGATTCTGGTGAGTCCTAGAGAGATTGCACAAAACTTGCTAATCAAGACAGGACCATATGGTTGAATTTTATAATCCAAGATGGTATGTTATTAAAAGGTGGTAAATTGTGCATTCCAAAGAGTTCCATGAGGGAGAAACTAATGAAAGAGAAGCATAGTGGAGGATTGGTTGGACACTTTGGTCAAGATAAAATTATTTCTCTGATTAGTGAGGTTTATTATTGGGCACAATTACAACAAGATGTTAAGAAGTTTGTGGAAAGTTGTAGAATATGTTAGATGGAAAAAGGAACTAAGAAAAATACAAGGTTATATTAGTCATTACATGTACTAGAGAGGTCACATGAGGACATTAGTATGAAATTTGTTCTTGGTTTACCGAGGACTCCAGGAGGACATGATTCCATTTATGTGGTGGCAGATAGGTTCTTGAAGATGACACATTTCATTCCTTGAAGAAATACCAATGGTGTTGTTCATGTGGAAAATAAAATTTTCAGAGAAGTGAGACTACATGATCTACCTAAGAGCATAATTCATATCAAGACACTAATTTTGTTGGGTAGGTTTGGAGGACATTGTGGAAGAAGCTAAAGATGGAGTTGAAGTTCATATCAACATACCATCCACATACCAATGGGAAGACATAAGTAGTGAATGGAAGTTTGGGAAATATGTTGAGACTCTTAGTTGGAGATCAACCAAAGGGCTAAGATTTAACTTTACCACGAGTAGAATTTGCATACAATAATTCTATCAATAGGAGCACTGGTAAATCACCATTCCGGATTGTATATGAAATTAGTCCTAGAAATGATTCAAAATTAAGGAAGTTGGACAAAGGAGAGAAGAGTAGTGTCGAAGCTAAATACTTTGCAGAACACCTGAATAATTTACATGAAGAGGTGTGAAAGCATTAATAAAATGAATATTTAGTACAAGGCTAAGGCAAATTAGAAAAGGAGATATAAGGAATTTTAGATTGGCTCGATGAAGTCATGGTTCATTTGAGAAAGAAGATTTGTAGTAGAAATGCATAATAAGTTTAAGATAAAGAAGTTTGGACCATACAAAATCTTGAAGAAGCATGATTCATGAAATGCTTATGAAGTACAGTTTCCTAGTGAACTCAATATTTTGGATTTGATAGAATATCATGAAAGAAGTATTGATGATGAGATATACCAAATAGACACAAAATACCACCATAATTTCCAACCTTATACCAAAATGTGGAAGTTCCACAACATCGCAATGTAAGGAGCCATTAAATGGTCATAATATTAAGTATTTTTATCGACCCCACCCTTAGTTTTTAAGTGGAGTTGGTTTTTCAGTGGAGGAGGATATGAAAGGATCCATCCTTCTTTTTCTTCTTATCCTTCTTCCCTTTCATAACTTCTCATTTTTCCTCCTGCTTTTCAACCTCCTTCTAAATCGAGCTATGTTCCTTTCTTGCATCTCCAAGATTACAATCAACACCTCCCTGCTCTTTTTTTCCTACAACAATACCTCTTAAAGCCTTCTAGCTTGAGGGGGATTTTCATCCTGTATCCATTTGTCATGAAGAAGCTTCCATGTGACTTCACTCAACATCTCCCTTTCCTGTTTTCTCTAAAGATGTTCCACTTGAAGCTTCCAAGGTTGTAGGGTATTTTTTCCCCATATCCAGATGTTGTGAGCAAGCTCAAGATTAGCCTCCTTCCACTAGGTTGCCTTCTTTTGATTATTCTTTTTGGCACATTGAGCATCTACATGACCTATCTGAAAACATCACCCAAGTTTGAAACATATGCCTTCATAATCCACAAGTTGCAGCCAATTACCCTTAGCAAATTTCAAATAGAAGTCTAATAGAAAAGCCTTCTTCATGTCCGTTTCAACTAGAATGTGAGCATATATAGTATGAAGGAAGCATAGTGATCCCACATCCACCCCAAGAATTTCCCTAGGGTTTCTTCAATAGCCTCAAAATAAGATTTAAACTAAAAATGCAATTGTAGGTTTGGGAGCCTTACCATATTGATATCTTGTCAAAAGATTCAATGGTTGGGTTAAAGGTCGAGTACCAAGGTTTTAGTAACAACACATATTTGTTCTCCCAACTCCACTGGTACTCACACAAGACCTTCTTTCTGTCTTGTTCATTGTAAAAATGACCCTAAAGAACCACATGTCCTAGGACATATTTGAATGTCCCCATCTAGGATGAGCTTCCAAAACTTTGTGATCCATTTTTGCAATTTCCGGAGGCTCAACCAAAAGCTTTTAATCTTCCAATCAGACCCATCTCTGAAAAAAATCATCTTCTGTCGCATCTCGACCTAGTTCTCCATCCAAAAAAATCGTTGGCCTGTTATCCGGTGGCTTGATACAATTTGTACCCGTATCAACATTTGTATCTTGTCCTCAAGTTGATTAGAAACCTCATTGGTCATCTAAGTTCCTCATGTTGTTTCTGTCCTGAGCTGTGCACATTCCATCCATGATTAGCTTTGGGCAACTCCTTGAGCAAGAAGAAATCCATTCTTGAATCATCGAGGGGTGGAGAAAAGGTCGCCTCAGCCTGTCATTCGTAAAAACTGCCTCCCATGAAACCACACAAAAGTTTTTCCCAGACATCCCATCGCCTCCATGCAACATTCTCCTTTTGATACCAGCCGTAGTCATCGTGCGGTGCCCCATCCAGTGATTGTCTCCATTGGGGAGCATTGGCAGAGGTCCTCCGCTGGACAGGAAACCTGGGAAGTTTTAGAAGCATCGCGAGTCCTATAATTCTCTCACTTTCATCAATTGTCATGTGTATGATTGTTAATGTTGAGTAAATGCTGCTATTATTAGTATTGATTAAGTTTTGAATATGGTGTTAAGGAGTAGAATATAAAGATTGATTAAGTTTTGAATATGGTGTTAAGGTGTAGAAAATAAAGATTATCATTAGTCTATAATAAGCATGAGGAACCTAAAGTTTCTAGAGAAGAACTCACTATAAAATGAATGTCCATGATTGGTAACTCAATTCTTACAAATTTTTCCCTAAATTTGACCACTCAAATTGGTTAGTGTGGGAGTAGTTGGGACTAACTCCCTTATCTATTCTTGGGTAGGAATCTTTTATGGTGGGGATTTCACATATAGTGAGATATATAGAATATGTGCAAATGGTGTTCTATGAAGCTAATCATTTAAAAACATGTAATTTAAAGAATAAAATAACAATATGTAGAAGAATAACTAGAATTATTCCTAGGTTTTGTGTGTTTGTGTTTCAAGTATTATTTTTTGTCATGGTTAGTTTGGGGTCTCATCTTGTTTTCACCTTGCGTACCATAAGATTCATTTGCCTTGTTCATAATTGTCCCCTTTCCTCATCTTTGAATAAGATGTAATTTAAGATGTAAATTGTAATTCTCATATTGTCTTTAATAAATATATTCAATTGATTATTCCCTTTCTTCCTCCCTTGCTCTTCTTCTCCATAGACAGTAGAGTAGGCTGAGACAATCTTAGAAGATTGTCTACTAGTTCCCCTTATCCAAGGATTCAAAAAATAGTGCATCCTAGACCATTGTCCAAAGAAGGAGGAGAGGTCTTCCTTGACATGGTTCAATTTTTAATATACATATTTTGAGTGCACACTTCTTGCGGGGTGAAGCTCTAGTGTTGTTTAGCCTATTAATTGTGTGTGCCTTTGAATGAAAGTTCTTTATTCGAATAAAAGCCTACATCAAATATGGTCAATGGTTTTTCCCTTTTATGACTTATATTATGAGATGTTCCACAAGTTGGACAAGGCTTTATGCTTTCACCCAACATTTATTGTTGAATGACTATAAAATCATTTGTGAGAAGTTTCGTAGATATAGTTGAAAATGGTTTGAGCACATCCATTTGGATTCTTCACAAACTAGAATGGTCTAAGAGAAAGTTTATTTTTCATTTCAAACTCATAGAAGATGAATCTGAGCTTTTGATCGATGACTTTTTCCACTTTCATCCTAACATATCACTTCTACTCAATATCTCCTAGATCAAATTTTCTACCAACTTTAAGTCTATAAGTGCAAAATTGATCTAGATCATTTCTTTGTTTGCTAAATTGAACCTCAAACTTTTAAATTAGGCCTCAATCCCTCCATTTCTACAATGATGGTATCTAAAAAAATCTCATTTTTAACACCCTAACAAACAAACTTAAAAAATCTATTCAATAACATATTCATTAAATTTAGAACAAAATATCTTTATATTAATATTATATATCTAAACCCATAGAAATAAATCCAGGAACCTATTAGCTTCAAAACTAAACCTCTCATAATGCGTCACTTTATTACAAATTTTGTTCTTTCCTTTAAAAAAAAATGTAAACTCTCAATAGCTCTCCCTTTTGTTATGGTGAAAAAGATCCCTAAGTACCAATATTCTCCATGTAATGACCTTCCTTATGTACCTTTTACATTTTTCCATGAATATGCTTGACACTACATATGCATTCCCTGTACATTTTCACCATCAGCAACAAACTTCTCTTTTTTTTTTTTTTGCCATTTGCATCTCCAAAACCACTATTGGGTAACTAGTGTTTCCACCTCTTGTTGTTGAGTCTTAATCAGGGCTCCAATTGTCTTTATAAGCATTTCTCAGACTCTCCACTTTCACACCCTTTCTAAAATCCCATTCACATATCAAATCATAACTGCTGCTTCTGCCTTCCTTCAACTAAGCACCAACAATCATGCCTGCACTTGCTGCTCTGTCCTGAACGTTTAAAATCATGGGTCTTTTGTGAGAGTCAAAAAGGTTTCATAAAAAAAATTTCTTCAATAACCCCAATTGAGAAATGTCACGTTTCTTGTTTTTAATTTTTTAATTTATTACCAATCTAGTGTCCTTTTAGCATTGTGGATGTTCTCTTCAATCAAAGGCATTCAGAATGGTTGATAGATATTGTTGGGCAGGGGATGGACAAAGGAGGGTTAATAAATAATAAACAATTTGAAAAAAGGGCCTCCACTTTTTGTGTATTCCCAACATTTGGATGTTAACACAAAATTAAATACATCCAAAGTGGTCTAATGATTGTCAGTGACACTCAGACTAAAAAGTGGTCTTATGATTGCCGAATGTATACCCTGTACAATCGACAATCAACTTGAAGCATACAAACAAAATGATCTTTAGTGGAATTCATATGAAAAAAGAATATTAAATTTTATGGAATTCATATGAGAAAAGAATATCGAAGGTCCTGTTCTGTTCTCATGGAGCTGAATAAAATAAATTATATGCAGGGAGAACAAGAAATAAGAAGGTGGATTGCAATAATAATTTAGAATTGCTCATAGTATAATTATTTTTTTAATCGAGGTAAATTGGAGTGATAGTCTAATGATTTGGAGTTTAGTTTTAGTCAAGGCGAGCCCCCAACAATCTTTTGGGATGGCGGATTGGGTCCAAACAAGCTCATCATCAGATAAATCAAAGCAGAAAAAATTGATCTCGTAAAAAATATGAAACAAATCTAAAGTTTTTAATCAACAACACCACCTCTTAAATTAGAAAGCATCAATATTATACAAGAGAGAAGTAAGAATGCACTAACATTATCAAATTGCATAGAACATTCATACTGAACATAGTATTTAATTATATCACTGAACATCATTATTAGTAAATGATTTCTGGATTTGATTGTGTATGTATTTTTGCATCATTATTTCATATCACACTTTGTAATCCATCATGAAAATGAAAGAAAGAAAACATAAGAAAAAAAATAAAAAATTATTGTATCATTATTGCATAAAAAAGAGAATAAAATTGGGCTAACTTAATCAAATTGCACAAAAAAGGAATGATTAATAACATAATAGTCTGAGGAGAGGAGAAGGGGGAACTGGGATGCAAATTCCAAAATTTTCATTATTCACTACACAGATTTTCATATCAGTTTTCATTGAGATTTTTGTTAATGGTTGACTGACCCTGAATCAGACGCTATTCTTCGCGGGGATAATTTTTCATGATGGAATTTGTCCCACATGTATCAAACATCAAAATAGAAAATATATAAAATATAAAAGAATTGACCGAAAGTAGACAATAGGAGGGAATGATGTCATTTTACCGTACATATTATCGGAATTGGAGTATTTTAAAGTTTTCCTCTGTCCATTATAAGTTGTCGTGTTAGGCCTGATTGGACTTCCAAATTTCTCTATTCAAACAATATGTTGAAAATTTTAATTATACTGCTATTGGTGGTAATATTTAATTCCTATTTTAAAATCTAAAATTAAATTATGTAGTATATATCTTATAGTCTATACAAAGATCTCACATATACATATGAAAAATAATAGTCAATTTTGGAGACTAAGTTTTTTCTTTTATACTTATGTCGATATATAAATTAATATTCTTGCATATATACTTATATTGATATAAATTGATAGTCAATCACTAATATCATTAAAATAATTTAGTTGAAACTTGTGATATTTCTTTCTTATAATTTGTACATTCATATTTCAATTAATCTAGTCTTCCTTTCATTTTAATTTGCTATGGCTAGTATTAATTGAGTATTATGTTAGGTATCACCACACTTAGTTTAAGTAAAAAATATAGTATTTTTATTTCTTGTATTTGTTAATGGTAACACAATTTGTAAAGTGTTTCAATTAGTCCTATGGGTAATAATAACCCATTATCATCTTAAAATCTAACGAATACCAAGGAACGAAGCATCTACAAACTAGATTAATTGAAATGTTTAAAAAATTATTTTGCTAATCAACATATTACAAGGGACAAAAAAAGTCACAAGTTATAATCAAGGTGATGTGAATATAATACAAACAATTCAATTATGCAAGTACTTTTTTCTAGTCAACATAAAGACTTGACGTGAAAGTGACCTAGAGTTGATGTATCAATTTTGATTGATTTTGTAGTATTCCATAGTGGTGTGATTACCTAATTGCACCTTATTATTTGAGATTACTTAAATAAACTTTACTTTGATTGTTTAGGTAGAAAAGGATAAGTGAATACATGTTTCCTTCTTTTCTGAGATTCTACTTTTTTTCTTATCCTCTGAGATTTGGAAAATCAGTTAAAGAAATTCCTTGTTCATCCTCATTGAATTTAGGATCTAAGAATAAATTTGATCTTTGGTAGAATTTTTGTGGATGTGAAATTCCAACATGGTATTAGAGCCACAAAGTCCTAAAGTTGTTCTAGTTCTATAATTTAATAGAATAATTTATTCATATTACGGGGGGTTTCTATTTTTTATTTTCTTACAAGTGATTTTCGGAGCTTAATGGAATGAATTTGAGCTCACCATAATGTCCAAACAACCTAAGCATGTCAAGCTTGACTTTTATTTTACTTAAATTGAAGATTGAAAAGTTCACCAAAGAATTTGTGATTGTGTCCAAGATTACCTCATCAAAGAATTTGCACACACTGGATGTCAATTGAAAAAGGGTAGTGCAGGTGATACCATAATTGATGAACTAAAGGAATAGTTTTAAAAAGTTATTGATCCATTATTAGATGAACACACCTTCAATATTATATTAATTTGAAGAGGCTAGCAAGAATTGACTCAACCTTGGCCTGGTATGAGAAACATTTTGCAAGTTTTACCAACAAGATTGATAGTGTTCATGCTAATAAGGCCCTCTAGAAGCTTAGGACTGAGAATGTGAATATTCCTAAACACGTATAGATTCTAGTTATCACACAAGCATTGAATAATTACAAGGAAAACATGGTATCCCCTCAAAAGGTGATGTAGGAGCATCTAGGGTGTAAGAGCAATCTTACATCACCCAAAAGAAATATTGTTTAGTTTTTTCAATAAGGGCTATCTCTGGGTAGGGTTACTATTTTGGCAAGTTTACTATTTTTAGTATGTTGTTCGTTTGAGCATGGGTTGTTCTAATTACTTCCTTGAAGGTTGATTTTGGATATATATATAAGCCTTCGAGTAAAGTTTCATGGGAAGATCAAGTCCAGTTTTGAAGATATTAAATTTTATGTTTTGATGGGGTGGTACAAAAACTTTGAACTCAATTTTGAAGGCCTTAGAGGCTCAAGAAGGGGTTAAAATTTGTTCAGGATGGCACTTCCCCTCCTAGTTGTGAGAACTTCAAGATGTTTTCAAAAAGGGGTTATAATAGACAATCACGTACATGGTTCACAAGTTATGGCTTCCAAAAGTTGTGTCATCAAGACTCAACTTTCGATACAAAAGGAAGAGAGAAAAACCACTTAAGGTGGGAAATTGAACAGTTGGGTGCTAAAATGGGAAAATTTCACTTTCTAGAATATTCTAAGGTGGTTGATTTTGCTACATGTACAAGGATAAAGGTGGATTTCAAACTTAGTTCTAGAGAGTAGTTTGTGGCTCTGTGTTGCAGACTATTGTAATGGAAATACCCATGTGGTTGTAGCATGTTATTTTTCTAAATGTTGTAATGTTTTTTCATTGAAGATAATAGAAAGCAAGTACTTTTGTTCTTGTAATTGTTTTGTTCTTACAATTTTCTATTTATTTCCCTATTGTGTGTTGTGTGTTTGGTTTAGTAAGGGGAGTACCCTTCATCAAGTGGTATCAGAATAGAAGCTCCTACGTGTGTAAACATATCATCAAATGTGAGGTAGTTTGCACTAGGACTGTGGTTGTGGGTTTGAGAAATAAGTAAAGAAAATGCTTCCACAAAGGAACCGTGGTGGAAGAATCACTAGTGTGATAGAAGAGGGTTTTATAGCCCTCCAAAGACAAGTGCAAGAGGAGATACTTAAAGGACTTGATTTTAGGGAAAGAGGTTAAAGTGAGGATGAATCTGAAAAAGATTGAAGAAAAGAAAGAAGCGGGTAGAATTCCAGATGAAGCTAGGTTTTTTAGGGTCATTTCCAAGATTGGAAAGAGACCAAAAATTGAAGTTTCCACATTTTATGGAAATCTTAATCCAGAAGAGTTGATCGATTGGATCAATGGTATGGAAGAATATTTTGAGTATGAAGAAGTAGAAAATCATGAGAGGGTTAAATTCACAAAGACCAAGCTAAAAGGTCATGCTAAAATTTGGTGGAAAGAAGCTCAATTGGAGAGAATTAGAAGAGGGAAGGAGAAGATAACAAGATGGGATCAGGTGGATAAATTAAAGAAACAACTCATTCCTATTGACTATGATATTGATTTGTTGAAGAAAATATAAGAGTTGAACCAAGAAGGAAAGTTTTTTGAGGAGTATAAAGAAGAGTTCTATTGAGTCCCTATTTGAGTGGGTCCTTTTGAGACCAACAGGGAGAAGATTTTCCATTACATATATGGGTTGTGACTGAGTATTCAAGAATAGTTGATAATGGTAAGAAGGTCTACCATTGAAGATGCATATCAATTTTCTTTGAAGGTAGAATAAAAATTAAACAAGAAGTTTGAGAACAAGAAAAATGGAAGAGGTCGTGGTAGAAAGCCTAGTGGACGGTCTTACAAAGGTTGAAATGAAGATCGAAATAAGAATGGTGACTCTAGTAGCAACTAGAATCAAAGGGAAAATAATTTCTATCATCCTCATGATCAAAACAATGAAGATCAAAGAGGAAGATGACAAGGACTGAGAAGAGGAGGTTTCTGTGGAACGTGTTTCTGATGTAAAGAAGAAAGGCATAGAGCTTATGAGTGTCCCCAATATCAAGGAAGGAAAATAAGATCTCGAGAGTATAATGCACATGTTGCACATATAGATAAGAATGTTGAGTCTACTCATTCTAAAGATGTTGAAAGAGGAGAGGTCCTTGTTACTAGAAGAGCCGTGTTAAATGATGAGAAGGAACCTGAGCAAAAGAAGAATTTATTTCATACAAGATGTAAGTATAATTGTAACTTGTATGCAATGTCATTATAGATGGTGGTAGTACTGATAATCTTGTTTCAAAGAAAATGATTAAGAAATTGAAGTTAGAGAGAAGGAAGCATCCAAATCCCTATCAGATTGGTTGGTTGCAGCAGAATAAAAAGGATTTGGTCAATGAACAATATTTGGTAAAGTCCAAAATTGGAAACTAGCATGATGAGGTATTTGGTGATATTATGCTCATGGATGTTTGTCATTTGTTGTTAGGGAAACCATGACAATTTGATCACCGTGCAGTACATGATGGGTATGAAAATACCTATTCTTTGACAAAGGTTGGAGTCTAACACAAGCTAAATCCATTGAAGGAAACATAGGAAAACATATATTGTAATGCAAGAGTATGTTTAGTTGATGGAAGGAAGTTTCTAGAAGGAATGAAGCATGAGAATATGTGTTTTTATTTAATCTCGGAAGTTGATAAAGAGGAATTAGAATATGTACTTGCAAAAGTTATATATTTGTTGGATGAGTTTTAGGATATTGTGTCTAGTAGTAATGTACCTGATGGATTTCCACCAATAAGAAATATCAATCATCAAATAGACTTGATTCCTGGAGGTAGTTTGCTAAATAAGGTAGCCCATAGAATGAATCTTGCAGAGAGTGAAGATTTTAATAGACAAGTGCAAGAATTGTTGTAGAAGGGGTTTATTCGAGAGAGTTTGAGTCCATGTGTTGTACTAGCAGTATTAGCACCATAGAAAAATGAAGAATGGATGATGTGTATAGATTCTCGGGCTATCAATAAGATTACTATCAAGTATAGGTTTCCATTATAGAGGATGTATGACATTATGAATTATTTGAGTGGAGATGAGTATTTTACAAAGATAGATCTAAATAGAGGATATCACCAAATCTAGACTAGAGAACAAGATGAATGGAAAATAACCTTCAAGACAAAGGAGGATTTGCATGAGTGGTTAGTCACGCCCTTTGGGCTAACCAATGCACCAAGAACATTCATGTCGCTCATGAATGAGGTATTGAAATAATTTTTTATAAAGTTTATTATTATTTACTTGGATGATATTTTTACCTTCAGTAAGACATTGGAAGAGAATATAATGCATATTCATAGGGTCTTTGAGAAGTTAAGGGAAGAAAAGTTTTTGATTAACCTGAAGAAGTGTAGTATTTTGAAAAAGGAGTTAGTGTACTTGATATTTTTTGTCTCAAGAGATGGTCGTAAAATGGACCCATAGAAAGTGAAGGCTATCCTTGAATGGTCTACTTCACAGAGTTCAATTGAGGTAAGATATTTTCATGGTATAGCTAGCTTTTATAGAAAGTTTATCAAAAATTTCAGTAGTGTCTATGGACCCTTAATTGAAACAATGATAGGGGATAGAAAAGAGTTTAAGTGGACTGCAGGAGTGTCAAAGAGTTTTGATTTTCTGAAAAGGAAAGTTATAGAACAAACTATTTTGGCACTTCCATATTTTAATAAGGTATTTGAAGTGGACTATAATGCTAGCGACAATGCCATTGGATATGTTCCAAGTTAGGAAGGTAAACCCATAGCTTATTTTAGTAAGAAGTTGAATGATGGAAAAAGAACATATAGTATATTTATGATCAAGGATTTTATGCTATAGTTCAGGAATTGAGGAAGTGGAGACATTATCTTTAGCCTAAAGAGTTTTTTTTTATTGATCATCAAGCTTTACATTATTTGAGTAGCCAAAGAAAGTTGAATCAAAGACATTTAAAATGGGTTGAAATTTTGCAGAGTTACACTTTTGTTTTGAAGCACAAGAGTGGAAAGCCTAATAGGGTTGAAGATGCCTTGAGAAGGAGGAAACATTTGTTGACATAAATGCAGATCAAAGTTGTTGGATTCCAAAAACTCAAGAATTTGTATCTTAAGGATCTTGATTTTTGCAAGTCCTGGAGAGTTTGCACAAAACTTGTTAATCAAAACATGACCATATGGTTGAATTTTAGAATCCAAGATGCTATGTTATTAAAAGGTAGTCAATTGTGCATTCCAAAGAGTTCCATGAATGAAAACTAATCAAAGAGAAGCATATTGGAGGATTGGTTGGACACTTTGGTCAAGATAAAAATATTTCTCTGATTAGTGAGCATTATTATTGGGCACAATTATGTTAAGAAGTTTGTGGAAAGTTGTCGAATATGTTAGATGGAAAAATGAACTAAGCAAAATAAAAGGTTATATCAATCATTACATGTACCAGAGAGGTCATAGGAGGACATTAGTACATAATCTGTTCTTGGTTTACTGAGGACTCCTAGAGGACATGATTCCATTTTTGTGGTGGCATATAGGTTCTTGAAGATGACACATTCCATTCCTTATAGAAATACTAATGGTGTTGTTCATGTGGAAAAATTGTTTTTTAGAGAAGTGAGACTACATGATCTACCAAAGAACGTAATTCATATCAAGACACTAATTTTGTTGGGTAGTTTTGGAGGACATTGTGGAAGAAGCTAAAGATGAATTTGAAGTTCATATCAACGTACCATCCACATACCAATGGTAAGACATAAGTAGTGAATGGGAGTTTGGGAAATATGTTGAGATTCTTAGTAAACCAAAGGGCTAAGATTTGATTTTACCATGAGTAGAATTTGCATACATTAATTCTATCAATAGGAGCACTAGTAAATCACCATTCCAGATTGTATATGGAAGTAGTCCTAGAAATGATTCGGAATTAAGGAAGTTAGACAAAGGAGAGAAGGGTAGTGTCGAAGCTAAATATTTTGTAGAACACCTGAATAATTTACATGAAGAGGTGCGAAAATATTAATAAAATGAATATTTAGTACAAGGCTTGGGCAAATTAGAAAAGTAGATATAAGGAATTTCAGATTGGTTCAATGAAGTCATGGTTCATTTGAGATAGAAGATATTTTTAGTGGGAATGCATAACAAGTTTAAGATAAAGAAGTTTGGACCATGCAAAATCCTGAAGAAGCATGATTCAAGAAATGCTTATGAAGTACAGTTGCCTAGTGAACTCAGTATTTCATATTTGATAGAATATCATGAAAGAAGTATTGATGATGAGATATTAAAAGCACAGTGAAATATTCTAGCACATACTTCAACTATAGAGGATATAAAAGACATCTTTGATAGTTGTGTTGGTAGAAGCACACAAAACAAGAAATATGAAGAGTACTTGATCAAATGGAAAGGACAACCTATTGAAGATTCATCATGGCTATCAAAGGAAGAGGTCGACCACCTTGGTTTTCCTCTGAACACTTGAGATGTGACAAGGTCACTTCTCAAATTACCCCAGTGTCTGATGCAGGAGCATCTAGGGATTAAGAACAATCTTGCATCACCTTAAAACAATATTATTTAATTTTTCAATAAGGTATATCTTTGGGAAGGGTTGTTATTTTTACAAGTTTGCTATTTTTAGTAAGTTATTCATTTGAGCATGGATTATTCCAATTACTTCCTTGGAGGTTCATTTTGGATATATAAGCCTGCTGGTAAAGTTTCATGGCAAAATCAAGTCCAGTTTTGAAGATATTAAATTTTCTATTTTGAGCAGGTGGTGCAAAAACTTTGAACTCAATTTTGAAGGCCTTAGAGGCTCTAGAAGGGGTAAAAACTTGTTTGAAACATCATTTAATGGTCCTAGCTATAGAGTAGTTCAAGAGGTTTCTAAAAAGGGGCTATAATAGACAATCAGGTAAATGGTTCATAAGTTATGACTTTTGGAAGTTGTGCCATTAAGACTCAAGATTTGATACAAAAAGAAGAGAAAAAAACCACTTAAGGTGGGAAATTAAACCATTGGGTGCGAAAATGGAAAATTTTCACTTTCTAAATTTAGACACTTAAAAATGACCAATTGCTCTAACACAATGAGTTTACTAACATTCATCTTAAATTGTTAAATAATCTTTATAATTTAATCAATTTATGTCTTTCTATTATATTCTAAGTTCAAAATCATCATTTCTCTTTAAATTCATAATTAAGTAATTTTAATTAATTACTTTAATCATTAAACATACAATTAATATTTCATCAATTATTCATCATTAAAATAATTAAAAAATTAACGTTATTTAATTATTCCTTGTGTCATTATATTTAATTGAATAAACATATTATTTAATTAATTTTTCTTTATTATTATTACACTCATGTAATAATAAATCAAATTCTCTCTCTCATGACTAAATAAATTATATTTATTTAGTTAAAGTAATTATTCCTCTAAATAAATAAATAAGTTTAATTATTTATTTATATTCCCTACATGTGCAAATAAATGAATTATTTTATTTATTTAGTAATATTTACTCTCCCATTATTGACTCATACTAAGTTCTAGTTCACTAATCAATCAAAATTCTTAACTATTCAATCAACTTTCAAACTCTACAATTCTCTCTCTTGACTAATCAATCTATTCAATTTTTTATTTGACCTCTTCAGTTAAGTCTTAAATAAATTCAATCAAATCTTCAATCTATTTTGTTAATAGACCAATCAAATTTGCTGACAAAACAATCAATTGAGTTGAACTCCCACTCACTCTGAGTTTAACTCTTCAATCATAGATAATCAGTCCCACAAATCGGAGAATCTTGATTAGAACCTCTAAAAATCCATATAATGAGATTATTTTTTCATATTTTACCACATTCATGAGAAATACATAAAACCACAATTTCGTTGAATTCTTATGTTGTCCCACTTTGAGCTCAATACTAAGAGCCCAACATTGCATAGAGAAGGATAAAAACAAGAAAGGACTACATGGTTTGCATATTCGTTTGTTTGAAATGATTTCATATTATTGATCGTTTATGCTTCCTGCTTTCATTGCTTCCTTTCTTGATATTGGGAACACTAACTGCCCAACAATCTCTTTGTGGTTGATATTTGATGTTATTGCAAGTACTAGAGATCCTTGTTACCCTAATTACACTAAAATATTCTAAGGCAGTTAATTGTGCTACATATACAAGGATGATGGTGGATTTTGAGCTTAGTTTGAGAGGCTAATTTGTGGCTTTATCATGTAGATTATTGTAATGAAGATGCCCATGTGGTTGTAGAATGTTATTTTTAAAAATATTTTAATGTCATTTCATTGAATATGATAAAAAAAACATGTATTTTTGTTCTTGCAATTTTTTGTTGATTTTCCTATTGTGTTGTGTGTGTTTGGTTTAGTAAGGTGAGTACCCTTCATCGACATGTCCCAGAGGACAAAGAAAACTTGGGCCAACATAAATAACCACATCAACAATAGCCTATTCTTTCTTTTTGAGCTTGAGAGTTTATAAATTTCAAATTGTATTAAACTTTAATTTTATGATTCTTTTAAATAATTAGTTTTCAAGACTTTGGTTGCAACTGCATTTGTAACTCTTTAAATATGTACTCAAGACATTTGAAGGGTCCAAAATTTTGATCTACATTGCATTATAGTGTAAGAGTGAGACTCAATAGGAAGGAGGAACAAATAAACTTTTGGCTATTTAAAAAGAATTCACAAGTTTGTGTGCAAGTGATATTAAATGTTATGCTTTAATATTTGCTTGTAAGCTTGTGTGTTGTAGTGAATATGTCTTTATCATTTTTCTTTGTGAATCTGATATTCAATTGTTTAACATTTATTAAATTGTGTATGTTGAAGTTTTAATCTAAAGTTATATGTCATTCATTTGTGTTTGAGTCTTTGTGTTGGGATATTTAAGTATATTTGTTTAGTTCAAAATCTTTAAGTTTCCAAACATGTGTGTTGGCTAGAAGTTTTAAATTTTTTATTTTATTTGATGTTGTAATCACATTTATTTCATGGATATGCATAAGTGTTAACTTTCCTTTCCTACCTTTTAGTCAATATCCTTCTTTAAAATCTAAAAATAAAAAAATTCATTGTAAAAGGGAGTTGTACCTTATTTGAAATTAGATGAAATTTAATCAATAACTTACCTAATTATTCTTTTATAATTTATCTTCATCATTGGGTAAAACATACATAAAATTAATTATCCTAGAAGATAAATCTATTAGCCAGTAGTAACTAGCATTTCTTTATACTTCTCAATTCCTCCATCTAAACCAATCTTTTTCTTAAACACCCTTTTGCAACCAAAATTTTTTTGTCCTTCAGACAATAGTACACGATCCCATGTATCATTCTTTTTCAAAGTTGTCATTTTTTTTATCTATAACAATTTTTCAAGATTTTGCATCATTCATAGTCAATGCATCTTCTACATATCTAGGTTCATCTATGTTAGTATTCAAAGAAAAAATACACATCCAATCATTAGGTGAATACCTTTCAGGTGGTTTTCTATGTCTTGTAGGCCTTCAAAAAAGATAAATTAGAGGTTATTCCTCCTCTTCTGAAGATTTAGAGCTAGATGAGCTCTCCTTAGCTTCTTAGATTCTAACTATATATTACCTTTAGTGTAATAGGATTCCAAATATTTTATCTTTTCACACCATAACTGTAACTAATGAAGATAAATTTCACAACCTTATAATTTGAATTTTTTCACTTCTTCTTTGGCACATGTGCATGTGTCTCACAACCAAAATCTCAAAGATGTATGAATGAAGGCCTATGACCCAACCATGGCTGCATATAAATTTTATCATTAAGAATTGATATAAGAGACTTTTTAATCAATCAACAAGAAGTGATAATAGCTTCAATCCAGATGTTTTGTTCTACATCGACACTACTCAACATAAGTTCCTAGTTTTTTGCACAAGTTCCTTGTTTATTCTTCTTTAAACTCCATTATATTGTCTAGAATATGGAATTGTTTGTTTTCTATGAATACCATAATATTTACAAAATATATCAAAATTGTTAGAGAAAAATTCATCACAAAATCAATCCTCAAATATTTTATTTTCTTTCCAAGTTGCAACTCAACCTTTCAATTTTTTAAATCGATTAAAAACTTTGAATTCACTCTTTATAAAAAAATAACCATGTCCTTCTACTATACTCATTAGCAAATGAAACATAATATATGAAATTTACAATGGAAGGAACATCTACAGGACCAAACACATAAGAATGAATAAAATCCAACACACCACAATATTTATGAGATCTTGAATAAAGTTGAATGTAGTTTTGTTTTCCATTAATGCAATACCCACAAAAAAATCAAGATTAGAATCATCAAAACTTTAAAACAATGTTTTATTTTTCAAGGTCCTAAGACCCTTTTCTTGAATGTGGCCTTGTGCCTCTGGTGTCATAACATAGCATAGTCTTATCTATAGGTAACTTTGATTCATAACAAAGATCACACTTAGGCACCCAAAGTAAATGACCATATGAAAAAAGTGAAACCCTCACCTCTTCCAATGAAGTATTCACATAATTAATTTTCACCTAAGTACTATTACACTTGTCACTAAGTCAACAATGTATGCATATAGCTTATATAATGTGACAAATATAACCTCTAGCCATTTTTCTTCATACATAAAAAAGACCACCTACACACACCTGCATCTATTAGTTTACTCACATAAAAAAAAATCATAATAGTACATGGATATGCAACACACCAAGTATCCTTCTTACTCTACCATCAGAAAACTTGATTCTATCTTTACCATGACTAACAATATCTAAATGAGAATATTTGGTACTTTATGGACTTGTTTCAAGAAATCCTAGAGACTATCATGTAACATGTACAATGAGTATAATATTGTGAAAGACACCAAATTCAATGTTTGTGAATATGACTACATGCTACTTATATTTTTGGTCATGAACTATTCCATTAGATTTGATATTACAAAATTGCAACTCGGTGATGGCATAACTAGATCATATTTTCTATGGTCTTTGGTGCTCATATTATTTTATTAAACCTCTAATTCTAACATCAATAGTTTTAAAAGAAATGAAACTTGAAATTCAAGTAGGCATTTAAAAATAGTTTCATGTTCTAAATATTAATTTTTCAATCCAAATGCAAAAATAAAATCAAGTTTTTAAAAGTAGTTTCATGTTCTCAATGCTACTTTTGCAATCCCAATACAAATTTTGGAGTTCTTGATTTAACATACAAAATAGTGATAAATCAAGTTGGATAGATCACTCACTAGAATTTATGTTTAGGAAGAGACAAAGACCTTGGAATAAAGGAATCTCAATTAGAACAAGGTAAGATGCCAATTCGTGGTCTTCTCAATATTGGGGCTTTGTATTTTGTTCTTCCTTTCCCTAAGAGGAGTTGTAACTGCTATGTAATCTAATCTATAAAATTAATTTTTATGTAATGAAAAAGAGGAGAGGGTACTCACCTTGAGGTATATTAGAGGATGCAAGTTCAGATCAAAAAATAGACTGTCAAACTATATCAGAAACTGAAATAGAAATAGAATTAATATCAGAAGGCTGGAACTTGCAAACTATGAAAATATGGCGGCCCTAGGAACATGTTGAATTCCTGGGTACAAGTCCACTTGGATACAAGTTGAGGTTGACCTATACCTACACTATCTAAAAATATGAGATATGAATGTTCGACAGAAATTATAACCCTAGATTACCCAATTTTGATTTTGAAAACTTGAAAATCTGTGAATTTGCTCCTGTACATAAGAAAAGAGAAATTTTTTTGGTGGGGAGGGGATTTCCTTGGTCAAGACCCCAATAGGAATTAACTTTGAATTAAAATAAAGGAAATGCTAGCATTTAGTAAAGATTAAATCCAAACAATGGAGTATATCATACCATGTAGATACAATTATGCTAGATATGTGATCAAGTATGTTAATGCAATAGCTTTGACTCAACACAAAACCCAAAAGGAAATCATATAAGACAAAACCTCATGAAGTGGATGATTTAAATTCACCTCAATGATGAATATGAATTGAATGGATGTAGGAATGTATGTATGTAGATCTTCTTGCTTGATGGCCAACTCCTTTGTCTCCAAAGATGTTAGATCTATAGAAGGAAATGCATGTTTGATTGAATGGATGGATGAATGAATGAATGCTTTCTTGAAATCACCAAAAGAACTTTAATTCTTGCACTTGATTGATTGAGAATGATTTTATTTTGTTTATGTGTGATTGAATTCGTGGATGATCAAATGAAGTGAGAAGGCTTCCTTTTATAGTGATTTTAGGCATCAAAATCAAAAGAGTTGATTGCACAAGGTGGGAAAAGGCCAATATTGTGCATCAAGATTAAGGGTCAATCAAAATTCACCCCCTCGGGTATAGATCAAGGTTGACCTATACCTTGATGTGAAAAAATCTAGAAAAATGTCCTAGATCTCAAGAATTATTGAGGGGGTTGAAGCAAATATGGTGACATGTGTGGGAAAATCACTCATAAATACATTTAAATCTTGAATAGGGTCTAAGAGGAAAATGAATTTTATGATTGGAGTGAAAAATGGAAAAAGGACCTTGATTTAAATTATGTATGTAATTAAATGAAATAGGAGGTCCTAATTATAAAAATACACTAAGGAGGGCTACAATGGTCCCAAAAAGTGTATAAAATTAAGTGCTTACTTTTTAGGATGGTACATTTAGCCCCCACTTTAGCCGGATTATGAGGCAAGCTCATACTCATGGTAAAGGAAGAGAAAGAAGATATGAGAATATTGTGGCAAACTATAAAGAGATATGACATCAGTACATATAAGGACATAAGACCCCAAACTAAGGACCCTAACTCCACATCCATGCACAAGGGAACATAAACAAAACAAGAAAGAAAGAAAAAACACAATAAAGACACAAAAGGGGTTAGTACTAAAACAAACTCCCAATCAAATAGTGAAAAAGACATCAGCCAAGAATGCCTTATCCACTAACATCATGTCTAAAAATCTATTTCAAGAGCATAAATGATCACATAAGAAGAACAAGAGCACTGCCAATAATGATACAAACTCCATGATTTATTCTAACTAGCATGAGAGAGAGAGAGAGAGAGATGTGATTGTACCTTATCCAATAAGATTTACATGTCTTACTATGAACCACACAAAATATAGACTCGAGTGGTCTAGAAGGTTTATGTGTTGTGCTAGTCAATCCTATAAAAAATATTGCACCTTCTAGCGACTTAATTTCATGTGTATGTGCTCCTCATGAATGGGTCAAGGTTCGTTATCCATGAAAAATGTTTGTGTGTACACCTCATAGGTCAATTTGTATGTCACCATGGAGTGTGATTATGCTTGTGGTCTCTATCAATGGATCGGGGTCCATTATCCATAGAGATAATTGTATGTAAATGTGCATCCTAGGGATGGATAAGGATCACTTATACTCATTAGGGATTGATCGCAAAAATAAAATAAAATGCATCAATATTGTACAAGGGAGGGTGTATGTGTGGCCCTTCCTTATGATGTGTACATAGTAGACATTATAAGGAAGAGAATCAAGGACACCTACTTCCATCAACAAGGAGATACCCTTAAAACAAAAATAGATGCCACAATCTTAGCTAAGAGTGTTGACTCTTATAAGCTAAGAAAATAGATAATTGGGAAAGGACATTTTTCTTATGAGAAGGGACCCTTGAAAGGAAGAGATATTTTTTATAAGACATCTATCTTCAAGAGGAGCACTTGAAAAAAGATAACATCTTCAAGACAAAGAGGGGGAGAAGAACAAGAATGCACCCATTTAGCCCCCTGTTTCTAGGTGAACGAGGGATTCTTGATGAAGGATGACAAAATTTGAATCACATAGTAAAGGAAGATGTTTATAATGAACACAGTTTTATAAATAAGAAATAGGTGATGATTAAGGATATAAACCTCTTGTGTAAGAGAGAATCCTAATCAAAACAACAATTCCTTATAGGAAAATAATTTTACATGATAAAAAATTGTCGTTGTAATAAGGAAAGTAGATCCTTAGACAATAGAGAAAAAGAATGTACAATAAACCTTGCCCCCCAAGTGTGAAGGAAAGATAAAATATAAAATACACCTTAAATGATAGCTACCTCATAATAGATATATAATTCCAAGCAAAATAAGTTGTAAACTAAAGAGAACTTCTAAAACATACATATATGATAGAAAAGACATCATATATAAAGAAAGAAAGTCATTAAGGAAAGAAATAAAATAATTATAGGAATGGTTATTAGATGATATACACGCCTTTTGACACATGAAAAAAATTGTTAAGAAGAGACGTTAGGATCTTGCATGAAACAAAGTATCTCATGTCAAAAAGAATGTACCATGATGAAATAATAGAAAATCCATAGAGATGAAAGGAAGAGACGGATGTCACATTATGTCTACTTAGTGGTGACCTCAAGTGTACAAGATATGCACTTCCAAGTAAGGAAGAGATTGTAAGGAGAGAAACATCCTAAACAACAAGTCCATACATGGGAGGACATCATAGTACAAAAGAGATGAAAAACAAAGCGATAAAGGATCCTTGAAAGGAGGAGAAAGAAAGAAACCCCAATATATGCCCTAAGTGATAGATCTTGTGTAATAAACATGCACTTTCAAGCAAGAATAAGGTTTCAAATTGGGATGAAAATCCTTGTTTAAAACAACAAATTCTTGAAAGAAAGAACATCATACAATAAAAGATACAAGTTCACAAGAGATATTAAATGGAAAGAAGAGAAAGGGGGAAGGACACATTATGCTCCCAAAGTGGTTTCTATTTATAATAGAAATTTGTTTTCAAGAAAGCATAAGGTTGCAACTCAGGTTGTCAATCTCATGAAAAAGAAAATATCCTTATGTAAAACAACAAATGCATGCAAGAAAGAATGCCATCTTATAAAATAAACAAGTCAACAAAGAGAGAAAATGGATCCTTTGAGATAAGTAGGAGGGTGAAATATAACCATTTCCCCCCAAGTAGGGAGAGAAATAAAAAGAACTATTATGTTGCTCACAAGTTATGACAATGAGCCCACAAAGGATAGGCTAGCAATGTCATATAGCGTGAAGCAACATAATAGGAATGTAGATATATCAGGTAGAATGATCATGAAAAAGGCTCCATTAATAGTTTCAAGTCATTTGAATCATACCACAATCAATGAATTCTTGGATTTTACACTTCAAATCATAACATTCACTAGTCTTATGGCCATGAATTTGATGAAACATAAAAATGGAAGAATTGTCTTGTTTATGTTTTCTATTTTTGTGATATTTTTTCAAAGGAAGAGAAATTAAGTTTACCTTATTAAGATCAAATAAAATAGACTCTTGTTGTGAGGATAAATTGGAAGGATAATTAATAGAGTGATTAGGTGAATGAGGAGGCAAGACACCTAAAGTTTCTTTTGAAAAACATTCATCATTAGGAAGGTTTGATGTATCTATAAGATAAGATGTTCCTTTAGGTGGGAGTGGATTGAAATCTAATAAGACCAATCAATATCCACACATCCATTAGATAGAGTTATTTGATGCTCAAATTCAAAGGCATGGTCCTTGCTACAAAATGTTGATGTGAAGTCTAAGGTTCCCCAATCATCATCTTGAAGAGTTGATGGGCCACCTATTTGTACTGGAAGAAGAATTGAAGAAGAAAATGGAGATTTAATAGAGTCAATTTTATTAGAATCCTTATGTTATAAAGTTGGATTTGTGAAAATGAGGTCATCAATGTATAGTAGTGCATGAAAGTCTTTTTCAACAATTTCAGATTTGGTTTGAGAGGTATCTTGAATAGTATTGACTTGATTAAGTTCATTAAGCTCAAAAGATTCCTTGGGAAGATTCCCATATATATCATCCTCTACTTCTAAGATATGTTTAGGAGAAGGACAAACATAACTCATCAAGGCCTCATCTATATAAGGAATATCAATGAAACTAATAGGAAGTGGTTTACTATTAGGAGAAATAGTGATGTCATCATCCTCTTGTACCAAATGATCCTTATAAGGAAGAGACATTGTAGAAGGAAGATCATCATTGTTATTGAAGCCATCTTTTCTAAGAGGGATATCTTTACAAGGAATGGTGGTAATCACAATGTCCTTAGGTTTGGCTTCAATTTTGAGAGGGTGAAAATTATGGGAATCAATGATAGGAAGAACTAATTCATCCTCAAGATCTTGAAGAAAATTTGAAATTGAAGAAGAAAATGAAAATAAAAATTCCATCGAAAATGGAATGTAATAACTATGAATGGAATATTTTTGTGTTTTCTATTGTTTTAGACAAAATACAATGTAATCTAAGAATGAATTGAAATATTTCTTTTTCTTTTTCACAATACAAATATACTAAATAAGGTAATTGATGTAAAGGGAATATAAATACCAAAGGAAAGATAGAAGATATAGATATAGATGCTTACAATGTAAAAAAGATGTAATGACTAACACAATACATACAAAGTGGATCTAGATATGCACAAGAGATCTAACTATCAAATCAGAAAGTATAATGCATGAAAGAGTTAGATTCACCAAAATATAACATACAAAATAGTGAGAAGTCAAGTTAGATAGATCACTCACAAAAATGTACATTTAGGAAGAGACCAAGATCTTGGAACAAAGGAAACCCAATTAGCACAAGGTAATATGCCAATTCATGATCTTCTCAATGTTGGGGCCTTGGGTTTTGTTCTTCCTTTCCCTAAGAGGAGTCGTAATTGTATGCAATATGATCTATGAAATTAAGTGCTATGAAATGACAAAGAGGAGAGGGTACTCAACTTCAGGGCTAGTAGAGGATGCAAGTTTAGATCAGAAAATAAAATTTTAAATTGTAACATAAACTGAAATAAAGCTAGAATTTAGATCAAGAGACTGGAATATGCAAACTATGAAAATCTAGTGGCCCCAAGAACATGTCAACTTCTTGGGTACAGGTTGACCTGGGCATAGGTCAAGGTCAAAATTTAACTTCATTTTCCAAAGATTTGAGATTTGAATGTCCAATGAAAACTATATCCCTAGATCAGCCAATTCCAATCTCAAAAACCTGACAATCTGCAAATCTGCTCCTACACACAAGGGAAATTTGTTTGGTGGGGAGGGGCTTGCCTCGGTCAATCCCCCAAGTTACGAATTGAACTTGAATTGAAATAAATGAAATTATAGCATTTAGTAAAGATTAAATCCAAACAATGGAGTATATCATACCATGTAGATGCAATTATGCTAGCTATGTGAACAAGTTGTTAATGCAATAACTTCGACTCAACACAAAACCCAAAAGGAAATCATATAAGATAAAAAAATCATGAAGTCGATGCTTGTAATTAGCGTCAATGATGAAGATGACTTGAATGTATGTATGTAGATCTCCTCCCTTGATGTCCAACTCCTTTGTCTCCAAAGATGCTAGATCTATAGAAGGAAATGTATGCTTGATTGAATGGATGGATGGATGGATGGATGATTGCTTGAAATCACCAAAAGACCTTGAATAATTGCACTTGATTTCTTGAGAATAATTTTCTTATGTGCATGCATGATTGAATTCATGGATGATCAAATGAAGTGAGAAGGCCTTCTTTTATACCAATTTTGGGCATCAAAATCGAAAGGGCCAACTGCACAAGGCAAGAAAAAGCTAGTAATTTACATCAAGATCAGGGGCCTATCAAAACTCACCCCCTCGAGTAAAGGTTAAGGTCAAACTATACCGGGTATAGGTTGAGGTCAACTTGTACTTGGAGGTGCAAAACCCTAGACAAATGTCCTAGATCTCAAGAAGTATTGAGGGCGTCAGAGGAAATATGGTGAAATGTGTGGGAAAATCATTTGTAAATGCATTTAAATATTGAATAGGGTCTAAGAGGAAAATGAATTTTATGATTGGAGGAAAAAATGGAAAAAAAAATGACCTTGATTTAAATTATTTATGTAATTAAATGCACTAGGAGGTCCTAATGGCAAAAACACACTAAGGAGGATGAAAATGGTCCCAAAAAGTGTATAAAAGTAAGTGCTTACTTTTTAGGATGGTACACTTAATATGGAAATTAGATACATTTTGGAAATTGTCCTATCTATTAGGAATTTGCACATTTATTTTTAACCTAACACCCTAAACAAATTAGAAGATGTTGTAATTTTTTTTATTGATTTGTGATTACAATCACAAGCTTCATGGCTCCTTTTTACTTATATGTGTGTTCAACTTAATACCCAAATAAATCAAGAAATTACTATTTTACTTCAATGTAAGCTTCATACAATGTTCTATTTTGTGCAATTTAGTCTTTAGTTCCTGCATATCAACTATAATCTGTGAACAAATTTCGTAGTGTTGTCCTATGACAAGCATACAAATAACATCCTCATTGGAGACACAATTGACACTGAAAAAGTTTCTAGTGTAATCTTGAGTGTTGAACTAGTAGTTTTAGAATGTCCCCCATTGCTACATTAAGATCAAGCACGTTGTTCTTCTTCGAAAACATGTTTGTACAAAAGAACGTTTAACATAGAACTATTGTTAGGTTTTGGATTTTGTATAGTATATTTTTAAAGAAACTTGTTAGTTCCATAGTAATATAATGAAAAGATAAATTGTAAGGACCAACCTGTCCTAAGAATTAAAATAATAGAAAAACTAGAAGATTCATTAATAACATATAAACTTGAATTACAAAGCTATATATTTTTTTTGTTTACTTGATAAATTTAATCATTGATTGCTCAAGAAAAGTTCTTTTAAAGATTCCATCCGGGAAAAAAATTCCACTTAGCCATCTGGGCTCTTCTGTCCTATGCAAATAAAGGGGTCGTCCGGACCCAATCTCTAATTATGAGGGATAGAGGATGTAGTAAGTGACATATAAGTCATTCTTCCATCCATCCGGGATGGGTTCTCACAAGGACATGAAATACTTAACACTCTGATCAGAGACTTACACTCTTCGAGACAATCCGGGTCCATAGTAGCTTGCAAGAAATTCCACAATCTACCCAAGACTGTGCCAAGGTTCTTAGCAAGGTTGTAAAATAAGATCTACACCCTTCCTTGGATTTTGGGCTTATGACCAGGTGCAGATTACCGAAGGTAATTTTAAGTTGTATACCCCCTCTCATCTTTTGGGCATTCGGTCGGGTATAGAAATCTTCCTAAGAATCATTCTTTTCTTAGTTTAATAAATTTAGAAGCTTGCATCTTGACTTGACTGTTAAGATGAAACCACCTTAATTATGTTCAAGGAACTTGTGCACTGGAGGTATCCTTCACCTACCAGGATGCCTACATACCCGTATCCACAGGATCAAGGCCCTTGAATCCACTCACATTAACATAGTATGTAGTTTTGGTTTCTACTGAGTTTTGGTGTAACTATTGCCAATCAGTTCTTTGCCAATCAAGCGGAAGGAACTCTTGAGTTATTTACTATGAATATTAGCAAAACTTGATTCAAGGTTATAGTTGAGTCATGTTTATGATTTACCTATGCTCTTGTATCCTAATGCCTCACCTGTTATTAATACAAAATTGGTTTTTCCTAAGTTCTTTTAGAGTTTAATATGAGTTTAGTCTTAGACAACCAAAATTTTATTAGTTTGATAATCTTTAAGTTGGTTCTGGAATGATAAGAGACTATGAGAAAATATAGGTATCTAATTTGTTAAGTTTAATTCCGAAACATTTAAATCAGTTGATAAGGTCTTCTTACTTTACAATAATGACTTATGAGAGGGAAAGGAAAGTGACATCTTTCATATGAAATCATAGCTTGTGTTTGATTGAGTTAACAACAAAACAACCAGAAATTTCCAAAAATTCTGAGAGTCATCAATACAGTTACAACAATGCCAAAACATAGTATCAAATACTCTTACAACAGTGCCAAACATATTGTTAGATGCTACTACAATGGTGCCAAACATGACATTAGATGCTGCTACAACAGTGTCAAACATGACATTAGATGTTGCTACAACAGTGTCAAACATGACATTAGATGTTGCTACAACATAATAAAACCTAATGACCCTCATTACCTTTCAAATTTTACTTTCTTCATAGTCCAGATTAAGTTTTTCATAACATGTTACTATTATCCCAATTTTGTGTAATTAAATATGTAAAAAGAAAGCCTTTCCAAAATCAACATATTTGCTGGTAAGCACAATTTTTTTTACACAACTGCATATAATTTATTGAATATTCAAAGAAATTATTTTAAAATACAATATTCTTCATTCATAGCATTTGAACAATACAAACAAATAAGAAAATAAACTTATGGCTAACTTAGCTGAAGAACAACTTACAATGAGTTTCTTTTATCAAAGAAAGGTTTGGTTTAAGGTAATATAGCTTGTTGGCACTGTTTACCAGTAAGTATTATAAAAGAAAATGAATATTTTGGAGAATAGAAACAACATGGAGTATTGTTTTCAAAATGATAACTGTAAAACATAACCTATTTTCTTTTCCATAATGAAAGTTTGATAAGACTTTAAAAAAAAAATAAATTAACATACCTGGTATGTTTGAAGACTATCCTAGCTTTTACTTGTAAGATATGCAGCCCCAATTCCAAATGTAGCTCTTTCCTTCACTTTTATTTTCTTAAAACAATAACCTAATTGCTCAGAGAAAATCGTAGACCTATTTTGTTTTTAAGCCAAAAATATTTATTACCAAACTTTCTAGTCGCTGCCTCTGTATGCACAAAATGGTGGTTCGAACTCTACTTATGCCCTTTCCAGTTGGTGCTCAGAATGGGGTTTTCTAGAGAGTGTTCCTGTAGATAACATTAAATCAGATTTCCCACCCTTATAAGCCCCCATGTGGACTGAGGATGTCATTGGGTTGTTCTTCTGCTGCTACGCCCATTATTGATGTCTTTGGTGCTTGTAGAACTACCATGCTCGCCCTCCCTCTTCACCATTTTCCTCTTGCGAAAGTTTGGGTGCGATAATGCTAAAAGCTAGATTTCACATTAATATATTTGGGCTTTTCTATCTCATGCGATGCTTTGCTTACATTTACCTTATTTTTTAATTTTTTTTTGTTTGCAAGGGAAATCTTTATAATGTTTTTGTTTTATAGTCTTGCATAATCGATTTCCTCCATTTAATAATTTTGTTTTTCTAGTCTTAGTTTGATTATTATGTGATATGGTATTTCCTTTTATTTTTAAATAATTTAATATAAATTACAAGATAATTATCTTAAAAGGTTTTCCATTTAATTGCTAGGAATATTAAGGGCTATATCTATTCAAAATAATTATTTCATTAGTCTAGTCTAATTTCTTAATTAGACATTAGAAATATTTTAATAAATGTTTTCAAAACTTAATTTAATTGGAAATTCTATTTATTTTAATTAATTTTTTTATATGGAATGCCAAAGTAGTTTGTCTTGAAATAACTCATTAATCTTTTTTTTTTGAATAAAAATCATACAATAATGCTCAAACCAAACACATTATTACATATTTGTTATTTATTATTAATGTTTTATTTATTTATTTGTTATTTGTACACATATTATTTGAAATTCTCTTAATTACTTATAATCTTCTACAATAATTAAAAGAAAATCTAGTTTAATTTAATATTTAATTATTCATAATGTTTTAATGGATATTTGAAATTGTTTTAATATGGCATCTCGTTACTACCATAGAATACAAAGAATTCAATCGTGAAATAATTAATTAATTAACATCTAAGAAATTATACTCAATTAAATTAAATAATCAAGAAATAATTATACAATTAATATCTAAGGAATTTAAAAAATCAATTAAGCTAGATAGATAATAATGATAAAAGATGATGTACTTATCAAGTTATCTATAAGTACATGGGAAATCGCAAATGATGGGATATAGAGGTCATGACATCCCTTCCCCCTTAAGAATGCATCGTCTGGATGCATGATAACATTTAAAATATCAAAATCATGCTATGCATATCAAATTGAACATGTATAAATTTATTTTCGAACACAGGAGATTTCAAATCCTTAAAAGTAAATATTTATGGTATAGCATTATCAAAAGTTAGATTCTATGCTAGCAAAGTTTCAACCTTTCGTAGAGTTTACCAAAGCAACATTTATCCAAAACTAACAAAGTTTATAGTTATCTCGAATATTCAAAATAAATGCGGATAATTCTCCTCCATCTCTACAGTATCTTCCTAAGTTGCATCCCATTGGACTTTACATTGGTCCACCATTCGATTACGTAGCTGGTAGTGTCACCTCTCTATGATGCAGCGTGGTTGGATTGTTATGGTTCCTGGCTCATCCACCTGCAAGGCATTCCAATTTAGAATGTGTTTAGGATCAGGTTTATATCTTTTTAGCAAGGATACATGGAACACATCATGAATGCAGCTCAGTGCCAGAGGTAGAGCTAAATGATAAGCCACTGGGTTGATTTCCTCTAAAACTTCAAAAGGTCCAACAAAGTGTGGAGCCAACTTGGACTTTCTCCCAAAAGATATAGATCTCTTATGAGGGTGAATTCTAAGAAACACCTTTTCACCAATTTGGAAACTTCTTGGAGTCCTATTTCTATCGGCATAGCTTTTATGTCGGTCTACAACTTCTTTCATTCTTTGCCTGATTAGTTGCACCTGATTATCCATGTCTTGCAATATTTCAGGACCAATTACTACTCTATCCTCCAGCTTATCCCAACTTAATGGTGTTTGACACTTCTTTCCATAGAGCACTTCAAATGGAGCTATGCCAATAGTAGTTTGAAAAGAATTATTATAAGAAAATTCTACTAATGGTAGATACTCTTCCCATTTGGTTTGTTGATCCATACTATACATGCAGAGAAAATCTTCTAAAACCTGGTTAGTTCTCTCAATTTGTCCATTAGTTTTTGGATGGTAGGTTGTGCTGAAGTTTAACTATGTACCTAAGGTAGCTTGCAAGGTGGTCCAAAACCTTGATGTAAATTTGGCATCCCTGTCTGAGATAATATTTTCAGGTATACCAAGGAGCCTAAAAATTTCCTTGATAATCTTCTGAGCTATAGCTAGAGCATCATCTGTCAAATTCCTTGGAATAAAATAAGCTACCTTGGTAAGCTTTTCTACTATTACCAAAATGCAGTTATGCTCGCGAGATGTCATAGGTAATCCCTGGACAAAGTCCATGCTTATAACCTGCCATTTGTATTGTGGTACACTGTGTGGATAAAGTAGACTTGCAGGATGCATGTGTTCCACTTTTATCCTTTGGCATTCAAGGTATTTAGTTGTTGTGGTGACTATATCCTTTTTCATACCCAACTAGTAATATAACTTTTTAAGATCAGCATACATCCTATTTACTCTGGGGTGTCCTGAATAAGGGGCACTATGGGCTTCAGTTAGGATATTTTCTCTTAATCCTTTGAGATCAGGAACATATATCCGACCTTCCTATGTCATTATCCCATTGGGTTCAATGGAATATCCTTCATACTTGGGTTTAGTAGAAAAATCTCCAAGTGTGTCCTTAACTTGCGAATACCATGGGTCTTTGACTTGTTCCAATAAGATCTGATGCTTTAATTCTACTTGTAAGGTAGAGATTTCCATAATACGCCTTCTTCTACTGAGGGCGTCAACTACCCTATTTTCTTTCCCTTTAATGTACTCAATCTCAAAGTCATACTCACTTAGGAAATCAAGCCACCTCCTTTGCCTTGCATTTAAGTGAGGTTGAGTAAAAATATATTTCAATCTTTGATGGTCTTTTTTTAACTCAAAGGGTTTTCCCAATAAGTAATGTCTCCATTTTTGTAAGGCATGTACTATGGCTACTAATTCAAGATCATGTGGAGCATAGTTAACTTCATGAATCTTTAACTTTTGGGACTCATAAGCAACTACGCCTTCATCTTGCAAAAGGACTCCTCCCAAATCTTCTATGGATGCATCTATAACTACGGTGAAGTGACCATTAGGGTTAGGTACCTTTAGAATGGGGGATGATGTTAGCTTCTCTTTTAAAACTTGGAATGCCCTATCACATTGCTCTGTCCAGATAAACTTCTTGTATTCCTTTGCAATGTAGTAATAGGATTTTCTATCCTTGAGAGGTCTCTAACAAATTTTCTATAATATCTTGCTAAACCCATGAAATTCCTTACTTCAGATACATTTTTAGGTATCAGCCATTCTATTATGGCCTTAATTTTATCTAGATCTATAGATATACCTTCCACTTAAATGATGTGCCCTAGATAATGAATCTTCTTCTTGAAGAAAGAACACTTAGACAACTTTTCATATTATTTGTGCTTATAGATTCTTTGCATTGCTAACTGGAGATGGGTTAAGTGTTCCTCTTCATTTTTAGAGTAAATCAAGATATCATCTAGAAATACTATCACAAATTTATCTAGATAGTCATGAAATACACTATTCATTAAGTTCATAAAGGTGGCTAGTGCATTGGTTAACCCAAAAGGTACTACGGTAAACTCATAGTGACCATATTTGGTCTGGAATACTATCTTTGGTATGTCCTCATCCTTTATCCTTAACTGATGGTATCTTGATCGAAGATCAATCTTAGAGAACATTGTTTCTCCCTTCATATGGTCAAATAAATCATCAATCTGAGGTAATGGATATCGGTTTTTAATGGTTACCTTATTCAACATTCTATAGTCATTGCATAGTCTCAAGGTTCCATCTTTCTTTTTAACAAATATAACTAGGGCACCCCAAGGGAAGACACTAGGTCGGATTAATCCCTTCTTTAATAGTTCTTGCAATTGTATTTTAAATTCTTGAAGTTCAATAGTGTTCATCCTATAAGGAATTTTTGATACAAGAGCTGTTCCTGGTAGCAACTCTATTGAAAAGTCAAACTCCCTTTTGAGTGGCATTCCTGGTAGTTCCTCTGGAAATACATCCCAAAATTTGAGGATGAAGGGGCTATTCTCAAAAGTTGAAGTTTCTTTTTCTTCCTTCTCGTTTAAAGCTACCATAAAGATTTGGTTTCCCCATTTATGTCTTGCCTTCTTCAATTGCATGGCATAAATTGTTCCTACGGTTATAGGTTTATATACCCCATAAATTTCAACTCTATGCCCATCATCATCTACACACTGTACTATTTTGTGAAGGTAATCAATGGTGGCCTTGTGTTCAGTTAACCAATTGATCCCTAGTATAACATCATATGTCCCCAAAGGGGAAACATACAAGTCTACTCTAGTTCTCATCTCAAGAAACTCAACAAGAGTGTCCTCGAGATATTTGTTAATTGACCTTGTAGCTTTGTCACCATACTAGACTATCCATGATGTATCCATTTCCTTTGTTGGTAGAGATATTTTCTTAATCAACTCTGGTGAAATAAATTTTTCTGATAAACCAGTATCTCTCAAAATAGAAATAGATCTACCAAGGAGCGTACCTATTACTTCCAAGGGGGTATTTTGATGCCTAGCTTGTTGATTCCTTACAACAGCATAAATCTAGTATTGTTGAGGAAGTTGTCTAGAACCTGATCCCGGTCCCCTCGAATAGTCTTTGGCATAGTGGTTTCCCCTACACATAAAACATCCTCCATCTGGCCCTTTAGAAATATGAGGTTGCATGTTCCAATCAGCTGTTGATGTATTCTTGTTGAAACTATTTCCTTGATTCCAGTTTTCTACTAGTTCTGGGGGGCCACTTCTCCTGCTATTACCTTGTTCCCAGGAATCTTTGTGTTCCACCTTCCTTTTGAAAGAGGGGCTTCTATCTTGAAAGGTTTTCTTAGCTACAACCAAAGATTAGAGTTTCTTTTCTTGTTTACGAGCTCTTTCTAAAACTTGGTTCATGCTCCTAAGGATAAACATGTCTAACTCAGCTCCAATCTCGGTGTTTAGCCCAGAATAAATTTTCTTTCTTGGGCCCTTTCATCTTTTTGGTAAATAGGGACAAACTTCATTAGCTTAGAAAAATGGTCCCAATATTGTTGTACTGATAAATGCCCTTGTTTTAAATTCATGAACTCAATCATTTTCTCATCATAATATAGTTGTGGAAGTGACCTCTCATGAAAGTGTTCCACAAACTATTCCTAGCTTAAGGTTGCCTTGGTGTAGTTAAAATGCTCTTTATTGTTGGTCCAATAGCTAGTCACCTCTCTTGCTCACTGGTACACACCCCATGAAGCCTTCATGCTTTCTAGATAATCTTTTAACTCAAAATACTTTTCCATTTTTGTTAACCAATCCTTGACTGCATCCCCAATGTTTTTTCCATCAAACTTAGGTGGGGCAATTTTTTGAATGTCCTTAGAAGGATCAAAGATAATCCCTTGTTGAGTAGGCCTATCTGTGGCAGCTTTATTGGGTAGAGGAATTATTGGGGAAGTGGTTTCCCGTCCTAGTCCATGGAGGTTTTGCTCCTCATTCCCTCTAGGGTTTTCCAGAACATTCTCTAACCATCCTTGCCTAGTGCTCAAATCCTTTACAATATTTTCTAAGTTATGGATCTAATCCCTTTGTTTAGTTAATAAGTTAATGATAGCTTCTATACCGCTCTTAGTTTGTTTTGTTGAGTTTTGATTTTGAGTAGAGGGTGTAGTTCTTCCTCTTCTTCCTCCATGAGGTCCTCTAGTTTGAGCCATTGTTATCCTAGTATATGTATGCCAACATTAGTTATATATTTAAACTGAATAGACTAAATCTTAATCTTTAATTGAATCATTTATTAAAGGCATACTTAATACGAACAAGCATTGCAATAACTTTTAAAGAAGAAGCATCTTTTTTTTTGGTACAATAATTGTTACAAGGGTACTTTCTCTAGGTACAGATTCTATTTTTACATTTATACAAGATACGATACACAATTACAAATTACATTCCTGGGAAACCTTCTCTAGGTCCCTTTCCTCTTCTGGATCCTCATCTGAGTCAGGGTTTCTTGGTGCATTCCTCGGGTGTACCTACTGATTGATGAACTACAACTGATTGAATACCTGAATGACTTGAAGATCAGTGATTAGAGATCACCGAGTACTAAAATGATATGTAAGATAATTAAATCAGTCATTATGTTGTCATTGATGTCAACTAGTTTGACAGTACTTATCATGTTAGTTACAAATATCTAAACATCTGCAAAGAGAAAAGAAGAGATCAAGAAATGAGATATCTACATAGAGGAAGATGGATATAACAGATGAGGATAAGGAATACTTTGGGTAACTTATTGATGAGTCTATGACTTCATATTGTTGACTTGATTATGTTGCATTAATCTATTATAGAGAAGGAAGAAAAATGTACAAGGCAATGTGATCGATAAATGAAGCACTTCAGTATACACTGAGCCAATGTAATGTATACCGAGTGATAGTATTAGCCGAGCTTGTGTTCGCTGACGTATTTCTTTGTTAACTAACTATGGGTGAAAGTATTAAATGCTTAAGCTTAACCGACATAAATTGATGAGCTAGAAATTGTTATGATTTCAAGATTGAGGATAAAGTTTTTTATAAGATCCACGGATGACAAAATTCAGAAGAAGATCTAAAGGATGGAATTGAAACATGTTACTGACACAACCGCTGAGGAAGGTTTAAGAGGCAAAATCTATGAAGGAGATTAAGTGGCAAAATTTTATGGTTGATATGAAAATGGTTTATTTGTCTATATAAGAGATATGAGTTTCTTTATTGAAACATGCTGAAAGAAAGAAGACTATAGAGATTTTGCGTGAATACAATTTCATGCATGCTTGATCAGACTGGTTGAAGGAGAACCAAACTGTAGAATAGTACCGAGTGTCAGAGAGCTATTACCTGTACACACTAAAATATGCACTTCTATGAACCATTACATGCAAGGTTACTCAAGAGTGAGACCTCACAAAGCGGCTCATAGCTCTCTATGCATGGAGTTGCAAGGGACTATGAGTTTTGCTCTCAGCTAGAGCTACAAGAAAGTGACCTTGCTAGTCAACCATACAATGAGAGATTCAAGTGAAGACAAGGGCAAGAGTGCCAATATCTCCAAGAATCTAAATGAAAATGAAATGCAAATGCAACTAGTATGAATGTGCAAGACTAATCTATCAAATGAAATGTAAACTAAACTATGAAAAGAAGTACAATAGATTCCAAGCCCCTAATTAAGCTATGTGAGATCTAGTCTATTGCATAAAAGGAAATCTAATCTATGATGCCATGAATGTAACTATGAAAGCAAAACTATTATGAAATGCAACTAAAAAATGTCAAGGCTTCAAAGCTTGAGTGTCTTCAAAGAGAGCTCCAAAACCTGCAGCATAACAATAGCATAAAATATGGATATGCAAATGAAGGAGAGAGCTCTTCTTTTATAAGAAATGAGGTGAAATGGACCATGGAGATTAAGAGGCAAAAAGTCTTAATCAGCGGTGGAGGTTGAAAGAGGAGCAATCCATGTGCACAAGTATCCTCCAATGAGAGTGAAGTGTTGACTTTTGAGCCTCATGTGAGACAAAAAGTGCTTTTTCCCTTTTTATAAAATAGGAATAATGTTTTATTTGTGCAACTTAGGATAAGAGGAAAGTGGAGGCTTTTTATTTAATTAAAAAGGGAGGAAATATTCCTTTTAATCAAATAAAGACTTAGGATAAATGGTTAGCCCAAGGATAAAAATCCAATATATGATCGAAATTAGGATTTGATCAAGAAATTGATATTGTTGAAAATATTGATTATTGATAAAATTGATTCAGGATTGATAAATTGAATAAATGGGGCCCAAAGTCTAGGCGACCATTTTTGGGTGCATACATTTTCCCCTCTTTGACTAATGTGTGATCGATTTGGGAACACATGTAGTCAAAGAATGAAGTTGAAATGTGAGATCGATCTGGGATCACAAAACAACTCAGATATGAGGTCGATTCGGGATCACATCTGGACAAACATAAACAAAAGCTTAGACCAACACCGTCGCTGCTAGGTGCAAATCAAGCTTTAGACAAAACTATCACCATCGCTGCTAGGCAATAATCAATGTCTAAAAATGGGAGATAAGGATCTCACATTTTGAGCAAAAGCTCACAAAAGATGTCTGAATCAGGAAAATCAAGAGAATTAGGGATGAGAATCCCATAAATACTGCCCCCTCGGAGTCGAAATCGAAATCAAGTAGAGGGGAGACAGAAAATTTGATAAGGTAGATCAAATCATAATCGAATGGAAGAGTCAAATAGGTTAACCATTAGGCAATAGAACATGCCCCAGTCTGACTGGAAAGATGTAGTCAAACGTGAGAAATGAGGGAGTGGAATGAATATGAATGAAAGACTTAGAAGTTTGGAAGACATGAAAAGGAAGGAATGACGATGCCCCAGCAAAGATTAAAAGATTAGGCCTCAAAAGATCAGCCAACTGCGCAGAAGGGGGGAAGATTTTGAAATGCGATTTTGACTATCAAGATGACCTCGGATTTCAATTTCGAGTCCGAAAATGGATCCAGGACGTAGAAATTAGCTAGGGGTGCAATTTTTGCGCAATTCTGAGGTGTTGTGAAAATTAGGTCAAAAAGTCAAAATGCTATAAAAGGGGTCAAAATGTCATTTTCAAAAATCATTTGTCTTTTAGTGATTTGAGAATTTTTAGAGCTTTAGAGAGAGAAAATGGCTCAGCAAGCAGGAGTTCCCGTCCACAGGCATCGATTCGAGCGCGCCCGGTTGCATAACCGGCCACCACACTATCTTGCCCCGGTATGTTTTCGAAAAACTTGAGCTTTTTGGTCATTTCTAGCATTTAATAGCTTTTTTAGCACGTTTTTTTTTCAAATTTCAAATTTCAAAATTTTGTGTTGGGCGAAATATCGCACGATACTTTAGAAGTATCGCGCGCTTTGGGGAGAAGTATCGTGCGATACTTCGCATGCCCCAAAAGTATCGCGCGCTTTAGACACCAGTATCACACGATACTGGGCGAAGTATCGCTCGACCTAAAGTTTATCGCCCCACTATAGGGAGAAGTATCGCACGATACTTCTCCAAAAAAGAATATCGCCTAATTGAAAAATTTGATATTTAACGCATTTTTGAGCAAAAATGACATGGGTCTAGACAATGTTACGTTTTAAAGATGTTTTATACTGAGTTTTTGGACATCCATCATAATATGTACTAACAACGGGCTTGATTTTAGTTTGCAGGAGGTTTTTCCGGCGCTCATTATCAGAGCGCCGAAGGTGACAAGATTACGGTGTGTCCGAGATCTGGATGATCCGGGCAATGCCGACCTTAGGGCGATGGGATTTCGGTATCTGTTGCGGTATCCGTATATCTGAGCAGATCATGGGTTGTTGACTGCGCTGGCCGAGAGATGGCACAGCGAGCACAACACTTTCCACCTTCCTACAGGCGAGGCATCCATCACACTGGAGGATGTCTATAGGATCCTCCGAGTTCCATGCCACGGAGAGCCTGTAAGTATAATCATGTTTTTAAGATAGTCATGTAAAATGTAATGTTTTCAAAAGATGAAAACTAACATGATTTATGTGTTGTCACAGGTATACTATGATCAGGATGTCACTGAGGGGCGTCGGTTGATTCAGGAGATGTTTTAGGATGTGACCATCCTGGACAGGCATGTCAGCTGGGAGCGACTGTTTGATGACTTTGGCAGAGATTATCCAGTGCCAAGCATTGTGGCATCTATCATTTCACAGATCCTGATGACTGATCGCAGTCAGAAGGGATTCCCGCTCGGATGGGGCAGGTTACTGGTAGACTTGGTAGGCAGGCCCCGATGGATGGCATGGGGGCCTGCGATCTTGGCAGAGATGTATCATGAGCTGCACGAGATCGTCTACAGGGACGGTCGGACATGGGCATGTGGTGCCATCCTGGCACAGGTGTGGGCATGGGAGCACATTGCTGTGGTGCGCCCCAGGGTTCAGCCAAGGGAGAGGAGGTACCCCTTCATTTACAGGTACATCGGGTTTATATCACATGCCCATTCAGGGGATGTGACCTATTATCGGCGGATTCTGGATGAGATAGCCTCATTCACATGGAGGCCGTACAGGGAGGTTGAGGTTTGGGGGGATGCCGCAGATGAGTTGAGCTATATGCTGTGCAGTCGGCCATTGGTAGGTCGATATGCAGAGATCATAGAGAGATTTTGCATCAGTCGGGTGTGGCGGCAGTTTGGGAGGCAGCAGCGAGTCTCGACAGAGACTACCACTTATGCCAGAGCCAGGGATGAGGAGGGACATGGGTGGCTACCCATGTTAGATTATCAGCAGGCTGTCGCAGAGACAGTAGCTATCAGGGGCGAGCCTTGGGATTATTTCCCAGATGTGGCAGACGCAGGGGCTGATGGAGCTTATACAGCAGAGCGGCGGAGGGTACCATTCCCTCGATTTATAGTACCAGATGCATAGGTGCCAGCGCCGGGAGGAGACGGAGGAGACGGAGGGGACGGGGGGGACGGAGGGGAGGAGGGAGGAGATGGAGGAGATGGCAGGAGGGGGAGAGGGAGGAGGATGGAGAGAGGAGAGGGGTCGAGGTCAGGTGGCCGGAAACGGTCACGGGGACAGAGATCGGCCACACTTGAGGAGGAGGCGAGACCAGCTCGCCGGCAGGCAGAGGTACAGCAGGAGCAGCCTGCGGGGGGAGAGGACCTGAGAGCCCAGATACAGGCTCAGGAGGCAGAGATACAGCAGCTGCGGACTACTATAGCCGTGAGAGATCAGCAGCTCCTGGATCTGAGGGCAGAGCAGGATCAGCAGATAGCTGATCTCAGAGCAGAGATAGCATGCCGTGAGGCGATGGCACAGGCCGAGGCACTGGAGCTCCGACGGGAGTCAGCGAGAGCTGCTTATTATCACGGGTTATATCTGCAGGCCGTCCCAGAGGGTGAGAGAGCACCATCATACTCTCAGCGGGCAGGGGTATCAGACGTGGTACTCGATAGGAGAGCCATGCCTCCTCCACCACCACGAGTTCCTCACGAGAGTGGTAGCGAGTCTTAGGGTTAGGTCTTAGATGTTTGGACATATTTTGAGACTGTTGATCCAGATTTTGGGATCTCATATTGGATATCATGACATTGTATATTGATTTATGAGATTACTGGATGTTCGATATATCATGTGTATTTATCTCACTTGTGATGGATGTATCAGTTTATGTATATTGTCTTGTCATTTTGCTCAAAATGCTTATGTATATGCTTATGTATGTTCTCTCTCATAGATGTATGTTTAATTCTCATATGTATGATATAGAGTTATGTTTCTTGAAAATGACAGTTTTTTTGATATAGATATGATGATGTGATTAACCCCTTGTGATGAACAGGAACAGGTTCGAGATGAAAAAGACAAGGAGCGAAAGATATGATCAAGAAGAAGAGAAGGTGAGCGCAGTTGACCGATAGGTCCACGTAGGATGAAAAGGAGAGCTCTTTCCATATGCAAAATGCAAAACTAAACTATGATGAACCTAAGAATGCAAGCTACTATGAAAGTGGTTGACTTGCAAGGTCACAACGCTTATAGACATCTAATTATCATCATCGAGCATTTTTTTGGTAGCGTCGTAAGATCATACAATGCACACTAGCATAACTATGTGGATATGAATATGATCTTTATCAGATAGAGATGTAGGAATCTCTCCTAGGCATCAAAGACATGTAGGTCCAGATGACTAATGCAGTGAGATTACCTAAGTTTGATATGGCGAGATTATGCTTGTATCAAGACACATGAAAGTCAGGATAACTAAAAGCATGCACTCGCAAAATAGTCAAGGATAATACCTTGTTAATCCATAGTGTCAAGTAAGACCAGCATAAATGCTCATGACAATTAGGACCAACAAAATATACCCACAAGCAGATAAAGAAAGAAAACATGTTCTCATACCCTCAGTCTTCTAGCTAGGCATCATTGAAAACTTCCCAGGGAGAGATCACTCATCAAAGAAATCCGCATAGATAGCACACAAAGAAAAATAAAGTCACCATATCGTCAGCGAGTTAATTGTTTAAGTGCGTGTGTGTTGGTCATAGAGTCAAACTCTGAGTATCATATCTGCTAATGAGAAATATCGCATCATACTTTGGACTATTGGGTAAGACATCTGATAAATGTTAAGAAACACTCGACGCAAGGGTAGTGTTGAAAAACACTGTTTGGAGTGGTGTTGAAAAAGACCTGTTGTGAAATGCCCCAAGAGACAAATGCACCTAAAGGACCTATGCTAATAGTTATGCCCCCTAGACAAAAATAAAGACCAATTCCAGACCAAGCCAAATAAGGTCAAGGTATGATGGGAAGTGGCTAAGTGTCAAGGACGCATGCTAACAAATAGGAGTGCAAAGGCCTCAAGTAGTGCCTGTTTCCAGGTTTTCACCACTTGGATTCTTTTTTCATTTTTATTTTTTTTTCATTTTTTTTGTATTTTTGCTACCAAGGCGCCTATTGCTAGGTTTTCACCAAGGCACTTTTTCTATTTTTTTGATTTTTTTGAATATTTTGATTTTTTTGTATTTTTTTTCAGGACTTTTTATGCTTTGTAGGATTTTTTCAGCATCATATATTAATTTTTTTTTGGTATTTTTTCAGGATCAATAAGATATATACAAAGGATGCCCCCAGACAGAACGGGCATCAAGGATAGAACTTCTTAAGGTGCACAATGTTGATGGGATCAGGGAGCTGTTCTCCATCAGGATCTGACAGTAAATACGCACCAGTACCAAAAGCAGCTGTGATGACATATGGTCCAAGCCAGTTAGGTTCAAACTTGCCCTTTTGCTCTCTGTTTTGTTGGTTCTTAGGGTTTTCTCGTAAAACAAGATCACCTATTTGAAATTCTCTAGGGCGAACCTTCTTGTTGAATGCCTTGGACATACGCTTCTGATACACTCTCATATGATCAAAGGAAGCCTTACGCTTCTCATCTAGAAGTTCTAGTTCCTGCAACCTCATGGCGCGGTAATCCTCATCTGTAATCAAACCTTTGAGTGAGACTCTAAGGGATGGTATTTTGACTTCTAAAGGCAATATTGCTTCAGCGCCATAGGTGAGAGAGAAAGGAGTGGCTCCTGTAGGTGTGCGAATGCTTGTTCAGTAAGCCCATAGTGCTGGATTGATTTGTAAGTGCCAATCCCTACCATTCTTGTGTACTGTTCTATGAAGAATCTTAAGAATGGTTTTGTTAGAAGCTTCTGCCTGTCCGTTTCCCTGTGGAAAGTAGATAAAGGACCAATGTTGCTTGATTTTAAACTTTTTGCATAGGTGCTTTAGGTCCTTATTCTTAAATTGACCTCCATTGTCAGTAATGATCTCAGAAGGCACTCCAAATCGGCAAATGATATGATTCAAGATGAACAAAGAAATGGTCCTTCCTGAAGCAACAGAAAGTGGTACGGCCTCCACCCATTTTGTGAAGTAGTCAGTGGCAGTAATAATGAACTTGTTTCCACCTGATGAGTTGGGATGAATCTGCCCAACCAGATCAAAGGCCCAGCGCTGAAACGGCCAATGAGAAACAGAAGGAATCAGCTCCCTACCCGGAGCATGAATCAGGTTGCCGTGTTTCTGACATTTTTCACATGACTTAGCAAAGGTGACTGCGTCCATCTGCATTGTGGGCCAATAATATCCCGCCCTAAGCAACCTTCGGGCCATGGCAAGACCATTAGAATGTCCACCACAAATGCCCTCGTGGATGTCAGCTAACGCTTGGTTGGATTCCTCCTTTTCCAAGCACCTAAGGAGTGTCCCATCTAAACCCCTCCTATATAAGTCACCAGAGATGAGGGTGTGGCGAGAGGCGTTACGGATGAGGTTTCGGCGTTCGGAGTGGGTGAATGTGTCAGGGATGATGCCATCACGAAGATATGAATAGATAGCACCATATCGGGAAGACTCATGTGTGATAATGGCACAAATGACACGGCTTTCAGATGAGTCAAAGATGGGATGGTGTAGCTCTTCCACCAGGAATTCAAATCTGGATTCATGTGTCTCCAACTGAAGAAGGGAAGCTAATGTGGCCATGGCGTCTGCAGCTTTGTTCTCTGTCCTAGGGATTTGTTGAAACGTCACAAAGGTGAAATAGCGTCTCAAAGAATCAACCATCTTTTTATAGGGTATCAATTTGTCATCCTTGGTTTGATACTCTTCATTGACTTGGTTGATGATTAACTGAGAATCCCCAAAGACATGTAATTCTGTGATATTCCATTCTATAGCCATTTTCAAGCCATTAGTTAAAGCTTCATATTCTGCAATATTATTGGTACATGGGAATAATAGTTTATAAGACTTCGGAATGTTGTACCCATGTGGAGAAACAAATAACACTCCAGCACCTGATCCATTTTGCATGCGGGAGCCATCAAAGAACATTGTCCAAGTGCGAGTAGTGGTATATAAGATGTGTTCATCTGGGAATTCCACTTGGACTGGCATACTATCTTGGATTGGAAAATCAGCTAATTGGTCAGCAATAGCTTGCCCTTTTATTGCCTTCCTTTCAACGTACTCTATGTCAAATTCAGTGAGGACCATCATCCATTTAGCAAGTCTACCCGTCAGGGCAGCCTTACCAAGCAAGTATTTAAGGGGATCAATTTTGGCAACCAAGTGTATGGTATGAGCAAGCATGTAGTGGCGCAACTTTTGAGAAGCAAACACCACCACGAGACAAGACTTCTCAATATTATTGTAATTGATCTCATAAGAGACTAGAGTACGGCTGATATAGTAGATGGCCCATTCTTTCCCAGTATCATCTGTTTGAGCCAATAATGCCCCCAGGGAAGTGTCTGTAGCTGAGATATATAGGATCAATGGTTTCCTTGGAATAGGAGGCATTAAGATCGGAGGATTAGCCAAGTATTGTTTGATCTGATCTAGGCTCTTTTGACAATCCTCGTTCCAAACACAAGAAGCACCCTTATGCAATGTCTTGTTGAAGGGTTGTGCTCTATCTGCAAGCTGAGAAATAAACCTCCTAATTGATTGAAGACGTCCCTGAAGACTTCTCATTTGGCTGATATTTCAAGGAGGTGGCATATCTAGGATTGCTTGGACCTTTTCGGGATCAACCTCGATACCTTTTGCTGATATTATGAATCCTAAAAGTTTGCTTGAGGTGACGCCAAATGCGCACTTCTTTGGATTCAATCTGAGTTGAAATTGTTCCATACGATCTAGAATTACTTCCAGATCATTGAGGTGTGTGTCCCTTTTTCTTGATTTTGCCAGGGTATCATCCACATAATCTTCCATATTTTTTTGCATCATGTCATGAAAGATAGTTGTCATAGCTCTTTGGTAGGTTTCTCCTGCATTCTTTAACCCGAATGGCATGACGTTCCAACAGTAGGTTCCCCATGCACATGTGAATGCTGTTTTCTCTTGGTCTTCAGGAGCTATTTTGATTTGATTATACCCCGAGAAACCATCCATTAGGGAATATATGTCATAGCCCGCCGTCATGTCCACTATCATGTCAATGTTTGGAAGTGGAAAATCGTCCTTTGGGCAGGCTTTGTTTAGATCTCTAAAATCTGTGCAGACACGAATGGACCCATCATGTTTAGAGACCGGTACTATGTTTGAGATCCATTCTGCATAATCGATGGCTCTAATAAATCCAGCTCTCAAAAGCTTTTCTAATTCTCCTTTGACAAGTAGAGCTATATGTGGATGCATTTTTCTTAATCTCTGTTTTACTGGCTTGACTCCTGGAGCTATAGATAAGTGATGCATTATGAGATTTGTGTCAAGCCCTGGCATGTCTGAGTAGGTCCATGCAAAATTAATTTTCTTTTTCTGTAAAAACTATACATATGCCTTGGTCTCTTCCTCTGATAAAGACTGAGAAAGATGGACTATCTGAGGATTTTCTTCTGTGTTTAAATTGACCGACTTTGTTGGTTCAATCAATATTGATGATCTATCCTGGAAATAACTCGGCAAGTTATTAAGTACCCCATCCTTAGGTGCCTCAAAGAGGTTTTCACCTTCGGATGCGTCATTTCTTTTTACTATTTTTGGTTCTGACACCGCCACAAAGTAGTTTTCGCCATCAGACCTATTTTTCTTTTTGTCTTTTGTTTTGAGACTGAGGTACTTAATATCAGGCTCTGTCATGCTGGTTGTTGGTTCACTGGTGGAAGAAGCCACGGGTTCGAGAGCATTCAGATAGCAAGCAATTTCGTAATCATTGTGAAATGTGAGGAATGTGGGCTCTTGGTGGCGCTGAGACCAGTCAATCAGGTCAAAGTGAACAAGGGGTAAGTCAATGGTAGGTTCGATGTTGTTAATACGAAGGGTGTCATCTCTGGTGACCATATAATCGGCGCTCATCAAGTCTTCTCCTAAGATACCTGAATTGGGGCTCATCCTATCAAACGAAGCGTCGTCTACTAAGGTGATTTGAGGAGGGCAATCCTCTAGTCTGACACTAGGATCGTTAGTCGCATCGGGTTGGGTACTATAGGCATGGATAATATCCACGTCTAGATCAATTGTTGCGTCCGAAAGTGAATCCCATTCATATTCATGGGAGTCTGTCTCTGAGTCATCATTTAGGCCTCGTGATGTAGAAGCCTCAAGGTTAGGAAGGGTTTCCCCCTCTCTAGTGCTAGTATTGGTACTATCCGTCACAGCTAGGACAGTAACACTTTCCTTTGTCGATCTAGAAGTCACACAATCACTATCTGTCGCAGCTGGGATAGTAGGACTATTAAGCATCAAATCTGTGGAATCTCCCCAAAGGAGATTCGTTGAGGGCACCCAATCATCAGACACATCTTGTTGGTTGGAGAGATCGGGCGTATAATCTGCATCACTGTCACTGTCCGTTGCAGCTGGGACAGGGATACCTTTCTTCTTCTTATTCTCAAAACCTAAGCTGACCGTGGACTTATTTTTTTCATCCAAAAAGAGCATAATCAAGAGGCTCAGCTTTAGCGTCCAGCCTATGACTAAGGGGACCAAATCCCAGATATCCCATATTTTTAACCAGTGTATACCCTTTCCCATAAGTTTCAGGTGAAGGAGCAAAATTCTCATTGTGTTTGTATTTCTCCTCGCGATATATCCAATTCCTTACAGCAACTTCCTCTTTCTCTTCTTGAATGGGGACTGAAGACTCAACAAATTTCCCAAATAATGTCATTGCTGATGACAAAGGCTTCACATTTGGGGAGGGTCTCCCATAAGACCTAGGAGAGATTGGCATTTTTGTAAAAGAATCAATCTTATAATCTCCCATCCCAAGGTCCATGGTCTTGAATTTTTGCTTGCATTGTTCAAGTGAACTACTAGGACTGTCAGCTTCTCTATTCAAAGGTACATGTGATCCCACAAAAATGTTATTAATTGATAGAGCACTGTCTCCAGGGATGCAAATTTCTACACCATTATGGGGAAACTTAACACACTGGTGATATGTCGATGGGACTGCCTGCATTTCATGAATCCATGGCCTACCTAGCAAAATGTTGTAGGCTAGAGGTCCAACATCAACAATTTGGAATAGTATGTCTTTTTCTACGGGACCAATACGAATAGGCAAAACAGCCAATCCCTTAGAACTTCTTTCTGCTTCGTCATATGCTTTGATTGTGATTCTTTTCTTTGTGTCAATGACGTTCTCGGAATACCCTAGAGCTAGCAGCAAACTCAGGGTACAAATATTGAGCCCCGCACCCCCATCTATCAGTACACGTCTAACACGGGTTTTATGAATCATGACCTCGATGTGTAAGGCCAAATTATGTGGGTGACTAATGGATTTGTCATCTTCTTCTGAGAAGGTGAGGAAATGAGGGCTAGCCAAATGGTTGACCATGTTTTGGAATTGGTCGATATCTAAGTTATTAGGGACATTGGCTGCTCGCAAAGCATCCTCGAGGACGCGCTTGTGCTTAGGAGATAATTCTAAAAGCTCAAAAATGGATATCTGAGCGGGTGTACGTTGTAGTTGGTCAATAAGATTATAATTGGAATCAGGACCAACGACAGATTTTGGAGGAGCACCTTTGGACACGGGCTGTTTAGACTTGCTAGTGCTAGGACTTTTGATGATAATGGGTGCTTGGGCCTGACCCCTAGTGACAGCATTGAGGGACTGGGGCATTCCTTGTGAGTGAGGACCTCTTATCACCACAGCGGGTCTTTCATTAGTCATAGGAATTGAGTCCACATTATGTCCATAAGGATCTTTCTTTCTCACCATGTTGATATTATCGTCAGCCACTTCAAGCATGTTAATCACATTATCAGCATGTGTATATGTATAGTTAATAGCCGCCTTGCCATTCTTACTGCTAGAATTCTCTCCTTTTTAATATTTAGGCAAGGGCTCTTTAAAGGCTTTATGGTCTGCATTAGTAGTTAACCCATCCACTTGTAATTGTCCTTTCTCAATAAGGTCTTGGACAAGATGCTTGAGTTTAAAACAATTTTCTATGTCGTGTCCAATCCCATTATGGAAAACGCAAAAAGCCTTAGCATCCCACCAATGAGGTAAAGGATCTGGTATTCGATGTTTTGTAGGATCCTGTGGGTGCGCCAAATTATGAGCAACTAATGTCTTAAAAACATCTGCATAGGATTCTCCCAATTTAGTAAATTGTCTTTTCTCCGTTTTAGATCTCTTTTGATACTTAGGTTTGTCTTGTTGCGTTGACGACGTTTGCAACTTCATAGCTTGAACTGCATGAGAGAGGTTAAGAACTCCTTCATTTTTGACCTGAGATGAATCAACAACTCCGTCATTGACGACTTGCTTGTTTTTGTTCCAATAAGAGTTCTTTTTGTCCTTGTTACCATTAGTATTGGTAGTTTGGCTATTGTTGTTATTCGTTGGTTTAGCCAAAATTCCTTGTTCTTTTAGGACATCCTCAATGCGACATGCCACCTCTACCATAGTATCAAAGGAATTAAATGGGATTTTCTTGACTTCATATTTGAGTTCTGGTATTAGATTGTTCACAATGATATCAATTCTCTCTTCTTCAGGGATTGTCCTTGGGTATTTCGAACACAATCGCCTCCATCGTTGTAAAAAGGTGACAAAAGATTCCCCTTGATTTTGCTTAAGTTTACACAAATCAAGCATGATGACCGACCTAGATAAATTGTAAGCGAAATGTTGCACAAATCTTTGGACAAGTTCTTTAAATGTCTTTACTGGAGGGGAAAGGTTGGTGAACCACTCCATGGCTTGACCTTTTAAACTCCTTGGGAATAATCTCAGCAAGTAGGAGTCTTCATGGTGAAAGGAAAAGCTCATTATGTAGAATTGTCGAACATGGTCGCGAGGGTCACCAGTGCCATCATATTTGTCGTATGTTGGGAATTCAACTTTCTTAGGAAATTCTACCATCACCACACTTTTGTCAATGGGGTTAGGACATATGGAGTACAAATGAAATGTGCTCTTGGGAGCCTTCATTCTGTCTATATCCTTTTGCATTTGTAAGATCACCTCATTAGTTGAAGGATTCTGTTTCTTGATCTTTTGGTGAACATCAAAATTATATGGAACTTTAGCGCCTTTGTTGATAAGACTTTCCAAGAATTGGTCTTTGTTTTGTTCCACGTATTGCTCCACATAGGCTTGAAAGGATGGTTCTTGTTGCATAGTCATGAAGTCCATATGATCAAATTTAGCATAACTGCCTCCATGTTGTGAGCCATGATGTGCTCGTTGGGAGGGTTGCTTTGAATGTTTATGAGACGATTGTCTCCTATGATGGTCATATCTTGAAGTCCTTCTTCCTCTAGGACTTGGGGATCGTGAGGGTGTCTTTGATCTTCTTCGAGGGCTAGGGGAAGGGGTAGATGGGGGTGAGTTGATCCCACTATTGGCTCCCCTCCCATTAAATCAACTTTGGAGTTGTTGTGCATAGAGCCTATCTTCTTCTTCTTGGGTGACTCTTTTCTGTATATCCAACAATGCACGTTCCTCTTCCTCTAGTTGTCGGAATTTTTCCTTTTTAGCAGCCTGTTCATCCAAGTAGGCTTGCTTCTCTCTCTCAATGCTTCTCAATCTTGTATTTGCATATCGAGAAGTGTCTTTAAGTGGGGAGGTTTATCTTGAATGCCTTATTGCATTAGCTGCGTTGATATGGTGATCACTAGATTCGTTGTTCTGGTCTTCGTGTTGTGACCCTGAATCTGAGTGAGCTGATTTATGCTGTCTTTCAGCTCGTTGATGAGCATCAAAATACCTCGCGTTGTTAGGAGGTGACCCGGGTGGACTGGCATGAGAAGAACCACCATACTCTCTTCTGTGTCGTTGAAAGATATCCTCGAGAGTTTGATTCATGGCTTCTCTTTGTTGTCGGGTGAAAGTGTAACTCATGTCCATACTTGATGAAAGTGGTATGAAAGAGGTGCTCACTTCACTAGGGTTAGCTCCCGGATTGAAACAAACCTCAAATTCACTCTTAGGAGATTGGTCAAAAAGGGGTGCTTTTCCCTTAGGTTGTCGACGGGTCTTGATGGGTGGTAACTGGCTAAAGGCAACAGGGGTCGCTTCCCTTGATTAACTTGGTACCTTGTCGTAACTGACATGAAAGAGAGATATTCTCAATGATAAGGTGACCTTTCAAAATGTCAACACCAAACTAGGATAATCGAAATCCTCTATTGTCCAAAGAGAAATGAAAAAGAAAAAAAGAGGGCTTTACCAACACTGTCAAAGAGGTGCTTCAAATCAAAGGGTGACTACCCTTGCACTTTTGAATCAGGAGGTTGGACTAGGCCAAAAGATAATTGAAAATGAAAGCGATTTGGACAATAAGAGAACTAATATTTTCCCAGAATATAGCTAACAATTTTAAAGATGAACCTTGGCACCAAGAATGGCTTTCTAACTTGACAATTATTCCAAAGTGACTTTGTAAATCAAATGATGCTATCCCGGAGAACTAAGAACCAGAAATTTGGAGTCAAGACAGATCTCAAACGTCAGGGTGAGAAGCCTGCTCTAAGACCTAGCCTAATTGACAGCAACTGAAACTGACCAAAATTTGGGCATGACAAAAATGAACCAGGCGATATACTCCAGGCTACTGGGGTGATAAACCTATACCCGTGCGATACTTCGCCCTAAGACAGGCGATACTTCTTAACACTAGCGGGCGATATACTCCAGGCAGGCCGGGCGATAGTCCGTCAAGGGTGAACTATCGCGCGATATTTCTCTTCAAAGGGGGCGATATTTCTAGCATGTGTGAAGTATCGCACGATACTTCGCCTTACAGGGCGCGATACTATTGCAGAATTATTTAACTCTTGACCAGAATTGTGTGAAATTTGCATTTTTGGGTCTGTTTGGTCAAAATTTTCAGTCTGAGGGTTGATGTTTTTGATTTCAGTCACGGTATCAGCAGAATTTCGGTAGGTTTGCAAACAGCAAGGGATCAAAACATGGTCTCAAACACTTGAAACAAGGGCAAAAGCAACCTTGCCAAGGCAAACACTTGTGATATCAAAATTGAAAAAGCACCCTATGAATGCTACCGATTGTTTGTATGTAAGAACGTTTACACTGGTATCACACAATCGAAAACACTTCAAGCAAATCTATCCTAGAAAGTCGAGGCTCAATACTTACCAACTTAGCCCACAACTTGATGCCCCCTCACCTCACACCAAGTGGTTACCCACAAGAGATGTTGGCTTTGTCATGGAAATGTCAAAATGACACAACCAAAGGGACACATATGGTGAGTATCTTAAGGTGATCAGGGTAAACCACTTGGATCAATCCTTGCACTAAGAAGATAAGCGGCTAAAAGAGGGTGGCTTCTATCTAATGGTTCTTAATAAGGATTTCTGTTCACAACACCCCTCTTGCTCCTCATAAAGGACTAGGACCTCGCGGTCTCAAGAGTACCTTAAGCATTCTTGTTCAATGTTTTCCTCATGGTCGCAATCCCATGAGCTACTCACATCAAATGAAGACAAGTGTTATGTTTATCAAGGTTTTTGGTGTCCTTGATAGCCTTGAGATTATAGTGAGTTGGAATCAGTTGCCACCAAGGAAAATGATGACAAGGTTGTCCCCACTTGAGTCGTTCCTCTTGATTGCTCAAGAGCAGGCCCGCTAAAGGATTCCTAAACTAAACAAAAATGGATCAAATCTTGAGGTTCAAGGTTTTTGATTCACCACAAGGGTGAAGAGCATACTCCCCTATCTCAAGAATCTCTCCCAAACACACCAAGCAAAGAGATCAATTACCCCCTTGCTTCCAAAACCTTAAGATGGGTCAAGATTTTCTGATTCACCTAAAGGTGAAGAGCATACTTCTCCTACCACCTCAAGATCCCTTTCACAAGGTATTAAGGTTCCTAATACAATTAGTAAATGCCACAAATGAAAGGAAAATAACAAGCAAGAAATGAAATTTTTTTTTATTTTTTTTTTAATGCTTGGGCAGCCCTGCAAAACCTGTTAGTAGCCCTCTTGGACATGCGTTTTTAGCAATTTTCAAGCAAAGGAAAGCACCTACAAACACAACTTGTTAGACCCACAATGTTAGCAAAATCAAAATCCAAATGTAAATGTGCAATAATCTGATGGATTCAAGCTAAAAGATGCAGGTTAGACCTATCTAAACAAAGCAAAACAAAACAACAAGCTAAAATAATCAAATTCGGATAAAAAAACTGAAAGCGCAAGTCTCTGCCAAACCAGGCGATGTTTCTCAGTCTTCAACAGTATCGCGCGATACAGTTTCCTATAGTCGGGCGATACTTCTCAGTCGAGCGATACTTCGCACGATGACAAGCGATACTTCGCCCGATATCAGGTGACAGAAGTCAATATATGCGTGCGATACTATTTCCAAGCGAACTATCGCACCAAGACAGGAAGTATATCGCACGATATTTCTGAGAAGTGTCGCGCGATAATCTGAGACAGAAAACCAGAGACGCAGATTTTTCCAAAAATTAATCCGAAAATGACGAAAAATGCAGAATTAAAGGGACAAAGCTAATCTACTCAGCCCCACGGTGGGCGCCAGAAATGTACACACTAAAATATGCACTTCTATGAACCATTACATGCAAGGTTACTCAAGAGTGAGACCTCACAAAGCGGCTCATAGCTCTCTATGCATGGAGTTGCAAGGGACTATGAGTTTTGCTCTCAGCTAGAGCTACAAGAAAGTGACCTTGCTAGTCAACCATACAATGAGAGATTCAAGTGAAGACAAGGGAAAAAGTGCCAATATCTCCAAGAATCTAAATGGAAATGAAATGCAAATGCAACTAGTATGAATGTGCAAGACTAATCTATCAAATGAAATGTAAACTAAACTATGAAAAGAAGTACAATAGATTCCAAGCCCCTAATTAAGCTATGTGAGATCTAGTCTATTGCATAAAAAGAAATCTAATCTATGATGCCATGAATGTAACTATGAAAGCAAAACTATTATGAAATGCAACTAAAAAATGTCAAGGCTTCAAAGCTTGAGTGTCTTCAAAGAGAGCTCCAAAACCTGCAACATAACAATAGCATAAAATATGGATATGCAAATGAAGGAGAGAGCTCTTCTTTTGTAAGAAATGAGGTGAAATGGACCATGGAGATTAAGAGGCAAAAAGTCTTAATCAGCGGTGGAGGTTGAAAGAGGAGCAATCCATGTGCACAAGTATCCTCCAATGAGAGTGAAGTGTTGACTTTTGAGCCTCATGTGAGACAAAAAGTGCTTTTTCCCTTTTTATAAAATAGGAATAATGTTTTATTTGTGCAACTTAGGATAAGAGGAAAGTGGAGGCTTTTTATTTAATTAAAAGGGGAGGAAATATTCCTTTTAATCAAATAAAGACTTAGGATAAATGGTTAGCCCAAGGATAAAAATCCAATATATGATCGAAATTAGGATTTGATCAAGAAATTGATATTGTTGAAAATATTGATTATTGATAAAACTGATTCAGGATTGATAAATTGAATAAATGGGGCCCAAAGTCTAGGCGACCATTTTTGGGTGCATACATTACCGAGTGAAAGTAAGTTAAGGAAGTGAATTGATATATTGATTAGAGGATTTGGATGGGCTTAGAATAGATCTAAACATCTGCAAGATAAGTTTAATTGTAATCAGATCAACTACTATTTCAGTTTAACCATTGATACCAAAAAATCTCTTAACCGAGTGGACTTAACCATCTTATGTTATGCCCCTATGTCATTCAATGAATGTACATTGTTATCCTATCGACCCCATAGTGAATGTTGGTTGAACAATAATTGTTAGTCTTAAATCCTCTAACAAGGTCACACCTAATAGTGTGTTTGTATCCTTTAACAGGGTTGGCTCTTCACCGAGCTCACTTCAGAAGAGTGAAAATTATTTTGGGTTACCAGTCCCAGGTGGTTTTTCCCTTAATAGGGTTTCCATGTTAAATCATTGTGTTATGTGTTTCTATGATGATTGCTTTATTTTCAAAATTTACATACTGGATATTTGATTTGATCGATAATTACTGTGAGTTAATTAACTGGTAATCGGTAAAGGCACAGATAGTTTAAGAGTTTTTGTTACCGAGCTGCAGAATTTGTTGAAATTGTTTTTAAAGTTACAACTTAAGATTTGGGACTGTAGGATAACTGATCTATTTGATTCACCCCCCCTCCCCCCCTCTCAGTTATTCTAACAATTGGTATCAGAGCATTGGTTGCTTGGAAAAGAGTTTTAAGGACTTCAGTAGAAAGATCACAAGATGTATAAGAGGGAGGTGCCGAAGCTGAACAAGGACAACTTTACTATATGGAAAAGTTGAATGAAACTTCATATATTTGGAATCAGTGATTGTGCCTTACATCTACTTGAAAATGGATACTCACAACCGACGACTGGACCATTGACTCTTGATCAACTGAAAGATCTACATGAACACAACATTACTATGATAGAGATTGCTACTGCTCTATCTGATGTTGAATTTGAGGATGTCAAAGATTGCACTACTGCAAAAGAGATGTGGGATAAACTTGCTCAAGTCTATGGTGGTGATTTTAATGTGAAGAGAGCTAGAGCTGAAAGCCTAAGAGGCAAGTTTGACGATATGAAAATGAAGGAAGGAGAAAACATAGTACAGTATACAAACTAAATAAAGGAGGTAGTCAATGCTATCAGAGGATCTGGTGGTATCATTGATGAAGATACAATGGTAAGTAAAATTCTAAGAACCTTATTGCCTGCTTATGTAATCAAAATATCTGCTATACATGAAATGAGGTCTGCAGCTGGCAATAATCTTACTCTTGATAGTCTGATTGGTAAGCTGACAACTTTTGAGTTGAACAATTTTGATAATAGTGGCATACCGTTTATTGAGTTTGCTTTCATGTCTTCTTTGAAGATCGGTAAGTCTAGCAGTAGACATAATATAAACAATGACAGTGATAGCAATACTGATGATGAGCTTGATGAACTTGAAGCTCTTATGGCCCGAAGATTACCTAAAGATAAAGGTAGATATAAGGGTAAATTACCTTTAGCATATTTTAACTGTAAATAAGTTGGTCATATTGCTGCTAGATGCTCGGACAGGAAAGAAGAAGATAGAAACAAAGATTGATTTGGTGAAGAAAGCTATGGAAGGAGAAACAACAGAAGTTACCAACACTACAACATAGACAACCGAGATCATAGAGATAAGGGGAAAAAGGTATGCTACATTGCTGAAGAGAATGATACTGATACCAACACAGATGATGATGTTGAAGTAGTATTTGTTGTGATGAAGGATGATTATGAGGAAGAAGAAAGGTATGTAGAAACATCAATCATTTCTAAAGTTAGTAAAAATGATACTTGGATCATTGATAGTGGTTGTACACATCACATGACTGGTGATAAAGAAAAGTTTGATCATCTTGAGCATTATAATGGAGGATCAGTAAGAATGGGTAATGATACACCATGCATGGTTAGAGGAAAAGGATCTTTATTGATAAATGATAAAATCAAATGTGATAATTCTTATTGGGTAAAAGGATTGAATTACAATTTTCTAAGTGTGGCACAACTTAACAACTCAGGTCACCGAGTAGCTTTTGAAAGCAAGAAGGTAAAGATATTTGATGAAAGTGGAAATCTTGTCAGAACAAGAGAACAATCTAAAGGTAACTTATTTTATCTTGACAATGCTGAGACTTCTTGTTTACTGATGAAAAATGAGGATGCATGGTTATGGCATAAAAGGTTATGTCATGTAAATTTTGATAACATGATTAAGATCAGTAGAAAGAAAAAGGTTAGAGGTCTACCTAGCCTAACAAAGGCTGATCATGTTATGTGTCATGAATGTCAAAAGGGGAAAATGAAAAAATCTAGTTTTAAGAGTAAAGACTATTCAACAAAAATAATCTTGGAGTTAGTTCACACCGACCTATGTGGTCCCATGAGAACTTAGAGCTACTATGGAGATAGATATTTTATTCTATTTGTTGATGATTACACTAGATTGATGACTGTAATGTTTTTAAAAGAGAAATATGAGGCATTTAAAATGTTTAAATGGTACAAAGAAAAAGTAGAAAAAGAAACTGGGAAAGAACTGAAATGCTTGAGGTCTGATAGAGGTGGTGATTTTATTTTTGATGAATTCACTAACTATTGTAATGAGCATGGCATAAAAAGATAGGTTTCTACACTGAGAACACCGCAACAGAATGATGGAATTTTCATCACACAATCAAAGTACATAAAGGAAGTATTGAGAACATTTGGAATGGAAGATGCTAAACCACATGGTCACAGACTGCAAACTAACTAAAGATGATGAATCTACAGAGGTAAAATAGACATTGTACCAATCTATGATTGGTAAACTGATGTATGTAGTACACAGTAGACCAGATATTGCACATGCAGTGGGGATTGTTGCTAGATTTTTTGCCAATCCAAAGGATTCACACATGGTTGCAGTGAAAAGAATCTTGAGATACCTGAAGAAAATAGAGGAATATGGATTATGGTATCCTAAGGAAGGAAAATTTGAACTAAGAGTCTACACTGACGCAGATTGGGCTGGAAATATAGATGATAGAAAGAGCACAACCATAGGAGCATTTTTCTTTGTTGAAAGACTTGTTACTTGGACAAGTAAGAAACAACCTTGTATTTCTCAATCTACTACTGAAGAAGAGTATGTTACTGCTGCTAAAAATTGTTCAAACATTGCTTATATCAAACAAGTGTTGGAAGGGATGAAAGAGGTAATCACTGAGCCGATGATTATATATTGTGACAACACTAGTGCAATAAATATTTCTAAGAATCATGTAATGCACTCAAAGACAAAGCATATTCATATTAAGTATCACTACTTAAGAGAACAAGTATAGGAGAAGCAAGTCAAACTGGAATATGTTACATCAAAGGAGCAACTTGCTGATATTTTTTCCAAGCCTCTACTGAAGGAAACTTTTGAATACTTGAGGACTAGACTTGGGGTTCGTCCCCTATCTACTAGTCACTAATGTGATCTAGAGGTTGCATCAGCCTAATCTTATCAGAAGATCATTCATGTTGATGCAACATAGCTCACACTTTGGATTATGTCTAAGGTTGTGAAAGATTTGAGGAACTAGAACAAAGAATTGGCATATCAATATACCGAGATACATTGTCTACACCGAACATCAAAGAGTCACTTGGCTATTACAGAGTTGTATGTTTTATGTTTTTCTTTGGCATTGTTGTCAAAGGGAGAGATAAACAATATGATAAATAGAGAGATCATATCCATCTAAGGGAGAGATAATCTAAGAAAGTCAGGGAGAGTTTTTAAGATTTGTTGCTAAGAATAGAAGGAATCTGAGAGCTGAAAAGATCAAATCTGTAGAGGAAAGTCTGCACTTGTAATGCTTTCATGTAATGTAGTGATTAAATAAATTAAAATATCAAGATAGGGAGAGCTTACTGAGCTATAGCATTTACTTACATAGTTGTAGAATACATGTTTGGTATGTGTATGACATATTTCATATTGCTTGTGTTTCCATCAATGCCAAAGGGAGAGATTGATGAACTACAACTGATTGAATACCTGAATGACTTGAAGATCAGTGATTAGAGATCATCGAGTACTGAAATGATATGTAAGATAATTAAATCAGTCATTATGTTGTCATTAATGTCAACTAGTTTGACAGTACTTATCATGTTAGTTACAAATATCTAAACATCCGTAAAAAGGAGAGAAGAGATCAAGAACTGAGATATCTACATAGAGGAAGATGGATATAACAGATTAGGATAAGGAATACTTTGGGTAACTTATTAATGAGTCTATGACTTCATATTGTTGACTTGATTATGTTGCATTAATCTATTATGGAGAAGGAAGCAAAATGTACAAGGCAATGTGGTTGGTAAATGAAGCACTTCAGTATACACCGATCCAGTGTAATATATACCGAGCAACAGTATTAACTGAGCTTGTGTTCACCGACGCATTTCTTTGTTAACCGACTATGGATGAAAGTATTAAATACTTAAGCTTAGCCGATAGAAATTGATGAACTGGAAATTGTTATGATTTCAAGATTGAGGATAAAGTTTTTTATAAGATCCACGACTGAAAAAATTTGGAAGAAGATCTAAAGGATGGAATTGAAATGTGTTACTAACACAACCACCGAGGAAGGTTTAAGAGGCAAAATCTATGAAGGAGATTAAGTGACAAAATCCAAAGGTTGATATGAAAATGATTTATTTTTCTATATAAGAGATATGAGTTTCTTTATTGAAACATTCTAGAAGAAAGAAGGCTACAGAGATTTCACGTGAATATAGTTTCATGCATGCCTAATTAGACTGGTTGAAGGAGAACCAAACTGTAGAATAGTACCGAGCGTTAGAGAGCTATTACCAAGTGAAAGTAAGTTAAGGAAGCGAATTGATATATTGATCAGAGGATTTCTATGGGCTTAGAATAGATTTGAACATCCGCAAGATAAGTTGTATTGTAATCAGATCAACTACTGTTTCAATTTAACCATTGATACTAAAAAATCTCTTAACCAAGTGGACTTAACCGTCTTATGTTATGCCCCTATGTCATTCAATGAATGTACATTGTTATCCTATCAACCCCATAGTGAATTCTGGTTGAATGATAACTGTTAGTCTTAAATCCTCTAACAAGGTCACACCTAACAGTGTGTTTGTAACCTTTAACAGGGTTGTCTCTTCACCGAGCTCACTTCAGAAGAGTGAAAATTATTTTGGGTTACCGGTCCCAGGTGGTTTTTCCCTTAACAAGGTTTCCACGTTAAATCATTGTGTTATGTGTTTCTATGATGATTGCTTTATTTTCATACTTTACATACTGCATATTTGATTTGATCGGTAATTACTGTGATTTAATTAACTGGTAATCAGTAAAGGCACAGATAGTTTAAAAGTTTTTTTTACCGAGTTGCATAATTTGTTGAAATTGTTTTTAAAGTTACATCTTAAGATTTGGGACTGTAGGATAACTGATCTAACTGATTCACCCCCCCCCCTCTTAATTATTCTAATAGTAATGTTCCATAACTTCCTTACTAATTGTTGGGGCGTTACGCCCTGTTCCAAAAGGAAAATTTCTTACTACAGAAGGCTTATCTGCCTTCTGTTTCTGTCCCCCTTTGGATCTTTTGGTTTTGTTTATTTTGATTCTTTTTACCATTGAAGACATTGTCTCCATGTCAATTTCCTCTCGAGGGGACGTTGCGGTGGATTCTAGGTGTGTCTGAGGATCTTGTTATATGTTTACAGAGGACTTGTTCCTCTTGCAGACATAGACTTTCTCTGCCATTCTGGAATATAGATTACCAAGTATTAAGATTTTAGTAAGTACATCATATACAACTTATTAATTCAATTATCCCCCCTTTTAAATCATATTCATATGCTAAGTAGTAGGCCTTCAGGTCGAGTGTTTGAACCAAAAGCTTTGATACCACATGTAAGGACCAACCCGTCCTAAGAATTAAAATAACAAAAAAACTAGAAGATTCATTAATAACATATCAACTTGAATTACAAAGCTATATTTTTTTTTGTTTACTTGATAAAGTTAATCATTGATTGCTCAGGAGAATTTCTTTTAAAGAGTCCATTTGGCACAAAATTTCTACTTAGCCATCCGAGCTCTACTATCCTGGGCAAATAAAGGGGTTGTCCGGACCCAATCTCTATTCGTGTGGGATAGAGGACGTAGTAAAAGACATAGAAATCATTCTTCCATCCATTCAGGATGTGTTCTCACAAGGACATGAAATACTTAACGCTCTGATCAGAGACTTTTACTCTTTAGGACCATCCGAGTTCAGAGTAGCTTGCAAGAAATTTCATAATCTGCCCAAGACTGTGCCAAGGTTCTTAGCAAGGTTGTAAAATAAGATCTGCACCCTTCCTTGGATTTTGGGCTTATAGCCAAGTGCAGACTACCGAGAGTAATTTTAAGTTGTATACCCCCTCTCGGCTTTCAAGCATTTGGTCGGGTATAGATACCTTCGTAAGAATCATTCTTTTCTTAGTTTAATAAATTTAGAAGCTTGCATCTTGTTAAGATGAAACCAGTTTAATTATGTTCAAGGGACATGTGCACTAGAGGTATCCTTCACCTACCATGTTGCTTACATACCCGTATCCATGGGATCAAGGCCCTTGAATCCGCTCACACTAACGTAGTATGGAGTTCTAGTTTCTACTGAGTTTTGGTGTAACTGTTGCCAATCAATTCTTTGTCAATCAGGTGGAAGGAATTCTTGAGTTATTTACTATGAATATCAAAAAAACTTGATTCAAGGTTATAGTTGAGCTATGTGTGTGATTTACCTATGCACTTGTATCCTACTCCCTCTCCTGTTATTAATACAGAACTAGTTTTTACTAAGTTCTTTTAGAGTTTAACATGAGTTTAGTCTTAGAAAACCAAAATTTTATTAGTTTGATAATCTTTAACTTGGTTCTAGAATGATAAGAGACTATGAGAAAATATAGGTATCTAACTATGTTAAGTTTAATTCTGAAACATTTAAATCAGTTGATAAGGTCTTCTTACTTTACAATAATGACTTATGAGAGGGAAAGGAAAGTGACATCTTTCATATGAAATCGTAGCCTATGTTTGATTGAGTTAAAAAAAAAAAATTGGTAATTTCCAAAAGTTTCGAGAGTCATCAATACAGTTACAACAATGCCAAAACATAGTATCAAATACTCTTACAATAGTGCCAAACATATCGTTAGATGCTGCTACAACAGTGCCAAACATGACATTAGATGTTGCTACAACAATGTCAAACATGACATTAGATGCTGCTACAACAATGTCAAACATGACATTAGAGGCTGGTACAACATAATAAAACCTAATAATCCTCGTTACCTTTCAAATTTTACTTTCTTCATAGTCCAGACTAAGTTTTTCATAACATGTTACTATCATCCCAATTTTTTGTAATAAAATATGTAAAAAGAAAGCCTTTCCAAAATCAACATATTTGCTGGTAAGCATAATTTTTTTTACACAGCTACATAGAATTTATTGAATATTCTTGAAGAAATCATTTTAAAATACAATATTTTTCATTCATAGCATTTGAACAATACAAACAAATAAGAAAATGAACTTATGGCTAACTGAACTAAAGAACAACTTACAATGAGTTTCTTTTATCAAAGAAAGGTTTGGTTTAAGGTAATATAACATGTTGGCTCTGTTTACCAGTATGTATTATAAAAGAAAATGAATATTTTGGAGAATAGAAACATGGAGAAGTATTTTTTTCAAAATGATAATTTTAAAACATAACCTCTTTTCTTTTCCATAATGAAAGTTTGATAAGACTTAAAAAAATAAAAAAATTAACATACCTGGTATGTTTGAAGACTATCCTAGCTTTTACTTTGTAAGATATGCAGCCCCAATTCCAAACGTAGCTCTTTCCTTCACTTTTATTTTCTTAAAACAATAACCTGATTGCTCAAAGAAAATCATAGACCTATTTTGTTTTTAAGCAGAAAATATTTATTACTGAACTTTCCAATCACTGCCTCTGTATGCACAAAATGGTGGTTTAAACTCTACTTATGCCCTTTCCAGTCGGTGCTCAAAATGTGTTTTTCTGGAGAGTGTTCCTGTAGATAACATTAAATCAAATTTCCCACCCTTATAAGCCCCCACATGGACTAAGGATGTCACTAGGTTGTTCTTCTGTTGCCACGCCCATTATTGACATCTCTAGTGCTTGTAGAACTGCCACGCTCGCCCTCCCTCTCCACTGTTTTCCTCCTGCGAAAGTTTGGGTGTGATAATGCTAAAAGCTAGATTTCACGTTAATATATTTGGGCTTTTCTATCCCATGCGATCCTTTTCTTACATTTACCTTATTTTATATATATTTTTGTTTGCAAGGTAAATCTTTATAATGTTTTTGTTTTATAGTATTTCATAATCGATTTCCTCCATTTAATAATTTTGTTTTGCTAGTCTTAGTTTGATTATTATGTGATATAGTATTTCCTTAAATTTTTAAAGAATTTAATATAAATTACAAGATAATTATCTTAAAAGGTTTTCCATTTAATTGCTAGGAATATTAAGGGCTATATCTATTGAAAACAATTATTTCATTAGTCTAGTCTAATTTCTTAATTAGACATTAGAAATATTTTAATAAATGTTTTCAAAACATAATTTAAGTGGAAATTCTATTTATTTTAATTTTTTTTTTTTATGGAATGCCAAAGTAGTTCGTCTTGAATTAACTCATTAATCTTTTTTTTTGAATAAAAATCATACAATAATGCTCAAACCAAACACATTATTACATATTTGTTATTTATTATTAATGTTTTATTTATTTATTTGCTATTTATACACATATTATTTGAATGTCTCTTAATTACTTATAATCTTCTACAATAATTAAAAGAAATTCTAGTTTAATTTAATATTTAATTATTTGGAATGCTTTAATGGATATTTGAAATTATTTTAATCTGGCATCTCGTTACTACCATAGAATACAAAGAATTCAATCGCGAAATAATTAATTAATTAACATCTAAGAAATTATAATCAATTAAATTAAATAACTGATAAATAATTACACAATTAATAGCTAAGGAATTTAAACAATCAATTAAGCTAGATAGAGAATAATGATAAAAGATGATGTACTTTTCAAGTTATCTATAAGTACATGTGAAATCGCAAATGATGGGCTATAGAGGGGTCGTGACATAAATATTTGGTCTAATAATGTATTGGTTTTTACTATTATTGTAGTTAATTTATGTCAATAAAATATGTAGACATGATATGGTCGTAAAGTTCATACCAGTGAATTCATTCATTAATGGCCATCCTTGTTGCTTGTCTATCAAGTTATCTACAATTGCAATTAATTTTTTAGATGGACAATCACTAACATTGCATGGATAGTTTCTTACATCAAGCATGTACTGAGTGGTAATATGGTTTGCATGAGTTTGTCCATTTTTCCCACTTGCGCTACTTGGATTTGAGACTAAAATTTATTTCTTGACTATTCGGTCACATAAATTTGTATGTGGATAAGTATTCTTTGTAGAAACCTATTTGAGTTGTGGGTTGAATACATTTGATGCAAGTGGCTTAGAAAAGTTGAATGGCATTGTGCAAGTAGTATTGTCAGATAAAGGAGTAAGAAAATCACTACTGATGTGAGTAGCCAAAGTGGTCCTGTAAGGATGAAAACTAGGAATTTGTGAGTAGGTATACTATAGATATAAGAAGCTTTTTGGTCATAATTAGGGACAACACACTAATTTGGAATGGAAGCTATACAAGTGCAGTTGTTGAAAGTACTATTTTCTATAGTAGAATTATCCAAGTACTCTTTGGTCCAACTACTTGCTCTTTGAATACAATTGTTTCTATTTTCACCTATTGATGCAAGCATAGACTCTTGTAAATATGTAGAATTAATTTTTTGAAAATCTTCACTATTCTCTAGTGCTTATCTTGAATTCATCCACACACAATTAGATGGTCGATCTTGGATTATCTTTGTGGCATGAATTGAAAATGGTTCTACTTTAGAAGCTTAATGCACTTTGCAAGATAAAAATATTTCATTTTTTATCAAGTTGCATGACATTGAATTTCTATAGTCAAAATGTGTGATTTTTGTAACTCCTTTTATGGATATGTCAACTTTATCATAGACATTAGTTTTTTCTTCAATTGTGTAATATGTTCCAAGCTATTGATGTTTCTTAGATTTAGGGTCCCTAATTTCAATAGCATAATGACACCATGGATGTTTCCTAACACCTTTATATCTATTTTGCTTCTTAAAACATTTTAAATTCTTGAAATTAAACTTTAGTAGGTGTCCTAGTTGGACCTGTTTTCTATAATCTTCAGAACTTGATTGCTTTAGCAATTTGTCCATATTGTTTTTGGATTCCTAAATTCATGTATATATTTTCACTAGCACTATGATGCTTAGTGTGGTGTCATTTTTCTCAGTTGTAATTCAAGGGAACTTGATTCCACGGTGCAACATCACAAGATAGCTTGTTTCAAAAAAATAGTTGATACCGAATAACTATATTCAAAACATAGAATTCCTTTCATTGTTTTTGTCCATGTGGAAATTCTATCATAATTATTAGTTGCATGTTCAAGTGATAGCCTACGATCAACTATGAATAGGATTGATGGTCTCCTCTATTTGTATGCAAAGCATTGACATTTACATTCTATGGCATAACAATATATATCGTGTACTGATTTATGAGAAGTAGTAGAAGAAAAGTGTAATGCCCCTCCAACCCTATCAAGTCCTGGTTATGCTCACTAGAAATTAGGAAGAGCTATATGTGAAAATGATCCTTCCTGTGATGGTTGCTTAAACTAAACCTCTTCCAACTCACCATAACTTCATATTTTAAGGTGGAAAATAATAATACTTCATAGGTATGTTCCTATACATCTTCTTGTGTGTCAACGATAGTTTAGGATCTTAATGCTAAAAGGATCACTTGATAGACTTATATGCTTCTATGTGAGATGCTCATTATTAATATTTCATATTATCTTATGTCAGTTAATTATAATCACTTAAAGGGGTTAGATGTGTTACTTACTCTAATGATGTTACTTGTTATACTCGAGATTAGACATGATTTCTATATTGATGATTATATTATTTGTTTATCTTGATTTGGTAATAAGACATTATGAGTACATGCCTGATGGTTAAACTAGGTTGTGAAAGTTGATAGATGATTTACATTTACATGATTATGTTATGATGCAATATGGAATAGAGATTATTCTGGTACTAATCACACTAATCCATTTATGCTTTGTTGATGTCACTGTCTGATGTGAGTGTAGGCTGAGAGGAGGCAATCATAGTTACTCCTACAGGAGGTCCACACAATGTCACACTCTCCCTCCTTGTTTTCCATGATCTGGTTATGTGTGTGTGTGTGTGTGTGTGTGTGTATGTCTATATATATATGTATATATGTATGTATGTATGTATGTATGTATGCATGTCGGTTGGTGTTGCAGGATGTAGGTACCAGGCATCGACTCCACCTGGCTACATAGGTCTGAGTGTGCCTTAAAAATCCTTGAACTGTTGTTGTGTGGAGATATTAGCAAGATTACTCTCAAGGTTACCTGTGGACTTAGATTTCTGTTTAGGAGGTTACCCTAGTTGGGGGATTTGAATGCAGTATGTGTTGTGGTCTTGTGATTTCTAATTCGATGTTATTCTAAGATTTATGTTATGAGTTAGAATTTTCCTTATATATATCTATATTATTTATTTTATATCTATGTTATAATTGATTCTATGTTATTTAGGTATGTGTATATGTGGGTGCACACACATATACCCATGCTTATATAAATAGTATTATTTTAATATTTTAATTGCTTATATAAATGGTATTTTAATAATTAAATAAAGTATATTTAATAAAGTGTATTAAATAGAGTGTATTAAATTTATTAAATAAAAAAGTGAAAATAATAAGTAATAATAATAACTAATAAAAGAAATGCTCTTTGTAGTAAAACTAGCTATCTAGGAGGGAGTTGAACTCGAGACCTCCTAGAAGTTAGGCTAGTTGAATTCCAATTGTGCTATGTGTTTTCCTTGAAAGCTTAATGTTCATCCTTCTTGTTATTGTTTTCTTTGGAGGCAATTTTAATTAAATTTATTAAAATATTTATTATTGTTTATGGGAGATGTTGGTTTAATTTTTCAACCAACTATAGAAGTTGGAGAAGTTGCTTCTCATAAAGCAACTCCTCCAACCATATAGTTGGGGGATAAATTTATGGGATTTGGGAGATTTGGGGGACAGAGTTTTTGGAGGAATTATTTGGAGTTTCTATAAAGTATCATTCCAGAAGTCATTTGGAGAGATTTTTGTTCTATATGTATTGGTTGTCATCTTTCTATGAGTGCATTTGAGAGTTGTTTGAGGAAGGTGGAGAGGATTTATTACTGGAGAATACTCTACCCAAGAGGCTACCTTCTCACTCAAATCTTGGAGGATTTGCAGAGGGTGCTCTAGCCATTGTGAAGTTTCTCCGCAGGACTCCAGGTAGGATCTGGATCTGAAAAATTATAGTTCTTCCTATGTGATTGTGTGTATTTTTGGAATCATTCATATGTGTTTTTTTTAATTTAATGATAGGATGATATAGATTGTATTTAGTTTTATTAAAAATATCACTACCGGGAAGATATGATATGTATTGTGTTAATGGAATTGCTAAATTCCTTCCTGGAAGTCTATGATTGATTATATAATTATAATTTGGCATATTTATCTTTGGATATGTATGTATTCTTAAATATTTTTATTGCTCATATGGTCTGCAAATTTTATTTTGTGGAATGATTTGTAATTAGGATGATAATGAAAAAGAATATGTTAATTGGAAACAGACAAAGTGTTCTGGTTTATTTTCCTATACCCATATTCCGCTGCGCATAAATTTTGAACCTGGCCTTATTATAAAAATCACTCCGATGAGAATATGTGCAATTAGGTTTTATCCAACATTTATGAAAATTAGGAAAATCCAACAGTTCAAAAAATAGTTATGCTCACCGCACCAAGACTATATTTTTATGACAGTCATATATATGTTTCTAGAATTAGTCATGCATAGATCTCTGAGATATTCTCTAAACTCACACAGATAAAGGGTCTCTTGTGATTCTAACCACTAGGACACATCTAAAACTCTATTTTACTCCTCTCTTGATCTATATCCCTATTGCAACCAACCTACAAGAGAAGATTCATCAAAACTTAAATATGTAATATCTTGTCACCTTTCTAAGACAAGATTACTTTGTCTTCTCCCTTGATTCGTTGGTCCCTGTAGGTTCATTAGTTTATAGTACATTCATTTCCCCATCAATATTTATTATTTTATAATTTATATTACTTTTATGTTCTAGTTGGACCTATTTTGGGAACTTTAGAGTCATGGATTTCAGTGTTGGGTACTTGTTTGGCTTGGGGTTTGGTTTGTCTTCCAACCTTGATCCTAGTCTCTATATGCATCTTTGTACCTCTCTTAATGTTTATTTTATTGCTTTAAGTTTATCATAATGTTGTGTTAATGCATGTGGAAACTTGTATCATCTATGTATGTTCATTACTAATTTTTTTTATGTAATGCGGTGTTTCTATGCTTGGCATATACTTGAGCTTAGTTTATGAGGCTAGTACTCATCTCGGTGGCCTGTGTGCACGGGAGGGTTCCCTAGACCTATAAATTAGCCATGAAAAGTTTTATTTGTGCATGTGGAAATTTTTATGCTATGCTTTGAGGTGTCTTGTGATAGACATCCTTCCAATGGTTCCTGTTATGTATATGGCTAAGGTTAGGACTCGCTCTGAGGGCTTGAGTGCATAGGGGAGTTTCCTAAACCAATGAATTAGGACATGGAAGTGTTATTTTGTATCTTTGGCTTATGATGGGTTCAGGGAATAAGAAACCTAAGTGAGTATCTCACCATAGGTGTTGGAACCCTAAAGTGGTTTCTAGATGATCCTATGGGTGGGTTTGTAAAAAGTGATAACCTTAAAAATTAACCTGGGAAGGGGGGATTCAAAAGATAATGAAAGAAAATATAATAAAGGCCACACAGACTTGATTGGAGTACCGAGACCAAGGGTAACTGCCAAGATGGATCCCTATTCACAAAGGGGGGACTGGGGTTACATGGTTGCCAGGAAGGATCCCAATATACAAGTTGTGTGATGACACTCACTTAGGTGGTATCCTAGAACATTAACCTCGGTGTTATAGTATGATGATATTTTATGTGCTTTATTCTTGTTCTTTTGAGTCTTAGATTTATTTTTATTTGAGACTTAGATTGCCTTAGGATCTTGAGAGTACCTTGGTTCTATCTCCTAGCATGGGGGGTGGAACTTTACCAGTTTTACATGGTTGGGTGGAAAATCTCTTTCGAGGTATTGTTCATGGTTCGTGTCATGGCCTAGATTCTGATTTGTTCAGTGATGAAGTTATCCTATCTTGTATCATGTATCTCTATCTTTTGAAATCAAGGTGTAAAGATGTAATATAAGCCTTTGGGAAACTTGATGTAATTATCTTTCTGTATGCCTTCGGGCCATGTGCAACAACTGTAATTGTAATTGTGTTGATATTTTAAGAAAAAAGTTATGTATTTGGGAAGGGTAGTTTTAGGAATTTCAAAAGGGGATTGAATGTTGGTAAATCAAGCATGGATTATGTTTAAGTAATTCCCACCCTATCTTTCTTATGAGTTTTAAATGAAATTGAAAGTAATGATTCTATATAAGCTTTTGCAAATGTAGTAATAGATGAAAACTCCATAATAGGAAACTAGTTTTGATATATGGAATAGTGGAAAGATATGCTAAGGGTTGAAGGGTATCTCCAGGTGAACTAATAAGGGAAAGGAAACATGTATGTTATTGAAAGTAGTAATGAGATGTGATTTCTTAAATGTATAAGTTCAATGTGTATGATGTAAGGTTATTTAAACTAGGTTTTAATCTTAATTCTTAACTTGATGTATACAATGTTTTAAATGATGATTTGTGGTAGTTAGACTTGTGACTAATGATTAAGTGAAATGGAAAAAGAAAAGTCAGGACTTTAAATAGAAAGTTTATTTATGTGTGCAAACAAATGAAAGAAGAAAAGAAAATATATTTAGTAAATGATGTGCTTATGATTCATTTCTAGAAGTGAATATTTATGCAATTTAGGTAAAGGAAATTAATTCATTTAGCTCATTAATGTAATTGGTTTTGATGTGGAATGAAATCAATGTCTCAATGTAAATTGAAGTTGAAACAGAAATAGAATTTGTTAGATTAAGTAATACAATGAAATACTTGATAATGGTAAATGAATTCATTAAGGGAACCTTAAGGAATGCACTTGTGATAGTTAATAATGTAATGTTAGAATGTTAGAATGAAAAAAAATTGTTAGTTGTAATTTTGGGTCAAAGACCTGATTCCTTATGGGTTCCCTGGCGGGGACATTACAAAAAGTACTACATTGCATGTGAGTAATGTAAGGAATAGAGGAGTATCTTGACTACAATGAGTAGCAAAAGTAGAATGCACATTTCTATGAAAATAATAAAACCTCCATATGGAACATTGACAACATTAATATGAGGAGCCATTATATGCCAAGGTGAACTATTATATTCTTTGAACAATCTAGATAAGTGATAGTCATTTGCATGTAGTTAGCATATCTTTCATGTTTCCATGTACAAAAGGTTGAATTGGTATTTGAATGTCATGTACAACTTAATTTCAAAATGCAATACGACTGAACATCAAAATAATTATGACGAGGATATTATTTTTTATCAATTTATATGCTTTGTACTTTTTGACAAATTATTTGATTAGAGTACAAATTCCTTTGGGATTAAACTATGTATTTTTATCTATCATAAAGAAGAATATGTGAAGTTGAATTGCAGACAGAGACATATAAGATAAAAATAAGAGAAAGTGAAAATTTTCTCTTGTTTTCATATGTATGAAAAAACTTGCCAATTAAACTTGTAGAAAATCACCTAACAAAGAAATAGAAATCACTCGACAATTTTAAATGGATCTTTTTGTTGTGGATTTAACTTATAAGAGATCAATTTTACCAAACCACTTGTAACATAAATATGATAAAATGATCCCATGGATACCATTTAAAACTATCATGTTGAAGATCTCAAATTGATGTGGATTTATATTTAAAAGATATTAATTTCATAGGATCATAGTGGTCCTCTCCATGAGATTTGTCCATATATTTATTGTACCTATTTGATATTATTGTGTCACATACATCTTACACCAAATGTTACAAAGGTTTAGCTAAAATAACAATCTATATGTTATAAATTTAGTTATGATATAACTAAGAGTACCTTCTGAAAGATCTCAATTGAATATTTTCTTATAAATTTTAATTTTAAAAAATATATTGTAAGACCACTTGCAAACAATGGTCCTTTTGTGGGACCTCTTGTAGTTTTGTTTCCAACTTTGTGGTATTAACATGTTGTGTTCACATCCTACATTAATGGTAAATTGTTTGTACTAAAAGAACTAAAAAATAAAAATGCTTATTGTAATTCAACATACATTACAAGAAAAAATACATAATACAATTAAACCATAATGAATGAAGGAATTAATTTTAGTACTGTCTACGAGACAGTTGTCAAAAGGACTAAGAGTAAAAAAAACTCTAATAAATGCACAAATAGTAGAACAAAGAACAAATAAAAAGTAATGAGGAAAGGACAATTAAGATTATGATGAGATGACTAGTTTAGTTGTAACATTTGATGATTATCAAGAGGAACATTTTAGTATGTAATTAATTACTCACCAAGAGCCATTCATTTGGGGCATTGTTATAATAAAGATTTGTGAAAGAGTGGATTTTTGTTGGATCTTATATTAATATCATTCCAAAAAAAATTTAAGGTCATTCATCTGTACATAATGTTCTTGCATATTTTGGCCTTACATAATTGCTTATGAGCTATAGATGGGGAGAATGATGCTTTGTTCCATGTAGCTAAAATTCATTAATATCCTTGGGTGAAATGCACCAAAGGCATAATAACATTTTTTTATTGTAGTTGCGACTTAAGGCCAGACTCTTCCTAGTTGCATCATTGGAGAGTTTCATAAGCATTTTCACCAAATTTTGTATGGATTTCATACTAGAAGTGAAGAACTCTTTGAGTCTTTTTGTCAAACCATTCAGGGAAATTTTTGGTACACATTGAGAGGTGATGGGAAAAGGATTTGGCCTTACCCCTACCATTGGCATTTGCTTTAAAGTTTTGAAATTCATTTCAATGAATCTATTTTGTGTGTATCCTACACTCATGACTATCATGTGAACACATTATTTTAGGAGATTTCACGTGTCCTACCTATGCTTTCACTTCTTAGGTACATGTCTACCAGTTATATTGCAACGACAATGTTTGAAAAATCTTCTATCATATTGACTCAAGGGATATCCATACCCTATTCTAAAGCTCCCATTTTATCACATGAGAAGGGTGCTGACAAAGGTTCTTGAATTTTTCTTTAGGATTTCATCTATATTTGTTTCTAATTTTTGCATCTTTTTTCACCAAATCCATGCTACTAGTAAAGGTATTTTGTGGGAGGTACACTTGTGAAGAGTGGTTGAAAAATTAAGGGCTCCCACATTATGCATTCAATTGCATTTGGTTGGAAGTTTCTAAATACATTTAATCAAATCTATTTCATGCAAATCCTACAACCATTGCGTCCCATGAGAGGAAATTTTTATGAGGAATTCTATCAAATAGTTCTACGAGGATGTAGGATAAAGGTTTAGGATTAAGACATGGTATAAACCAATTGTATTTCTTGAAAGGTCTAAAGCCTTTCCAACAAATTCATCTCGATCATATCCATTAATTATTGTGAGCAATACAAGAGTACAAGAGAGATGTGTGGAAAATTATAAGATAGAGAAAGAGTAACAATGAGTAGAGTGAGGCGTGAAAATAGAAAGTGACATGGGGAAGCATCCATCAAAGAGGTATCAAAGTGAGATCAATGAGTTTTTGCAAACAAAGCTTCAAAAGGTTAGATAGGCAAAAGTAAAAACATGAATTTTTACTCTTGAATGTAGCTCCATGGTTATGTGAGGAAGCCAATTCTCCAATCATCTCACAACCCAAAAAATAAATAAAACTAAATGTTTTCCTTTGATGATTACTTAAGTTCTAGAACAAACCATTATAGTAAATAAGATCAATCGGCGAGAGTTACTAAAGTAATCCATCCACTAATCCAATAAATTTTGATAATATGCTTAGCTTCCAAGTAACCAAAAAGGTGAAATTCCCTAAACTTTGGCAAATATTTTGCATTTGCAATACCTAGCTATAAACTCAAATCACCCAACAAGATTGTAAATCTATAAGGGTTTCAAGATAGCTACTAATCTAACCATACTGGATGATGCAGTCATGGCTAGAGTTTCCCCAATGGAGATAGCCAAACCATGTAGCTAGAGTCAACATAGTAGAAATAATTCATTCATGAACATAAAGAAATCAACCATGAACATTAATCATGCCAATCAAGCCTCCTCATTATCAGATAATCAAGATTTACAACATACATGCCCAAAAACATGACAACTTACATTCTAAGGCATACATGCCTGATTACATACAGAAATCCAATTCCATACTAGATGCTAGCCTCTGAGATACTACTAAGATGATACCAAGATACCAAACTAAGGAACCAAGACTACAATATATACAATATTGCAAGCCATAAGTCAGCCAGACCGATCACATTCTCCAAGAAAGAAGAAAATGTAGTACAACATATAGGGTAAGACCAAAATCCATAAGAACTCCTCCAGATATGAATGAAATGCCATACGAATGCACAAGAAGGTTGGACACAAATATAAGATCATCTAACAATGCACTGATTATATCCGTAAGCTATGGGAAAGCTTCTCAAGATCCAACAACTCAGATTAAGCCATAAGCTATGAAGAACAAATATAGGTCTGAACCAAACTTAAGAAGTCTCCACCAAGAAAGACTGGATCAGGATGCAAACCTAGCCATAGATTCATCATGATTTCTAGAAAACACCATTAGGATCGCATGAGATAAAGAGCCAACTCAAATGATTGCCAACTAAACACTAAAACTGAACAAAAAGAGAAAACTAAAAAGGAAATATTTTTGGGTGATGTAAGATTGCCAATGACCCTAGGATTCTCCTGCATCACTGGAGCAACTCTTTCTCAATACCGCGGATATGTCTCCAAAGAAATAATCAAGTGAGTGGGGTGAATTTATTACCTCTATTATAGATCTTACAAATCTTGAGATGTATGAATGTCAGTTAACTTGTAGAGTGGATTCTAATAGAGAAAAAATAAATATAATCTTATAGAAATGTAACCTCAACTTAGTAAAAAATCACAAGTGACATTAGAAAGGCCAAAAAAACCCAAATTTATTTTACCAAGGATCTTGAATATTATGCCAAAAAAGTATGGAAACCGTGTTACTAATTTTAAACTATTCATTTCTAATTTTTCCAATCAAAGTCTCTTTTGACTTTATTTTAGAATATCATATTTACAATGAAAAATTTACAAGTTGAGGGGAAACAAGCTCTTTACCTCAATAGTTGGTAACAAATAGGGATATTGCATTCAATAAAAAACTCAGTAGAACTCAACTCCTTTGCAACTTCACTCAGCAAGGAGGTTAAGAAAATAGACGACCAAATATTGATTATGAATATTCCAGAATGTGGTATGTTCTTAAATTAAATTTGTTAACTCCTCACCCACATTTATTGCACATAGATTTTTTCAAGAAATAACATTAAATGTGAACACTAAACAATGCCCTAAGTGGCAAAAACATCTTGCATTTTCTACTGTCAACAGTGAGATTGATGTAAGGAAAAAATATTTGAGAATAAATTTTGTTAGATATGATTAATTCTTCATCTCATAATTTGCACACAAAGAAGAAACGCAAGTTTCACTCCATAGGAAAGTCAATATTGTCCACCACTATTGGTACGTCTTTTAACTATAGATAATAAATGGATGTAACTACCCATAGATCTTCTCTACTCTTCCAGATTTGACAATAACACTCATGTCTATCGTTGTCTTCTCACAACACTATGCACAATAGGATAAGATACAATGATTGACAAACAAAAATAAGGTTGAAAATGAATATTTCAATTTTAGGTTCGACTCAAACTTTTTAAAAATTCCACCCATTCTCACAACACTATGCACAACAGGATAATATACAATGATTGACAGACAAAAATAAGGTTGAAAATGAATATTTCAATTTTAGGTTCGACTCAAACTTTTTAAAAATTCCACCCATGACTGTGCAATGAAAAAACCAATATCGTGAGAGATAAATGTTTGTAGGAAAAAATAAATAAAAATGTCACCCATAGTAACATTATAGATAAATAGATGTTTGTAAAAATTCAAAAAAATGATTGGCACACAAAAAGTTAAGAAGCATTAGTTTCACTCCACTTGAAATTCAATATTGTCAACCATTATATGTACCTCTTTCAACTGTAGATAATAAATGGGTGCAACTCCTACAATGATTGACAGTCAAATACAATTTTGGGTTCAACTCAAACTTTTAAAAAATTTCCAACCATGACCATGCAATGAACGAACCAATAGCGGGAGAGATAAATGTTTCCAGTGAAAAATAAATAATTTTTTTTACATATAGTAACATTATATATAAATAGATGCTTGCAAAAATTTAGAAAAATGATTGACACACAAAAAGTTAAGAAATAGCATCTAATCGATGCTATAGTTATCCTGCCTATCGACATGAACTAATAAAAAGATTATGGTCAACTCATAGGAGGTTGTTGAACAATCTTAAAGAATTTCCTTATAACTTTAAACTTTAGTGTATATAATGACAAAAAGGAACAATGTTGTTGAACAATCTTTCTCATTTACAAAAAGAAAAAATAATTGTAGGTCAATGTTAAATGCATGGTTGATTTATATGTATTATCTATACATTTAATGCCCATCAAGTGGTGAAAATATGTTGTAAATGAACCAACATCACTTTTTTTCAAAGTACAATGTCACAAGGTATAGAAAAGTCCACAATTGCCAATCAATTAGTCATGTACAGGTAGAATATGCTTACTCCAACCTCCATGTGTATGTATGTGAGTGGTAGGTTTTAAATTAGGCTAAAATATCCAAATATAATTATATACCTAAAGTACTTAATATGACTAACAAAAGAAATTTGTGATGTTAATGGATGAACACAATTAAACATAACTCTACCATATTAAATGTTAGAGTAAATTATTAATTTTATTAATATTTTACTCCCTTCTTAAGATATCAACTCCTTGCTTTAGTCAACTCATGCACTAGTTATGCATCAGTTTGCTTTAGTTGACTCATGCACTAGTTATGCATCAGTTGTTTTTTTGCATGCATTAGTCTTGTAATAGTTTAACTGATTATTACATGCACTTCTGCTTTTTAGGTTTGCCTTTTCAAGGCCTTTGATCTCCTTTATATGGATGATCCATTGTACACTATTATTCATTCATTATTGAGGATATTTTCTTCTTCATATTTTGAGTCAAACCCTTGGCCTCTTCTTCTCTCTACTTCCTTGTAACAGGTTTTTTGTATGCAGGTGATCTTGGCGTTCTGTGGATTTGTATTGCTCAAATTCTACATGGTATCAGAGCCTAATCTACTACAGCTTGTTCATGTTTGAAGGATTCAAATTAGAGATCTTTTTGGCGGATTTGAGAAGTTTTGGTTATATTTCTCATATTTGGTATTCTCTGTAGGACGTTATTTTTTGTTTCCTTTTTGCCTGCAAAAAAAGAAAAAATAAATTTGGGAGGCATTTTGAGAAAAAACGGACACCACCGTTGTGTCTGGAAGGCCCGAGATAGTCAAAATCCATATAAAGTTTGTCGATTTTGGACAAGTTGCCATCTGAAGCAAAATTTTTTTGTCATACCAGGGTCGTACGGCCCTGGCACGCAAACCGAGGAAGGTACGGTGATTTCTTTTCAAAAAAATTAAATTAAAAAAAAAAATTTGCAGCCGTCGAGCGGCCACCGCTGCCACCTGAGATTTTTTCTCACGCCCTCCGTCCTCGACAGCGTGCCGGCCGCCGCTCCGCCCGCGGCCCTACCGCGCTCTGGCTGCTCCGCCCGCAGCCCTACCGTGCTCCAGCCGCTCCGCCCACCGCTCCCGCCAGCGACCCGCCGCCCACCGAGAGCTCCGCTGCACCTGCCGCCCTCTGGCCGCTCCGCCCACTCTATCGCCAGCGGTTGGCCCCATAAGCGCCCGCGCATGTGACCAGGGGCCAACACAAAAAAATTTTAAACACAAAAATTGTGTTTTCAATTTTTTTTTGTCTTTGGAGCCTCTTGCACTAAAATTGGCTTTCTGGGAGCTCCAAGCATCATTTTTTGACAAACGAGATATTGCCGGAAAGCTGGTTCTGAGCCCGACGCTCTCATAGAGTTTAATTTGGTATTTTTTTTCCATCTAGCTTACTATTTCTGATGTCAAAGCTAGATTATCCTTTTTTCAATCCAGGGGGGCTAATTTGCTCAAATTAGCTCCATTTTTTGATCCGGAAGAAGCGCTGGAAAGCTCTTCTCGAGCACTATCCAGATTTCTACTTATTTTTATCAGAATTTATTCAAGGTACACAAGATTTAGATCTGAAGATTTTTTGCTCTTCTCTTGATAAAGCATATCATTTTAGGCTTGGGGGGTCGATATTTGGCTTGTGGGGGGGTCTTATTTTCTTGTTTCTTTCAGTTAAACAAGATATTTTTCAAAACAAAACCCCTTCTAAAAAATATGGCCGAGACCTCTTCTTGTCTAGAACTTCTGACCCCACATAATTATCACACATGGAAAACCCTAATGACACGGCTTCTCCGTTCAAAAGGGCTTTGGTCTTGTCTAGATGCAGTGCAGCTAGTATTACAAAGGCCCTTTGAGCTCATGCAGCATCGAAACAAGATGGATGAAGCTATGGGGTTGATTGCTTTATAGGTATCAGACAGCTTGCAGTTTCACCTTGATGGATGCAATACCCCTCTAGCTATGTGGACAAAGCTGAACACTTTGTTTGGTACAGTGAATGAGTTCCGAGCACTTCAGATTGAGGCAGAGCTTACCTCTCTTGTACCTGATTCTTTTCCCTCTATTGAGGACTTTCTGATGAAGTTCAAACAACAAAGATCTTTGTTACATGGATGTGGAAAGCAAAAGACTGATAAAGAGTGCATTTATCTGATTCTATCTAAGCTTAGGGGAAACTTTCAGATCTTCTCTTCTACCTTTCATTCTACCATGGATGCTTTGGGACCTACATTCACCATGCCCACTTTTGAGGTGTTTTGTGATCGTTTGATTAGAGAGCAGGCCAAGCTTACTCAGTTGGACTCTCTAACAGGATCAAAGAACCATGCATTGGTTGCCCAACCATCCAAAGAAAAGGAGAAGCAAAAGCCAAAATAGATATCAGATTCCTCTTCTCAGCACCCTACTGGCCCACCATCTTCTTCTAAGAAGGAGAAACAGAAGACTGAGAGACCTACATGTTCCTATTGTCAGAAGGGACCTCATGATGAGTCACATTATTTTCAGAAGAGATTTGATGGCTATGAGAAACAGATTGCAAATTTGCACGTTCTTCTTCAGAAGAGCACTGTTTCCTCTCCATCCTCTTCTACCTCACAGGGGTCTGCTTTTCAGTCTTCCTCCACATCTTCGACATCTGGACATGATTTAGGAAAGGGTCATGCATTACGGGCATCCATTGCATCCCCTTCACAGGTCCCTTGGATACTAGATTCAAGTGCTTCTCACCATATGGCATCTTCTAAAGGGGTCTTCTCTACTATTGAGGCTTCTCCCATTCCTCATATTCTCATGGGGAATAACACTATCCTGATAGTCTGCGGGAAAGGTTCAGTCAGCATTCAGGATGTCACATTCAATGATGTATTGTATGTTCCATCTTTGTCTGTAAACCTTCTCTCAATTTATCAGATTACACATAGTGGTTCAGGGAAGATAGTTGAGTTCACTGCAGATTCAATCTTCATTCGAGATAGTATGACAGGAGGCATTGTTACTACAGGGACAGTTGATCATTCCACCCATCTCTACACCTTCTCACACTTTGGTCCACCATCTCCATTGTTGGAGTACAACTCTCCTCTTTCACGAGAGCCTCATGTGGTGTAGTCAGGTCGCTTGAACCTTTGCATTGTTCCTGAGATCACTACTATGACTACCACACCACATCCTATTGAGGTCTTTTCTCTTCAGCGGGATTCTTCTTCAGCACTGCCTGACCCTCCAGCTCCATTCATTGAGCCACCAAGTGCATTTGTTGAGGATTCTACAGAGGACACTCATCTCCTCTCTCCTGACAGTGTCAGCACACCAATCACACCACCTACATTGGGGATTCCCTTTCAGGCTCCTCATGTTTACTCCTTTGAGCATCAGCTCGGCCTTCCAGTGACACCTCATCTTCAGTTTCCACTGACTTTCACTCCTTTGTATTGGATTCACAATGGTTTTTTCATTGATCCAGGGGTTCTTTCATTCTGGGGGGGCTTTCGAGCCTCGATCCTCTCTCATAGGGGGGTTGGTAGCACACATTGTACATATGGCTTTGAGAGAATCTCTTGAAGTCATTTCTTTGTCTTCTGCTTTTTTTATCTCTTTTTGGAGTAGGGTTTTTTCCCATTGGGTTTTCTCTATTTCTCCGTTTTACAGAGATTTGGTTGTGCTGGGTACCTCATCAGGCCATGTTGCCAGGACCCATTTCTGATTTCAGCATTGTAGTTTCCTTTGCTTTCTTCTTGCATTGTTTGTAGTTGCATGGTTGCTCATCTTAAGGGGGGGTGTTAGAGTAAATTATTAATTTTATTAATATTTTACTCCCTTCTTAAGATATCAACTCCTTGCTTTAGTCAACTCATGCACTAGTTATGCATCAGTTTGCTTTAGTTGACTCATGCACTAGTTATGCATCAGTTGTTTTTTTGCATGCATTAGTCTTGTAATAGTTTAACTGATTATTACATGCACTTCTGCTTTTTAGGTTTGCCTTTTCAAGGCCTTTGATCTCCTTTATATGGATGATCCATTGTACACTATTATTCATTCATTATTGAGGATATTTTCTTCTTCATATTTTGAGTCAAACCCTTGGCCTCTTCTTCTCTCTACTTCCTTGTAACAGGTTTTTTGTATGCAGGTGATCTTGGTGTTCTGTGGATTTGTATTGCTCAAATTCTACATTAAATTTAGATTAAAAAACCATAACATTGTGAATGATCCATAATGTCATTTTTAAATGTTAAATTAAAAGAACAATGACAATGATGTTGCCCATAAATTTGAGGTACCTATTCCAAAATAAAAACCACAAAAATGTTAATATCCCTATAGAACATATACATTCATACATATTATTGTCCATCCAGTTAAAATTAAAAAAAATGCAAGAAATAAACCTAGCCTATTATCATACAAGATATCTTTAAATTCATACAAATTTTTGTAATAAAAATATTAGTGTATATATTGACAATTTAGAGAACTATGTTGTTGAACAATCTTTCTCATCTATAAAAAGAAAGAAAAAATAAATAATTCTAGGTCAACATTGAAAATGGTTGATATATATGTCTTTATTTATACATTTAATATCCATCAAGTAGGGACAATATGATGTAATCTGTTACAAGTAGTGGTTGTCGTTTCACCAAAAGATTGACATGTTAATGCCCAATACAACCACTAGACTTATAGAAGACACAGGAGGTGGTTAAACCATGTCACGAATTCCAAGGGGAGCACTAACCATTTTACCAACAATCTCCTCCTCAGTGTTACCCGAGGGGATTCGAACTTGTGACCAAGCTCTGATACCACTTGTTACAAGTAGTGGTTGTCGTTTCACCAAAAGATCGACCTGTTAATGCCCGATACAACCACTAGACGTATAAAAGACACAAGAGGTGGTTAAACCATGTCACGAATCTCGAGGGGAGCGCTAATCATTTTGCCAATAGTAATCATCAAATCAACATCACCTTTTTCAAGATACAATGTTACAACACATGAAAAAGTCTACATTTCTCAAGTGATTAGTCACACACAAGTAGAATATGCTTAAATCAAACTTACTCCAATCTTTATGCATAAATATGTATGTGGTAGGTTTTAAACTATACTTAAATATCCACAAATAACCGAAATACTCACATAAGAAAATAGTAAAAAAATATTGTGATGATAACCCACAAACACAATCAAACATAACTCTCACATATTTATATTAGGAGAAAAAATGATACTTAAACATTCCAAATGATCTAAAGTGTCATTTCTAAATGATAAATTAAGAAAACCACCTTAGTGAAAACCACCAACTAAATTTGAAATGGCGGCGGCTAAGCTCTTGATAAAAACCCACAAACGACAAAAATACTCAGATTTTTTTTTTCTAGATTTGCGAAAATGCAGTGATTTTTTTTTTTGGAATTTTGTTGCTTTTGAATCAAAATATGCAAATCATGAAGAACAGATGCCAAAAATTTCGCAAAAATTTGTTGTGTTTTCAGATTTTTCAAACTTGGTCAATGGTGCATTTTGGATGGAGCTTAGCTGCTTCCATTTGAAATTCCTACTTCTAAGAATAAAAAACAAATTAAAGACTTAACAATCACCTTCATGATATATGCATGTCCTTATAGATCATTTACTAGAACCTAAATACTTTAATACTTATATTAATCAATAAGTGTTTGCATTATAATTTATAAAATAATATCATGCTTATTCACAAAAAAGGTGGATACAAAATCACATACCTCAAGTCTAAACATTATCAGTGCCTCAATCATAAAATATAAAAATTAAGTCACTAAGCAACAACAATAATAGTGAAGAGATGAGGTGAATTATCTACCAAGGGATCAAATAACATCATCGATTGTATTTATTAATTTAAAATAAAATTATAACTATTTTTAATTTTCAATTAGTTACAAATTATCTTCTTGTTCACAATCAACAATACAAAAATATGATCAATGATGCATTTTGATCCCTACATAGACGTTGTCAAGAGGAGGTGAGTCCCAGTTACTTGATTTACCCATCCAAAGTATCCATGAGAGAGTCCCAATCCTCGTCATCTTCATCTTCTTCTTCACAAACCGAAGAAACAAAAATACGATCAATAATGCATTTTGATCTCTACATTTACATCGTCAAGAGGAGGTTGGTCTGGATCACTTGATTTACCCTACATCAATAGGATCTTATGTATCCACAAGAGAGCCACAATCCTCAACATCTTTATCTTCTTCTTCACAAATCGATGAAACAAAAATACGATCAAGATGCATTTTGATCCCTACATAGATGTTGTTAGGAGGAGGTCGGTCTCAATCACTTGATTTATCCTACATGAATAGGATCCAAAGTATCCATGGGAGAGTCCCAATCCTCGTCATCTGTACTTGATTTATAGACCATTTATTAGAACCTAAATACTTTACTTATATTAATCAATAAGTGTTTGCATTATCATTTATAAAATAATTCATGCATATTCACAAAAAAGGTGGATACAAAATTACATACCTTGAGTCCAAACATTATCAATGCTTCAATCATAGAACATAAAAAATAAGTCACTCAACAACAATACTAATAGTGAAGAGATGAGGTGAATTGTTTATGGAGGGATCAAATAGCATTATCGATTGCATTTATTAATTTAAAATAAAATTATAACTATTTTTTATTTTTAATTAGTTACAAATATGATCAAAGATGCATTCTAATCTCTACATAGATGTTGTCAAGAGGAGGTGGGTCTCAATCACTTGATTTACCCATCCAGAGTATTCATGAAAAGATCCCCATACTCATCATCTTTTATCTTCTTGTTCACAATCGACAATACAAAAATATGATCAATGATGCATTTTGATCCCTACATAGACGTTGTCAAGAAGAGGTGAGTCTCAATCACTTGATTTACCCATCAAAAGTATCCATAAGAGAGTCCTAATCCTCGTCATCTTTATCTTCTTCTTCACAAATTGATGAAACAAAAATACAATCAATAATGCATTTTGATCTCTACATATACATCATCAAGAGGAGGTGGATTTGGATCACCTGATTTACCCTGGATCAATAGGATCTTATGTATCCACGAGAGTGTCCCAATCCTCAACATCTTTATCTTCTTCTTCACAAATCGATGAAACGAAAATAAGATCAAGATGCATTCTGATCCCTACATAGATGTTGTTAGGAGGAGGTGGGTCTCAATCACTTGATTTATCCTACATGAATAGGATCCAAAGCATCCACGGGAGAGTCCCAATCCTTGTGATCTTTATCTTCTTCTTCACAAATCAATGAAATGAAAATTCGATCAATGATGCATTCTGATCCTTATATAGACATCGTCAAAATGATGTGGGTCTCGATCACTTGATTTATCCAACATCATTATGATCCAAATTATCCACGAGAGAGTCTCGATCCTCGTCATCTCTATCTTCGTCTTCAAAAACTAGTGAAACAAAAATATGACCAACAATGAATTTTGATCCCTACATAGACATCGTCAAGAGGAGGTAGGTCTCAATCACTCTATTTACCCTAAATCAATAGGATCCAAAGTATCCACGAAAGGGTCCCAATCCTCATCATCTTCATCTTGGTCATCTTCTTCTTCACAAATCGATGAAACAAAAATACGATCGACAATTCATAATAATCCCTACATAGACATCGTCAAGAGAATCCCAATCCTCATCATCTTTACAAATTGATTAAACAAACAAATACAATATACTAAATACAAGCACACACTAATAACAAACTTCTATACATAAAAACAAAACAAAATGCACAGTTAAGAAGAGGATAATCTAGGCTATGAAGAACAAGCAAAACCGGGGGAAGAGTGGGGCTCCGTCAACGACTGTACTACTCCAGCTGAAGAGGATAAATGCTTGATTGGCACTCCAAAATAGGGGAGTGAAAGTTCCACTTTCAAGGACGTCAAGAACCAATAAAATATTTGGTAAGGATGTTACTAATAAATGTGACAGCACCTCAACCGGAACCATCAGGCGATCATTCAATGCAGCTCCATCAATCTCCTCCTTCTCTACCCTTCACTGTTTCACATTTCCAAGTCCATTCATTCATTCCATTCATCTGTTTTCCCACCCGGACCCTCTTTTTTCCTGTGTATGGAGTTCATTCTCCTGGTTTTCCACCATTAAATGAGCTCTGTATGCTCTGGATGTTCTGTATTTTGACATGAGTTCGGCTCCGCAGAGATCCCATGTCTGGGATGGGTCACCTGTGTTGTATGAGTTCGGATGGGAAGCGGCTCCTCCAGTGGCGGGAATCGAACACGGAGCGAAAAACAGACCTGCAAGCTTAAGCCCAGCACTTATAGCCATGATTGCAGTTCTGGGCAGTGCTCTGCTAATAGTAAGCTATTACAAATTCTTCTACAAGTACTGCAAGTCATGTCCCAGGCGCCGCGGGTTCGAATCCCAAGAGATGGATGATGGGGGGATGCTGTATCAGGACCCAGAGGCCTGGCAGATCTTCAATCACAGTTATGGGCTTGATGAATCTGTGATTAAGTCCATTCCCCTGTTTGTTTTCAGAAAGGGGGAAGAAGATGGGGGCAAATTTTGGGACGGTGGTCTTGAATGCTCTGTTTGCTTGCTGGAATTCAAAGAGCTTGAAGCTCTGAGAGTTTTGCCCAAATGCAGCCATGCTTTTCATGTTAACTGTATTGATGTGTGGTTGCGGTCCCATGCAAGTTGTCCGCTCTGCAGGGCAAATATAGTAGTGAATTGGAATAATAACAGTCATGTTGGAAGTTGCCCTTTTGTGCCTGCCATGGCGGCCAGAGTACGTCCCAATCTGGAGCACGGCATTGCCGGTGTCGTACATGACAGCTTCAGATCTGATGAGGAAAACAACAATGGAATCTGTGATGGGGGGCAGAGGAATTCAGCACAGGGGTTCACTGATGTTCTGCTATCAATGGATGTTTTACATGAAGCTGCTGCTGAAGAATTTACTGATGTGCAATCCAATTTTGAAGATTTGGGTGCTTTTGGTAAGCCTGTTTTGACAAGATCCTATTCATTTGGGTGCTCTGGCAATGAACATTACAGTGGAAATGCACTCGAGTCGTTGTTAATGGCAGAAACCTCTGCTTCTGCTTCTTCGCCATGGAAGAGGGCATTCAAGAAGTTTAATTCAAAGGGAAGTGGGCTCTTCTCATTAAGGTCTCCATTTTTTAACAGAACCAGAGGATCCTCTGCCTCTGCATCTGCGTCTGCAAATGGGTTTTCTTCAATGATCATGTCCCCTGCAAGAGATTACAGTCACAGGCGTCACAGGAGAGATTTCAGGCATGGAGGAGGAAGTATAAGTAGAATTAGAGGCGGGAGTTTGAGTCCCCCGGTTTTGAGAGTTCATCAACAACAGTCCGGCAGAGCACAGTCCATGACCAGTCCGCTGTTTTTCAAAAGAACGAGTTTTTCTGTGTTTACACCGAGCAGACTCAGATCAGGAGATCCAGAAGCTCTTCTTTCACCTGATAGATTCAACAATCAGCCTTAACGAGGACTTGAGATCATTGGGTTTTTTGTTTTCGATCAAGCTAAAAAGATCAGAAGCTCTGGAAATCTTCAAACTTATGTTAATTCATCGTCTGATCAGATTATACAACCTCGGAACATCTGAATCACAGCACACAGAGGTAAAGATCGCAACTTTAAGTCAAAAAACTGGTTTTCAAGAATTACTCATTTGATTTCATGCGAATCACAACATATAGTGTCAAAGATCGCAACTTTAAGAGAAATACTGGTTTTTTCAAGATTTTTCTATTGATTTGAGTGATCAGAATTCTCTGAATCACAATATACAGACTAAACATCGTAACTTTAAGCCCAAAACTGTATTTTTTTTTCCAAGATTTTCTTTTGATTTGATTGATCAGAATTTTTCCTCTGGATCTCTCATCTGGGTATCCTTTCTTGATTGGATTGTTCATGTGGGTACTGGATTTTCATTTAAGAATTTGTTGGGTTTCTCACAATTCATTGAATTTTTGGGCTGTTATTGATCTGTACATTGAATTGATTATGAATTGCAGAGTTGTAAGAGTGCATGCACATGGGCATTTTGCTGCAACTTGGGTGGGCGTGGTGGAGGTTCCATTACTCCTCGCTCCTCTGTCTGCAACAGTAATTAATGCATGGTAAATGTGACGGTGGAATGCACCAACCCGAGGGACCGCATTAAATGAGCTGCACATTAATTGATCCAAGCATTAAATATGGGCGATCGGATTTATAGCATCTGACGTGTTTTCCAATCAATCTATACTGTCAACGGGCTGCGCCTGATTGATTTTACGTTTTACGATCCTCCACTATACAAGTAATGTTAATGGTTTTGGCAGTGATTTAATATAATGGGACCCTTGACTGTGTCAAGGATTATCTTTAAAGCGTTCAAGTTTGATTTTTTGGTTGTCCGATTTATTTTATTAGGAAGCTTTTATCGTTTTCGAATTAAAAAATCTCCAGTTAAAAAATCTCTTGTTTTAATTCATTTTTAGAAAAATCTCGGAGGAAAACTATTGAAAAATATCTGTTCTTTATGTTCTAGATTATATTATGTAAATTTAGTTCTGTTCTTTATGTTCTAGATTATATTATGTAAATTTAGTTTTTTAATGATTATTTGGAGACGAATTTTATAATTTATCATTAGGAGAATTATTTCACTTCAGAAAAATATATGTTTTTATGATAGAGGAAGGTATTTTTAGATTAGAATTTATAAATTTGTTAATTTGTTTTTTATCATCAGCCTTTTAATTCACATTCTATTCATTAATTTAGTCAATTATTATCTTTAAAAACTATGGAGATTGTTTTTCTCCCACTGAGTTATTTTTATTACAAAGCCTTTCTTGTTCTTCAATTGAAACTCTGTTATTTTTCGATTCGTTTTAAATTTGATTTAAAAATTATGGGGGAAAATTATTTCTGCTTTATATTTCAGATTGGATTATGCGAGTTTTTATATTTTCATAATAGTATTTGGAGTCGTATTTCCTCATTTATTATCAGGGTGATTATTTCATTTGAGAGAAAATATTTGTTTCTATGATAAAATAAGGAATTTTTAGTTTTAGAAATATATAAATGGGTAAAGTTACTTTTCAATCATATAAGATTTCAACATTTAATAATTTAAATTTTTTATATTGCTTATGGATTTGATTGTGTTTTAGTTTTTTCATCAATGTTTACACAATCAAAATTCAGAAGTTTTATCAAAAATTAAACTCATTTTTATCATCGGCATTGCATTTTATCTCACATTTGATGATCTATCATTGGAATGAATATTTCATTTGAGAAAAAACACTGTTTCTATGATAAATAGAAGACATTTTTTGGATTAAGATACGTGACTTTGATTTCTTCATCAGCATTTTAAATCACATTTTGTAATCTATCAGGAAAATGAATGTTTCATGGGAGAAACACTATTTATTTCTATGATAAGTAAAGGTATTTTATGGTTTAGACTATGTAGACTTATTCTCTCCTTTTGTGTATGTGATTGAAAATGTCGATGAAGAAAAATTATGATATTGAACTATTGACTAAAAAGTAGGTTTACATAGTCTAAACCCAAATTTTTGTAAGCTATTATAAATGATCTGGAAATTCCATGTATTTAAATGTAAAGTATTTATTTTTATGTATCAAATTATATTGTTTCATTAAAATTTAATTGTGAAGTTAGAGTTAAAATTATTGATTCTATATGTTATTATTAGTGGTTCCCACAAATTCATTTTTCATGAATATGAATGGCTAGCGTAATACTCATTGCATCTATGTGAGGTTCATACAGCTGATGTACTAGAATCTGTTTCACACAAATTCATTTTTCATGAGTACGAATGGTCTACTTAGTGCTTATTAAATCTAGCTGATGCTCATATAGACATTTGTTGAAATATATCAAAATTATATTGTTTCATTAACTCTGAATTTATTGTTAAATTTATAGCTCTTGTATTTTATTAGTAGTAGTTCTCTCAAATTTATTTTTCATGAGTACGAACATACACATTGCATTTAGGTGATGTTCATATAGATGCGATTTTAGAATTTTTAGAAACTTTTTGCATTTTAAAACTATTTACATGTTTTACCACTTGAAAACACTCGATCACAAGTTTTACATGTGTTACCAGTTGTGGACAGGCATGACACCCTTTTTGTCTGGGCGAGTTGCAATTCTGTGTAATTATTAATGATGGGGAAATAGAGAGAGCGTGAGCGTTGGACGGTCAACTACTTGGTTGATGAAAAATGAAGTGTTAAGACACGTGGGGTTGAAGCAAACAGGTTTCTCATCGCCTGCTTCGCTGTAAAATGCAACCAACCAGTTTAATCCAATTTTAGCCCAAGGGCAAACCCACCAAATCTAATTATATTTTATTTATTGAATACAATATTATAAGATATCTGGTTCGGCTTTTGATTGTTCAATTATGCAACTTCATTGGTTCGGATAAGGCCTTTTTTTGGATTCATGAAAGGTGGTAGTTAGAAATTATATTAATATATATATATATAAAATATACAAGGTCTAGCATTTTAATACGTGAGGTATTTGTGTACGAGTGTTAGATTGTTTGTGTATTTTTTTTGGTTGTCAAAGCTATAAGCAATTATCATTTAAGAAATTGGAATGTGATATCGATTACTCATGTTCTTCTATTATATTGATTGTTTGAGAATATGCAGAAAATTGAATACTTTTAAAAATAATATTCTTTCTTTCATTAATTTTAATTAAAAAATTTCATAATTTCTTATTTAATTTTCTAATTGAAATAATTATTCATAATATAGTAATATTGTTCAAACAAAAATTTCTCTTTCTTAATTGCCGTGAAGATATTTTCTTATCTTTTAATCAGTATTTATTTCTAAAGAACCACAAAATTTTTGATTGATTCAACCGCCTAACAAGGGGGCTGACCCTTACAAGTTCAAGGCGTGAAGGCAGAAATTCAGACCATCAAAAGCCCAAAACAGAAACAACAAAGACATAACACAAAGCACAAAGACTATAGCCCACAAAGAAAGGGCCAAATTCACACCCTATGAGAAGGAGGGTGGGAGTTCTTTCTGTGTTGTTGGATGACTGTCCAAGCAATACTATCCTTAGGCTCCCCAATAAATGAGACTTCACTAGGGCAACTGTTAACACAAGGACCAAAGTGTTGTAGAAGTTTAGCAACATCATGGTGCATAACAGTAGAAGTAGAGGGAGTGAAAAGGTACTCATGGCTAGAGGGTGTTGCACCAGTGGAATCAGGGGTAACAACAAGAGTTGCAGTAGGGGCAAGACTCAAAATAGTAGCAGAAGCGTGACCTCGATTTGCAACAGGGGCATCATCAAGATTTTCCATAGAGGTTTTGACCTCGTCAGCAACTTGTGAATCCTCAGAAGAAGAATTAGAAGCACAGATTGTCAAATGATCATTACTTGCAACCTTCCACCAAGTAGTAGCACCTTTTTGATGCTGAAGGGCATAGTTAGTAGCCATGTCTAGTAGAGAAGCAACACTGACAATGGAAGGGAAGACCCTCATAATCCAACGTTTGAGTCCATGGTCTTTCACCAATTATAAGCACCATGTCCTCTAGAAGCGGTTGGGAGATATCCATATCAACCAAAATACAGGTCAAAGTAGAGTGGCCCATAGTAGCACTAGTGCATTTGACCTTATTTTTCAATCAAAATTTTCAACCATCAAATAAAAAGGTGTAGGTTGGTCGGATTATAGTAAGAAAACTTTCATTTTTTTTTAATCCATGCCCGTGTTGATCGAAATTTCGACCAATATTGTGTAGGTCGAAATTTTGACCAATACCGTGTAGGTCAAATTTTCAACCAACACGGGCATAACTAAAAAAAAAAAGATTTCATGTCTCATTTCATTATTAGATCAAGCTTGCAATGCGCAAAGGAGGACCACCTGCGAGGGTTGCCACTATTATTTGGTGTAAAAGGAGGACCGCCTGCGTCGAGGGTTGCCACTGTTATTTGGTGTAAAAGGAGGACCGCCTGCAAGGATTGCCACTGTTATTTGGTGTAAAAGGAGGACCACTTGCAAGGGTTGCTACTGTTATTTTGGTGTAAAAGGAGGACCGCCTGCGAGGGTTGCCACTATTATTTGGTGTAAAAGGAAGACCGCCTATAAAGATTTCCTTACCTTAACCTACGGTATGATCGATTTTTTTTAAACATATATGTTTGATTGAATGTGATTTTGGCTAGGTTAGAACCAGTATTATGGTTGTGAGTTGCAGGAGAAGGTGATTTCTACAAAGCCCTAGGCTATAGATGTTTTATCTAAGAATGTGTAGTATTTATCATTCATTTTATTTTATAAAAGTAATATTTATTATATAAAAATTCTTTTAAAAAAACATTAACAAAGAGAGAAATTTGAATAAACTAGTCTATGTCACTGTAAGTGAGGGTACAGTCATGCTATGTGACTCTCAAACCGATCCAAACAAACAATATTGTTCCCAAATACTTTGTTGGTTTCTATTAAACATGAACCAAATAAGATTTACATTTGAATCCACACCCTAAGTGCCCAAAATGAAAAGGTTTAAATACTTCAAGGAATCACAGTGACTGGTTAACGCATGGGACAGTCAAGATAAAAGCCTCCAAAGCATTCAATGAGTGAATATGAATGTTTGAAAACTATTCCTTATTGCATAATGAAAAAGAAAAACCAAAATAAGACTTTGACACCTTTAAGATCATTGATTTCAATTAGAAAAACTTGGTTAATGCATGGGATAGTCAAGATAAAAGCTTCCAAAGCATTCAATGAGTGAATATGAATGTTTGAAAACTATTCCTTATTGCATAATGAAAAGGAAAAACAAAAACAAGACTTTGACAGCTTTAAGATCACTGATTTCAATTAGATAAACTTGTCTTTTATTTGATTTCCTGTTAGAACCGGTATTATGGTTGTGAGTTGCAGGAGAAGGTGATTTCTACAAAGCCCTAGGCTATAGATGTTTTATCTAAGAATGTGTAGTATTTCTCATTCATTTTATTTCATAAAAGTAATATTTATTATATAAAAATTCTTTCAAAAACACATTAACAAAGAGAGAAATCTGAATAAACCAGTCTATGTTGCTATAAGTGAGGGTACATTCATGCTATATGACTCTGAAACCGATCCAAACAAACAATATTATTTCCAAATACTTTATTGGTTCCTACTAAACATGAACCAAATAAGATTTACATTTGAATCCACACCCTAAGTGCCCAAAATGAAAAGTTTTAAATACTTCAAGGAATCAGAGTGACTGGTTAACGCATGAGACAATCAAGATAAAAGCCTCTAAAGCATTCAATGAGTGAATATGAATGTTTGAAAACTATTCCTTATTGCATAATGAAAAGGAAAAACCAAAACAAGACTTTGACACCTTTAAGATCACTGATTTCAATTAGAAAAATTTGTCTTTTATTTTATTTCCTGTTAGAATCGGTATTATGGTTGTGAGTTGCAGGAGAAGGTGATTTCTACAAAGCCCTAGGCTATAGATGTTTTATCTAAGAATGTGTAGTATTTATCATTCATTTTATTTTATAAAAGTGATATTTATTATATAAAAAATTCTTTCACAAACACATTAACAAAGAGAGAAATTTGAATAAACTAGTCTATGTCACTGTAAGTGAGGGTACAATCATGCTATGTGACTCTCAAACCGATCCAAACAAACAATATTGTTTCCAAATACTTTGTTGGTTCCTACTAAACATGAACCAAATAAGATTTACATTTGAATCCACACCCTAAGTGCCCAAAATGAAAAGGTTTAAATACTTCAAGGAATCACAGTGACTGGTTAACGCATGGGATAGTCAAGATAAAAGCCTCTAAAGCATTCAATGAGTGAATATGAATGTTTGAAAACTATTCCTTATTGCATAATGAAAAGGAAAAACCAAAACAAGACTTTGATACCTTTAAGATCACTGATTTAAATTAGAAAAACTTGTCTTTTATTTGATTTCCCGTTTCATCCATACACTAGGCTTCTCTGCCGTACTATGGCTTCCAAAAGATACATATAAACCTTCATACTATGTCTTCCACGAGAAGACATTGATTTGAGACATTTCGACAAGCATTGGGTGCATTGTATTTGATTCCACTTTTCACATGCATCTTTATATGATTTGTAACCATATATTTGACAAAATTTCTCCTCAATGGGGTTTGATGGATGTCCACAAGATGTGATAAAGTTCTACTTCCAACCATGCTTTAATGGATGTCTATATTATGTTTTGAAGCTCCCATTTGGCATGGACAAGGAGGATGGCAGTAAAGGATTTGACATTGTGTTACTCATTGCAATCTTCCTATCTCCCTCCAGTTTACACTACAAGGATACGATGTCGCTGGTCCTTTGCCCACCATTGTGAAAAACAATCGCCTTAGGGATATAAATGCAGGACTGTCCGCCAACACATTCTTGCAAATAGTTTTCAGAGCTACAAATATTCATGTACATGATTTGTTTTGGTTTGCATTACTTTAGAAACAATTGTTGTGATAGGTTTCATAATTTTTTGGTGTAGAATCTGTATGCACCCTAAAATGGTCACCTAGACTTTGGGCCCCATTCTTCAATTTATCAAATGATGGAACCAATTTATCAAATCCCTGAATCAATATTTTTAAATCAACATTTTCAAATCAAATCAATTTCCTTGATCAAATCCTAATTTTATCATTTATTCGATTATATTCCATGGGTTAACCATTTTATCCTAGGTCTTTATTTATTTAAAAGGAATTCCCTCCCCTTTTATTAAATAAAAAGCCCCCACTTTCTTCTTATCCTAAGTTGCACAAATAAAGTATTATTCCTATTTTATAAAAAGGAGAAAATATCTTTTTGTCTCACATGAGGCTCAAAAGTCAACACTTCTTTCTCATTGGAGGAGACTTGTGCACATGGATTGATCCCTCTTTTAAACTCCACCCTTGATCAAATCTTTTGCCTCTTAATCTCTATCGTCCGTTGATTCTCATTTTTTTATAAAAGAAGAGCTCTCTTCTCATTCTAGGACCCAATTCTTTCATACTAATCTTATGCTGCAAGATTTCTTGGTGATTTTGAAGCTTTGAAGATCTTCTTGCATTCGAGTTTTCATTCTTGCATCATAGCTTCATGCTTATGCTTTCTTAGCTTAGATTTCCTTCAAGTTCTAGCTTAGCTCACATAGCTTAATTAGCAAGGCTTGTAATACTTTCATTTCTATAGCATAGTTTCATTCTTGCATCTTCATTCTAGCATAGCTTGCATTGCATCCTCATCTTGATTCTTGAAGATATTGACATTCTTGCCCTTGTCTCTTTGAATCTCCCATTGTGTAGTTTACTAACAAGGTTATAGGCTTAATAGCTCTAGTTGAGAGCATTCTTAATATCTTTGTGACTCCATGCTTAGGGAGCTCTAGGTCACTTTCTCAAGGTTTCCAATCCATGGATTCTCTTGGAAGTAATGATTTAAAGAAGTGCACATCTTAGTGTGTACATTTTTGGTGCCTACTGTGGGGCAGAACACTCTTGTTTTGTCCTTATTTTCATGCATTTTTGTCAATTTTTTGTCATATTTTGCTTGTTGTTCCAACTGTTTTTCCTTACTTTCTGACAGAATATCATACGATAGTCTTCCAGTATCGTACGATAGTTTTTTATATACCCGTGCGATACTTTTCCAGTAAAAGTATCGTATGCCCTTGCAAGAGTTTGTCACAGAGACATACATAACTCCATCGTCTGGACACAGTGCGATTTGTCACACAGAGAGAAAGCATTGCACTCCTACACTGCGAGGTATCGTGCGATCTCTTTTTCTGACAGCAGACTGTCGCCCAGACTTGTAGGTGACTGTTTTGGTTCTTTTGGCTTGCAAGATTTTGATTTTTAGCTTTCTGGTTTGAATTGATGTAGCTAGACAGAGTTTTTACTTGCAGATTACTTAATTTTTGATGTGCTAACCATTGTGGAGCTAACAAGTTGTGCTTGTAGGTATGCCCTCATTGCTTGAATATTTGCCAAAAGAACACATGTCAAGGCTTCAAATGCACAAGGGCTACTAATCCTTTCTTGCAGGGCTGCCCAAAGCATAAAACAATCAAGTGCTTGTTCATTGCTTTCATTTTTAAGTGCGGCATATACTAGTTCTTTCTTTTATTAGGCACTTAATATCTTGTTGTAGGAGTCTTTTGGTGGTAGGAGAATATGCTCTTCATCTTTGTGGTAAACCAAAAATCTTGACCCACTTCTAGATTTTGAAGGCAAGAGGCTAACTGAACTTTGCTTAGTGTGTTTGGGAATTTTTTTTGAGATATGAGAGTATGCTCTTCACCCTTGAGGTGAACCAGAAATCTTAACCCTCAAAGGTTAATCCACTTTTTGTTTAGTTTTAGAATCTTTTAGCAGGCCTGCTCTTGAGCAATCAAGAGGAACAACCCAAGTGGGGACAAGCTAATACCGAGCTATTCTGACTCACTATAAAATCAAGGCTATTAAGGACACAAAACCTTGGTAAACGTAGTACTTTTCTTCTTTTGGTGTGATTACTTGTGGGATTATGACCATGAGGAAAATGCTAGGCAAGAATGCTTAAGGTACTCTTGTGGCCGCGAGGTCCATTACTTGCCTCAAGGTAAGGAGTCCCTGTGGGGAGCAAGAGGGGTATTACGAATGGAAGCCCTTACTAAGAACCATAGATAGAAGCTACCCAAATTTGCCGCTTAGCATCTTGGTGCAATGATTGATCCTAGTGGACTAACCCGGATCACCCCAAGATTACTCACCATCTGTGTTCCTTTGGTTGTGTCATTGACACTTCCATGACAAAGCCAATATCTATTGTGGGCAACCACTTTGTGTGAGACAATGGGACATCAAGTGTGGGCCAAGTTGTTAAGTATTGAGCCTTTGTCTTTCTAGGCTAGTAAGTGTTTGATTTGTTTTCGTTGTGATCTACCTGTGTAAACATTCTCAAACATCAAACATCACGATAGCATTCATAGGATTTTTGCTTTGATATCACAATTGCTTGTCTTGGCAAGGTTGCTTTCGCCCTTGTGCAAGTGTTTTACAACACGTTTGATCACCTATTGTTTGCAAACCTATCTATTGTCTGCTGTTACTGTATTCTGAACTATGAGATCAAACTTGCCAAACTGAAACATTGACCAAATTGCCTTTAACACTGAGATTTTTACATTCACTGGTCAAGAATCGTACAATACTAAACAATCATCGCACACTAGTCTGAGTTTTATTGTGCGATACTTCGTTACTGAACAACTCTTGCATAGCTTGCCTGGAAAGTATCGTACCTACTGCATGGAAATTGTCGTATGACCTTAGTGTGAAATATCGCCTAGACATATTGTATCATCCTCATACTCTGCAAACTATCGCACAGAGTAAAATTGCCGTCTATTTGATTTAGGCCATTTTCAGTCTTCCTTTGGTCGATCCAGATTTTAGTAGGTCTCCTACCTTGCAACTGGAAGCCTGTTTGTACCTTGGTTTCCTGTGTTTTGATCCCTTGAATTAGTATTCTTTGATTTCACAAGTGATCTTTCTTGGAATTGATAAGTTAGAAGTCATCCTTGTTGAAAAAGTAAACCTTTAGATTCTTTGGTAACACACTTGGAGAGTCTTAGTAGTCTTTTGTCCAATTCACTTCCATCAAAAATCAATTTCAATTTCAAATATAATTTGGTTAAATCCATCCTCCTGATCCATATGTGCTAGGATACTTATCCTTTGATTGGGCACCTTTGTGGCAGTGTTGGTTTACACCTTTTGGAAATTTTCTATCTTACCATTTCTTTTTGGACAATTGAACACTTTTACTATCCTAGTTTGGTATCGATGTTTTGTAGGGTCATCTTATCACCAAGGGTCTTTTCTTTCATGTCGGTTACGACAAGGTATCAAGTTAGTCAAGGAAAATGACCTCAAGTTGTCTTTGACCAGTTACCCTTAGTCCAAACTCGTCAAAAGCGAAAGGGAACAGATCCCATCTTTGATCAATCCCCTAGAAGTGAGTTTGAAGTTTGGTTTAAACCTAAGAGCAATCCTAGTGAGTTGAGTACCTCTTTAGCACCTTCTCAATTAGATATGGACATGAGTTACACCATGAATAGAAAGGAGAGAGAAGCAATGGATCAAAATCTTGATGACATATTTCAAAGACATAGGGATAACATGCTATTTGGTGATGACAATCAACCAAAATCACCCCCTATCAACACAAGATATTTAGATGCCCATCAGAGAGATGAAAGGTATACAAGATGAGCTCACCAAGATGAACGGTCACAACACAAAGACCAAAACAATAAATCTTGTGATGCTCATGTGAATGCAGCATTTACCAACAAATTGTTCAAATATTTGAGGCCAAACTCTCCACTCCAAACAACCTCAAGATATGCGAGTGAAAGGCTCAAAAGAACTGAACGTGAAAAGAAAGCCTTTTTGGATGAACAAGCCGCTAAATAAGATAGGTGTAGACTCCTAGAGGCGGAGCAACAAGCCTTGTTAGAATTGGAAAGAAAAGCATTTCAAGAAGAACAAGATAGGCTTTTAGCCCAACAACTCAATGACCAATTCAATAACAGGGGTATCAATAGTGGAAACAACTCTCCACCATCTACTCCTTTAGGAACCCCATGAAGCAGAAGGCATTCAAGGACCCCTTCAATATCTCCTAGTCCTAGAGGAAGAAGGAATTCAAAACATAGGAGACAAACACCTCCTAGGAACTCAAAACAACCCTCCCAATGAGCTCATCATGGCTCCCAACATGGAGGAAGTAGTGCAAGTTTTGATGATCAAGACTTTATGAGGATGCAACAAGAACCACTCTTCCAACAATATGTAGAGAGGTATCTAGAGAAAAACAAGGATAAGTTCCTAGAAAGCTTGATCAACAAGGGTGCCAGGGTCCCTTACAACTTTGATGTGGATAGAAAAATCAAGAAACAAGGTCCATCCCAAGAAGAGGAGATCAAAAAACTCAAGCGTATGATGGAAAAGGTGTTGACACCGAAGAGTTCCTTTTCACTTGACTCAATCTATCCTAATCATTTTGATAGGAGTGTGAGCATGAAGGATTTTCCTAGGAAGGTGGAAATCCCCCAATATGACAAGTATGATGGTAATGGGGATCCACATGACCATGTACGCCAATTATACATCATGAGCTTTGAATTTCACCAAGACAACTCTTATCTCATGAGGTTGTTTCCACGGAGTCTCAAGGGTCAAGCAATGGAGTGGTTTACCAACATTCCTCCCCCTATCAAAACTTTCAAAGAACTTGTTCATAGATTTGTCCAACACTTCGCCTACAATATTTCAAGATTTGTCACTATGTTGGACCTATGTAACTTGAAACAAAATCAAGGGGAGTCATTTGTGGTTTTCTTGCAAAGATGGAGACGTCAATGCTCTCGTTACTCTAGGACCATTCCTGAGAAAGAGAAGATTGACATTCTTATTAGCAACTTGATTCCTGAGATGTGGTACGAAGTGAGGAAAATGGTCTTTGACTCCTTTGATACCATGGTGGAAATCGCATGCAGATTTGGGGACGTGTTGAAAGAGCAAGGAATTTTGACCAACAACAAGAATAACAATGGTAAAAACAACCACAATGCTAATAAGGACAAAGGGAAGAACTTGCACTGGAATAAGAACAAGCAAGTGGTTAACGATGGAGTGGTGGACTCTTCCCAACCTAAGGATCAGGGAGTTCTTCACTTATCTAGTGTTGTTCAAGAAATGAAGCTCAACACATCCAACCAACAAGAACATAAGCGAAGGTACCAAGAGAAGCCTACGAAAGAAAGGCATCAATTTTCAAAGCTTGGTGATTCCTATGAGGATGTCTTCAAAATGCTTATTTCCAATAATCTTGCACATCCCCAAGATCCCGCAAAACACCATATTCCTGATTTTAAACCTCATTGGTGGGATGAGAAGGCTTTCTGCAAATTTCACAATGGTATTGGACATGACATTGAATATTGTTGGAAACTAAAGCATATTATCCAAGACCTCATTGAGAGTGGAAAGCTTAAGGTGGATGGTTTGAACACTAATGCTAATCACAAGGCCTTCAAGGAGCCTTTGCCTAAATATGAAAAGGGGGAAACCTCTAAACCAAAGAATGGCAAGGCCGAAATAAACTATACCTACACAACTGCAGAAAACGTGGTCAATATGCTTGAGGTTGTGGAGGAAAATGTAGACATGATGAGGGACAATGATCCTTATGGTTATGATGTGGGCTCTCCTCCTATATTTGATGAAGAACCAGTGGTGGTGCTAAGGGTTCCTCACTCTCAAAGGTCATCCCAAGCTCTTAACGCTGTCACAAGAAGTTAAAGCCAAGGTCTTATGGTTATTAGAGGTCCTAGTTCCAATCAGTCCAGCAAACCAAAACAAGTGGCATCCAAAAATGTCACCACCAAATTAGCAGTTAACCCTGAAATGAGCTATAATCTTGTTGACCAATTGCAGAGAACCCCGGCTCAAATCTCAATCTTTGAACTCTTGGAATTGTCCCCAAGACATAAGTGTGTCCTTGAGGATGCCTTGCACACAACAAATGTCCCTACCGACATAGATGTTGACCAATTCCAAAGTATGGTCAATCATATTACTAGCCCACATTACCTCACTTTTTCAAAAGACGATGACAAAGATTTGAGCCATCTGCATAATCTTGCCCTTCACATCGAAGTCATGATCCACAAAACCCGTGTCAGGTGTGTATTGATTGATGGGGGTGCTGGGCTCAATATTTGTTCCTTAAGTCTATTGAAAACATTGGGTTACTCAGAAGAGGTCATAGATGCCTGAAAGATCACAATAAAAGCCTATGATGAGGCAGAAATGAGTTCTAAGGGTTTGGCTATTCTTCTTGTCAAGATTGGCCCCATTGAGAGGGACATTCTATTTTAAATTGTTGATGCTGGTCCTTTAGCATACAACAATTTACTTGGTAGGGCATGGATCCATGAGATGCAAGTAGTGCCATCCACCTACCACCAATGTGTTAAGTTCCCCTAAATGGAGTAGAAATCTGTATACCTGGGGATAGCACATTATCTGTCAATTCCATTTCAGCAAGGACTCATGTTCCCCTAAATAGAGAAGTAGAGGATTTCAATGCGACTCTAGCCCAGTGCAAAGATAAATTCAAATCAATGGACCTTGGTATGGGGAGTATCAACTTGACTCCTTCACAAAACTTCCAGTTTCACCCAGGTCCTATGGCAAGCCTTCCCAAGACATGAGACCCTCCTCTTCAGCCATGACCTTGTTTGGCACATTTGTAGAGTCCTCAGTTCCTATCCAGGATGAAAAATAAGAGGTAGCTATTAAGGACTAGATTTACAGAGAAGATAAGTACATGCACAATGAAAAATTCTCTCCCTCTCCTAAGGCATATGGAAGAGGGTACACTCTTGTCAAAAATATGGGTTATCCAGGACATGGTCCTCTCAATCATAGACTAGATGTGAGGGCTTAACCTCTTGATCATGCTCTTTTTGGATGCAAGTCTAAGAAGATGGTTGGCCTAGGGTTTGAAAGTCATGACAAGAAAACTACTCCTATCCCTGATGAGTCGAATAGTGAAGATGAGTCGAGATGCATGCCAAATTTGACAAATCAACAAGATAGGTGTGAAGATTGGGTCCCTTCCACCAATCTCCTTTGGGGAGATTCAGACAATCCAGTTGCAACAATTTCAAACCTAGAACAAGAAGAATCCACTTTTGAAGATCCTGTCCAAGAACATCAATAGACAAAAGGTTCTCGAGAAGGTGTCACCCTTGGTGATATTAGAGCCTCCACCTCAAGACGTAAAAAACATGCATGATGTAAACATCCCAGTCGGGATTCAGATACAAAATCACACAAGTATGAGTGGGAGTCTCTCTCTGACTCTTCCACTATTGACATGGATGTTGATGTTATCCATACTCATAGTTCTCGTCCTGAGGTAGCTAACGAGTCATGTGTAGGATTTATAGATTTGAATCCACAGGTCACTTTAGTGGATGATTCTTCACTTGGTAGGATGAATCTTGATTTGGGCAACCTAGAGGGATGCTTGAAAGACTCTGACTCTTCAGTCACCAGAGATAATGCCATACGTATCCACAATCCTAAACCTTCCATTGACCTACCCCTTGCTAACCCTCACCTAATTGATTGGTCTCAACGTCATCAAGAGCCTGAGCTCTTAACATTCCAGAATGACTATGAGATAACTCATTACCTAAATGCAATTGAACCTGTAGTCTCTTCCACCAGTGAACCAGCTACAAGCATGACAAAACCTGACATCAAGTACCTCAGTTGAAAAATAAAAAGAAAAGAAAAAAAGAAAAAGAGTTCTGATGGCGAAAAAATTATGTGGCGGTGTCAGAACCAAAAATAGTAAAAATAAATGACGTATCCAAGGGTGAAAACCTCTCTGAGGTGCCTAAGGATGAGGTACTTGATCATCTCCCAAGCTATTTTCAAGATAGATCTTCAGTGCTTGTAGAGCCAACACAAGCAGTCAACTTGGGAACAGAGGAAGCTCCGCAGATAGTGCACTTGGCTCAGTCATTGTCACCTCTAGAAAGAGAAGTATATACCAAGTTCTTACAAAGGAAGAAGATTAATTTTTCTTGGACTTACTCAGATATGCTAGGATTGGACACTAATCTCATTATGCATCACTTGTCCATAGCTCCAGGAGTCAAACCAGTTAAACAAAAGTTGAGAAAAATGCATCCTCATATAGCTCTTTTAGTTAAAGCAGAATTAGAAAAACTCCTCAGTGCAGGATTCATAAGAGCTATTGATTATGCTGAATGGATATCCAATATTGTACCAGTTTCAAAACATGACAAATCCATTCACATCTGTACAGACTTTAGAGATCTCAATAGAGCATGCCCAAAGGATGATTTTCCACTCCCAAACATAGACATGATAATGGACATGACCTCGGGTTATGAGATCTATTCATTGATGGATGGATTTTTTGGGTATAATCAAATCAAGATAGCTCCTGAAGACCAAGAAAAGAATACATTCACTTGCGCATGGGGAACCTATTGCTGGAACGTTATGCCATTTGGATTAAAGAATGTAGGAGCTACCTACCAAAGAGCCATGACAACTATCTTTCATGACATGATGCATAAGAATATGGAAGATTACGTGGATGACACCTTGGCTAAATCTAAAAAAATAAATACACACTTAGGTGATTTGGAAGTCATTCTAGATCACATGGAGCAGTTCCAATTGAGGTTAAATCCTAAAAAGTGTGCTTTTAGTGTTACCTCTGGAAAACTTTCGGGATTCATTATTTCAGCCAAGGGAATAGAGGTAGACCTTGAAAAGGTCTAGGAAATTATGGACATGCCACATCCCAAAAACATCAGTTAGATGAGGAGTCTTCAAGGACGCCTTCAATCTATAAGGAGGTTCATTTCACAACTAGCAGATAGAGCTCAACCTCTCAATAAGAACTTGCATAAAGGAGTTAAATGTATCTGGAATGAGGATTGTTAGAAAAGCATGGACCAAATCAAACAATACTTGGAAAATCCTCCTATTCTAATGCCTCCCATCCCAGGAAAACCACTCATTCTATATGTTTCAGCAACAAAATCTTCCTTGGGGGCATTACTGGCTCAACTTGATGAAAATAGGAAAGAAAGAGAAATATATTACATCAGTCAAACTCTTGTTCAATATGAGGTTAATTACACCAATATTGAGAAAGCTTGCCTTATAGTGGTGTTTGCTTCCCAAAAGTTGTGACATTACATGCTTGCACACACAATACACCTCATCGCAAAAATTGATCCTCTCAAGTATTTGCTTGGTAAGGTTGCTCTCACATGTAGACTTGCTAAATGGATGATGATTCTTTCAGAATTTGACATAGAATACATTGAGCGCAAAGCTATAAAAGGACAAGCCATTGCAGATCAATTGGCTGACTTCCCAATTCAAGATAGTGTACCAATTCAAGTTGCCTTTCCAAATGAGCACATCATGTACATAACTAAGAGAACATGGAAGATGTTCTTTGATGGCTCTTTTATGCAAAATGGCTCAGGAGCTAGAGTGTTGTTTGTCTCTCCTCATGGTTACACAATTCCTAAGTCATACAAACTATTGTTCCCATGTACAAACAACATTGTGGAGTATGAAGCTTTGACAAATGGGCTCAAAATGGCTATAGAATGGAGAATCATAGAGCTACATATCTATGGGGATTCACAGTTGATAATCAATCAGGTTAATGAAGAATACCAAACAAAAGATGACAAAGTGGTACCTTACAAGAAAATGGTTGATTCATTGAGACGATATTTCACATTCATCACATTTCAGCAAATCCCTAGAGTAGAAAATAAAGCCACTTATGCTATGTCTACACTTGCTTCACTCCTCCAGTTAGAGCAAGATGAGTCCAGATTTGAATTCCTGGTGGAAGAGTTACATTATTCTATCTATGACTCCCAAGAAAGCCATGCCATTTGTACCCTTGTTGGTCATACCTCATCCTGATATGGTGCCATTTACTCATACCTCTGTGATGGCATTATCCCTGATACTTTTAACTGATCTGAATGAAGAAACCTTACTCGAAACACCTCTCACCATACCCTTATCTTTGGTGATTTGTATAAGATGGGTCTAGATGGGACACTTCTTAGATGCTTAGAAAAAGATGAATCCGATCAAGCGTTAGTTGACATTCATGAGGGCATTTGTGGGGGATATTCTAATGGTCTTGCCATGGCCCAAAGGTTGCTTAGGGCGGGGTACTATTGGCCTACCATGCAGATGGATGCAATAGCTTTTGCAAAATCCTGTGAAAAGTGTCAAAAACATGGTCACCTGATACATGCTCCAGGCAGGGAGCTTATTCCTTCTATATCTCATTGGTCATTTTAGCGCTGGGCCTTTGACCTTGTTGGGCAGATTCATCCCAACTCATCAGGTGGATACAAATTTATCATCACTACTATTGACTACTTCACCAAATGGGTAGAAGTTGTTCGACTTTTTGTTGCCTCGGGCAAGATAGTTTCTCTTTTCATCCTAAACCATATCATCTGTCGATATGGAGTGCCTTCTGAGATTATCACTGACAATGGAGGTCAGTTCAAAAATAAGGACCTTAAGCAACTCTGCAAACAATTCAAGATAAAACAACATTGGTCCTCCATTTACTTCCCGCAAGGAAATGGTCAAGCAGAGGCTTCGAATAAAACCATTCTCAAAATTCTCTATAGAACAGTTCACAAGAATGGTAGAGATTGACATTTATAGATAAATCCATCCTTGTGGGCCTATAGAATGAGTATCCGTACTCCTACAGGGGCTACTCCTTTTTCTCTTACCTATGGTGCTGAAGCAGTGTTACCTTTAGAGGTTGAGATTCTTTCACTTAGAGTTTCCCTCAAAGGTCTAGTGGTAGATGAAGACTACCGTGCCATGAGACTCCAAGAGCTAGAACTTCTAGATGAGAAGCGTAAAGCATCATTCAACCATATGAGGGTCTACCAAAAGTGTATGTCCAAAGCATTCAACAAAAAGGTTCACCCTAGAGAATTTCAAGTGGGAGATCTTGTCCTACGGGAAAACCCTACGAACCAACAACATAGAGATCAAAAGGGAAAATTAAAACCTAATTGGCTTGGACCTTACATCATTACTACTACTTTTGGGATAGGTGCTTATTTGTTATCTATTGCAGAGGGAGAGCAACTCCCTGATCCTATCAATGTCTTGCACCTAAAGAAGTTCTATCCATGATGCCTGTTCTATCTAGGGGCATCCTTTGTACATATTTATTGATCCTGAAAAAATCCCCAAAAAAATCATATATGATGTTGAAAAATCCTAAAAAGCATATAAAGTCCTAAAAAAAATACAAAAAAATCAAAAAATTGCAAAAATTTTTAAAAAATAGAAAAAGTGCCTTGGTGAAAACTTGGAAACAAGCGCCTTGGTAGCAAAAATACAAAAAAATTTAAAAAATTGAAAAAATCTCCAAGTGGTGAAAACCTGGAAACAGGCGCTACTTGAGGCCTTTGCGCCCTTGTCTCTTAGCATGCGTCCTCGACACTTAGCGTTTCTCCACCATGCCTTGTCCTTGTTGTCTTGGTTTGGAATTGGTCTTTGTCTTTGTCTAGGGGGCATAACTATGTTAGCTTTGGTCTCTTAGATGTGTGAGTCTTTAGGAAACCTTGCAAATGATGTTTTTCAACACCACCTCAACTGTGTTTTTCAACACTTTCCCAATGTCAAGTGTTTCTCAACACTTATCAGATATCCTACCCATAGTCTACCATGATATGATATTTTCCACTGGCAGATGTGATACTCAAAGTTTGATTCTATGACCTACACACACACACTTGAACACTTGACTCACTGAGACTTGGTTGACTTTATTTCTTTGTGTGTTGTCTATGATGATTTTTTTGTTGAGTGTTCTCTCCCTAATAGTTTTCGATGATCCCTAATATTTTGTTGATCTTAACTGTCATGAGCATTTATGATTGTTCCACTTGACACTAGGATCTACAATGTATTATCCTTGACTATTTTTTGCAAGTGCATACTTATAGCCATCTTGACTTTCCTTGTGTCTCGATGTGAGTATAATCTTACCATATTAAATTTAGGAAACCTCACTGCACTAGTCATCCTGACCTATATGTCTTTGATGCCTAGGTGGGATTCCCACATACCTATCTGATATAGATCATATTCAGATTCACATAGTTATACTAGTGTGCATTGTATGATCTTGCAATGCTACCAATAACGCTCGATGATGATTATTAGAGACTAATGGCTTGGTAACCTTGCAAGTAAACCACTTTTCATAGTAGCTTGCATTTTTAGGTTCATGTTAGTTTAGTTTTGCATCTTGCATATGGAGAGAGCTCTCCTTTCATCTTTCATGGACTTGTCGGTCAATTGCGCTCATCTTTCACTTTATCTCGATCACATCTTTCACTCCTTGTCTTTCACATCACATCCTTTTCCTGTCATCACAAGGGGTTAATCTTATCATCATATCTATATCACACAGAGATCATTTTCAAAAACATGAGTCTACATCATAAACATGAGAACTAAACATACATCTACAAGAGAGATTATACATGAGCATTTATTAGCATATATCATACATTTTGAGCAATATAACAAGACAATAAAACTGAAACATCCATCACAAGTGGGAAAAATACACAAGATACATCACAAATCCAATAAATCTCATATATATATATATGTGTGTGTGTGTGTGTGATGATACAAAATACAATGTGGGATCCAAAATCTGGATGATGTCCCAAGATATGACTCAACACATCTATCCTAGACCTAAGTCTAGCTCTCCCCATCATGTGGTGGTGGTGGTGGTGGAGGTAGTGTTGCCGCTCTGTCTGGTACCACATCAGATCTGCCTGCCCTCTTGGAGTAGAGTGGCACTCTCTGTGCCGCAAGGATGACTACTATATATAATCCATGATAATAGGTTGCTCGTGCCGCCTCTCTCCGAATCTCTGTAGCATCAGCCTATGCTGCCCTCTCCCACCGATCTATCTTGGCTCGTGCATCTGCTAGCTGCTGATCTTGCATAGCAATAGTAATCCTGAGCTGCTGGATCTCGGTCTCCAAAACCTGTACTCTAGCCCTGAGATCCTCCCCTCCTCCCCTGTCTGCAGGCTGATCCTATCTTGCATCCAGCTGTCGGTGAACTAATCTCACCACATCCTCTCCCTCATCATCAAAAACCTATCTTCGTGACCATCTCTGTCCACTTGATCTCGATCCCTGTCCTCTCTCTCTCACCCTCCCTCCCCCATCTCCCCCATCCTCATCACTCCCATCACCACCCTGTGCTGGCGGTTGTGCATCAGGAATTGTAAATCATGGAAATGGTTGTCTCTGTTGCTTTGCCCTGTAGGTTGCATCTGCCATATCAGGAAGGTAATCCCATGGCTCCCTGTGTATACCTGTACTCTCCTGTGCTACCTAGTGGTAGTCCAGCATCGGTAGCCATCCCTATCCCTCCTCATCCCTGGCCTGAGCATATGTGGTCATTTTTGTGGGTACCCTCTGCTATTGCCCAAACTGCCTCCATACCTGGGAGATAACAAATCTCTCAACAATCTCAAAGTGGTGGCCTAATAGTGGCCGACTACATAGCATATACCCTAGCTCCCGCTCTCGGTCGCTCCACTGCTCATAAGCCCTATATGGTCTCCACTCAAAAGTAGTGAGCTCATCTAGGAGCCTCCTATAGTATGTGAAGTCTCCACTATGGGGCTGGCTGATGAATCCCATGTATTTGTAGATGTAGGGGCATCTTTTCTCCCTAGGCTGCACATGTGGGTGCACAACGATGATGTGCTCCCATGCCCATACCTGTGCTAGAACAAGACCACATGCCCATGTCCTGCTATCCCTGTAGACTATCTCATGGAGCTCGTGGTACATATCAACTAGGATAGCTGGGCCCCATGCCATCTGATGAGGGTGTGCTATCAAATCGGCAACCAATCTACCCCAGCCCAATGGGAACCCCCTCTGGCTCCTATTTGTGATCAAGGCCTGTGCTACTATCGAGCACACTATGCATGGAATCAGGTAATCATGACCAAACTCCTCCATTAGCTGGTCCCAACTAAGGTGTCTATCAATGATGGTGACATCTTGGAACATGTCTTGGATGGCTTGTCACCCCTCGATTGGATCCTAATCATAGTATACCTGTACCAATAAAAAAATCATGTCAGTTTCTATGATATGGAAACTTTACATCTATGCACATTTAGAAACATGATTACACTCACTGGATCATCGTGGCTAGATATCTGGAGGATCCGATAGACGTCCTCTAAGGTGATTGTCGCCTCTCCAGTCGAAAGATGAAAAGTGTTGTGCTCACTATGCCATCTCTTGGCCAATGCTGTTAGCAACCCGTGATCTACCCAAATATGGGACATATCTAGAAAAAACATGAATCCCATGCTGATCAGGTCATCTCTCCCAGGAGTATTGAGATCCTTGACACATCATAGTTCGGTCACTCTCAGAGCTCTGATAATCAGTGTTGGAAAAGTCTCCTGCAAGCCATAAACCCAAACCAAATGTCAGAACATATCATGATGGATGTTTAAAAATAGTACAAGCAATCTTAAACGCAAAAATTGTCTAGACCCATGTTATTTTGCTCAAATGAACACTATGCGATATTTCTTATTACACTAGTACGATACTATTTTTGGATATAGTATCGTGCGATACTTTCCTCAATAGCAGTGCGATACTCTTTTTGTATATGATAGATCGCACAAGATCGCATGATGTTTCATCCAGTATCGTGCTACTGGATTGAACACCTATGCAATACTTTGTGGACCCGTGAACTATTGCACGATAAACAGTATCGAGGTGTGCGATACTTTCAAAGTGTCGTACGAACTTTCACATAAATAAAATTTGAAATATTAAAAAATAATTAAAAACATGTTTTAAATGCCATAAATAGCTTATAAATGACTCAAAAAGGTGAGTTAATCTGAAAACTTACCGGGGCACCATACTGAGGAGGCCGGTTGTGCAACCGCCCGCGCTTGAATCAATGTGTGTGGACCGAAATCACTACTTGATGGGCCATTTTCTCTCTCTGAGCTCTCAACGTTCTCAATATCACAAAAGACAAATGAATTTGAAAATGACCTTTTTACCCCTTATATAGCATTTTGACTTTTTGACCAATTTTCAAAACATCTTAGAATTTCACAAAAATTGCACCCTTGGCTAATTTCAACATCCTAGATCCATTTTCGAGATCGCAATCGAAATCCAAGTTCATCTTGATAGTCAAAATTGCATTTCAAAATTTCTCCTTCTTCTACGTAGTTGGCTAACCATTCGAGGCCTGATCCTTCAATCTTCGCTGGGGCACCTTCATTTCTTCATCCCCATCTCTTTCAGCCTTCTAGTCTTTCATTCATTGTCATTGGCTTCATCTCTCTGAGGTTTGACTTCATCTCTATCCTATATCTTTCTCAGTCAAACCTAGTCAAACTGGGGCATATCTTCACTGCTTGATGGTTATCTTTCACCTTCAATTATAATTTCTAGTGATTTGATCAAATTTATCAATTTACTGTTTCTCCTCTACCTGATTTCAATTTTGATTCCGAGGGGGCAGTACCTATCAAACTTCAATCCTTGATTCAGCTTATCAATCGAACCTTGAGATTCTTATCTCTTATCTTAGACTTGACAATTACCTATTTACAGGGGTGTTGGCCTTGTCTTTTTTAATCAGCTTATCTTTGTCCTAATGTGTTCCCATCCGTCGAACACACATTTGGATTGTTTTGTGATCCCAAATCGATCTCACATTTCAACTTCATTCTTTGACTACATGTGTTTCCATGAAGATCACACATTAGCCAAAGAGGGGCAAATGTATGCACCCTAAAATGGTCGCCTAGACTTTGGGCCCCATTCTTCAATTTATCAAATGATGGAACCAATTTATCAAATCCCTGAATCAATATTTTTAAATCAACATTTTCAAATCAAATCAATTTCCTTGATCAAATCCTAATTTTATCATTTATTCGATTATATTCCATGGGTTAACCATTTTATCCTAAGTCTTTATTTATTTAAAAGGAATTCCCTCCCCTTTTATTAAATAAAAATCCCCCACTTTCTTCTTATCCTAAGTTGCACAAATAAAGCATTATTCCTATTTTATAAAAAGGAGAAAAGGCCTTTTTGTCTCACATGAGGCTCAAAAGTCAACACTTCTTTCTCATTGGAGGAGACTTGTGCACATGGATTGATCCCTCTTTTAAACTCCACCCTTGATCAAATCTTTTGCCTCTTAATCTCCATCGTCCGTTGATTCTCATTTCTTATAAAAGAAGAGCTCTCTTCTCATTCTAGGACCCAATTCTTTCATACTAATCTTATGCTACAAGATTTCTTGGTGATTTTGGAGCTTTGGAGATCTTCTTACATTCTAGCTTTCATTCTTGCATCATAGCTTCATGTTTATGCTTTCTTAGCTTAGATTTCCTTTCAAGTTCTAGCTTAGCTCACATAGCTTAATTAGAAAGGCTTGTAATACTTTCATTTCCATAGTTGCATCTTCATTCTAGCATAGCTTGCATTACATTCTCATCTTGATTCTTGAAGATATTGGCATTCTTTCCCTTGTCTCTTTGAATCTCCCATTGTGTGGTTTACTAGCAAGGTTATAGGCTTAATAGCTCTAGCTGAGAGCATTCTTAATATCCTTGTGACTCCATGCTTAGGGAGCTCTAGGTCGCTTTCTCAAGGTTTCCAATCCATGGATTCTCTTGGAAGTAATGACTTAGAGAAGTGCACATCTCAGTGTGTACATAATCTTGTTGTAAGTTGTCCGTTGATTTTGCTTACTGTATTGAATAGCTTGAAACAATAGCTGTAATGAGATTAGTTTTGGCTCGTCTCATTCAAAAAAGCAAAATGCTACAATTTTTACAGACCCTTGAGGTCACTTCTGATGGTTTCAGTGAATTTTTTTATTTTTATGTTGTTCTCTTCTATCTCTAAGATTTTCATATCTTAATTGAATGTTCTTTTAGAATTTCAAAATTACAAGGCTTGAAATCGTATGGTTTGAGATGCTATTGTTTGAAATTCTATGATCTGATTTTTTTTAATTTTTAAATGTTTTGGGTGTTCAAAACTTGGGCACATCTACATTATCACTACCCCTCTCTGGTTCATTCTGTTAGTCATCTGTGTAAATCTTGCAATATCCTCTCCTCCAATAAGATTCACCATTTGCCTCCAACATTTCCTTCTTTTAGAATTATTTATTTGGAGGAAAAAATAGCTCCCTTGAAATAAGAAAGGAAGGACTTTTCAATCTAAGTATTCTCGAGTATTGAAGATATACCCGAGTATGAATTTTTGAAAAATATTATCGAACCTTCTGTCATGGCCTTAATGGACCTTGGACCTTGTAAGCTTGGGTTGGATCGCTTTGCAATGAGTTTGGCCCTATAACGGTTTGAAGCTTTTGAAAACTCAATTTGGTAGTAGATGCATTCTTTAATATTTCTCTAGAAAATCACAAATCTACTACATCCTTCTATATATTTTTCAAGTCGCTCTATGAGATGGATATTTTCAAACCCATAAGCATAGTTGGCAAGAAACTCCATCATAGGAATACAGACCATAGACACATGAATAGTTTCTTATATAGGACTCAACAAATCTGTTACATACTAAGTTATCTGCTACATTGGACTAGGGACTTGATGCAGAGGAAAGGGTGGTGGACTTAAGAAACTCAACCCAACCAAGGTTACTCTAAATACAAACAAATGATAGATTTGATTTATTTGAGGTATATGAGGACATATTAAAGTGGTTTTATGGTTTATAGAGTTAACCCTTATTCACAATGGCAAAAAGTCTTCAAACTAGCCTAGAGGCCTAATGAGCCAGCCTTGTAGCCCTGCAGTGACCTTTTTGGTCCTTAAACTCCACACTTCCCCAAAAAAATAGAAAATATAAACACATATATGGATACCCTTTTCGCCATACATAAACATATACAAGAATCAAGTATTGGTACTTTGGACCAAATCACTGTACTATGACTGTACCCCTGTAAATACACTAAAAAGTTGGTGATTTTTCAAAGCAACTACTAGCTATTTGTAAATTTAGGACTCCAAACTCTAGAAAGTCTCTCCAAACATCATAAAACCTCTAAATCCAAGAGGAATTTAACCCAACATATAGGGAACATCAAAAGTCCCAATTCAGTTACACTAAACCCTTGATTTGAGGGTTTCTCTAGTCTCGCCTCTCCAAACACTTCTAGGATAAATTGATGATTGATGCACCATCCAAATACCAATATTAGATCATCCCAATCATAAAAATACCATTCTATGAAGCCCAAACTCCTGCTGCTATACTGTACCCACTCTTTTCAAGGTTAATTCACTGATTTCTTCCTTGGTGATCACCCTTTGCATTACTTTTCCTGCATAAGACTTGTTAGAACATTATGTTACATGTTAGGAATAAACATACCATGAAGTCAAGGCCTTGTGAATTCATGGGATGGTCATTTTCCAAGAAAACCTTACAAAACTAAACAATGTAATGTAGACTGTGATAGTGAATCGGAGAAACGTTGATAACAAAGATACAAAAAGATCTATCTAGACATTGAATAGTGTTTTCTATTGTCTTTAGATCATTCCCTGAATCAACACAACTGATTACTACTAAAAAAAACATGAGAATAAATACAATAAGAACTCAATAATCTCAAGGAAACTTGTATCTTATTAAATCATTGTTCTTAGCCGTACACACCAGGCTTCATTGCCGTACAATAGACTTCTTCAGAAAATATAACAACTTCCAATAACCATATCAACCAACTTTTTATCATTGAGTTGAATGGTTAAGGCCTAAAACATAACAAAACCCTATTTCCCTCTAAACTCCTATGTAACTGTTACCTTTTAAATATTTAAATTTTCAAACTATGAAAATGCTTTTAAAACCTTATTAATAGAAAATTAAGAACTCCAAAAGTTTTTAAACACCTAAGAGACTTAATGGCATCATTCCTATATTCCAAACTACCCTAAGACATTCCTTGGACACTAATGGTCCACATTACATTTATTCAATCCTTTCAAGGATATAAATTCATTCCTTAGATTCAAATGTCATTTCATGGCATCAAACCATTATAGAAGCCAACATATTATAATTGATATGATTTGCATCATTTAGGATCCCTTCGACCTCCTTCGACCTCTGATTTCCATTAGGTATCTTCCATTCCTTCATAGTCTTCATGGTTTGCTTGTTGTTCCTAGGTGCCCCTACACCAGGACTTCTGTTAATAATTTAAAAGTGTCTTGGAAGTTATAAAAAGAATAGTCAATGACCTGGTTTAATACTTTGATAAGATACTTAAAAATTAATTAAGGATGTCATGAGAAAATGATCATCCAATGTTAAAACAAAATGATACAATCTGGAAAAAGAGTGAAAGTGGATGATTGAAATCTGGATTTATATGCTGATAAGAGACCAGTATGATTGTTGTGTCAAATGAATTGAAGTTGGATGATGAGGAACCATATATTATTAGAATTTAGAATAGAGAGCCAATGGTAGTTCCTGACTCAAATGAAGAGTTGGTCAAAATATCAACTTAATCTATCATTGGACAAGAGATTAACTTAGAGCCAGATTTCACTCACAAATTCTGGCTAGAAATAGAAGTTGTTGTTGTTGTGAAAGCATAGGTAAGAGTGATTTTACTTCTTGTAGGCTGATTCATTTTGAAGGCAAACTATTGCCTATCTAGGATCAGCAACCTTGCGAATTCCCTCATCATCCTTCTTGTAGTCCTCATCTAAGGTGATAATAAAAATGTTATTCCTTCTCAAGTTCTTTGCCTTTAGTAACTCCTACATTCTTTCTCTTCCTCTTGTAGGTTTTCAGTAAGGTATTGTTGACTTTGAGGCATTTGCATTGGTAATATGGTGTATTTTTGTTTACAAGTTTGGCTATTAGTTTAAATCTTCATTGTTTCAACTCTACAAGACCACTTGTAACTGTCATGATAAATGCAAAACAAATGATGCATATGATAAATAAAATCCCAATGAAGGCTTATGTTTATGTTGGCTTGATTGTTTGTAGGAAGTTCATTTGACTTGGGTGTCCTTTATTTAAACATAGGTACCTTTACTCATTGTTGATGTTTTTCTTCACCACTTGGAATGTGTAGATGAGAAAATTGTCATTCTTGTGACTGGTAGAAATCCATGCTACCTTAATGGATTTCAAGTAAAATGAGGCTTGAAATAGCATAACATATTTTGACAATAGTAATGTACAACACTGGTATTTTTTTCCTTGCAGGATTTGGACTAGGGCTATTTACATTAAGAGCAATCCATGTTGATTTTATACATATTGAAATCCTAGATGGTTCTCTTCGAAGCACACATGGAACTATTGGGTGTTGACAATGAAATAAACGAATAGGGTATTATGGAAAATAGGTGTATCCAGATTTTTAGAACCAACCAGATTTTTCCCATTCAGTCCAAACTTTGAACTCCTATATTAATTTTACCAACCAACCAATTAATTCTTTAAGCCAAATAAAGGCATCCAAATGACAATAAATTCTTTAAGTCAAATAAAGTTTTGAATATTTGCCTATTTCACAATAACCATGTGTCAATTTCACAATAATCATGTCAATTTCACAATAATCATGCAAAATTCAACTGTTGAAACCATCTGTCAGTTTTACAATAATCATACCAAATTCAACTACTAGACACCTTAATTTATTTAGTTATTTATATTTTACTATTATTTATTATTAAATTTTTATTTCAAGAACAAGACATCACACAAAATACACAGTGATATATTAATGCAAAGTAACACATGAAGATAAATATCTAGACTAATCACCGACCAGGATGCCATTGGTGATTACTCTGGACATTTATCTTCATTTGTTTTTTTTTAAACATTCCATATTTGGTCAAAATTTTGACTAACTGTAGTTGAAACTCTGACCAAGCTTGGTCTAAATATCGACCATTTTGTGTCGAAATGTGGCATCATGGGTTTGGCATCCTGGTCGGACAGGCCAAATATTTCGACCAATATTTGTCAAACTTTCTACTAATTTTGGTCGGAATCTACCATCGTGGTTTTGGCATCCTAGTTGGACGGGCCAAATAATTTGACCAACATTGGTCTAAATTGTGACGTATTTTGGTCAAAATTTAGCGTCGTGGTTTTAGCATCCTGGTCGCTCAGGCTAAACATTTTGACTGGCGGTGGTCGAATGTTCGACGAATCTATCCGCCAATTGCTAATGTCAGTTTCGACCAAGATTGGCGTAGAACATTCTATGGTAACACTGATATGTCAAAAATTCAACTAGGAAATAGTGACAAGACCATTCGTCGATCATTCAACCAATCTTGGTAGAAAATTCGACCAATGGCTCGTCAAAAACATGTTCCAATTGTACTAGTGTAGTCATAGCTTCATCAACTTTCAGGAACTTGTCCAGGGAGTTCCCAACAGCCTCAAAGCAAAAAAATCTCTTAGAAAATGGAGTGGGAGATTCAAGAGGCAAATCCACACTGAACGCACATTGAGTGGTTCAGTAAGAGGGTTAAATGAGGCTATCGAGGGTTTAGCAGAAAGGGCGTGATTCCCCTGAAACCACAACTTGTTTAGAACCACATCATGATCTTTAGAAGAAGAAAATGAGTCAATAAAAAATCCCTTAGCACAAGGGTAGAGCTCAATGTTACATGAGATTAATGGTCTTTGAGCGTTGACCTAACCTAACCATGTAGATCCAGAAGAGAGGGCCAAAGGCTTGTGAATCTGCCAACCAACCCATGACTATGGTAGAACTCAACATTATCCACCACTTCAGGGCCACACACCACTATAGATGAGGTCTTGGCACAAGAAATGGGATGGACATTCACCTTAGAAGGGATGGTAGCAGTAGATTTGGTAGCATGAGTGTAGCTCCTTCCACTAGTAGAAGTAGTTTTTTTGGGGGGAACCCTTCCCCTATCACCAACACCAGTAGATTTTAGGGGTGAGGGGGGGAGTGGGGGGACCCTTCCCTTGTCACCAACACTAGTAGCCAAAAAAATAGCTTCCAATCCAAGAAGGGGGGAAAAAGAACATTGTCTAGCAAGAAGAGTAGAGGGAGCCTCGAGACCATGGCCAACACCCAAAAGAGAAGAGGTGTTGGCAACAACCTCAAATAGAGCACCAACACACGCCAACCAAGAAGTGGATGTGGGAGCACAAGAAGCATCTGTAGGGTAGGAAGGCGGCCTGTTGGAAGAACAAAGGGCACACATAGTGCAGAGAAACCTCCCACTGACACATAAGAAATTCCAACCCTAGCCAAAGTGTGCACGAGAGAAGAAACAAGAGGCTCCCCAATAGCAGTAAGAACCCCTAGACTAGGCGTACCATTCTCAGACCAGCCAAACCCAGTTGCAGACTCATTAGTGTTTGAAATTCTTGGGTGGGAAGAACCAGAGATGCCATTAGTGTTCTTCATTGTTCTCCTTTATAGAAAAAAATGTTTTTTACTTAGAAGATTATAACAATAATAACTATAGAGTTGAATCAACATGTGAGAGAGAATTTATAAAAATATTATTGTAATGATAAAAATGTATATTTCATATTTTTTCTCCTTTGTTATATTTAGTATTTGATTATTTGTTTATTTCTAGTTATTTCATGTATAATTGATGGTAATATATTATATAGGCTTAAATTTCATTGTAAAATTTTAAAATAAAAATGGAGTCTTTATTTTCTCTTTGTAATTTTGTATGTCATGAACAATAAAAACTAAAAAATATTTGATTGCATGTTAAAGTGTTATATCAAAAGATGAGTCTTAATTCTTTATTAATGATCTATCATTTAAACTATATATATTATAAACTAAAAAAATGAGAAAATATTTGATTGTGTATTTGAGTGTTACATAAAAACACGAGTTCAATAAGTCCTAACTCTTTATTGATGATCTATTATTTATAATTGAAGAAATGATAAGAGATCTTTATTATTCATTGCATTATTATTGTACCAACATGATATCATCTTAGATGATACAATAGTTTTTCTATTTGTTGCATTATTACATATCAATATCATATCAACACAATAAGTATTTGTATGAATGGTTATTATCATTGATTTGATTAAGAAGAATAATCTTATCATCCTCTAATAATATCCTCCCGTGTCATTGTTTTTTAGATATAAGATCAATTTTATAGATGTAAGATTAATTTTATAAATGAAAGATAAACTTGAATAACAATAATAATTTTCTCTATAATCAAAAGAAAAAAATTAATTGTCTTTCACACTAACATCTTCATCAAATTGTATTGAACTTAAAACTAAATCTCATCATTATATTGTTTAATTTATAAACATTTATTTTCAGTAATATATTCTATCACCATCTTTATTCTGAATCAAATTATCAACAATTTAGTTTAATTATAGGTTAGACATATTTCTATTTCCAATTATACAATTTGAGAAATAATTTATTTCATTATCTAACATATGTCCATTTCAGGGATAACTTTAAGAAACCCCCTTTTACAAGAAAAAGTGTAAAATCCTGGTGAATTGTACATTATTTTAGGGGGGAATTTATTTTAATGTAGGCGATTTTTTTTTCAAATCCACGATTTTTCATAGTTGGTATTGGTGATTTTTTCCTTGCCGAATGAAAATTTCATAAATTGCTGGCGAATTATTCAGTCATGTGGGGGAAAATATATATTATATGAGGCGAATAATTTTCTTTTGAAGTAAAAAAATTATAATATAGGAGGTGAATGATATTCTTTTGAAGGGAAAACAAATAATTGTATTGGCAAATTTTATGTACCATTTGAAAATTTATTTATTTTATTTGCTAATCGTTCGTTAATTATGGAAAAAAATATATTTTATTAGCGATTTTCAAAAGATTGGACATAACACGAACACATAACCTAACCTAACATACTAACATACATACATTATTTTATAATGTTAAATATATTATTTGAGACCGTCTGATGATCCAAGATCAATGGCTGAAGTTTAATTTCGGCCCTAATTTCTTGAAGGAAACAGAGTTGTCCAGGAAGTCACCGGAATGTCGACACGTATCAAATTAGGGTTGTCAACTTGTCTGCAGACTACAGTGTACACATGTTGGTATCGATAATCACGGTCCTATAGTGCAACTTGTAACCTCTTAACTCGGTAAGAAATAAATGCCTTGTCAGTGACAAGCGACATTCTTTAACTGTCATGCAGACATGCACCACTTCCAAATTCATACAAACGATATTCATATAACCAATTTTTGACATTTTTGCATTTATGGGAAAGATTTACTGCTAGATATGCAAGATTAAGGAAAAAAATTTAATTTCTCACATGCATGCATTTAGGGGAAATATTTACATGAAATATTTAGAGGCATATTAAGGACAATGGATTTAATACCATTAAATAAAGAATAATTTATTGCTAAGTAACGATCAAGGATTCAAGGGCTAATTATAGACAATCTAGCTTCTTTATTTCTTGATTCATCTTTGCTAGATAAATTATTTGTTTGGGTCATTAGTCTGCACTCTGCAAATAATTTGTTTTTAAGGTTTCTGAAGTTTTAGATGGACACTCCAATTAGGCTTAGATGCACATTTGAGGAGGCCCAAAAGGCCTTTCTGGGTTCCTTTTCAGATGAAACCTTGCAATCAATTTGTAAGGAGGGTGGGCCTTTTGTAATATAGGCTATTAAAATGGTGTTGGGTAGAGAGTTTCTGCACAATGAAGATAGGCATCGGGTCAACACGGATATTACATCCCATTTTTTGGCATCTCTTCTCGACCTTAGAGGAGAGAAGGTAGACATGTTAATGCTGCTGAGGGGGGTATTTAAAGAAGAATACCTAGGGGACAACGTTAATGTTATCGTGTTCACAAAAATAGGGGTGGGGATCCCTTGGGCAAGTGAAATACCCTCACTTCTCCTCCTAGGTTAGAATGTGGCCATGCAACCTTTTATGTTGGGCCTGAATGCTATGTAGTTGAAGCACTAATGTGTGTGTGAATTTTGTACCTAGCTGTAGACACAACACTTCAGTGAAACATTAGAGGTTAGCAGAAATCAAAATCATGTAGTGAAATGGAAACTAATCTAACCAGGTGATTTACTGCCTTCTAGTAGGTGTGAGTATGATATTCTCAGATTGGACCAAGATCAATGACCTTGACGACACCTAAATGAAGGATTTGAATGCAAAATCTTCATATGAGATGAATGCAAATTAATCTATATTTTTGGATTTTCTATGCAATAAGATGAAATAAACTGATATGAATCTATTCTATATGAGAAACTGATATGACATGCAATTAATCTAATAATGATATGCTAAATGATATGAATGCTTAAAACAATGAAAATCTCACAACAGCTTGGATTCGCAAAGATTGATTCTTCGATCACCAATTCGCCAGCGTGAGGATGCAATTTGTGGATGGATTCAAAATGAAGAGCTAAGGCCTTAATTTATAGAAATCCAGGACTTTAGAGGTGCATGGAAAAAGCCATAAATCACTTTTGATAAACTCGGGTTGATTTTTGAGTTATCAAGAATTTAGAGATAGATTAACTCACAAAATCATGCAAATCGACTTTTTGATTTAAATCAGAAGTTGAGATCAACTTTCAACTCAAAAGGGAGTTGAGTTTATTTTTTAAAGCAACTTGAATTGATTTTCTGATTTAAAGTTCAACTGCTTTTTGGATGTGCATAATTAATTATGAATTAATTAAATAAATAAAGTGATTTATCCTCAACTTAATTGATTTTAAAAATAAAACAATTGATTTATGGGTTAATCAATTATTAAATCAAACTTTTATTCAAAAACTATATTATTAAATTTGACAATTGACATTAATTAATTAAATAAGAATTTAATCAATTAGTCATAGGATATTTGATTTATTGTCAAAATTTAAATAATACAATTTAGGAATAAATATAATTAAATCTAATTAAATAATTAAGTGGCAGTATTAAATCTAATTAATTAAATATTCAGAATATCCAATTAATCAAACTTTAGGATAAATAGGATTTATCGCCAAATAATCATTAAATTAAAGATAATTAGGATAAATAGGAATAAGGAATATTCCCCGATGCAGAATTTAAGATAATCAATTAAGATTCGATAATGTGCCGATGTGCCTTAGGTTAGGACTTTGATGTCGATTTTGTTCGATGTGTCGATATAGGAGATTAATGAACCTATAGCCCATTTTTGGGGTATTACATTTTTCCCCTCTTTGAATTACTGTGTGAAGCGCAGTGGTTCAAAGACAGTCTGTGTATGATGTTGAAACTGATGTTTGAAATTGAAATTGATATGAAACAAAAATTGTGATATGAGACAGAAAATAATTGAAAGATTCAAAGATTTTAGGTCCTGAACGACCAAAGATAATGTTAATTATAACAACAATGAACTGATGATTGCGAAAAAGTGTCAAAATGCCTGATTCTGAACCTTAGGATTGCGAAGAAGTGAGTGATCAATTCCAGACCTGATTGTCGATAAGAATCACATTGGTATCACATCTGAACCCTTCAATTATGAAGAACCAAGGAAATAACACTAATGCACCGATGATTATGAAAAACTGATATAGTTTACAAGATTAAGAGAATACCAGATTGATATGGATCTCGATGAATCTGATATGCCCCAAGCAATGATTGCTTTGCCCCAAGCGATGAGGTCTTTTTTGATGAATTAGTAACTAGACATGGTTGTTGTCTTGATTACTGAGGAAAGATATGATTTAGATTTAGATTTAGATTACATACTTTGAATAATATGTATGCAATACCATGCCCCCTTCGGGATAAAAATTGAAATCTGACAAGAAAAGTCAGCGTTTATAGTTTAGAAGCATGTTAATTGATTTGAGAAGTGGTTAAACATGTCTGAGAATGCATTCTGCATCGTTTGGAGGTCCAGAAGACCAAGTTTGACCAGGTGAAACCATGAGTTGACCATAGTTGACCAAGTTGAAATTTTGATAGTTTGATGTAAGATAATTAGTTAAGTTGAATACTGGATTTCTGTGATGATTGAAGGTCGATTATGAAAGCAGTAGACTATCCTGGGTCTGAAAAATTTAAATCATGATTTTGACATAGTAAATGATCTCTGATTTTGATTTTGATCCCAAAAATGGGTTCAGAACATCAAAATTAGCCAGGGGTGCAATTTTTGTGAAAAACAGAGCACTTTTGAAAATTAGGTCAAAAGCTATATAAAGATCGGAAGGTTCATTTTCCATTCATTTCAACCTTTTGACTTTAAAAATCTTGTGGAGCCCTCTGAGTGAGAAAATGGCAAAACCAAAGGTACCTATGAGTTCGCATCACTTTGAGCACAACCGAAGACACCAGAGACCTCGGCAGTATGGACATCTGGTAGGTGGACCTCTTTGCTTCTCTGAAAAGTCAATTTTTCCATGATTTATAGCCTTTTTAGCATTTTTTGTATGCTTTTTAAAATTTAAAATTTTGAATGCATGGAAACTTGTACGACTCTCTAGCGAGACTTGTAGGACTTTTGAAATGTAGATAGGTTTTCATTTCATTAACCCCCAAGACTCGTATCAGAGGGACCCAAGAGTCGTACGACATTTCATCGGGTCCCTCATAACTCGTACAATGAGGGATACAGTGTTGTGTCACTATGATGTGTCGTATGGTATGATGTAGAAACTCATACGACTTTCCATGCCAGTCTGAAGTGTTGTATGAAAAACAATGAGCCTAAAACTCATTGCTAGGTCAAATTTTTGAATTTCCTGATCTCTTAGCCTGATTGCTGACCTTTTAACCTACCTTGTGAAATACTAAACTGCTCAATTCTTGTCTTGTAACCTATTTTGTAACCAAAGTACTGATAGGATTCCCTATTTTTGTGTTGTGTAGGTCATATATCCAGATGTTCATGTACGCATTTCACATCCAGCCACTCAGAGACTATGTGTGTCACTACCTGACCCGATGAGGGTGCACCTTGCATCTTGTGGCTTCGAGTATCTCATACATTTACTCAAGATTAGGGTAAATCATGAACTTTTGACTGCTTTGATCAAGCAGTTTCACTCAGAGACCCAGACCTTCCATTTACCGATGGGGGAGATTACTGTGACCCTAGAGGATGTGTACCGGATACTGCGCATTCCATTCCATGTAGGGCGATGTCTAGAGTATGTGAGTTCAGGGAACTCAGGTCTATTAGCATTCAGATGTCTCTTTGGAGATGATACCCAGATGACTACCTCTATTTCCTGGGAGGCCTTAGTGCAACGTTATGGACAGACACACTGGCTAGAGTGTTTTATTGCTGAGATGATAGGAGGGATTATCATGTCTAACCATCAGCAGAGTGGTCTATTGATGGCCTAGGCCCCAATGGTTACATGTCTAATGGTGACTCCCTCTGAGTTGGCTTGGGTTCAGTGTCTTTTGGCCCATATGTTCTCTGAGATGCATGAGGTAGTGTATCAAGAGAGCAAGTCGTTTGCAGCTAGATCTTTAGTATTATAGATCTAGGCGTGGGAGCATATCCCTGTGTTGAGACTAGTATGTACCTCACAGAGGTAGCCACGGGAGCCCATGATATATATATATATATATATATATATATATATATATATATATATATATATATATATATATATATATATATATGCTGGGTATGTCATACAAGGGCGGATGGGTCACACTAAGTACTGGAGGTGATGCCTTGATGATATGACTTTTATTCTATGGAGACCATATGTGGGTATAGAGCCTTTGCCTACTGCACAAGAGTAGTTTAGTTTCTTCTTTCAGAGCTGTGTGCTGATCGAGAGGTCATCCTCCACCTTAGAGAGATTCATTATCACCAGGGTGTGGCGATAGTATGGATGAGTGTAGGATGCACCAAAGGATTATACCACTTATGCTCGGATATCTCGTGAGCTTGGACTTGGATGGACCATGAGGCTCTCTTATGCTTTGTGTTCACATGAGTACAGTGGCATCATTGGTAGAGATTGGGAGTACAAACCAGAGGTACTTGATGCTAGAGTTACAGATGGATTCATTTCCTGGCTTGTGGACCATCCTACCCATAGGTTCTCAGATCTTACAGAGCTAATACCCTCCATGGAGGAGGCTATGGATGTTATCGGAGCACCGGTGAGACAAGTTCCCAAACCCACACAAGTTCCTATTGTGCACCCCACACCTTCGAGACCGAGAGCGATGGCTCCTCTATAGAGACCATCAAGACAGATGAGGCCCCCTTGTCCCACTAGTTCCATAGTAGGTAGAGCTATAGGTTCTCAGAGACAGACTAGGGGAGAGGGTGGTACTTTAGGGAGTGTTGGTTCAGTTGAGGAGGTAATTGCAGCTGAGCAGGTTGTGGGTGGTGATACTGATCCGATATAGGAGGATACTGGGTTTGATTTGGGTGTAGAGGTTAGACATCGTAAGGCATAGAGAGCAGAGACCATAGAGCAGACTACCCCAGATACTGAGATGCCAATAGTCGATGTTGATCCTAATGTTCCTCGTACTCCATAGGATACTATCAGATGGCTTAGATTATAGGTCAGGGACCTGAAGGTTCACAGTGCTCGGTGGGAGGAGAGATATTTAGAGGCAGAGGATCAGGCTGATAGCTGATCTATCTATTTGTTCTGATATTTTTGATCTCTTGATGTTGATACTATTCTGACTTTGATGGCTCATATGAGCTCATTTTTTTGTATACTATGCCAATAGTGCACCCCTGACTAGTTCAAAATTTTTGATATATCTATGAGGTCGATATTTTGGTTATGAATTCATGTGTACTTGTCATGTTTTGATTTATGATGATATCATGTGATGTTTATGCTATGAGTAGTGTAGAATGTATGTATGGATTAATGCAATGCAATAATTTCTTTCATATGTATGGATGTAATGAAAATGTGTTTTGATTATGAAAAGATGTATGTATAATTTTATGCTTATGCACATGGATGTATTGTAATGCAATAGATGGTTGTGATATGAAATGTAAATGCAATGATACACATGATATGTTTTGTAGAAATTGATGAAGACAAGTACTCAGTCTTATGTCAAAAGGATGTTTAACCCAGGAGGATAACTGCTTGTGATTCCATGAAGAGACCTTCGAGTTAAGTGTCAACTCTTGTGAGATTTGAAGAGGTGATAGAAGAATTGTTTAAGCATTGAAGTTTATGTAGCCATTTGTGAGATCATGCAAACATGCAAAAAGCAAAGAAACATGTAAAATAAAATACAATCTAAGACCTAGGACCTAGTCATTGATCATGTGTCGGTCGATTTCATCATTGAATTTTTTAGGTAACCGGATAAATCAATACAATGCCCACTAGTTATGAAACTATAGACATATGAATATCAATTTGTATATGCAAGGATCAATACAACATCCACTAGTTAGGCAACCATGGACATATGAATATTGATTTTATTTTTAGAATGTCAAATTATATATAAGCACCAAGGCATAAGCGCCAGGATGACCTGAATATCATGTCCATTTTGATATAGCAATTTGTATAAGCATCAAAACATAAATGTTATGATGACCAGAATATGCCTTGCATTACAAACACATCAAGCAGTCAAGAGATCATTCTAAATCCAATGTGAATTACCTGTAGTGTCCCTTTATCGTTCACATCCTTAGGTAAGATCGCATTTCACAATAGGAGAAAGAAATCACTCAAAAAGACAATAGTTAGATCAAAATTCCTTGAATTTTCTAGGTATCAATGGTCGAGGTACGCATGGCCATCCAATTCGAGATAGAGGTTCTTAATGTCAGACACCATTTCAATCCAAAATTTCTAAAGTTGTTAGATTTTCACATACAAAATAGAAGACAAAGAAAAGATTATGCCCCCAGTCATTACTTTCTAAATCCTGTAAAGGACATCATCGAAGAGCTCGTGGGAACAAAATATGCAAAAATCTCAATGCGAACCGGTAAGCATACAAGGAGATAAAAGCATGTAAAAAGCATAGATTGTTTTCATTTTGTGTTGATGTTTGATTGCGTTGTTGTAGATGCAAAATCCTTTCTGGAGAGGAGACTGACTGACTAACTCAGATGAGGCTTCAAAGGACTCTGACTGGATATGATACATCTAAGATACATTGGAGACCATAGGATATGACATTGATTGCCCCCAAGTTTGAACATTGATAGAATACAGATGCTTGCCAATGGTGTACAAATCGACTTATTGAAAATAGGAATGTAGAAACAAACCGGGAAATATGTACAAACTAAAGCAAGACTGAAAGGTGGGAAAGACCAAGATTGTGCTGATAGATGGAGCGTTGTGAAACAAGTGGCACCTGTTTGCCTGGTTTTCACCATCCTGGCAGAGATTCTATTTTTGCTACCAAGGTACCTGTTCCACGTTTTCACCAAGGCACTTTTTCTTTTTCTCATTTTTTTGTATTTTGCATTTTTTCAATTTTTTTGTACTTTTGATATTTTTAAATTTTTTTGTGAATCATCAAGGCGCCCATTGCTAGGTTTTCACCAAGATGTTCATTTTTTTAGGACTTTGTCCAATTTTTAAGATTTTTTCAGGACATTTTACCATACACTGAATGCCTTAGGCATATAATTTCTTCAAATGAAGAACGTTGATTGGTTCTCAAAGCTATTCTCCTTTAGTTGTTGAGAGTTGATAGGCACCAGAGCCAAAAGTAGCAGTGATTACAAAGGGACCCAGCGAGTTGGGTTCAAACTTCCCCTTGTGCTTTCTATGTGATTGATTTTTAGGATTCTCTCTCAAGACTAGATCGCCAACCTGAAATTCTTTGTGTCTAAGTTTCTTATTGTAGCCTCTAGACATTCTTTTCTGATACACTCTGAGATGATCATATGATTCTTGTCTGTGCTCATCTAGTAGTTCAAGTTCTTGCAACCTAGACACTCTATAGTCATCATCAGTTACTAGACCATGCATTCTGATTCTTAGTGATGGGATTTCAACCTCAATAGGCAATACCACTTCAGACCCATAAACTAAATCAAAAGGTGTAGCCCTAGTGGGCATTCTGATACTTGTTCTGTAGGCCCAGAGAGATGGATTGATCATGAGATGCTAGTCTCTTCCTATTTTATTAATTGTACGGTGCAAGATTTTCAACATATTCTTGTTAGAAGCCTCTGCTTGTCCATTCCCTTGAGGATAGTAGATAGATGACCAATGTTGTGTAATCTTGAATTTAGCACATAAATCATCTAGATCTTTGTTCTTGAATTGTCCACCATTATCTATGATTATGGAATGAGGTATCCCATATCTGCATATGATATAGTTCAATATGAACATAGATATTTTTTTTCCAGTTGCTTGTGTCAAAGGGACTGCTTCTACCCATTTTCTAAAATAATCTGTAGCTATGATTATATGGGTATGTCCATTAGAAGAATGAGGATGTATAGATCCTATAATATCAAATGCCCATTGGTGAAAAGGCCATTGTGTAGTAAAGGGAATTAGATCTCTCTCTGGAGCATGAATTAAGTTGCCATGCACTTGGCACTTTTGATAGTTCCTAGCAAACTTGATAGACTCTTTCTCCATTTCAGGCCAATAGTACCCAGCCCTAATAAGTTTTCAAGCTAGTGTTAAACCATTCAAGTGTGACCCACAAATACCATCATGGACTTCCTCTAATGCATGTTGAGACTCTTCCCATTCTAAACATCTAAGTAGCATACCATCTAGACCTTGTTTGTACAGATCATGACCAATGATGACATATCGGGAGGCATTACAGATAAGGTATCTCTTTTCATGGCAGTTAAAGGTATCGAGAATGATTTGGTCTTGGAGATAGGAGAATAGGTTTTTGTATCGGGATGAATCGTGACCAACAACAGTGCAGATCATGTGGGTTTTAGGGGAATCATATGGAGGATAAGATAGTGCTTCCACCAGGAACTCATAGCATAGCTCATGTTCAGGTTGCTATAATAGAGTAGATAGCATTGCCATTGCATCGACAACCTTATTCTCTATTCTAGGTATTTTCTCAAACGTGATAGATATGAAATACTTCTTTAGATCATCTACCATTCTTTTGTATGGAATAAGATTTTCATCCTTAGTCTGGTACACATCATTGACTTGATGGATAACAAGTTGAGAGTCTCCATGAATGTGTATCTCTGTCACTCTCCACTCAATTGCTAGTTTCATGCCATTAAGAAGGGCTTCATATTCTGCAATATTGTTTGTTCAAGGGAACTTTAATTAGAATTCTTTAGGTATGGATTATCCTTGAGGAGTTATAAATAATATGCCTGCTCCTGATCCATTATGTGTATGGGAGCCATCAAAGAATAACTGCCATTCTCTAGAAGAAAGAGTCATGATAGAGGAGTCTGGAAATTCCATTTACATTGGTGTATCATCAATCATAGGTGCATCTTCTAATTGATCAGCAATAACTTGGCCTTTAATAGCTTTTCTTTCAACATATTCAATGCCAAATTCACTTAAGAGCATGACCCATTTAGCTAATCTACTCGTGAGGGCAGCCTTTCTTAGTAGGTATTTTAGTGGATCAATCTTAGCTACCAAGTGGGTGGTATGTGCCAACATGTAATGTCTCAATTTTTGTGATGCAAAGATCACAGCTAGACAAGCCTTCTCAATCATATAATAATTATTTTCGTACGCCACCAATGTCCTACTGATATAGTATATAGCTCTTTCCTTTTTGTTCTCATCATGTTGTGCAAGCAATGCCCCCAATGATGTATCTGTAGCAAAGACATATAAGATCAAAGGCTTCCCTTGAATGGGAAGCATCAAGATAGGAGGATTGGATAGATACTTCTTGATATGGTTAAAGTTGTTCTCACATTCTTCATTCCACACAAATGTCACACCTTTATGTAATGTTTTTGTAAAAGGCCGTGATATGTCTGCTAGCTGAGATATGAAGCGTCTGATAGATTGAACTCTTCCTTGCAATGTCCTCATTTGAATGATGTTTTTGGGAGGTTGCATCTCCATGACAGCCTTTACTTTAGCTGGATCAACTTCAATGCCCTTCTTTGAAACTATGTATCCTAAGAGCTTTCCAGAAGTGACACCAAAAGCACACTTCTTAGGATTTAGTCTGAGACTAAATTTTTCCATTTTGTCTAGTATTTTGCTCAAGTCATTTAGATGTTCAGCTCTAATCATAGATTTTGCTAAAATATCATCAACATAATCCTCCATAGTCCTATGCATCATGTCATGAAAAATAGATGTCATGGCTCTCTAATATGTAGCACCAGCATTCTTAAGCCCAAATGGCATGACATTCCAACAGAAGGTGCCCCATGCACATGTGAAAGTAGTTTTCTCTTGATCCTTTGGAGCAATCTTTATTTGATTATACACAGAAAAACCATCCATTAAAGAATACATCTCAAAGCCCGCAGTCATGTCCACTATCATATCAATGTTAGGTAGTGGAAAATCATCCTTAGGGCATGCTCTATTTACATCTCTAAAGTCTGTACACACTCTGATTGATTTATCTGGTTTTGAAATAGGTACAATATTAGAGATCCATTCTGCATAATCAATAACTCCGATGAATCCAGCTTTTAGGAGCTTCTCTAATTCAGCTTTTACCAAGAGTGCAACATGAGGATGCATCTTTCTTAATTTTTGTTTAACTAGTTTTACTCTAGGAGCTATAGATAAATGGTGCATTATAAGATCAAGATCCAACCCTGGCATATCTAAATATTTCCATGCAAATTTGATCTTCTTCTCTGTGAGGAAGGTTGTAAATTTTTGCTTCTCTTCTTTTGATAAAGATTGTGCTACATGGATCAACTGTGGTTCCTCTGCTGTTCCCAAGTTGATGGATTGAGTGGGCTCAATTAGAACTAGAGATCTATCCTGTAAATGACTCAGAAAGACATCAAATATCTCATCCTTAGGCACCTTAGAGAGGTTTTCACCTTTGGATACGTCTTTTATTTTTACTTTTGTAGGTTCTGAGACTGCCACAAAGTGGTTTTCACCCTCAAAACTCCTTTTCTTTTTATTCTTATTCTTATTTTTTTGACTAAGATACTTGATGTACGACTCCATCATGCTAACGCTCGGTTCACTAATGGAAGTCCTCATAGGCTCAACTACATTTAGGTAGCAAGCAAGGGCATAGTCATTTGGGAAGGTATGAATACTATGGCTCGGGTTTGAGGAGGTTTGATCAAGAAGTTCAGGATGTTGGATAGTCAAAGTGGTGAAAGATTGGGAAAGAGTGTTTATGGATATGGATCTGTCATCATCGGTCCTAACCCGACACTCAAGTTCAAAGGTGATATTACAGCTTAAGACATTCAATTTGTGAATAGGCTCAATGTAATTTTGAAAGTCCACTTCAACCATCGGTGGATCAAACTCGATAAGTTCATCATTTCACTCTAGACTTACATTGGGTTTAGGTGCATATTGGTGAATAACATCAACATGTTTCTCTGTAATAAGCTCATCTTCTTCTGGAATGGCTCCCCATTCATAGTCATTAGATTCTTCATATATGCCTCTAGGAAATCTAAAAACACGAGTAAAGTCTGGACGAATACCCCAAGAAGGGTTACCCTCAGATTCAAATTTGAATTCGTACTCATGAGAATCTATCTCAGAATAACTACCACCTTCCTCTTTTTGATTGCCTTCGAGATTAGCTGGTTCTTGTGTTGCAACTATCTCTTGCTCTATAGTAGGTTCTTGTGTTTCTACTACATTAATTCTTTTTATTGGATCATCTTCAGCTTCAAGGAGGTCTTTGATTTCTTTAGGCAAACGCTCATAAGGAATGAGCTCATCAGTGGTGTCTGAATCATCACTAACAGATTGTTCAGTTATTTCCTCTTTTATTAGGCCCCGTTTGGACCACGACATACGGAATGCCGGATATGTTCAATTCTGGAATATGTTGCAAATCTGGAATATCCATATCCTCAAAATGATATCCGCAATATGTGTTCAACCCATTTGGACCTCCTGGAAGATGACCGAGAAGATGTATTTTCCGCATTTGGCTACGCATTTTGGAATTGGAATATTGACTAAATGAGAATTTATTTTATTAATTTATTTGTAACAATTTGTGATTTTTTCAAATGTTATGATGTTTTTCATATTTTTTTCGTGTTTTTGAATATTTATTTTATTTTTGCAATAAAATATTATTATAATATTTTATTTTATTTTTGAATACTTATTTTATTTTATTTGTATGCGATTTTGAATATTTATAATATTTTGAAATAAAATTATTTATAAGTTTATAAAAATTGTAAACATTTGTATAACTTTTTTATAAAATTTATAAAATTTATGGACTCAAAATAAAATATAAAATTTATAAAATTTGTATACCCAAAATACACAAATAAAATATAAAATTTATAAAATTGTTAAAATTTGTAGACCCAAAATACACAAATTTATAAACAAGTCATTTATTTTATTATTTATTTTTTACAAAATGTTGCCAACCCAGCTCAATAGGAGCACCGGTAGGAAAGAGCCAGGTGGAGAAAACCTCCGGTCTAACCCCACAAAATCATGAGCTGATATAAAATTACAACTTGAATGTGGCATTCCTCATTTTACATAATGTAGATACAGTGTTACAACTTGAATGAGGCATTCCTCATTTTACATAATGCAGATACAATGTTACAGCTTGAATGAGGCATTCCTCATTTTACATAATGCAGATATAGTGTTACAACTTGAATGAGGCATTCCTCATTTTACATAATGCAGATACAATGTTATAATTTAGTCTGATGAGTCTTTGATGCTCTGTCATGCCCGAACTCTTGTTTTTGTTTGTAGACACTACATACATAGAACATACAATTACTTTGTGCTTTTGTTAGTACACCAATGAAGTACATTCAGTTGCTAACTTTTGTATGAGTTTTAAACTTTTTTTTTATTTATTATTATTACCTTCTATGACCCCCCTTGATTCTTACCTGGATGATCCACGCTTGTCAAGATCAAAACACAACCAATTAAATGAGTTTATACATGATATATCTATGTTAACCTCAAAATTCCTCTACAAACCTGGGTTAGAATTCTACAAAGCAATAACCACAAAAACAACATTAAATCATGTGACTAATACTAGATTGGGGCTCACCTAAGCCATAAACATGAAAAATTATTGTGAAAAAATATGTGGACCATATATATGTGCACTTGGGGCAAAGAGGAGTTACGCCATATCCATATTATAATATTTAGTTATAATATCAAAATACAAAACTGAATAATTCCTGAGCTCATATCTGTATATTACAATATCAAAATACAAAACTGACTAGTTCCTGAACTCATCTCCACATATTACAATATCAAAATACAAAATTGACTACTTCTTGAGCTCATCTACGCATATGGTCACAAAAAAGATATGCGATTACAATACAGATAAGGCATCGTAAAAATATAATTTCATTTGCCCTAGCTTGACAACTTTTGCACTCAAATCCTGTATTGTGGATGACTGGAGATGGGTGAATGTCTGGATCGTGGATGATTGGAGATGGGTGAATAGATGTAGATGGGTTGTCATCGACCCATCTAAAGTACCCACAATCATGATAGCCCTGTGATGCCCAATCTACATTAGTATTGAATAGTATTTACATTACAAACATTAAATATAATAAATAGTATTTACATTACAAACTTTAAATATATACACATTAGCAACCTTTTTTTTGTTTGGACAACACCAATATTATCGTCCAGGGTTGTCCGCTGACTGTGAAATCTTCAACTAGCACTGCCCACCACTACATCGACAACTTGGCACATTGATCAGAGCCATCAAACCGATATCAATAATGCACCTATATCAACAATCCCAAAATTAAACAAAATTCATTGAGAAAAACAAAAAGTTGCAAGGCTGAATCAACCATATTGAGTTGTGACATATTGTAGTGTTGTAGTGTTATATTTAATGTTGTCATGTTATATGTAATATTGTCATGTCAACAATGCGTTATGACAAAAGAAGTGGGCTACTCCATCATCCAAGTTGGCTATCTAACAAGTTAGCTACTCCAACATCCCCATATGCATCATAGTATTGTGGGCCAGGAAGTGAACAAATGAGTACCCTGGTCTTATTACCTTGTTTTTAAAAGAAAAATGTGGTTTACAAATCATAATGATTAAATATCAGATCAACATAAAGTACTTAGGAGGAATAATTTGTTATAAGAACTCCATTAGATGAATACAATTATGCTCTTTAATGCAATGCCTCATTGATGTCTGTCATTGATCTGGAAGTGGAAACTACATAAATCTCAGTATGTATGGAGAAATATTGCAATGCAAGAACACAGGATTTAGGAGGTTGGAGCAAAGTCACACACCGCTATAAAGAAACATAAGGATGTAAACAAATTTAATATAAAAATATGCAGACTAAGCATTGCAAATTTTTATCTAACAATATGGTAGAGCTAGAAAGATATAAACTATAAAGAGTTGTGTTTCTATATATCTAACTTAATTAGAAACTATTGCATCTTACGCTTGTCCATTCTTATCTTTTATAAGGTGATACTATGGCGGACCATATTTGTTTTTGACTCTAGAATGATTGCAAATATATTTGGATACTTCTACTTTCTTCGGAACTGTTGCTGATTGAATTTCTTTGTTGTGTGCACTAGCAATAGGACACTCAACATTCAGACACTTTGACAATGCATGCTTATAATCCACACACATGAAATTTAATATGGAACTAGCTACTAGCTGTCAAGGAGATTGTGGAATCTATTGTAACCATTCAAGGGTGCTATTGACCCAAACTAAGTTCAAGAACTTCAACTTAACTCAAGAAGCATCTAACAATATTAATCATGTAAATCCTTCTTAAATCATTCTTAATATTAACCATGTAAATCCTTCTTAAATCCTTCTTAGATCACCAAACTGTCCTAACAACCAACCTAAATATTAAGAGTCATTATAATGCTTAATGGTTAGGAAATTTAGATAGATAACAATGAAGGCTTTAACAACTAGTATTTTTTAAGTTGAAATTTTTCCTAGTAGATGTGGAGTTTGTGTGAAGTGTGGAGATGATTGAAGGGTAGATTGAAGTTGATGGTTTGTGTTAGCCATGAAGAGAAGAGTGGATCAGTTCTCATACCCAAATGCTGTTTAGAATGGGTCACATGCTTCAATAAAATTGCAAAGGATCGTATGGAAGGCGGTAATTTTTCAAGTCTTGATCTGAGTTGCCTATCATAATCTAGTCAAACAACACTTTCACATCCATCAACATAAACTAACTTAGATTAGTTTGAAGATAAGGTAAGTACTCTGTATGACAATTGTCCAATACATGATAAATCACAAAGCAATCTAACAAAGACTTATTGAGAAATCACTTCAGGATCACAGTAATCCTTAACAAGGAACATGATCATACCACACTCTCTTATCCTTTTTGCGGGGTTTTTTTGTTTAAATGGCATCAAGTTATGCCACCATATGAAGATTCAGTGACAAGATACAAATATGTTACAATCGACGCACTCACTATTTACAGACTACACATAATATCCCTAGGTAATTCCAATACACGTGTAAATCTACATTAATCATCTACAATACTTACATTTTCTCACCCAATCAAAGTGGTGGATTTCTTCAATTGCATTATCTCTTAAGCCTTCAATTATATCATAGACTTTGATGAACACCATTTTCAGACTTGGTTCGGCCCCTATTAGATTTGTGTGACACACTTCAATTGCTGCAAAACCATGTAAATCCTTCTTAAATCATTCTCAGATTGGTACTGCTCAGTTTCATGGAGTTCTAGAGTGATGTAGTGTATTTCAAAGTTATTACTGACTAATATAGGCCCTTCCTAAGCATGTACAGCCAGCCCTAAGTCTCTAAGATTTACTTCAGCATGTACGATGCCTCTTACTAGGGTTTCAAGCTCAAACAACAGCCTTAGACTTAATGTGAGTGAAGATATAAGTGCTCAGCAAACAACAGATTGTTTCCAATTACTTTAAACACAACCTCTGTTATCTCAAAATATACATATTAGAAAGGTTACAAAATACATTGTGGTAAAAAGATCATAAACCTAAAATGATGATCATCATTGATCACACAGACTAGTAACATTATTGCTACACTTAGCATCATAACATGCCAAAGAACCTCAAAGATTTAACATGACAGATTTAATGTTATTTCGATCTTTGTGTCACAACATGGCAGATTTAACAGCCTTGTTCAGATCTGACAGGACATAACAACCTCTGCAAATTAAGAATCCATTATACTACAAATTCTACACTGTTCAAAGACATTTGGTCCAATGACAGAGATTCTGACTTCAAATTTTCTTAAAATATGATAAAAATCTATTGCAAGTCACAATGAAACCCAATCACAAATCTTCCACAATAGAAAAAAAATCTATTAAACCCAATCACAAATCTTCTAAAATAGAAAAAAAATCTATTACAGCCACAATAAAATCTAATCAAATTTTATTACTGTGTTCAAATTTTCTACAGCACCAAAAGAAACCCATCACAGATCATAATGAAATCCAACCAAATAATCAACTTTGGAAAGAAACCCACATCTGAAATTTAGCTTTGGAAAGAAACCCACCTTAAACATTATGCAGATCTGCTCAACATAACATTGAAGCAGGTGGGTAAAATGAGAAATACTGCTGAACTAAAAAATATTTTAACATTTTTCTTCAAACTAGTGAGACATTGTTCAAAAATGCTCTGAATACTACAACCAGATGAGCTTTACAGGGGGAATGATCAAAATGGATGTAGAGGTTTATCAACCTATGCCTGTTAACAACAGAAACATGGGAGATCCGAAGCCATTTACTAATTTTCTATGTTAGCAACATGGCAGATTTAACAAACTGTTAACAAACATTACTTAGTTTTGATTTTAAACATTAGTTTTGATTTTAAACAGAAGATCTAATAAACATCAATCAACTAAAGTCCAAACTTCAATATCATATATTGGATTCTCTCCCCTTCATCCATTGTCAAGAACAATGTGGCTGATTGTGGATCATGCATTAACTTTTCATATGCTTCAATTATAGTAGAGTCATGAAGGCCAGGGATTGCTTTAAGTGCTTTATACAACTCCACTACCTCACTTCTCAAACTAGATGTTTTATCCACTTTCAGAGGTTGTGCAAGGCCTACTGTAATGCCTGTAGAGAGATCTTTGATCACTTCGCAAATTGAATCCAAGGAACCTACCAATGTTCCCCTATTCCTCTTTGGCCTCCTTGACGATGTTGAAGGGTTATCTTGGCTGCTTGCAGTAGATTGGTTTGATGTAGGTGTTTCAATAGATTCATTACCATCATTAGCCAAATCAGCAGCAGTCTCAAAACATGCATTATCCATACCATGATAACTGAAAAGATCATCATCAATGAAATCCTCCTCCGTCTCTTGAGCTGTTGCAGCTACAGTGCCATCAGCTATGTCATTCCCAAAAATACAGGATAATTCATTGTAGTACTGAAATGGCTGCCTCTTATACATTCTGGCATTTTTAAATTCCTTTCTTTGTATCATGGCATAACAATTGAATTCATTATTGGTCCTTCATTACTTAAAAAGATATATTCAACTTAAAAGGAGATTTGAAGACCATGTTACCTTCAACAACTCATCCAAAACACTATCATCAGCATCCATAGTTTGGGTAGTCTCATTCCAGGCTAAGCCACTTGTATGCCTCAAGTCTTTCATAAGTCTATACCCTTGTTTCCAAGTTTTGAGCTTGTTCTTGAAGTTTTCCTTCGATAGGTTCATTTTCATCTCATTATTGAACCTCCTTTCGATGGCTGTCCAAGCCTCTTTCTTGAAACCCCCTTCAGCTTTCTTTCCAAGCTGCACTTGCTCCTGTAGCAAGTCTAGCAACTTGCATTCCATCTCTTTTGTCCAGAACACCTTCTTGGAAGAAGAAGTTGCCTGGACAACTTGAACATCACCATCCATAGACATACCTGATGCACACACAACATGATAATGTACACTCACTTTAAGGACAGTCACAAATGAGGACAGTCACTCTAAAGACAACATGATAATGTACACTCACTGTAAGGACAGTCACAAATGAGGATAGTCACTCTAAAGACAACATGATAATGTACACTCACTGTAAGGACAGTCACAAATGAGGACAGTCACTCTAAAGACAACATGATAATGTACACTCATTGTAAGGACAATCACAAATGAGGACAGTCACTCTAAAGACAACATGATAATGTACACTCACTGTAAGGATAGTCACAAATGAGGATAGTCACTCTAAAGACAACATGATAATGTACACTCACTGTAAGGACAATCACAAATGAGGACATCTTACAGTGAGTGTACATTACCATGTTGTCTTTACAGTAACTGTCCTCATGTGTGACTGTCCTTGTCACAAATGAGGACATCTCACAGTGACTGTCCCTTGTGTGACTGTTCTCATTTGTTGAAGAAGAAAAGCATTAATGTGGTTCAATAGCAATACATTCATTACACAAGGGGCAGTCACTGTGAGATGTCCTCATTTGTGACTATCCTTGTTTACATCCCTACACATACCTGATGTGAACATTAAATATAGCAACATTAAACATAACATGACAATATTAAATATAACATGACAACATTAAATATAGTAGCATTAAACATAACATGACAATATTAAATATAACATCACAACATTAAATATAGCAGCATTAAACATAACATGACAATATTAAATATAACATCACAATATTAAATATAGTAGCATTAAACATACATGACAATATTAAATATAACATCACAACATTAAATATAGCAGCATTAAACATAACATGACAATATTAAATATAACATCACAACATTAAATATCAGTTTGTGAAATTTATGAAATTTATAGTATCAATTTGTGAAATTTATGAAATCTGACATTAGTTTAAACACCGCCATAATAGTTATTCAACCGACTAAGATCGGGATCTATAGTCTTCCCACATCCTTCTTGCTATTTCATCTAAAAAATTGGCCCAATCATCTCTTTCACGCTGGCTCAACCCATATGTCTCAAGCACTGGTACATCTATCCCATCATGACCATCTTCCTCTTCAAATTCTACCTTAGATGGAAGGCCGTCCTCTATCGTAATGAAGTTGTGAAGTATGCAACATGCCAAAACAATATGTGTTTGTGTCTTGATTTGATAAGACGTTGCATGCTTCAATATAGGAAAATGCTGCTTCAAAATCCCAAATGTACACTCTATTACATTCCTAAGTGAGGAGTGTCGATGATTAAACAACTCTTGTGGGGTGTTTATTGGGTTTGCTCTTGAAAACTCCTTTAGGTGGTAGTGTGTGCACCGATAAGGCACGATAAATCTTGGTACATTTGGATATCCAACATCGACCAAATAATATATACCTAAACAAAACAAAATGTCATTGTCTTAACTTTGTCTTATTTTTTGTATGCTTCAATAATATAATCATATTTTACAAACCTGGGGGAACTACCAATTGATCGGCTCTAGATAGAGCCAAAGCTAGAACTCGGCTATTTGTAGCAAACCCTTCCCAACTAGCAAGGATGTATTGAAACTTATAATCAAATGAACACACTCCCATAACATTTTGTGACAAGTTGCCTTTTCTATCACGATATTTAGCTTGCAGGTTGACATCGACAGTGACTAGTATATGGGTTCCATCCATTGCTCCCACATAGTCCTGTAGTTAGATAGATCATAGGTCTAATGAACACGCAATAATAGGATTACAACTCTAAACAAAATTAAACCACTGGGAGATATACCTTGAAGAATGGATCAAAACGGGTCTTCCCACTGATTTCCCGAGGAGTGTTTGGACCAGGGGGTATAAAATAATCCGAATGGAGTGCCAAGATAGCCCTCAAGACCTTGTGGAAGTATCGGCTTACCGTCTCTCCAAAGTGCCCAAAGTTATGGGTAATCTTAGAATTCCTCATATTGTGGCCAAGAGTATGGAGGAACATGACTAATTGTTCTTCTAACATGAGGAATTCTGTATCTTTGATGCTTCCTTTTTGCCTTAAAATATTGGCTAGTTTAAAGAAGGATCATCTAGTCATGTGTATTTGGTCATGGCAATCTGTCTCATTGGAGTTGATAACACGCTTATAAAAAGGAATTGCATCTCTTGTGCGCTTACGCATATTTCACCTACCTACTTTTATACACTCTGCTATGGACACGATAAGGGTGGCAAGAACAATTACAACAATAGGCAAGACTCTTTTCCTCCTCATAATCTCTCCTTCTATTTCAATACCATCTTCATCATCAATATCATCAATGAGATCCATTGAATTACCTAGAAATACCAACAAAACAATCACGAAACAACATAAGAAAACACACCCAACTATAATGCATAAGAATACAGTTACAGGTTGAGTATACAACATATGCAGACAAAAAAGTGCCTTGTGTAATTTCACAAAATGAGAAGTTCTCACAGTGATTGTCCCTTGTGTAATTGCCACTTGAATGAGGACAGTCACTGTAAAGACAACATGATAATGTACACTTACAATGAGTGTACATTATCATGTTGTCTTTAGAGTGACTGTCCTCATTTGTTGAAGAAGAAAAGCATTAATGTGGTTCAATAGCAATACATTCAAGTGGAAATTATACAAGGGACAGTCACTGTGAGATGTCCTCATTTGTGACTATCCTTACGGTGAGTGTACATTATCATGTTGTCTTTAGAGTGACTGTCCTCACTTGTTGAAGAAGAAAAGCATTAATGTGGTTCAATAGCAATACATTCAAGTGGCAATTACACAAGGGATAGTCACTGTGAGATGTCCTCATGTGTGACTGTCCTTGTCACAAATGAGGACATCTCACAGTGACTGTCCCTTGTGTAATTTCAAAAAATGAGAAGTTCTCATAGTGACTGTCCCTTGTGTAATTTCCACTTGAATGAGGACAGTCACTGTAAAGACAACATGATAATGTACACTTACAGTGAGTGTACATTATCATGTTGTCTTTAGAGTGACTGTCCTCATTTGTTGAAGAAGAAAAGCATTAATGTGGTTCAATTTTACCCAAAAAATGGGCATATCATCTTCCACTTGAAAAGGTGGAATTGGAATATCGGGCTCGCATTCCGGTTTCCAAATGCCAATTTTGAAATGTCATCAGGTCCGTGTGGGTATTATAATTTTTGACATCCGCGTGATTACCTTGTTTTTGACATCTACAATGGTATTATTTTTGACATCTCATAGTGATTGTCCCTTGTGTAATGGCCACTTGTGTATTGAACCATGCAAATGCTTTTCTTCTTGAACAAATGAGGAAATTATCAAGAAGAAAAGCATTTGCATTGTTCAATACCAATATATTCAAGTTGCAATTACACAAGGGACAGTCACTGTGAGATGTCCTCATTTGTAATAGTATCTTTAAGTACCAAACAACAAACTGGTAATCAGAAATATCTTGAAGAGATCAAGTAACAATGTAATATATTGTATGTTGTATCAATAGTAGATACAACAACATTAAATTACAATACAGTAATGTATTTCATACAGTAAGACTTATTTGATCCACTTCCTAGTATTGAAGAGATGGTTGATCTGCTTGCTAGTTTTGAACTCAATGGAAAGACCCTTAGTTGGACTAAAGACCCCTTGGGATGGACTGCCTAGAGGGATACTTGATATTAGCGGACCATCAAATAGTGAACTAGTTTTATTCTGACAAACAAATATCTTTCCACAATATTGGATAATTAGGGAAACCCAAAATGCAGAAAGCTAAAGAGGAGTAAATAAGTTGTTTTAAAGCAGAGTATATACTAAATACAAAAGAATGACCCAATGAAAGTAAAGTAGAGTGTATACCATATTACCATGTATTTGAAAATATATATTTTTCTAAGTTAATGATTAGATTTTCTGATTAGGGTAACGTGCACCTAAAATAATAAGCAGTGTCAGTTTCCAGTGGCGCTGATTTTGTGATTTAGCATTGGGTATTTCTCTCTTTCGAGAGATGCATTATGCCAACAAATGATCTTCCAAGAATGTGTACATAAGTTACTTCACCTGTAAATTTGTTATGAGAGCAAGTTGAAGTGGGCAGCATTAGATTGTTGTATGGTTCTTGACAGACAGTAGATTAGTTTCTGTAAAGTTTCTTAATTTGCATAATAAAGAAGATGCTCATAACAGTTTTATTGTTGAATGCAAGGTGTTCAAAAAGGTTTGATAGGCCAATCTCACCACAATTTCAACTTCATTATGTGTAAAACTTGCGATTTTGAATTCATGAGTTATAAACATCTTACTTAGGGATACCCTGTAAATGGAAGGTAGTGGATGAACGTTCGTCCACTACCTTCCATTTATAGGGTTACTTGAACAAAATTTGAACTATCTAAATATAGCAATCCAGTTTTTTTTTAGAAAAGACTCAAATACTATTTGACTGTGACAAAAACTGCAATTTTGTTGCAAGATCAAAATTAACATAACTGGGTTATCTAAGGTAAGACATTTTAACATCTTTGGTTTCCTCTTGAAAAATTATGCAATTGCAAAAAAAAAAATTGAAACAACACCTAATTTGGAGTATCTGTGCAAAATATATGATTTCTAAATGTCGCTAGACCAGGTATTAGTTTCAAATTTGGCTTTTCTTATAGGTTTGACCATAGTCTATCATCTCTGATAGAATAGAGATCAAGTGATAGGTTCAACAATATACAGACACTATTTGGTCTTTGACTCCCTGACAAACCAGAGTGATTCAAATACCAAACTCTAAACCTAGACAAGTCATCATTAAGAAAGTGATTTAGGTCATCATTTATACGGGAAGGAAAAACTCTAAACCTTGACAAATACCTTTAAAATTTTTACCAACAAAAGTATTTCAACAATACCAAAATGTCAGTGAAAAAACATCAGGGCAAGGTGAAATGTGTATATATTATGGAGTTAACTCCCCCACACAGAGTGATTAAAAAATAATTGAAACTGCATACCGATGTGAAGAAGAGCCGATGACCTAGTCAACTGATGCCCACGGACAACACTCTGGGAGTCTCGGCAATACAGAAGACCACAAAACCTTGTTTCCTTTCTCTAAGATATGAAACAACCAAATGGAACTTTCAGGAAGAAAATGACTTCCTCACATAAAACCAAATAAAAGCAACCCAGTAGAAATCTTACCTCTGAAGAAGAACCCAAATAAGTGGATTGCCTTTCTTAGTCCAAAGTAAAAGAGTTTGCTTTTGTAGTAGGAGAACTACCTCTTTGTGCAGTAGAAGGTATTGGGTGGAGAAAAGTAGCAAAGAAGAAAGTTTTGAGATAGAAAAACTAAGACCATGGATGTGCAGCAAACAACTGGGAGTCTGTCTACAGCTGACCTTCTCGTTCATTAGGGTTTTGAACAAGGAAAAATGCCATTGTGGATGTGAAAAAGCAACGTTAAAATGTGGATGTCAAAAATTATAACACCCATGCGGACCCGACGACATTTCAAAATTGGCATTTGGAAATTGGCATGCGAGCCCGATATTCCAATTCCTCCTTTTCAAGTGGAAGATGGTATGGCCTTTTTTTGGCAAAATTGGCATATCAAAATTCCAATTCCATCCATGCATGTCGACCACAAACAATGGATTTGGAATTCATAATACACAATTCGGGAATAACGGCCGATATGCCGTGGTCCAAACGGGGCCTTAGTTGATTTGCTACGGAAGGCTCAATTTGTTTTGGAACATGTGGGAAGTTCTTGCTAAGCTAGAAAGGCTTCTTCGTGTATCCTAGACCTGTCATATTCTTGTTGGCTCAACCATGATGTTCATGAGGTGACATAAGACCTTTACCCTGTAGTCCTAGAGGTCCTTTTCCTTTATATCCCATCTCAGCTATCAGTTTATCCCCTGGGCCATATGACTTAGAAGGAACCTTCGATACTTTAGAGTCACTAGGTGGAACAACTTGGGACTCAGGTTCATCTTTGTAGAGCCATGAAAGCACAGCTTCATCTTCCTCAAATTCTTTCTTAGGTACTTTATCTGCAACAAATTTTCCTTTATATGCCTCAAGAGGTTCCTTAGATTCTAGTTTGGACTATTTTAGAGCTTGCCCATAAGACTTAGGTGAGATAGGGAGAGATGTCAAAGACAAGATTGGATCTATAGTATATTCTCCCATACCATTTTCTTTGATGTTGACCTCTTTTGTAATATCTTCCATCTTAGATGTGGATGCTACATCTGTTTGCTTAATGGAAGATTCTTTGTTATTAGGAACAAGTTTATCCGCATTTGCCTTCAATGCATTGCAAGTTGTTGACATGTCAGCTGGAATGGTTACCTCTACTCCATCACAAGGAAATTTCAAGCACTGATGGTATGTAGAAGGAATAGCTTTCATTTCATGTATCCAGGGTCTCCCTAGAAGGATGTTGTAAGCCAAAGGTATATCAAGAACTTGACATGTAGTATCACTGATGATAGGACCTGTTTTGATAGGCAAGACAATTGTTCCCTTGGAGGATCTTTCTTCTTCATCATATGCTTTGATAGTTATTTTTTTTCTAGGATGAATGGTTGTTTCTGAAAATGCCAATTGTGTGATCAAGTTGTAAGAATAAATATTCAGACGAGCGCCCCCATCTATCAACACACATTTGACATGACGGTTTTGGATCAAGACTTCTATATGTAAGGGTTGGTTATGTGGATGACTCAAGGAGTTATCATCATCCTCTAAAAAGGAGATATACTATGGAGACGTAAGATGACCAACCATAGCCTGGAATCTGTCTAAATCAAGGTTATCAGGAACATTGGATCCAAGAAAAGCTTTGTCTAGAATGGCTCTATGAGCTGGAGATATTCGAAGCAACTCAAACATGGAGATTTTAGCATTTGTGTGCTGGAGTTGTTGGACAATACTGTATGAAGTATGTCTGATGTCCTTAGGATTTGAAGATTTAGATGTTGCCCTCTGTTTAGAAGTGAAAGACAAATTGAAAGGTACCTTAGGGACATTTGATTGATCTGGGATTTGTCCTTGTAGGTGTGCCTGAGCTTGTGATCGAGTAACTGCATTAGCTGATTGATTTTCTCTATCACTTCTTACAATTGTGATGACATTGCAACGCTCAGATAGGCTTGGTTCAACCATATTGATAACAATATTACTTCCAGAATAGGCATAATTGACCTTAGCACCCACATTAGGCTAAGAAGATGAATCTCCTTGGCTTTGCTTCGGTGGATGCTATGTGATCATTATTGCTTTTAGGATTATCAATCATGATTTCTCCATTATCAATCTTGTCTTGAATGGTATGCTTCAAGCACAAGTAGTTATTAGTTTTGTGACCTTTACCCCAATGGAAATCACAGAATTCATTCTCTCTCCACCATTTTGGCTTAGGGTCAGGATTAGATTGTCAGATCTCAGGCAAAGAGGTGATGTTATTAGCCAGTAGAGTTCTCATAGCTGATTCCAAAGATTCTCCAAGAGGAGTGAACTTTCATTTATTATTAGCGGACCAAGTTTGTATTCTGGCTTCTTTTGAGATGATTCAGACACCTTGTGTTCTAAAGCTTTGATGGCTTGGGTACCGATGGTTAGATTGAAAGTAGGTGCCTTGGATGGGGCATGGAGATTATCAACAACGCCGTCTATGATGATGCCCTTATTCTTGTTCCAATTTTTGTTCTTATCCTTAGAACTAGATTCATACTTGTCCTTTTGAAGTGTGACATCTCCTTTTTTTACAAGTACTTTTTCAATTTTGATTGCATTGTCCACCATCTTATCAAAAGATGCATGATTTTGCATTTGTAAAAGGTAGTTGATTTTTGGAACAAGATTGTTGATGAAGATTTCCAGCTTCTCAGTTTCTGGAATAGGCCTAGCATATAGAGAGAATTTATTTCTCCATCTTTTGAGAAATGTCAGGAATGGTTCTCCTGGATATTGTTTGAGATTGCAAATATCAATCATGGTGATTGGATGTTGGATGTTGTAGGAGTATTGCTGATAGAAAAATTTGATCAACTCCTCAAAGGTTTTGATTGTAGGAGGCATCCTAGAGAATCAATGAATGGCTGACCCTCCCAGAGATTGGGGGAAAAGACGCATTAGATAGGTCAGTTCGTGCATGAACTCCGTAGATTGATTAGAGAATTATCTGACATGATCTTGAGGATTAGAGTTTCCATCATACTTATCATATTTTGGCATTTCCACCGTCTTAGGGAATGGTGGCATATACAAGTCTTTATTGAATGGAAAAGGACATAGGGCCTCCATGGAGAACTCCTTAGGTTCTTTTTCTTTTTCCATTTTGTTAAGTCTTACTTGCATGGCGTGCATTTGTTTCATCGTAGCTGAAATAGGAGTTTCTCCTCATGTGTAATGATATCTTCCACATTAAAGTTGGGAGGAATTTTAGCTCCTTGATGAGATAACTCTAGACAGTATGTTTCTCTATCTTCTTTCAAGAAATGTTTCATCATTCTTTTGAAGTTATCATCGTTTTGATATTGAGCAATTTCAATAGGTGTAGGTTCTTGATCCATACCATGTTGAGACTGAGCTCTTTGAGAGCCATGGTTTGTCCCTGCTTGAGACATGTTAGGGGTTTTAGAGCTCCTTGGATTAGATTAAGGAGGGGTTTGTTGATTACCTCCATGAGTTGATGGAGGGGGTATGTAACTAGTTTTTAATCGAAAGTTGCCAAGACCGTTGTCTTCGTAAAGACCAGAATTGTAGAGTTGTTCAAGAGTTGGACCCTGGATATGAGTCAAAGGTAAGGTATGATATGTTTCCCCTAATTTCTTGTGAGAGGAAGCTCTAGTTTCCACCATTAACCTTGGGTGAAGCAAAAGAATACGATGAAGACAACTGAAGAAAGATCTGATTCAAGAAGATCAAATGATGCAACCTTGTCAAAGTTTGGTTGATTAAGGATAAGATTGGATGTAAATGAAGGATACTATGCCCTAGATGTTGGGTAGATGCCAAAAGATAGCGGACATGAGTTCACAACACTCAGCCATTTTGAAGATGGATTGAAGATTGATAGTTCTGATAAGGTTTTGACACAAGATGAAAAAGACTCAAATTGATTAAACAAAAGACTGAATCAGATTCAAAAGGCTACTTTAGGAAAATGATTGGATTCTCAGTAGTTGTTGCTTTGTTCATGACACAATGATTTTCTTGACAAACTCTGGAAATAGGCTGTAGAAGCTGGGTCTCTGACAGTTTTTAACACTTTCTGACAATTTTTCAAAAAGATTTCAAGTGACTTTCTGTAGGCTCATACGACAATGGGTAGGGTATGAAATGACAATTGAAAAACTTGTATGACTATTGCAAAACTCACACGATAGTTGATAGTAGGGTTTTTGACTTTTTTGAATTGACTGGTAGCAAAACTCGTACGATAATATACCAGCTACCATACGATAATTAGGGGGTCATGAAACAACAATAGCCACAAGTCATACGACTTTCTAACTTTACAAGATGACTTTTGCCTCTAGAAAGGTGTTTGACATCAAATTTTGCAATTTTCAAGTTTTCAGTTTCAAATTGTTCACAAAATTGTTTGTCCAGATTTGAAGATTATACTAGATTGATTCGTTCTTAGTAACCAGATAGATAAACATGCACGCAAAATAGCAAGCAAGTGATTTCAAGAACGTCTGAAAATAATGAATAGGGGACAAAGCAACCTTGTGCATGAACAACCAAGTGACTGAATGTGCTAATCCCTAGGAGTGCTAATAGTGTATGTTCCAAAAAGTTTTACAATAACGTACTTATTCCTAGAAAATGAAAATTTGGCCTCACTAGGGTTTGTAGTAATGGTCTGACTCTGCAACTTTTGTGATCTCAAGAGGGTGAACTCCAATCCAGGCACACCGGGGTTTTGACATAGTCTGGGAAATTAATCAATCAGGAGCTGCTAGGGAGATCTGACAGCCCAAAAAGAGACCACACCTGTGAAGATTTCCTCTACAAGGACATTTATATAACGGCTGCTGCTACCATGATGAAAATGGCTATTACCGCTTAAGGTTCCATCAACGTGGTTTACCCAATTAAGGGAATGTCCACTATGGTTAACCCTCTCTAAAGGTGACTCACAAAAGATACCACATGGAGACTGGTTCTAGATTCAAGGATTTGAGTTTCTGATACTACCCAAAAAGGGAGTAGAGCATAGTCCTCTAGGATTTTCACTTTTAACCCAAACAAAGTAGATAGATTAATCTGACATGCTAAGACCAAGATCATCTCACAAAGATCTATGATGTCAATCACTTATGACCTATCAACCTCTCCGGAGAGAGAATGTATCAATCAGAAGCTGAAGAGGCAAAAATCTAGTAGAATGTGAGACACTCTCAATAACCCTCCCTACCTGCAAGGGTTCCTTCATTGAGAAGAGTTTCGCTAGAGACCCACTCTCTCAAGAACCACAAATAGTGTTCATAGGGTCTATTTACTATGTGTAACAAAGATGCTGAAAAGCAAATCTATGTTTATTTTTATAGCCCAAAATGAAATCTGTGATATGAAGCAATAAAGGTCACACAAGCTTGACACATGAGAGTTCATTTTAGTCCAAATCAAAATGTTATCAGCTAAGAGAATTACCTAAATTCCTCACAACATGTGTAGTAGATTTTTTACCTATTTTTAGCAACTCTCGCGCTTTTCCCAATCAAAATCAGCAGAAATCAATTAGAAACAACAAATTTCAATTGTTAATGTTAGATGTCAGTCCAAATCTAGAAAACTGGCTGAAAAAGTGAAATGACAATTGAAATCTGGCACTGAAACTCATACGACAGTGGATCACCTCCCAGACGACAGTCTAGAAACTCGTACAACAATGGGTATAAGATCATACGACAACATAGCTTCCAAATGACACTATGTTTTTGATGGTACGATCCTTGATCAAATCAATTGTCATACGATAGTGGGTCCTTCCTGCTACGAGTTTCTGACAAAACTCATACAAAAATTGTACGAACAAAAATTAAAAATCGTAGCTTGGAACAGAAAATGACAAGAAGATGATAGAAATTGATATAAATTAAATGGAAACCTATTTTAGGGCCCTACGGTGGGTACCAGAAATGTGTGTGTGAATTTTGCACCTAGCTGTAGACACAACACTTCAGTAAAACATTAGAGGTTAGCAGAAATCAAAATCGTGCAGTGAAATGGAAACTAATCTGACCAGGTGATTTACTGCCTTCTAGTAGGTGCGAGTGTGATGTTCTCAGATTGGACCAAGATCAGTGACCTTAACGACACCTAAACGAAGGATTTGAATGCAGAATCTAGATTTGAATGTAGAATCTTGATATGAGATGAATGCAAATTAATCTATATTTTTGGATTTTCTATGCAATAAGATGAAATAAACTGATATGAATCTATTCTATATGAGAAACTGATATGACATGCAATTAATCTAATAATGATATGCTAAATGATATGAATGCTTAAAACAATGAAAATCTCACAATAGCTTGGATTCACAAAGATTGATTCTTCGATCACCAATTTGCCAGCATGAGGATGCAATTTGTGGATGGATCCAAAATGAAGAGCCGATGCCTTAATTTATAGAAATCCAGGACTTTAGAGGTGCATGGAAAAAGCCATAAATCACTCTTGATAAACTCAGGTTGATTTTTGAGTTATCAAGAATTTAGAGATAGATTAACTCACAAAATCATGCAAATCGACTTTTTGATTTAAATCAGAAGTTGAGATCAACTTTCAACTCAAAAGGGAGTTGAGTTTATTTTTTAGAACAACTTGAATTGATTTTCTGATTTAAAGTTCAACTGCTTTTTGGATGTGCATAATTAATTATGAATTAATTAAATAAATAAAGTGATTTATCCTCAACTTAATTGATTTTAAAAATAAAACAATTGATTTATGGGTTAATCAATTATTAAATCAAACTTTTATTCAAAAACTATATTATTTAATTTGACAATTGACATTAATTAATTAAATAAGAATTTAATCAATTAGTCATAGGATATTTGATTTATTGTCAAAATTTAAATAATACAATTTAGGAATAAATATAATTAAATCCAATTAAATAATTAAGTGGCAGTATTAAATCTAATTAATTAAATATTTAGAATATCCAATTAATCAAACTTTAGGATAAATAGGATTTATCACCAAATAATCATTAAATTAAAGATAATTAGGATAAATAGGAATAAGGAATATTCCCCGATGTAGAATTTAGGATAATCAATTAAGATTTGATAATGTGTCAATGTGCCTTAGGTTAGGACTTTGATGTCGATTTCATTCGATGTGTCGATATAGGAGATTAATGAACCTATAGCCCATTTTTGGGGTATTACAAAAGTGCCATAGGAAATTGGTGCTGATTGCCAGGGATTTTTTGCATAAGTGGTTTATGCTTGATGAAGAGGAGGCTCAGGCAGGGCAATATGGGTGGCTCAATGAATTCTTGTAGTTAATCCTCTTTACATAATTCTACTTAGATGGAGCCGGAGGGCAAAATCACTAGTGGACTACTCGTGGTTTTTTTTTTTGATAAAAACATACCATGTTTTTGGGTTTTTTTTGTTTATAGTAGGTTTCTCTTTGTACTGGAAGTGGACAATGTAATTATAATTTTATGAAAAAAAATAATAAAAATTTCGCAAGCTCATTTCAATTTGTGTTTTATGGGTACAAAAAATGGTTCTTAGACTTCTCTGTCACTGTGATTGCAATATTATAATTACTTGCTTTATCTATGTATTAGACATGTATGATGTAACTTGTAAGTATGTTTCAGTAGAAATAAGGAAATGTTCAAACGATGTTGATGGTATTTCCATTTTTAAATCTGAATATTTAAAATGTATCATAGTTGTACAATGTAGACAGTTATAGTTAATAAATGAAATGTCTTATCACTGACATTCAGTTTGGGTATTGTTACATGTCACAACATTTTTTCCAAATTCACACACTTGTACATTTAATATGAAAGATTTATAAAATTTTGAAGGACAAATGAATTAATAAGGTTACAAAAAGAATTTATGGTTTTCTAATTATAAGGTATATGAGAATTATATGTGATTATAATTATCAACGTTAAAGTTATAATCAATAAAAAATATCATTTTAACTTTAAGTATACTATATAATCAATAAAAAATATTACTTTAACTCATGTTTGGGAGACCTAGCGAGTCAACGACCATAGAATTCTCGTAATCTCTAAACACTAACCTAAGTAACCTTAATTCCGACCTCTAAAATTTATTAGAATGTAATATTGTTAAAAAAATAGTGTATTTTGAATTTGATTGGCTAAAATTGTTACTAATCAATTAAATAACTTTAAATGTTATTATCCATTATTAATTAATATCTATAAAGGAAAAAATAATAGTATAACATTTAACAATGTACATTGCAAAAAACTATCGTTGGATTAGCACATATCGATGATGTATGATGGACTTCAAGATGAAAGGGAAAAACAACCCCATCTTTTCAAACCCGTTCCAGAATCATGACATGTGTCACTAAACACATTCACTCATAGTCTCACACGGTCTACCAACAATGTCATTTGATGATGAGGTGACATGTCTGACTCGTGAGGTGAGTCAGCCACCAAGTGACTAGGTGAGTTAATGGGACCCACGAGGCCACCATAATAGATAGTGGCTAACAATGTCATTATGACCGTTGGATGATTGTAGATCAATGACTGAAGTTGTATTTTGGGCCAAAAGGGAAAAGCAACCCCATCTTTTCAAACCTGTTCCAGAATCATGACACGTGTCACTAAACACGTTCAACTCACAGTCTCACACGGTCTACCAACAATGTCATTTGATGATGACGTGACACATTTGACTTGTGAGGTGACTCAGCCATCAGGTGACTAGGTGAGATAATGGGACCCATGGGGCCACCACAACAGATAGTGGCTAACAATGACATTATGATCGTTGGATGATTCTAGATCAATGACCGAAGTTGTATTTTGGGCTGAAAGGGACTTAGAAAACCCATTTTTGCAAACCCATTCCAGATTCATGAAACGTGTCCACTCACATGCTCAGTGACAAGATTGACGACTATAGATTGTACAATTTTTGCACTTTAAGTTTCCAATCTAATTTTTCATAGATAAGTATAAGTAGTTTGTAGATTTAGAAAGGGGTTACAGATTCTAAATTTCTAGGTTGAGGATTGAGGTTTGAGGAAAACAACAAAGTCTCTAAGCTCTCTTCCCAGTCATAGTATTCAAAAATCAAAACTAAGGGTAATGGGTAACTACTAAAATCCTGAACACCTACGTCCTGCATTTTAAATTTTTCAAATCTCTTGATTTACAACTTTACTGTTTATATTATATAATTTTTTTTATCCTATTAGGGTTTAATTTTGAATCACCCCTGTAAATTGTAAGCTTGTAGCTATGTATAAATATTTGAATTTTCCTACGAGTAAATAGTTTTACCTGTTACCAACTTACCACGATGGCCAAAACAAATATCAAGAATAAGACTATGAATAAAAGGCCAAGTTAGATAATATAATTCCACAATCTTCTTAAAACAATAGGTTTCACTGATTTATTCCATGATATTTATGATCCTATTATTCATGGAAATAAGGGAATAATGGAAATTAGATTTGCACTTGAAAATAAGTGGAACAATCCAAATAAGGGTTCAAAATTTTATTCATTTAACCCCATGATAAATGTAACGACAAATAAAATTGTAGCGTGGATTGTTGGGTTGGCACGTATGGCGTTACCTCAAGTATTCCCTTGCCCATAAATTGTCATGGTCTGTGCCGAAAATTAAGATGAAAATAGAAAAGCAATTGTGAATAAAAATACTTAGGAGAAAATTTTGTCCATAACCGAGAGTGAGTTTGCTAGTATGTTGAAGCTAGGGTTTGAACAACAAAACTAAAATGCACACATTGACCTGGGAAAGTTGGCAGAGGGTTATGAAAAATTAGATGCAACATAGAGAGATGCTTATATTAAAGTAATAACACACGACTCTAGTCTGAGTCCAGATCATAAGCGTCCTTATAATTATGATATTTTTGTGCCATGGGCACATGACAGTATTTCCTTGCTAGTATTTTGTTTGGGATTGGATAGTAACAAACAAGTGGATGCCATCATTCTTGAAATGCTTTTTCATATTCATTTTGAAAAAGAACCAGTAAAATATTTTTTTATTGAGCACATTGTTCATTGCATGAAAGAACAATTACTAATGATTAAAAGAGGTTCACAGAAGACATTTAGATTCACAACCTACTTGTGCTATCTTCTCTTAGCAAAGCATCATGTAATATTTCAGACAAACAAGCTTTGCAGTCAAAGCCAAAATCCAATATATGAGTGGATACCTCAGATAAGGATGATTGATAACAGAAGGAATTACAAAAATTTTGTAGACTTCTTTTTGGCACCAATGTACCATAAAATTACAGGCACTCCAATGCCTAGATTGCTTGTTACTTGTAGAGATTGCATTCAACTTAGAAGTCAAATACAATTGGCTGACTGGTATTTAATGGAAGAGTACATTATGTTAAGGTTTTATGGTTTAGTGGTAGAACCCTACAAACTTCCATTACATGTAACAAAGAGGGTATTTTCATTGGAATATGTACGGTAGATGGAGATCATAGATGTACTCTTTAATGGTCAGCAAAAGAAAATGATATTTCCTTCCTTGCCTTTCTCATTTGGACGGTTCACATTTGAGAGAAGAGGATTCAAAGTGGCACAAGCCTTTTTTTCAATTTTTTGCTTTGATGTTGACAATCACTGGCAGTATGATCCACTCAACATAATTGGAACAAAGCTTAGAGAGAATGGGAACTCTACAAGCAAATGTCAACATGAAAGTATGCCATTGATAGAAAAAATTAAAAACATGGAGTCCTGGGACGAGGTCAAAAAAGAGATGGAGAAATATGCTGTTGACAATAATATTTCGATACAGGAATTGTCATTAGAAATTATGGCATTGCACAAATAGAAAGGAAAAGTGCAGGCCATGACATTGTACAATTTCTACCAGAAAGCTGCTCAACCATCTACAAAATCTATTCCAAAAGATCTAATGGATGACTGTATGGAAGATAATTGGACTCACCAAAATTCATGATTTTTGGGAAATGAGGAAGAATCTCAGCGAGCCAAAGACCTCTGCAGATCTTTATGAGGTAGAAGAGGATAAAATGTTTAGCGAATTATGGAATAAGGAGCATCCAACTGAAGCATATCATGGTGATGATGATAGTCTAGATAATAACTATGAGTAGGATTTTGTAAATCCCACATCCACCAAAGTATATTCAATTAGTAGAGGAGTTGATGTGTCCATAATAGATCAATATACCAAAGGGGTAGATATTGTAGAAAAAATGGGCTACCAAGGTTTTGGTGGTCTGGGTCCTAGTGGACAAGGGCCTTGGTCTACACTTGATCCACCAACTCCACCAAAAAATGGTGAGAAACCAAGCCTTGGGCTTGGAGTTCAATCATCATATTCATCAACAAAAAATACTACTCAGTCAATTTCATTTGTTCCACCTTCAAATCCAGTTCCATCTGTTCCAAGCACTCAGATTTAATCTAAATCAAGCATTCAGATTCAATCTGAATCAAGCACTCATATTCAATCTGAATCAATTGCCACGCCCATAGCTATGGATATCATGGGTACAACTACATCTAGTGGTCCGCAAAGGAAATTATAGATGGACATGAAAACAATGGTTCCCAGAGATCAAGGTAGTGTAAAGAAGCAAAAGGTTATGACAAGTAGTAGTACAACAATGGCAATGGTGATTGCGAGTCCAACAATTGCCCAACCTTCAGGACAAAACCCTCAGAACAGTCCAAAAACTCCACTTGTAATGGGTCAGGGTGTTGGTAATCCTCATGGTGGAATTAGGAGAACCACATGCAACATAGGTGGAAGCTCGTACATTAGTGCAAGTGCTATTTCACAATTCAAACATTCAATTGTGTTAGAAAACCCTGATTTTTGTTACAATGATTTTGTAACTAACAATGAACAATCAAAAAATAGGAATAGACAAAATAGTAAGACATTGAAGATGGAAGCAATTGCTACAGCTCGTGATGAGGAACCTGCATCCAACAGGTTATTTCCCACATATGACCCAAAGAAAGATATGATGGAATTCATGGTTGTTATGCCCCCACCTAGAGATAAAAATCCACCAAAGAGTCAGTTAGATCCATCTCAATTTCAAGTTAGCACCCTCCAAATGGATTTATCCAAAATTAAAAATGTGGACAAGATAAATGTGTCGAAAATGACCAACCAAGTGGTCTACAGTTCAGTGATGAAGTTGGAGAGAGAGAAAGAATAGCTTCAGGGTACAATAGATAAGTTAAAGGTAAACCTAGCAAATGGAAAAGAAAAGGAGAAAGCAATAGAAAATAGGTGCAAAGAATTAGAGAGAAGGATAAAAAATTCATCATCTAAAGAAGCAATTGGACAACAAGAACATATGGACGTAGAACTGAAAACTCTTAGGGAAAAATTGGAATAGAGCGAAAAAAAACTTGAGGATGAAAAAGCCTCTTCATTAAGTATATACAAAAGCATGGAGAATGCGGGACATGCAAACAATAACTTAAAGAAAGAATTGGAGAATGAGAGGGTAAAAACAAAATAGTGGGAAGAGAAAGCAAAATAGTGGGAAGAGAAAGTAGAGCAAATAAAACAACATAGTGAACACCAGTTCTCAGAAATGAGAGAAGACCTAAAGAAGGCAAATAATACAATTAAAAATTATGAAAACAACTTGAATGACCATGTAAATAACACAGTCAAGAAAATACAAAAATTCTTCTAGGGGCAAATAAAGGTGTCTATTGATAGGTTGTGTGATTGGTTTGAACTGAATGAAAGTCTTACAAATGTTTTTGGGAAGCTGAAAGAGCACATTGAGAAGAAGAATTTTTTTTGTTAGAGATAGAAAACTGCAAAGAAAATTTTGTAAGAAATCAATACAACTAGTGACAAGCATTTGACAAGCAAGGGAATTCAGGACCACGTTGGTGCAACAATAAAGGTGAACTCTGTCTTTCAAAAATGTCTGAAACTAATAGAAGCAGACAAAACTCTTGCCTTATTCAGGCCAAAGCTCGCCAAGATGAATAGTAAAACAACCAAATTGATAACTTTTGGTTTGTCGAGTCCTAGTCTTGATTACTTATCAATGAATTTCATTGGAAGAGAAGCTTATAAAAAAAGGTTGGAGGACACAATGATGTCTAATTTAGGCAAGCTTCCTCATGATAGAACTCATGAAGGCATTGCAAACTACATCAAAACATCGACAAATTTGAATGTAGTATTGGAAGGAACATTGCTTTCAACTCACTCTTCCAAGTATGGATGGCTGACGAGGTTGCGGGTCATTTACTATAACATCAAAATTTTTTCCCTTCCAACTGACAAAGAATGGAGCTTACTAAAGAAACTGACAAAATCATCTTGATCTCATCAATCATAGTATGTGAAAGTACTTTCAGTTTCAATCATGTCTATATATTTAGTATATATCTTTGATATTATCCTAAATACTAGAATTGAGTTTAAAGTAACAAGTTTGAACTTTGTTTTTTGAACAGGATGAATGTTGCAGATGTTATTGCCAATGCTAATTTACTAAACTGGCCTGTCAAATGTAGAAATGTATAGTTGTAGAGATGATGTATACTTGTAGTTTCTTACTGATTTAGATTTTGAGACTTCACATTAGACAAATCGACCTGAAGATGTTGTTGCTCCCTTGCTTCTATAAAAGGGAATTCATGGTCATTGGCTTAGGATAATGAAATTGAAATTGGGCAATGTGCCAAATTGCCAATGGGTATTGAGTCATTAACTTTTGTAAATAGAATCACAGAGTTGTGTTCTTACTAATATTAATGAATGAATTATTACATTGTATCATATTTGTAATTAAATTAATGAGAATAAGTATTTCTAAGAATTGTAACATGTGAATTGCAATTTGCTATGTTGTCAGAAAAAGTAATGAAAAATCTACAAGAACTATACCATATGAGCTGAATAATGCAAATGAAAACCATTATTAATTGTGGAATTGAATCTTGATGATATTATCAACCACATTCATGTTTTTGACATTGGAATATGCTATTATGCATGATTGATGATGAGATACAAAAATTGACAGTAGACTACAAGAAAAAGTTTAATAAATACCTAGGACCTGCTACTTCTACAATAGTTCAAGTTGCCACATCATATCATTATTGGGATCCTCAGATTCATTGTCATCAACTTCATAGCTTCCTTGGTTCTTTGAGATATTTTCTTCACTTTGCATACCTCCACTTAACTGATGTTCACCGCTAGTAGTACTAGTACCAGTACATGAGTCAATAACATCATTGTCTCTGGCACTCCCACTTTGATTTGAAATGTTGCCCAACCCTCTTCTCTGACATTTCTTCCTCCACAATTTCAGTGCCCTTTCATAAGGAAAAGTATTGACTTCATACCTAGATGTATAGAGCCTTAAGAAATTTTCCAAATTCTTGTCTAGTTTGTTTCTTAGCTTTGACTTTAGGAATCCCAAAGCACTAAAAAATATCTCATCCAATATAGTCAAGACTCAATAGTCTGAACTTTTGCTATTGATCAATTGAACCAAACCAAATCGTGTACAATAACACTGATCTATGAATGTATTTATACTAATCCTTTTTTGGCAAATTCGGCAGGAGGTATTAGGTCTACAAATATTTGGTGAAGCCTGCATAATTATAACACGTCTTGTGTTATTTATGAGGTGATTATGGGTCATCCAATACTTTGGTATGATTAATAAAGTTGGCGAAAATGCATCAGTTTGAGACAGGCGCCTGTAAAATGCCAGGTGAATTTGGGGCCGCCTAAAAATATATATAAAACTATTGGTGAATATAGGTCATCCATTTGGGGCCACTTTGAAATGATAGGTGAATGTTTAAAATATATCGCGCACAAAAATTATATGCCATTGGCGATAATGTGAAAGAAATGGACAAAATTAAATAAACCGATTGGCGATGATCCTGGGCATTGGACCCAATTTTAATAAATGTGAGGCGATAGGGTGGATCCCATATGGGCAATATATTCACCAAATTGCTAGTTGCCGACAAGCGACATTCACCAAATGGCGAATAATCACCACTAAAGTTTTCCCTGGTCCATTTACGTATATAGTAGGGTGAAGTAAGCTACTTACCATTGATAGATACATTCATTTTGGACACATATGGATGTTGCATCCATTTCACTATTTCTATCTTAATCAAAGTAATGAATTCAAAGTACTTGTACACAGATATGATTTTTGTGGTCCAAATACTATAAATGCTTTGTTTTATTTATTTATTTTTAACCTTTGTTTTAACTCTATATTTATATGCTGACAAACAAGAGGTCATACTCTAAGGACACAAAAAGATTAATTGTGCAAGTAAGCAAGGAAGATTATAACATATATGATGTATTTTTATTCTATGTGGTGTAAGCTTTGAAATATCTATAGGTTTAATTAGAGGTAGTAGAATAAGATTGCATTTTACAATTTGTTGTGATACTATGTTAAGGTTTTTCTAATGTGATGAATTTCTTATATTTGTTTCATTTATTTTGTGTAACATAATGATCATTAGGAAAATCTTCATTGTCTGTATGAAACGAAGTGCCAAAAATATGTTGAAATAGAAGATAATTGTTCATTAAAGGACACTCACATTTATATACTATCCCTCATAAATTTGAAAATGAATACAAGGCATGAAATGCTCGTGGCTAGTAGAGAGTGAAATTCAACCCATCCATGAATGCTATATGAAGTTCATCTTCTTCTAACATAAACTTGTGTCAGTAACCAATGCTTGAAATTACACCATGTAACATTTAATTGAATCCTTTTCTTCTTGCTTGCATTATGTGAGGTTAATAACATGCGCCTTAGGTTAAATTAAGAATGAAGATATTTTATGAAAGCATTAGACAAGTCCACAACAAAGTGATGGAAGCATGTAATAATGAATTGAACCATGTGGTGTGTGACCACTTAAGCTTGTTAGAAACAATTGAACAAGTGGTTGATCCTTTTAAAAATTAAGGGAAGCACATAGTTTGGATGTATTGTAAATATTGTCATGGATCATCTCTATTATAATATTTAAAAAAGGAAGGTGCCACAAATCCCCTTAGTGTATGATAGGTCAAAATATAATATGTAAAATGATTACATGCAATATCTATTTGATGAAATATTAAATCTTTATGTTTAAATATGTGCGCATCATCACCAATGCAATTTATAGGTGGGACATCCCACTAATGAGGTAGTTCATATCAAGGAAAAGAGCATTTTCAATGTAGTCCCATGTGTATATGTGTTTGTGACATATGCAATATTAGAAAAAATGTATCATTGAAACTATGCCACACTATCCTCATGCATGTATAAGCCACATGTCCATTCAATAAGTAGTGTATATATGTAATACAATCCAAAACCACTTATTTATCATAAGAAATTATGAAAGGGTCCAAAAGAGCCCTTGGTCTCCATAAAAAAGTCATATGCCATGATGATACATTAAAAAAACTCTATGGGGTCAACTAAGGAAGGGCACATACAGGGGGTTGAATGAAAACCACAAGTAAAACATGTTCTAGGGTCAATATTAAAGTGATTGATGGAAGTGCATGAAAAATTAGGGAAGGGTGTATATAAGTATGATACAAATCAAAACATTGTTCAACTATATCAATAAAAGTATCACCAAATACACACATAAAACTATAACATCATGTATATAAGCATAATATTAAGATATGAATGATCCAACATGTGATTGTGCATCTCCATTGTCACTAAATAAATTTTTCATAAATACATTAGAAGAATTCTTTATAAATAACATCACCATGAAAGAGAGTCATTAATCTCATCCTAAGAAGGTAAAGAGCCATCACTATGCTCATTAATTTCACCAATTAAACATGAGACACAAAATAGAGAAGAATGATATTATGAACTACATGAGCGTATCCACCTCATGTGAAGATAGACATAAATAAGGTGCATATTGTGAAGACACGTCACTAGGTTCCTTAAGGAAATATGAAGCAAGAGAGGCATGCAACAGAATTCATAAGTGGAGGGTCATCCCACAATATTAGGTCTTGAACTTTGGGACATAAACATTTTCCAAGTAGAGATAAATGTTTCTTTAATCACCTTTATTTGATAGCCCAAGGACCTTCATTTAAAGATGGACCTTCAAAAGAAGGTTGACTGTTGAATAAAGGTGGCTACCTTCTCTCAAAGGTACTAATGAATTTTTCTATTGTCAATTTGCATGGAAGGTACCTTCACATGAAGGTCCTTCAAATAAAGATATTTAGTTAGGACTGTCCACCCTTGCTCTATAATTTTGTTCAAAAATTGCACTGTCAAAGCTCATGTTGAAGGTCCAAATGGAATGATCTTGACAAACTGATTTGCATGATCATCGCCCTCAAAATGAGCTTCTTATAAAGTGCAGTTTTAATATATTTTTATTTATGTTTTACTGAACATTGGTTTTCATCAAACATCAAGCTCTCTCTATACATGTGGAAAAATAGAAAATTAGTGAGAAAAATTCTAAAATATATTTATGCATTAGGTTATGTCCTTGTTCCAACTAAAATAATGAATCTTGACACATAAAAAAATAAGTTATGTGTGATGACATACACCTTTGTCTAAATTATAATTAGTTTGACTTCAAAATTTAACTAGAAAGTATATACAACAAAATGTTATGAAACAAAATACAAACATTAGATATTGGTGGTACAAATCTAAATTAAAAAAAAACTTATGTCCTTTAAATTATTTTATGCACAATGACTTAACACACATACACACACACACGCTAGAAAAAAATAATTCACAGAGCACTAGTTCAATTCAACTTCAAATCCTTAACGATACAACTACTATAAGTGTCCAAAGTGAAGACAGTTGAAAATGTTGATTTCAATGTCATACTTTGACAAAAAAGTGGGACTTGTTATGAGATTACCTTGGACAATAAAAAATAACATGATATATATAAAGGACATGCTCATAAGATATATAATTATCACATGGAGTATTATCATCATAAGGTGTAACAATGTAATGGGCGACTAGGGAAGTTGTAAATTAATCACATAAAATATCATCTCATAAGGGCACCTTATCATCATTGACAAACATATGTTAAAGAAGAGTACTCAAGTATGAAATATCATCATGTGCTCATTCATAACTCTACTACTATCCATAAGGATTGATAATTGAGATGAAGTGCATCAAAAAATGAAGTGGGGTATAAAAAATTGAAAGATGAGTTGTAGAAAAATCTACATAGGAAGATATATCACAAACATGACAAAATAACACCTCCCTATAAGATGCATTCCCATCCATGAGATAAAAAGAAATGAAATCATCAAATAGGAAGGGGTCAAATGAAATAAAGTATATAACACCTCAAAATTAGTAAGACATGCAAGGATAGATATTGAGGATAATGAGTTATATAAGTCCATCATGAAAGATGTAATAATGATGCAAAAATAAGGGTGGAACATAGGAATCAAATAGATATCATGAAGTATAACTCTAAACTCTAATAAGATAAATAAATGATATAGAAATATGGGTGGATCCAAACCCTAGATATCATTTATTTAAAATAAATAAATTATTAAAAAAGTTATATTTGAAAAATGAATCTTAGAAGCAAAGAAAGGGTGATAGAGTAGTTGAAAATAAGACAAAATAATGAATTAGAAAGCCTAAAGAAAGATAGAGTTATGGCAAATACATAAAAAGAGATCTAATTATATGAAAATGCAATCACAAAATTCAAATCAAAAACCCCTAACAAAAGAAGGAAAAACCTTAAGGGGGTGATTCCATAATAATATGTCCCACTTTTTGGTTATGCGGGACACTAAAAATCAACAATTTTAGCAATCTTTAAATTGTGCCAATAATATCAAACGAATGGTCAATAATTCAATGGTGATGTAAAATAATAAGTTGTGTTTTTATATATAGTTTCAAGTTGTGATTTAAAAAATTAAATAATTATTTCTATCATTTTTATTATATATTTTTTAATTAATTCTATTGAGTGACATTTTCCATATTGCATAGCTTTCACTATAATTTTTTTTTTCACAATTTTATAGAATTACATAGTTAAATTTAATTTCTAATTCACATAGTTTTAGTAATTTTTTTAAAATTATTTATTATTAATTTTTAAATTAGTATTAAACACCAAAATTGAACCTAATTTATTTATATTTTAATAAGCTCTTTTCATGTGATACAAAATAGAATATATGTGTAGTAGAATTGTTCTTCTATTTAGAAGGGAGACTCTTTGTAGATTAACCTAAAACTAGATAATATGTACTTTGAATTTACAACCTATACACTAAATTTTGAGGTAGTTCACATTTGTGTTCAGTTAATAGTAAATTTATATCTTTTGTTTGTGGTAAAATGCTAAGATACTCTTTCAACACTAGGTAAATAATTAAATATTATTTGATATAAATAAATATTATGACTACACACTTGTGTCATTCAAGTAAAAGTAAAGGTTGACTATGATAAGTTTACATGGAGTTTGAATACACTCTTTCAACATCAGACAATGGATTAAATGTTTTTTCGACTCTCTTTCAACACTGGGTAAAGAATTTAATATTGTTTGATATAAAATAAATATTATGACTACACACTTGTGTCATTCAAGTAAAAGTAAAAATTGGCCATGATAAGTTTACATGGAGTTTGAATACACTCTTTCAACATCAGACAATGGATTACATAGAGTTTGAATACACTCTGGCCTCAGTAACTAAGGGGGTATGCAATTACCAAAGAACTATATTTTTTCGGACTGAACAAGTCCCAGACGAGATTGGAGGTTTTCTTAATTACGTTCTTTCCTACCGGTTCTTGAACCGAACAAAATGTATTGTAATGTATATGTTAAAAAAAAATATCTTTGGCTTTGGCCTTTTACCAAAAAAACAAAAAAAATAAGATAATGAATCAAATCAAAATAATCTGGTCTATGCTTAGCTTGTTCTATTGTTTCTTTGCACTTTGTTGAAGTGGGTTGATGATTCTTAGTGTTGAACTGGACAACACTTCAACTCAGAGATTCAAGAAAATAAGCTAAATGATTACTTGATTGCTTGAATTGAAACCTCCAAAAGATAAATGATAATGGAAATTGGGATCCTTCATATGGGTTTGAAGGGGGTTTATATAGATTTTCAGGATTTGATGAGCGGTTGAGATCAATGTGGGAAAATCAAAACCAATAGATGATATAATTAGGAACTCAGAGATTTTGGATAACCTTCCAAAAATGAAGCTTTATTTCCAATTCGAACCCAAAAGCAGAGAGTCCATTTAGGAAACAAGATAGAAGATAAAGATTAAAGATATTTTTTTGATTTTGAGAATAATGAATTTCCAAAATTCATTTTTGAGAAAAAAATTGATTTTGATTGAAAGTTGTTTTTATGCAAAATGCAAATTGGAGAACAAAATTGATTTTTTATTTAGAGATCCTTTTGCATTTTCAAAATTTTGAGAACTCACAAGTTTGATTTTTCAGATTTAAATTTAATTAAAAATTCAATTTTTGAGAAAGATGAAATTAAGTGAAATTAATTAGAAATGAAATTAAATGGAAATTAAGATGAAGTTTAAATTTTTTAGTAAATTAATTTAATTAGATGAATTATTAGCCAATTTAAATAATTAGAAGTAATTATTTAAATCATTAGGACTTTAGAAATTGAATTTAATTAAATAGTAAAGACTACTTAATCAAAGGTTAATTAATTAAATAATATAAATAATTTAATTAATATTGAGGAGATGATTTAAAATGATGAAAAGATTAGATTTTAGAAGAATAATAGATAATTAATTAAACAATTGAAGAATTATGTAATTAATAGAAGAATAATTAGTAATTAATACTCGTAAGACTGGCCAATTTTGGCTATCTACAACATCTTCATGAACACTATCATTATCAAGCAAGAAAACATCTATCAAGCATCCATTATCAAACCTTCACTAGCATGTTGATATAAAAGTTGTGCCAAAAATTCTAGAGCAATTTACATCAAACATTCAAGCAATATCAAGTAAACAATGCAATAATCCAAGGCCTTTTTTAATAGTAATATTGTTTATTATTTTATTTTATGCATAGATCTTAGGCTTTATTGAGTGAGTGTGTGTGTAGATTTGGATCTTGCTTTGAGTTATTTCCATTTTATCTATTCACATTTGCATACCATCATATATATATAATCAACTCAGATCTAGTACCTATGAAAAAGCATACTATAACAATGATACATGTTATCTAACAAGTGATTAAGGGCAAGTAAAGGAATTATGGGAAAATATGGATGAAATTATACTAGACCAATTAATGTGACTAAGGAAAAAGATTTTGATCTTGAATAGTAGGATGATTCATATGAACAATTAACTTGATTTTTCTAGTAAGATGTGCCAAAATTCAAAGTTCAAACTTGATTTTATGAACCTTTTAGATAATAAGAAGTTGACCAAAAACCTATAAGATTACTTGGGGTATAACCAAAGGGCTAGTAATTATATTTTGAAATTTTGAATGTCAAATTAGTTTTGGTTCCAACCCAAATTGATAGTTATTGTTAAAAAATATTCTTTTATTAAACATTCTTCTGTAATGTAATAAATAATTGTTAAACAAGCCCCCCATTTTTTTTCTTTTTTAAGACTACAAGAATTGGGCATATCACCTCCTATAAATTGTTATGTGTTGGGTAAACTTTTTAATGTGACTAGTGACGTTGGTGTGATACGTCCTACGACACCATGTGGGCTGGGGGGAGACTAGACCTTGTGACCTCATGCTTTATCACTGGAAGTTTTTGCCAATTGAGCTAGGCCCCTAACCCAAAAAATGGGTCCCTTTCAATGAATATATGTGGTCCCTAATTTTTTTATACAGTTGGTTTTTTTAGTTTCAAATCATACACAAAATGTATGGAAATTGTTATGTGTGGTTATTGATGAAAGCTCAAGTTTGGATGCTATTTTTAGAATTATTCTATAGCTAAAGATATTTTCATTTATTCTTAACAATAGTTAGTATAGTTTAATTAGATGTATTCATCCCTTCCATTTCTCTATAAAATATAGCATTAAGTATTGTAAAAGTGTTACCTATGTTTTATTTGTAATAAAAATGACCCACTACGAATTTGCTTGACCTTCACGCTCACATATTTTGCTCCATTCAAACTCTATAATTCTCAAGTTTTGCATGTGAATCCATCTCAATCAAGGTCTATGCTAGGGTCTGACAATGTGATTGTTACATGAGAGATGTCAAGTTCATGTGCCATGACTTGCTTGGGGAAGATATTATTATCTAAGGTGCCCAAAGTCTATTGGACCCCACACCCCTTGGTAAATTTGGTGGCTTCTCTTTCTACCCCTAGCAGTACCAAATCAATGAAAAATCTATTAGAATCAATAAAAAACACTAATAACTTTAAGTGGGAATTGCATTTAGGTATCCTTGTTAGTAGAGAAAGATATTGATGTTTCTATGGTGCATTGACCTCCCCCAACTTTGACGATGTTTCTTGGTAGTGTCCCCCTTCTTGTCTACCCCTCATACACAACTTGTGAACTATGATTAGATGTTTTGGCCATTTTTTGCAAGATCATGCCCTAATCTACCGATTCAAAAAGATTTGGCCAAAATTATGTGATATGCACTTATGGGTTTTGGAAAAATGAAAAGAATATGTGGAAGGATAAATTTAAATTTTCTACTATACTAAGATATTCTTTATCTTGGAATGTGATTCTTAGGAGGATAAGTATTTGGTGCTAGAGAATGGTCCTTGGATCTTTCAAGGTAATTTCCTATGCATGAAACCTTGGTTCCTTGCTTTTGATCCATGTATAGAAATCTTCACTATAACTTATTTTGGGTATGATCATCATATCTTCCTTAAAATTATAGGAACTTTACTACTTGCATTCCTTTGGAAATGGCTTTATTGAAGTATCATTGCACTTATAAGGAAATCATTGATTATCAAAACTCTACTTATGCTCAAATATGTGTTGAAATGGATTTATATAACAACCTTACTGTAGAGATACCATTGGAGGTGGGTAATAAAAGCTAGATGAATCTTGTTGACTTTGATAATATTGACTTCAAATGCATGAGATCTTTCTCAATGAATCACTTCACATTCCAATGCAAAAAATAGACAAGTTGTGGGGAATCCAACATCTTTTGGCAAATTGTCCTAGTGGGTTGAGGTTGTTCCTTAACATTACATCATTCCCCCCATCTCTCATGAAGACTCAAAATCAACTCCATGTTCCTCTTAAGGATACTAAGGCTTTCTTCCCCCTTCACCTAGTTCCAATCCTTTGACTTTGTCTATTGTCTTCCTTAATAACAACTTTGTAGTAGACTCCTAGATTGTATAGAAAAGACTCACCTTTCTAGGTTCCAACCCAATGAGATCTCCTATGATATTAGAGAATTTAACACTGTTAGGCAACATGGATGGTCCAAAAGTAAAAATATTTCATCTAAAATATCAAGGATGGATATAATTAGAGAAGAGGAAAAAGAAACCTTAGCATCAAATGACTTTGAGGTTGCCCAAGAAAGGGGAAAAGGTATATACTTAACAAATTTAGTTTAGCCATATGGATTGGAAGGTTTATTTTTTGTACTAGTAGCAAGCATTTTTGCTTTCCTGTAGCTTAATATAGGTTATTTTACTGTAAGTCACAATAGTAACCTTCTAGATTGGATCCAGTTGATGCACCCCTATTAGAGGGTTGATGTGTTTCTCATTTTTCTAATCATTTTATATATGAGAGCAAACTGCATGTCCACAACTTCTTTCAGATTAAACAATAGTGCTACCTTTTTTGATATTGAAATTTATAGTGAGGTAATGCTTAGTAACATTTTACAATTCTTAGGGAAAGAACTTCTAGAAAAAGTGATTAAAATTTTGGTGCAATAAAAACTAGTTGAAGTTAATAAAGATCTTTCTTCATCCATTTGTCTCTTATTTGAAATGGTGAAGTGTGCTAATCGCATTTATATTTAGAAATTTGCGGGATCAACTGAAAATACAAATATTGAACTTTTGTTATTTTTGATGAATTATTAGAATAATCATTAAATCTGCATGTGAAATATGATGACTTGATGATTTGTCATTCTAACCAATTCTAAAGTTCTATAGAAGATTGCATTCACTTTTTTTAAGATTGAACATTAATTAATTTTGTTAAATTGGGTTTAAAATAATTCTCCTAGATTTTATGTAGCTAGTATTAAATAACATGTCTCACTTTCAAGACATCTTATTTTTTCCTAAAATCATATATTTTTTAGAAAATATAATGATTTGAGCCTTGAGAGGTTCCATTTAATGGATTTTATTTGAAGAGGGTTAGGTCAAACCCACTTAGATCAAACCTCATTGGACATAACCCTTTAGTCTCAAAATCATACCTACAATGGAGTGTACTTTGGACCTATCAAAATGGTGAACATAAAACCATTTTTACTTTATATTTTGGGGAATCAAATGAATTCATATAGAATTTATGTTCCGTTAGCATGTAGCCCTTATTATAAGCTTTCTAAAAAGTACAATTTTTAATATATTTAATTTGATTATTATATTTTTTTGATTTCTTGTCAATGTAGGATTTTGCAAAACATCAAGCTCTTTGTTTCACACGTGGAAAAAATATAAAAATAGAGGAGACAATCTAAAAAATATATGTTCCCTAGGCATTGATGTCCCCATTTCAACAAAAAAAGAAGTTAATTCAAATGCATACAATAAAATTATGCAAGGCAATATAGAGATATTTCTAAATTATGATTACCTTGATTTAAAAAACTAAAAAAAATATATGCAACAAAAAATATGAAAAAAGTATCCATGCACTAGATATTGGTGTGACAAATCTATATTTTGAAAATTAGAATTTTTCCGTTTCTACAGAAAAAGTTATATGTGAAGAGATAAACATCACTTTTTTTGTTTTTTTAGTATAAATTAAAATATTATTTAGTATAATTTTTTTTATTGAAAGTTACATTGAAAAAAGATTCACAATATATTTCCAATTTAAAAATATATTTGAAGAATCTAAAAGAAAATTTCAAAAATCACTAGTGTGCATCATCTTCAAATTCTTAATGGTTTAGATGTTATAGGTGTCACAATGAAGATATGATGAAAAATGTCGATCTCATTGTCTTGATTTGACTAAAGAGTGAGACTCATTATTATGGGCCAACACTATTATGTATAGATTGAAATAATTAAGATAGAACCATTCTTCTATGTGGTTTATTTCCCCAATGACCATACCTTTTGCAATTTCTTTGAAATTTGGTAGAGTAGATTCAAATATATATAATTTGCTTCAAAAAAATTCAATAAAAATATACTTAAAAAAAGAATAAAAGAATTATGCTAAGAAAATAAATGTGTGTCCAGGTTTAGAAGACTAAAATGATCCCTAGAGGAAACTATATGCATTTGCACAGAGTTAACCAATATAATTGTGACCCAACTATAAAGACCATGTAGAGTATTGTCATGTCCCCTCTTTAGCTTTGTCTAGCAGAGAAATGAGAGTTAGCCTATTATGGAGTCTCATAGGCTAGCAGGAGTGGTTAGAGACTCAATCAGGTTATTCAGTGTTCATATTTGGTGTCTTAGGCAGTAGTAGGCCAATTGGGGGCATTTCCTTGATTTTAGGAGGTGATTCCTACTTTTTAGGAGGTTGTGTCAGCTTCCAGATTTGAGAATCTACAAGGCCTTCCCTTGGTTTCAGTTTCAGGAGATTTGGGTGTGTTTCCTAGTTTCTAGGAGCATCCCTAGATTTTAGGGATGAGATTGCCAGTTGACCCAGGTTGTCTGACATCAGTCACATGCAGGTGACAAGTTCAATTTCAGGATTTTGGTGTGTTTCGGGTGTTCTGTGGCTATTTGGGATATATTTTAATATTTTCCTAAGTTAGCGTTTTAATAATTTAAATAAGGCTATGTTTATGGCCATTTTGGAGTAATAAGGGGGTTTTTGGCTTCTTCTAGTCTAATATGCCTATGTGTTATAGCTCGTTTGAAAGGTCTCAATATTTGCTACATGATTTTCACTTCCCGGAGTCTTTTTGGTGCTCGGAGCTATTTATTGATAATAAAGTGATATTTTCTCTATAGTTGGACGCCATAATTGGGAAATATCATTTATTTATAAAGTGCAAATGTAGTAATTCTCCTTTAGGGTTTGAATTGCAAAGGAAAGGAGTTATAAGGAGATGGAAACCTAATTGTGAGTATCTTTTACACATTGAACTTGTTTTTGGTGAATTTGCTCTGGTTTTAGAGCAATTCTTCTTCTGGGATGCAAACCTCAGGTTTGGGACTGGATGGGATGTAGCCCTCAACAGTTGTTGTCAGTGGAATCATCGGGCATTGTGCATTGTTTGCCAGAGATAGGGTGTGTCGTTCCTTGTTGAAGATTCAGATTGCATATAGAGGGTTTCGACAGAGTGGCTGGATTCATCTAGTGGGACCATGATTGTTGCAGCATTGTGCTGCCATTGCAGCCTGTACATTATACACTAGCTATGGTGAAGGCTTGCATTCAGCCACAATTTATATTCTTGGTTTGTGGCCATTATTTATCCTCCAGTTGGCGCCATTGTTGATTGTACGCTCATTGAGTTTGCATAAGGGTTTCTATCTGAATATTTAAAATAAAAAATCAGCTTGGTATGATTTATATTAATTCTAGTTTATTGAATGCTCTTACATGTTTACAGTTTCCTTTCAGACTAGTTGTTCATCTTTCATTACTAGCTGCAATATTCTCAAAAAATACAAAAAAAAAGAAACAAACATTCTGCAACTTCTGTCTATTCTATAAGACCACCAAAAATCACAGGAAAATATAGTTTATTATTTTAAAATTTATAGCAAGACAGTAAGAGGATCCGTCAGGGATCTTTCAAGTACACATATTAGATCCGGACCCAACTATAAAGACCATGTAGAGTACACATATTAGATATGTCCCCTAAACTTTTATTTGTGTTGTATTATATTGTTTGAACCATCAATAGAATTTGCACTAGAAGGATAGATGTTTTCCTAGTAAAGCAGGTTATCATTTGAATGTTATATAGGGAGGCTACAGAGTTTGATGATTTTAATCTACTCTTTTTTTATGACTTCATTATTGTCTATAATGGAACAATTCTAAAAGGTATCCTTCATTAGTATTGGATAGATGTATACAACATTGGAAGACAAGTAAGCCTCCTAAGATGTATGTAGATTTGGTCTTCCTTTTAGTGTATCAAATCTAAATGATTTGGTATTGATTGCACCTTCAATTCTTTAGAATAAGAGAGGTCACTCAAATGTCTAATGTATGTGAAATCAATGTAATTAAATATCCTTAAATAATAACATAGATCAACACATCACACAATATGTACTAAATTAGCTTTGGCCGAGAGAATGAAGAGGGCTTATTAACCAAACTTGAATGTTTACAAAAGAAAGGATAAAGTGCACATGTGCCAAATGATTCTTGACTAATAAATAGTTAAATAGAGGTGAAGTGTATAGATGATGGTGATAAATATCAAAATATGACAAATATATAGAAGCATATGTATATAAGAATACAATAAGAAACAAATGCATATATATATACACCTAAAAAAGGAAAAAGGGATTTCATATGCAAATTTTTACCATCCTAATAATATTCTTTCTTTTTAATACCACTTCAAATCCTTTGTTGTTATATGGTGTCCCTCAATGAATTTATTTGAAACTCTTTCTTCTTAATTTCGAAAAACAGGAAAACCTTCGGTTACAGATAAGGGGCGATGACAAGCTTAAAGCCCTCACCATTCTACATGGCTGCGGCGGGGCTCGACCCCGCGACCTCATTCAGGCAAAATCAACCCTTATCTCACTGTAAGCTTTTTAAATCAGTACCTACAAACTCGGTATCCAGATCTAATGCATGAAATCTGTAATTTTTTTCGCTAACTTAATTTCTGATAATGTGTATTCGCTTTCAGAGCAGGGAAACGGCAATTTTTATGGCCAATTGGCACCCTTCCCTGCCATTCCTTAAAACATAAGAGGCGCCTGTTAATTTTTGTTGGCACTACTTTGGGTGGCTCTCTTCTTCCATTAAATTTTGTTCACGCCGAAGAAGGAAACGAAAATACTTCTGTTGAGAAGAAGGCTGACAATGACGACGACGAGGGTTTGCTGGGAGGATTATCATCGCTGTTCGACCCCAATGAGAAGACTAAGTCTGGAAGAGTTCTTCCCAAGAGCTATGTGAAAAGTGCGAGAGAAGTGGTGAAGAACTTGCGGGAGTCTTTGAAGGAAGATGTGAAGGACACCGCGAAGTTTAGAAGAACGGCGGATTCTGCAAAAGAAGCGATTAGGGATTTCATGCAGAACTGGACGGGCCAAAAGTCAGTGGCGTCTGAGGTATTTTTAACTTCATTATTCTGAATTTATAGTTTTAGAGTTTGAGCACCGTAGAGTCATGGATTCAATTCCCGTTGTACAATGTCTTCGTTGGATTAATCTGTAGATTACCTATTGGTCTGCTTTAGGGACTTTGAAATTTTTTTCGAATCTCTTCCCGTAAGATTGTTTCATATTCTGCGCTGCTGCGATTTGTTTTGGAGATTTCCAAACTTGCATTTATATATTTGATTTAAAAAGTTCCTTAAATAGCATTACCTTCAGCGCAATTTATTTTATAGACTTTAAAATAATTTTTTTTATTTAATTTAATTTGATATGTACCGTTAATAGCATATAATTGGCCTTTCATGGCTGGAGTGAGTAGGAATGCTTTACGTATACCCTGTGAAGTGCCAATGCGTTTACCTCTTGAGAACATCCCTAAGGCTCTGCTGGCACTCCGGAACAATATCTTTGAAAATACCTGTGAAGCTGCAAACTTCTAGAGGCTTCCAAAATGAAATAATGGCTATTTTCATTTTTCAAAATAAAATAATGGCAGCTCTTATTTATCAAAATTACATGACTGCCCTCCATTTTCAAATGGATAGGCAGGTGGAGGCTAGTGTGAAATCACAGACTTACCCAAAGATGTGCCACAGTATTTTATTGAATATTTCAAGCTTTTCTCTACAAAATTTGAAGCTTAACTGCCGTTATTTCCTTGCTTAAAGTAGGAGCTTTAGCCAGCTAATGGACTTCTTTAGTAAATTTTTTAATAAATTATTACATCAAAATTTTACATACAATCTTAGAAATTTGATTAGAAAAAAATCAATTGTATTAAATCTGATAACTTTTCTCAAATAATAGCCTGTAGATTATAAATTTTCTTCTCTTTAAAAATTGAAATTTTCTTCTACTTCAACATTGAAATATTGTGCAACTAATATATAATTGCAGAATAAATTACATTCGGGAAAGTTTTTTCATGTTCCCTATGGCCCATAGTTCCAGTTAGAAAGTGGGCATTGTGGTTAGAAGAAGACACCATAGTGTTACTGATTACTTGATGTGTGGAACTGCATTCACCTACCAAGTAGCCCTAACAGCTTTGTATTTTCTCTCCACACATCCTTTTGACTGATGTTCAAGCCCAAAACAGTTCCAACACTGGAATGCCAGCTTCTCATAGTCAAGAGGCTGCATCCAGATTGCTTACCCTGCTTTCAGCCAGATCTCTGCTAGTAAACTCAAGGACAAGTCCAAGTCTACTATTATAGATGGTTCTTACTTGTACCAGGAGATAAGAATTACCAATCTTTCCAAGGAGGAATGTAGCCAGTAATGCCGGGGCAGAATAGTAATCTGACCTGAGACAGGAACGATGCCGAATATTCTGTAGAGGGATGAAAACTCGGAAACCAGGGTTTTACATACAGAGATGTATTCCCCCATGACCACAGATCTTTTGATAATATATTATCTCTGATCATTTCAGAAACAAAGAATATTATGAAGAACTCCTGTGCACAGGTGTAAATTACAATGGGTTCTTCCTGGGAACGTTTCTAAGTATGAAATCCACTTATTCAACTTTGAAAGACTGGGTAGGCTGGAAAACCTGCAGATCAGATCCATATCTTCATAATGCTCTCTTTCTCCCTGAACTTCTGGATCCATCTCCAATAATGGAGTTTTTTCTGAGCAATTTTAACCAGCCACCTGCATCCCAGGAGAGACACCATTGCCTACACAACCACCTGCAGAAGGGGCAGGAACAGTATCCCGAGAACTTACTTTATGTCTATCTAAAGCCACTTCAGCATACTTGCAGCTTGCTGTGTTACCAGACTCGACCTGTCCGAAGACAGTTTAACATACTTGTAGCTTGCTGCGATACCAGACTAAAGTCTAAAACAATGCAGCACTACAAGTACCTTCCAAAGGACCTACAGACTTGACACCCTGAGAATCAGAGGAAACCCACTTAGATGAATCATTCACAGCTTTACTTGGGGTAACAGGAGCAGCTGCACCATCCTTGGCATCCAGCAGATTATGTGAGAAGGAGGTGGTGCTGTGATAAGTATTGGGATTCAGAGCTTCCTTTGTAATGGCTCTCATCCCTCCTCTAATTCTGTATGACTTCTAATTTATACTGGATCACATTCAAATAGACATACTGCCACTTTACTGTACACAAACTAGTCACGAGGGACAGATCCGTAGATTTGCAAAGACAGGCTGCAAAATTAAGCTGGAGCTGAACCACCTGCATGATCCCAACCATCACAATTCAAAGGAAATTGAGCATAGCCCAGGTTTTTTACTCTTTCTGTAATGTTGATCTTAGCAGACAATTCATGGTATGCAGTCAAGCTTTAAGGATTTTTTAAAAAGTGGACGTGTTAGTATACTAAGCAGTTACTTGAGCTTCAGAGTATGTAATGGCAGGATACAGTACATAAGAAGAACTACTTACTGCTATTGAAATGACAGTAACTAGAATTTTGCATGAGATTGAATATTATGGCGGGAATGACTATTACAAGTATTCTGAAGTGAGTTTTTGAACTTGAAAAACTGCCCTCACTATCTCACCCTTTTTCAAACCAACCTGAACAATCTCTAACAACTGTTTTGTTGGTGAATTGCTGCAGTTGTTCCAATCCATTCTCAATGTGTTTTGATCCATGCTCAATGTCTTTCCTCAATCCTCCTGCTGACTGCACCTGCTAATGAGTATTTACCTTGCTCTTACCAAGCCCCTATACCTTCTGGAGCTGAGACTAACATTTGTCCTCATTTTTCAAGCCGGCCGTATCTTCTAATGGGCTGATTGAGCCAGCCCCTAATTCGAGTATCAGTAATATGTATGGATTGCCTCTGACTTTCATGCCTACCCTTGGATTTTAGGTGAATTATTGTGGTCCATTTTCTCCCGTCAAAGATTATGGCTCCTACTTTGTCTTTGGGATTGTAATTTGCCTCCCATGACTAATGTTAAAGTAGAATTTTTCTGTTTTCATTTTAGATCCGTTCTATAGTTTTGGTGATCTATATTTATAACCTGGTCATGCAATATCAAATTTGTATAGTCAGATGATGAAGTTAGTTCTTTTTAATACCTTTTTCAAGTTCTCTGATAATACATTGCCAAATAATCTGGAATATGTCATTTACAGGATTCATATACAGCACTTGTAAGTGCAATTAGAGTTCTTGCAAACTTTTACTCTAAGAAAGGTCCAACAGCTGCCATGCCAGAAGATATTAAGACAAAGGTTATGGATGATTTGAACTCAGCAGAAGCCGCTCTTTGATATTCCATGGATCTCTTTTGTAGTATGATCAGTAAAATGAAATCTTTCAAATGATACTGTAAACTTTTGAGAAATTGTTGTGTTTGATATTCTAGTTGAGCATACACTCTTAATGAAAAATGCTGTATACCCTCTTATATATATTGATACATAAAAGCAGCTTATTGTTTTGAAATCATGTTGATTTGTAGCAAGAGCTCATGGTTCTCTAGCGTAAGATAATGCAGTCTGGTTTTTGTATTGACAAGACTTATTTTTCCGTATAAGTCAGAGCAACAAGACCTTTTCAATAATTGACTGAACTTCATGTTCAGTGCCTAAGCTTCTAAAATAACTAAAAGAGTCCATACTTTTGAAGTGATTCTGATTTTTTCATAAGCAGCTGCACCAAGACTTTTATTTCCTACACTTGTGTTAATATTTCATGCACAACATCTTGCATCAAAGACAATGTTTTCAGAGTCTAAAATTTGAGAAAAGAAGGGGAAATCATCTAAAAGATGAAATATCTACTACACATGTTTTTCCAGAAGTTCTGAATTTAAGCTAAGTTGTGACTAAACAAAATACAAGAAGAAAGTATGTTGGTTGAAGAGAAACTTCTATGTTGTAAAAGAAAACTAAAAAATAATAGAGAGGCATTCAATGGCCAATTTGGTAAGAATCAAGATGATCTTTGGAAGTTAAAGAGTGATGCTTACCTTAGCAATGAAATAGCAGAGGAGGAGGATATTGCAGCCAAAACTGACATGCCCTTCATTAGATTTACCAAGGATAAGCATGATTGCTGGCTGGATAAGGCCAAATATGGAACCTCCTTTGTGTATCCAAAATATGGTTTACACCCAAGAATGGAACAAATAATAACAACCATAGCATTGGCATTTCCTTTATTTTACTGCTACAGCATTGAAGTTGAACAATGGAATCTCAGTGAGAGTCATGGCCTCAATTGCTTCTAATGATTGAAGTACTAAAAACTAGACTTAGGTGTGGACATGAAAATAAAGCGGTGGAATTTTGTGCTGGCCTCGGTGGAAACATCTGGTGTTTTAAGCAAGAGCCAGCTTTAAAGCATGTTATAGACACTGGGCTCCGGCGCAGGTAAAAAGCCAGATATTTATTACACAATATCTGAAAAAATTAAAGGAAATTATGTTAAGTGAAGGCTTTCACAGACATTTTTGTTAGATTTTTAAGTTTTGTGGGATTTGGCCTGAATTATATTTTGTCATCTCAAGATTACCTCAATGAGTAGTCATTACACTGTTCATTGCTTGTTTGTCAATTTTTATTGTTGTAAAGGTGAATTGCATATCTACATATTTACCATTCATTCAATGCCATTTTGCATTGGTGTCCTAAGTTCTTGCTTTAGCACATGATTTATATTGGTTTGATACTCCAATGACCCCTTTTTGCAATTAATTATAACAAACAAATACTAATCTCCGCACAAACCATTCTTAGACCACAAATTATCAATGCCTCTTCCGGCCAGTTAATTTACATGTCTATGGATTCAACCCTTGAAGTTCCAAATTTAAATTAATCATGGGTTGGAGCTGACCCTTTTCAACTAGTCTTTATGTCTTAACTCCCATGCCAAATCTTCCAAATTAAGTGTAATTATAAAGGGACATCACCTCTTGTGTCATCTAAAATAATCATCCATCACCTATGCTTATAAGGGGATCCATGTTCAATGGAGTCTTGCTTGAATCTCTCAACCTTGTCATAGCATTGCATTACACCATTTTATAATTACATTAGCTCTTTAGCAAACAAGTTTGGAAACCCTAGTTTTTGTTAGCCGTAAAGTTTATGTTGCCGTCAGGTGTTAGTTTGCCGATGGGTGTTAGTTATGTTGCCGACGGTTGGGAACGGGTGACGACATTTGGTCACACCTCTTTGGGTAGATAAGTATGTACTACCTACGGGTGAACGAGATATTATGGATTATTATGTGAATGTACTTGCCAGTCTAGAATGATTAATGAAAGTATTTATTATTCTCTGATATATTCTGTGTTTATTATATTTCTTGTATTATGTCTATGCAATATTAAGTTTACCTAAGCGGGCAAACATCTAGCGCCGTTGCCAAACGAATCTGGCAAGTGACAGAATGAGTGGACGGATGGGAATACCATTGGAGGAGAATATCAATGTGAGGATGAATGAGGACGGAACCATTGAATAGAATTTATGCCTAATCAATTGAATAAAAATAGAAATTTAAAGAAGGAACTCGAAGAAGAACAAGCCGCTAGAATTGCCGTACTCGCACAACAGCAAGCCGAGTGAAGGGAGAGATTCCAAAGACGCACCGAAGGACTACCGAAGGGAGTAAGTGAAGGCGGGGGTCTGGAGGAATTTGACCGGGAGGCGGGAAGAAGTGACGAGGACTGCTTGGAGGAAACAAGGAGCTTGTTCGGGTCCTTAACCTTAACCCTACAGAGGGAAGCAAGAGAAGCCCGAAGGAAGGAAGAAGAGGAAGCCGCACGGAGGGAGGCTCAGGATACCGCTGCCGCCGAGAGTGTCGAAATGACAGAGGGGCATGGGGATCACAGTAGCCCACCAGGCTTGGATAGTTCCAGTAGTTCGGGGACATCAAGCGGTACGGTACCGAACAATTTCGGAGGACCGATGCCGGCAGTACCATCCCAGTCTGTAACACAATTGGTGCTGCAAACACAGTCGGCACCTAGAAAAGTAAACATGGCGACTAGCAAAGAAAAGCTGCCAAAATTTCATGGCGATGGGAAGGAAGATCCAGTACGGCATTGTCGTATGTGCAAGACAATCTGGTTGGCGAATGGAGTCGTCGACCATGCAAAATGGGTAAAACAGTTTCCGGCCACACTGAGAGGGGTAGCCATTGATTGGTACTCCGATGTGGACAAAACAAAGGTGACCACTTGGGACGAACTCAAGACAGAATTCTAGGAGGAGTTTCGGGTCCTAAGGGATGACAATGAAATTGTTTTTGAGATATACCATACCAAACAAGGTAAGAAAGAGACTGTGCGGGCTTATAGTCATCGACTGAAGGAGTTTGTCGGAAAAATGGATAGCCAGCCATCAGATGGCTTGAAGAAAAGATGGTTCGTGGAGGGCTTGAAATCTAACCCACAAAGGAAAATGAAGATAGTGCCCCCCACTTCATACGTAGATGCCTATAACCGGGCGATGGACTTGGAGAGCGAACAAAAGACCTCCAAGAAGAAAAGAAGCAAATCCTCTTCCAACGAAGATGACACTTCAGACGATGACAGTGGCAGTGATGGCGAGTCGAAGGGAAAAGTCAGGGCACTCCAAAAAGACATGGAGAGAATGATGAAGGAATTCAAGACCATGAAAGGGGGTACCAGCAAGGGGGAAGTTGACATTTGGTGTACGGATTGCAAGGCGAGCAACCATACAAAGGGGTCGTGTCCCAAAATGGCATTTTGTGACATTTGTCAGATCATGAGCCATTCCACCAAGGAATGCCCATACAACATGAAGGTGAGGAATCAACAAGTGCTATTTACCTAAGAGCAACCATTTACATCGGGGGCAGAGACTAACAATAACGCATCCTCTGACGGGTACGGAGGCAACCGATGCAGTGGTGGAAGTGGCAATAACAACACCAACACGAGTCGAATACAATATGACTACAAGGGTCGGCCGATGATCTAGTGCCGAGCTTGCAATCAGTGGGGCCACTTTGCAAGGGAAACACCCCGCAGAAGCCCCGCTGTTGGTGCGGTCTTGGCAACCACGAGAATGCCAATTGCCCAAAATCCGGGGTCAACTTGCTCAACATCGAGGGAACGAGAAGCGATGAGGGGGTACTAGCCATCAAATGGTCACAAGCAAAACAAGCGACACTGGCGGATAAGGAAGAAATAGAGAAGGCGATGAAGGCACCAAAAGAAAGATGGGAGATGGCTACCACCTTAGGCCGGAGGGAGGCAGAACAAAATATTCTGAGACAAATGTTACAATTAGAGGTACCGGTGAAACTCCAGGACCTCTTGCACACCATGCCTCACTTGGGAATGACACTGTTGGGAAACTTGGCCATGCAACCAAATACCACAGGTACAGACATCCCCGATGGGTCTGCAACGGACCCAATGATACTTGCTGTAAATAGTGGAAGGTACCCGACAGTCGTCAAGATGGGCATCCTTGGCACCATCCTAACACACTATAGTGGACGGAGGGTTATGAGTGAATGTCCTTCCAGAGGCAACGTGGAAAAAACTAGGAAAGCCCACCTTGTGGCCACCAACCTTCAACTTACTGGGTGCAGATCAACAGGGTATCAAACCACTCGGAACGCTGATGGCACAACTGATCACTGTCGGTACACAACTGTTTGTACTTGACTTTGTCGTCATTCCACTGAAGCAGAAAGGCTATGACGCCATACTGGGTAGAGGATGGTTAGTAACAGCCAAAGCGAACCATAATTGGAAAAGGAATACCCTTTCGATGGAGACTGGAGGAAAAAAGTTCACAATTGATCTCCGTACCCAATTGGTGAGTGAGGAGATAGCTTCCTCTTCTGGATCTGACTCCGAAGGAGAAAACGATCGAAGGGATAAAGTAAGGGATGGAATGGAACTGAATAGTGAAGGCGTGCTAAGATTGGGAGAATACGCAGAGGATGATGCAGATTCACTGAACGGTCTCTTCCACTGGCAAATAGAGGATTACGAAGTCTTCTGACTAGCATGCAATGTACTAAGTATTGAGGAGGTGCCAGAAACATTTCCCTTCGAGTACGGTGAATACAACGAAGGGGATGTGAAAGTAAGCAAAGTCCCGATGCATAAATTTGATAAGCAAAACCCCATGAAGTATAAGGAGCCATCTGTCAAATCAATGAATCTGGGCAAGGAAGAGGAATCTAAGATCATTCACGATTGGAATCCTGTGTGGAAGACCGCAACCTTCAAAATCTTTATTCTCCTTCTTCTTATGTATGGGAAAGAGATCGTGTTCCCTACAGAATTTATGGTTCCAAGCCTTTGGATCGCCATTGAAAACAGACTCGGCGACAGGGAAATCTTGAGAGAAGGACTGCAGAATGAGATTAAGCTAGGAAAATTTCGGGAAGTCGGCTACAACGGGGCTGTCAAGTTGTGGACTCTCGACGGGCTGGAGACACATGAGGCCATCAACGGGTCCAAATTGAAACCTTACTTGGAGATGATGGACCCGAGAGAAGGGACAGAGCACCCGAGAGGAGAGGATGGAAAGGGACTCGAGCGCTAAAGCAAGCAACTCGAGAGCCGTCTGTACGAGCGACCAGAGAAGCATCCAGACGGTAAATTGGAAAAATACTCATACGACTATGCATGACCGTACGGTGGAAAAACAAAGAAAGAAAAAGAAAAAGAAGAAAAGAAAAAAAAATTGAGAGAGAGAGAGAGAGAGAGAACACCGTACGATTGTACGGAAAAGGGAAATGATGGCCATACGACCCAAAAGTCGCATGCAAGGGCCATCGTACGACATATAAGCCTGTACGGTCATTCCACCGTACGACAAAACAAAAGGAATTGCAAGCAGTATGCACGCGGGGAGGGTAATCAAAAGACCGTACGACCTAGGAGGTTTAAGTAGCAAACATCGTACGACACTAAAGCAGAGAAAGAGTCGACATTGTATGGTACCATACATAATAGAAGCAGTGAAGACATTAATTGTACGACAAAGGAAGTACTGCATGGGAAAACAAAGGCAGAAAATGACCGTACAACATTCAAGCACACATACATAATGCCGTACGGCCTCAACATCGACCGTACGTCATAAGCAGGGAACACACAACACCGTACGACCATGAAAAGTTCAACGATTTTTTAAAAAGGATCTCCATATGGTCATGTTGTGAAGACTACATTTATTGTTTCATACTCTCGGAGGAAGACCGTACGGTGAAGAAGACCGTGCAAGGGCTAGTTGGTATAGTTCGTACGACAGGGAAAAGGGAAAATAAAATAAGAAAAATGGTACGGTATTAGAATGGAAGAACAGTTTATTGACGGCAAGGATTGGTAGCAACGAGAAAGTTCTAAAAAAAAACAAAAAAAAAGACTACAAATCAAAACAGTTCACAGTGAATAACATATGGTATCGAAGGGAAGGACATAAATAGGTAGTGAGGAAAGCATAAGCGGCTGATAGAAAAGAGTATGGGGTCGGAAGAAAATCACAAAAATGGTGTGTTGCATGGACTTCTGTGTGGGTTTGAGGGTGCTAATTTGGTCTTGGCGATGGGGGTGCTGCCCCTCAACCCCGCTCTATACCGCGGGCTCTGCCCCAGGACCTCGCGGGGGCGCTACCTCTTGACCCCGCTGGGGGCATTGCCCCCTAGACCCCCAGTCAGTTTAATTATTAGCCTTTGGGGAGTGTGACCAGTTGATGAGACCCAAAGTTGCTGCAGGCATGGACTGTCTGCATGCCAGAAGTGGAGAGAGCACTGGAGCAAGCCTTTCGAGAGGGGTACTACGCTTTGAGGCACTCAAAGGAGTAGGTGTTGGCTGGACGTAAGGCTGTCTTGGGGATGCACAAAGAGCTCGGGAGGAGCTGACCACCCGGTTGGAGGCAGTAGAGCGACACTTTGCTCAGTGTACCCAGGAGTTGGAAGCGGAGAAGGCAACACAGGTGGCTATCGAGGTTGGATTGGCTCAGAAGACAGTATTGTTTGAACAAGAGTTAGTGGAGGCTATAGTTGAAAAATATGTTTTGGAGAGAAGTTTGGTGCAGGCACGGGAGGAATGTGATGTGATGGAAACTACTCGAAGCAAGATTGATGGGGAGGGCGACACTCCAATTTTTTCAGGGACGCCTCTCCGCCCCTTCTTCTCAGTGATTTTCTTATTCTATATAGTGTATTTCATCTCCCTTTTGTTGTGAGTCGCCGGAGACGACTTTCTTTTTTGGGGGGGATGATAGCTATAAAGTTTATGTTGCTGTCGGGTGTTAGTTTGCCGATGGGTGTTAGTTATGTTGCTGATGGTTGGGAACATGTGACGATGTTTGGTCACACCTCTTCGGGTAGATAAGTATGTACCACCTACGGGTGAACGAGATATTATGGATTATTATGTGAATGTACTTGTCAGTCTGGAATGATTAATGAAAGTATTTATTATTCTTTGATATATTCTGTGCTTATTATATTTCCTGTATTATGTCTGTGCAATATTAAGTTTACCCAAGCGGGCAAACAGTTTTTGCATTAGCCTTTTGCATGTTTCAAGTTCCAAGTTATCCTCATTTAGGATAGTGCCTAATTCATCATTTCATGTTGTCTTCCTTGCTTTTATTTAAACATTGTTGAATCAAATTAAGGGGCTTGCCATAAGGAGAAGATCATTGCTTAACAAGTTCTTAAAGGTGTTTATCAACTCTGCGAGTTGTTTATTGCAGGTTCAAACACCAAGGAAATCTCTATTTGCAAGTATAGAAGGTATGTGGATCACATGCTCATTTTTGTAGATGAATTTAAAATCCATGTGCATAAATTTGGACCTAGATGAATTTTGACACAATGCTTCCATTTAGTTTTCCTTGTTTTGCTTCCAAGGAATCCAATATTCAGTGATTTTGAGTTGCAATTCATAAGTTATTACCCAAACATGTTGGTATTTTCAGATTTTCACTAAGGAATATATTCAATCTAGAGATCTAACAAAACCAAGCATAGGGTATGAATAAATAAACAAGAAGAAGGAAGATAATACCCGGATTGTAACTCAGAGATCTGTCCTTGGAGTCTTTAAAATCTGATTCTTCATATTCTTCTAGATCTGCCCTAATTTGTCCATCTAGGGTTGCTTCAGATCTGCCTTTAATTCACTCCAGTTCTGCCTTAAATCGCTGCTCCTAGGGCTGCTACAAATTCACCCATCTCTATTGCAAATTCGCTGCTCCCAAGGTTGAAATAATTCGCCCTTAATGGCTACATAAATTCACCCTAGATCTGCTATAAATATGCCTTCTAATTCGCCTTTCAATAAGATATAAATCGCAAACTTGGAGAGAAGCACATAGATAGACTTGAGGTCTTCATCCTTATGAAAGCTGCCTACGTTGTTGCATTCAATGCAACTCAAAGTCAGACGTAGTTCTGATTCTTATTTCTTTCTTCTATCATTCTCCAAGTCGCTCTTATATATGAGCAATTAAGATAAAACCCCTGGCCTTGAAGTTGGCTGACTTGGGCCCATAATAAATAATAATCTTATATTTATTATTATCTTAATTACAACTTGGGCCCTCCAAGTATTAAATCAATCTTCAAATAAATAATAAATAACTCCTTTATTTATTATTATATATTATTATTATAATGACAACTTGGGCCCTCCCAAGTATAGATTAATTAAATCATTATAGATAAATAATAGATAATAAATATCCCTTATTTATTATCATTATTTAAATCGTTTATAATAAATATATCTCCATATATATATATATATATATATATATATCCAATTGGTTGATCTTTGCTGTAAAGGCCAAAATATCAACACTCCCTCTTGGACTTGAGGAAAAGATCAACTCAATGATCTCCCTCTATCACCCTTGATAGAGAAGCTGAATATATCTATCTTCAAGATATGATAAGAACACATATGTTCTTCATCAACCATTCATCATAGCCATGTTGGATTCCTTATCCAATGGTATCATAGATTTCACATCTATGAAGGTAGATCCCTATCTATCAACCATAAGTCACATATGTATATCAACATTTGACTTCATAATGTTATCTATCCTACCGTGGGTTGATCTGGCCCACAAGAATATCAAGCCCATGATATTCAAGATAACATTAAGTCTCCAAAGTAACAACATCAAGTCCATAATGTTTTACTATCCAGATGTGGATTTCTCAGATCCATGAGTCCCATGACTCAAGAGTTTAGAATTTCAACTCTATGATATTCATGGTATCATCAAGTCCATGATGCATACCATCCAATTTTGTGGATAACTAAGTCCACGAGCCACCTTGACTCAATAGTTTAGAATATCAACTCTATGATATTTATGGTATCATCAAGTCCATGATGTTACCAAATACTCAATTGTGGATCCTTGATCCATGAGTCTCCAAGACTCAAATGATATCAACTCCATGATATCTAGAGCATTGGTCTAACGAATATCAAGTCCATGATATTCACCAAATGCTCAGAGCAATGGTCTTTTGACATCAAATCCATGATGTCTCACCAATTACTCAGCAATGGATCCCCGATCCATGCGAATGTGGATCTTTGATCCACAAGATATGAAATCCATGATATCCTCGAGCATTGGTCTAACGAATATCAAATCCATGATATTCACCAAGTGCTCGGAGCAATGGTCTTTTGACATCAAATCCGTGATGTCTCACCAATTGCTCGAAGTAATGGTCTTTTGACATCAAATCCATGATGTCTCACCAATTACTCAGCAATGGATCCTTGATCCATGCGAATGTGGATCCCTGACCCACAAGATATCAAATCCATGATATTCATAAGAAACAAGTTAGCCATATTCATAGATGTAATCTCATAAACACAATCCTATCTTACAATTTTTGATCATATAAACAAATCTTATCTCATGAACAAGCATAAGAGTAACAACTATGATCAAATAAAGTGTTCACGCATAGAACCATATAATCTCAGTCATATGAAGTATGATCCATTCATACACAATAAAGTATGCTTCATCCATACATGCTAAGGTATGCAATAGGTAAATCAGGTATGCTGCTTACATACATGCTAAAGTATACAATGTGCAGTAGTTCTCTCATAGAACAAGCATAAATCAGTAAGGAAGGCATACTTAAATTAATCCAAATAGATAGCTCTTTATGTTACCACAACTGTAACTAAGACAAAATTTGTAATACGTACCAGATTATATCATTTGTCCTATGCCAATGTAAAGACCAACACAAGCCAATGTTGTCAGTGTACAAAAGTACTTCCTTCACATTCATAAGTAGTTAAGCAGTTATGTATGTCATAATTATAGACTCAATCATAATAGTGAGGAAGGATATTCTATCATAAGCCAAGTGTTATGAACCAACCATTATGTAAATATAGCATATGCAATGCAAATGTCAATGACCCAGTCAATATGCTAAATGCAAATGTTTAATGAATCAATCATATGATGCTAATGAACTAGCTAATGATCCAATAAGCCATGATGATCTTACACATGTAAGAGAGATAGGAAAGTGAGCCCATGATCAAACTCCCTCTTAATCTAGATTCCCTCCAAGGTATTCAACCTTAATGCAAGATTTAGCCCTACTTTCATATTTACAACCAATTTAAGCCAAACCCTCGGTTGCCTTAGTTTTTGAAATAGTTAGACTGAAATTCTTAAATCTGAAATAGATCTTTCTTCTATCGTAGCTCTGATACCATGTTGGCATTTTTAGATTTTCACCAAGGAATATATTCAATCTAGAGATTTAACAAAACCAAGCATAGGGTATCAATAAATAAACAAGAAGGAAGATAATACCCGGATTGTAACTCAGAGATCCGTCCTTGGAGTCTTTGAAATATGATCCTTCATATTCTTCTAGATCTGCCCTAATTTGTCCATCTAGGGTTGTTTTAGATCTTCTTTTAATTCACTCCAGTTTTGCAAATTCGTTGCTCCTAGGGCTGCTACAAATTCGCCCATCTCTGTTGCAAATTCACTGCTCCTAGGGCTGACATAATTCACCCTAGATCTGCTATAAATCTACCTTCTAATTTGCCTTTCAATCAGATATAAATTGCAGACTTGGAGAGAAGCACATAGATAGACTTGAGGTCTTCATCCTTATGAAAACCACCTACATTGTTGCATTCAATGCAACTCAAAGTCAGACGTAGTTCTGATTCTTATTTCTTTCTTCTATCATTCTCCAAGTCGCTCTTATATATGAGCAATTAAGATAAAACCCTTGGCCTCCAAGTTGGCCGACTTGGGCCCATAATAAATAATAATCTTATATTTATTATTATCTTAATTACAACTTGGGCCCTCTAAGTATTAAATCGATCTTCAAATAAATAATAAATAACTCCTTTATTTATTATTATATATTATTATTATAATGACAACTTGGGTCCTCCCAAGTATAGATTAATTAAATCATTATAGATAAACAATAGATAATAAATATCTCTTATTTATTATCATTATTTAAATCGTTTATAATAGATATATCTCCACACACACACACACACACATATCCAATTGGTTGATCTTTGCCGTAAAGGCCAAAATATCAACAAAACAATGTTAAACTACTTATCTATTATTGAAATCAGTCAAATACTTCCGCTCCTTCAATTTTCAATTTTCAATTTTTTTATTATCATATGATCTATCACAATTCTAAATTAGGGGAACTCAATTGTATTGCTTGTTACATGTTGAACCTTCATTAGCTATTCATGTTGTTTCTTTCAATCCTTTTAGTTTTCAATTTTCTTAATGTAATCGTATGATTTATTACAACTCTAATTTAGGTTAATTTGATTGTAATGTTTGTTACATGTTGAACCTTCAATAGCTATCCATATTTTTGTCGTGCCTTATAATTATACACTTCTTACATGTCATGATAAACCTATTTTTATATCCTTATATCCAGGTCCTTTGATGACACATCTTGTGAAGAGTGCATGATTCTTGCTTCTAATGTTTGTATACCCAGTGAACATATTCTTTTATCTCATGATTGTTCTTTTATATTCATGAAGGAGTTGGGGGTAGCAATTGAAAGGAATCAAGATGCATAGAAACAACTTCCTATACCAACCTATTGGGGAGAGATAGTGCACTTTTTAAAAAACCATTAAACAATTATAGTGAGAAGACACACAATCATAAACATAAACATGTAATACCATAACATAATGTTTACGTGGGGAAAACTCTTTTAGGAAAAAAAACCCCACACTCCAAAAGCATTTGTCAATGTACTAATTTGTAAACAATATGATTATAATACAATTTCAAGGCCAAGCTCTTTTAGGAGTCTTAAGCAACAAGAATGTTTTTGGAGTAATTTTGATAGAATAATGGAACATGGAAATGAACTCATAATAATTCAAATTACTCCACAAGTCCCATATTTACAAATTACAATTTACATTTACAAAATATGGATGCTTCTAATATTGAAGCCTACAATGAACACATGGTATAATCACAGAGTTTGCATGCATGCAAAATTACACCTTTGCATGCATGACACCTTCATAATTTGCCAATCCAATCTTGGCATGCACAACACTTGCATGGAAAGTGCCAACTTGAGTAAATCCCACCTATAGTAAAAATCTCTATTTCTGACTCCATTTACATGATTAACTCCAACAAATGGGGTCTCAAAATGCAACTCAAATTGAGTATACATATCCTAGTCATTTTACATAGTAGGATGCCAACTAACCATGCTAGGTCCCATAAGATGCTATCATTAGATGAATATAAAATTATAAACATAGGCTGATAAATAATTAATTAAATTAATAAACCAATGGTAGAATTGAAAAAGTTACGATACCCTCATTGCAATAATCTCCCACTTGTTGACAACCATTCAAGAGCCAACATGAAGTCAACTGCTAGGGGTCATGAGACCTACAAACTATAAACACCATTTGAACTTCTTTGTGCTAATAAGCCTTGTCAAAGAATTTGTAGTTGCTAAATTGTTAATTATATCTATTTTTACCTTCTCATCATCTAGCAAGTCATGAACAATATGATATTGGGCACTGATGTGCTTTGTTCTCACATGAAATGTTGGATTGTTTGCCAAACTTATGACATTTTGGTTGTCACAAAAAATAGTGATCAACCTTGCTCAAGTCCAACATTAGAATAGAATCTCTTAAGCCAAATGGCTTCCTTACAAGCATGAGTAACTACCATGTACTTTACTTTTATTATGGATAAAGTGGCTTTAGCTTGTTGCTTACTTATTCAACTTCTAACACCACCAAACATCATGAAAACACATCCACTGGTGGATCTTCTAATGTTAATTGCATCTATCTAATATGAGTCCACATATCTTTGAATACAAATTGAATGCCAATTTATGGTAGGATAACCATGAAAACATAAGGAATACTTTGAAGTACCTCCCAAATATGTGAACATTCTATTTATTGCATGCTAACATAATCATCTAAGATTAGCCATAAATAGACTAAGGATTCTAGTGCTTGGGCAATTTATGACATTGCATAGAATATAGCATATATCAAATTGACAACAATACTAGCATAAAGTACTCTAGTCATGTTCTCTATGTCTGTAGGAGATTTTGAATAACCCTTTGTGGATAATTTTTTTTCCTTACAAAATAGGAACACATAATGGTTTAGAAGCTTTTATGCTCAATCTCTCCAACACAACATTTGCGTACTTTTGCTGAACCACAATTTCTATAGGCTCTATCTTTTTGTACCTACCTCCCCTTAAATCTTTCATTTCAAAATGTTCTTGACAATTGAAACTTCCAATTTGAAATGAAACTTTTACCATTCCTAGAGAACAACATACCATCAATGTACAATGCAATAATGGGAATGTGATAATTATTAGTCTTATAATAAACACATTGATTGGATTAAAATCTCGAAGCTCCCAAACTCATCAAACTTCTAATACCACATCCTATGATACTGCTTTAAGCGATACAAATGCTTTTTCAACTTGCAAACCAAGATTATCTAGTGCTTAGGCTATGACATAAATTTATTTGACCTAATCACCATGAAGGAAAGTTGTCTTCACATCTAGTTGTTCAAGTTTAAAACCATACACTAATCTAATAGATGAAAAATTTGCAATGTGAGGTGATATCTCACCATAACCAATTCCCTCTACCCAAGAACACCCCTTTGTGACCAACCTTACTCTATGCTTCTAAATACTACCATTAGGAAAAAATTTCTTCTTGAACATCCATTTATATCCAATATGTTTATGTCCTTTAGGGAAGGATAAAGAACCCTATGCGTTGTTCTTTAATGTAACAATCTCTTTTTCCATGGATTTTATGAAGAATTTACATCACCAATACACATAACCTCCTTTATAGTCCTTGACTTATTAGCATTAGTGATCGAAGAGAAAATACAACTTGAGTCATGCAATGAATATTCTAGCCTTTCAAGTGAATACCTAAACTTTCAAGTTGCCATCTAATCCATTTGGATCTCCTCAAAGACTAAGGTTGAGGTTCATCTTCTTCTAGATTTCCAAAGCTAATTTTGCTCTCCTAATCATCAAGTCTAATAGTTGTTTTTGCTTATTTTTCATAGGTGAGAGGAACACTTACCACATTTTTTTTTTCATTTCTTTTTTGGCAAAACAATGGAAGAAGGTTTCATCCCTTTGAAAATAAGACTTCTAGTCTATAGAATCTTAACAACCACTTTATCACAAAACTTGTACCCTCTCATAGTGATACCATAATTGATGAAGATAAATTTAATTGCCTAACCTCTTCTCATTCGACACATGTGCATATGCTTCACAACCAAATACTTGAAGATGTCTCAACAAGGGATTTTTGCTTGACCACACCTCTATAAGTGTCTTCTCAACAAGAGTCATTGTAAGAGACTTGTTAATATAGTAGCACGTATTGACCACAACTTTAGCCCAATTTTTTTGTTCTAGGTCAACTCCGCTTAGCATACTCCTAGTCCTCTCCATCAACATCTTGTTCATCCTCTCCACAACTCCAATTTATTGAGCGGTGTATGTAGTTATCTTATGCCTCTCAATCCCATGTTCTTTACAAAACCTTTTGAAATTTTCCGAACAAAACTCACCATCATTATTAGTCTTCAAACACTTGACCTTTTGCTAGTATGTTTTTTCCACAAAAGCTTTAAACTCCTTAAACCAACTAAAGACTTCATTTTTGTTTTTGAAGAAATAAACAAATGTCATTCTGTTGTAATCATCAATGAATTACACAAACTAAATATATTTAGAAATTGATGAAATATGACAAGAACAAAAGCATCAAAATGTATTAGCTCCAACACCTTAGAAGATTTATGAGAATTGGAATAAAATTGAACATGATTTTCTTTCCATATATACAATGTTTGCAAAAATCAAGCTTGAGATTACAATCTGTTGGAACTCTTATTAGAAAAGTAAGATACTACGAGAGGGAGGGGGGGGGGGGGGTGAATCGGTTATCCATAAAACTTTTACCCTTTGAAACAAATTCAATATGTATATCATAAATGACATAAACATAAACTTCAATGCTGAAATAGACCTAACTGCTAATAATCATCCATGAAAATGAAACACATAACACAAAGATTTGGTAACCCAAAAACCCTTGAAAGGTAAAATTGGGGTGGGAATGACACCCACAAATCTTCACTACTACAACAATAAAGTGTGCCTATTAGGAAAACAAAGTTTTGATCACTTCTGGTGATCTACCCTGTGAGGGGTCTATCCTACTAAGAGCTTATAGACTTATACAATCTACCTTGATTAAAGGATTTAAACTTACAACTAAGTAAGCACTCTGTTAGGAGATTTACAAAGGTCTGTTAGGACCACTTTGTTAAGAGATTTACCTTGATTCACTTGCTAGAATGTATCAGTACTTGATCCATCGATTTGCACTTCAAATGCTGATAACTAATCTCCTCTTTCCAATTCTTATATGATCTCAAAATCTGATACAAATCTGTTATGTCCTTCACTGCTATGCTCGGTCACTCTGTTTGATCTTAGCTTCTGACATCCAAAACACTGCTTCTTCTGCATGCATGTGAGATCTCCTGATTGATACGTATAATTAGGGTTTTGATGTCACCTTAAATAGACATCTGATCAAGCTTCTAGATCAAGATTAATGATCTAGATTCATCACTTTTGCCGCTTATACTTTCCCTTTTTTTGATTGGTTACATCACTTGCATAGGGATTAATGATCATGATTATAATGCGTAATCAACTCCTTAATTATCTCAACAATCATTAAATCATGCATCGAAGTCATCCAAAATGGTTTACCTAAGTGTTTGTGCCATTCCAAACACATACAAAAACCAGTTCACTCAACATATGAAGTCCCTAGTGCTCGATCAAAACTGTTATCCATTTACTGGCACTCGACACTAACTGTTCTATACATCTTGACACTCATATTTCTCGGTAACTACTGGGGTGCTCGACGACCTCTGACTTGTTCGACAATAACTAATGCTCGGTACATGATATTTATACAAGTCTAGTATATTACTCGGCCTTAGTAGAATGGCTCGGTCGCAGTGATGACCGACCAACACTGCCTTGATGATGACTAAGTATTTGACACTAATAAACAACATAACTAGGAGATAACACAATCATGTAACTCCTCAACGAAGCCTTTATTTTTTAGGGATATATGACCCTTTTGACCAATATGACTATCTTTGGTACAAAAAATAATTTCCTAGTAGGAAGTTTCATTTCCAAGGAATGAGCACCCTTAAGTACCTAGAAAGCACCAATTGAAATTAGATCGCACACATTTTTTTTATTGTTGGTTCCATTAGTGAGGATGAAGACTTTGAAATCTTTTTCTTTGATTCAACAAAGAAGTATTACATTTAATTATACATGTATCCAACTAAAATAGAGTGTTGTTACAAACACCCTTGGTAAGCACCGTAGCTCCTATAGTCTTCTTAGATCCTCCATTGGAAAAAACAACTTGCACATCCAAACCATTCAACTTATTGACATAAAGTAGCTTTTTCCAAAGATAGGATATGTTAAACCTCATTGATCCCCTTCACTTTACCATTAGGGAATATGATAAACTCTTCCATGGGAAACTACCTTTAGATGAGAGTCATCACCTAAATACACCTTCCCACTATCCAATTCTACATACTTAAAAAACTAACCACTGTATGAGGTGATGTGAAAAGATGCACCAAATTCAATAAGTCACGTATCTTCAAATGCATGCATTGCCAAGGTTGTGAAGAAAGCATCAACATCATCTTGTGAGGTTTTGTTTGAAATAGAGCCAAAATATTATTCATTTTTTTCTTATTTTCCTCCTTACAATCCTTTTGGAAATGTCCTTGTTTCCCATAGTTCCAATATTTCACCTTGGACTTTTTAGGGGACTTAGATCTCCCACAAGATTTGGAAATAAAATTTTGTTGCTTCTTTTCTTTCTTCTTACCTTTCTCCTTTTATCTACCTTGAACTACAAGAACCTCCTTAGCTATCTCAAAAGTTATTTGTTGCATCTCTTTAGATAGTATTGATGTAAACACCTCATCCATCTTGAGCTCAATGGCGACACTTTCTGTAAGATTTTTTTTTACTTGAGCCCCTCCTTTTTGTGTGCCCATATGAATCATTCTTTAGAGTTACCATAGTGGTTTTTCCTTTGACTATTTTTTCCCCTCTTTTTCCCTTAGTCAAATCCTCAAAACTTAGAAAATTCTAAAATTGGCCAAGTTTGGGATTGTTTTGAGCCTTCTATATAGTAGAATAGGCTGATGGGTACTCATGTTTCATTTTTTGGGAAAATTTGGACTTAAAACATGCAAGTTATAATTGGTCAAAGGTTTTCCTAGTTCTAAGAATCTCCATTGGCAACAACAACTATTCTAAGAATAGTTAGAATTACCAATGAGCTTCTAGTATCCTTCCCTATCATCAACTGTCAACCCCTTCTTCAATTCCTTGGTCATTTATCAACGAAGTGTTCCTCATCCAAGGTGGAGTGTTGACAAAGGGGTGATGAAATCTCTACATGTTGGGGTTAGGAGTTTCTTTTAGTTCCATAACCATCATTGGTCCTTGTTGTGGTTCTTGTAACCCTCACAGTCATTGGATTTGTTACTTGTGAGGATCGAATTGTTGATTTGGGAAAAATAGGTGCATCCAACAGTTTGAAGAACCACAAAAATTCTAACTTGTTCTTGGTTCCCTCTTCTTCTCTAGCTTTCGAATGGCAAGATTTCAATGCTCGACTTGTCTTTATTCCACTTTTTAATGCTAAATCTTCTTTTTAGGCCCATTTCAATGTAGAGTGTTTTTAAAGATATTTTTGGGCTCATTAAAGTGCATGCTTGCACTACTAAATTTTAGCTTGAATTTTGACAATGATTAGTCAATTTTTAGATGCAAATTGGTCGACCAAACGACCATAACTATTGTTGAAGTTTTTTTGTCAATTATTCGACACATAATATGGTCGTAAAAAATGCGACCTCTATAGTTGTCGAATTATCGACGGATCTGCCGTCAAAATAATCACTTCAATCTTGAAGAATTATTTGACATACCTTTCATCTATTTGACCAATGTTGGTCAAAATTGCGGGGAAGTATGATCAGAATAGTCGTCGAGTGTATAGCATTCTCATTGAAATGACAAAATAATGTTGGTCAAAATTGTGATGATTTATGGTCAGAATAGTCGTTGAGTGTATAGCATTCTCGTCGAAATTATATTCTATGACCATCGAAAAAGTGACAGAAAATTCAAATTTTGTTTTAAATTTTTTTTTTATTATCAAATCTATTAATATATTATAGTGATTGGAATTGATTGGAATTCAAAATTGAATGGATGTCCTAGCCTACATTATGCTTAGTAGACACCTACAAAACCATCTTCCTCCTCTAACTAATATTATTATACTCATAAATTAATATATATAATAATAAACTTATATATATATATATATATATATATATATATATATATATATATATATATATATATATATATATATATATATATATATATATATATATATATATATATATATATCTTACTATCCTCTCTGGGATTTATCAAATCAATAGTTTTAGTTTACTTTTGCTTGCATGATACCGCCTTTAGTCATCTAGGCATAATTAGATCAGATGGATAAATGTGATGAAGAGGTTTAGCAAATTTTTTTAGCCCACCTTCCACATTCCATAGTAAGGACAGAGCTTAATATTTCCACATGCTAGTCCAGTTTTGATGTAGGAGCATCTTGGGTGTAAGAGCAATCTTGCATCACCCAAAAATATTTCTGGTTTCTTTTCAATAAGGGTTATCTTGTGCAAAGCTTCTATTTTTGGAAAGTTACTATTTTTAGTAAGTTTTTCGTTCGAGCTTAGAATGGTCTATTTTCTTTCTTGGAGGTTCATTTGGTCATATCATCCTACCAGTAAAGTTTCATTGCCAAATCAAGTCTAGTTTTGAAGATATTGAAAATTTTCGGTATTGGCAGCAGGATACATAAACTTTGAATTCAGTTTTGAAGGCTTTAGAGGCCCTGGATGAGGTTGAAACTTCAGTTGAATGAAACTTGCTCAATTTCGGTGTTGTAGGGCACCTTGCACACTTTCCAAAATGGGGTCATAATATTCAATCGGGTCAATGGGTATTGACTTATGGTCTCTGGAAGTTGAGCCACCTGAAATGGCGGAAAATAAATTTCCTTCAAAATTTTTGTTTGGGTTTCAAATTTGTTTTGAGCTAACTTTGATGTAATAAATTGAAAAATAAAATAATTCTAAGGTTGGTTGGCCTTAATGGTTAAATTTTTGGAACCTTCCTAGGCGGTGGAAAATTGTCTATATAAGGAAGGCCCGTAGTGTTGTCTAGGGTAGTTTGGAGCAGTTCTGGGTAGATTTGGGTAATAATTCGAGGCTTTGTCCTACATAATATTGTAAGGGAAAATGCCCATGTGACTTTACATATTATAATTTTGAAATTTGTAATTCCATCTTTGTGGAGATAATAAGAAGCCCATTTCCCGTTCTTGCAAATTGTTGTTGTTTTTCTATTTTTGTTATGTGTTTGTGGTATTAAGGGGAGCACCCTTCATCAAGTGGTATCAGAGTGAGATTTTTTGAGTGTGTAAAAAAATCACTGACTGTGAGGCAGTTTGCACCAGGACCGTGGTTTAGGGTTTTAGCGAGAAGCGCAAAAATGCCTCCATGAAGGGAACGTGGTAGAAGAGCTGGTGGTGTGACACCTAAGGTTAGAGCGCTCCAAAGACAAGTGTGAGCATTGCAAGAAGAGATTCGCAGAGGAATGAATCTTAATGTCAAAGACAAAAGTGAGGATGAAGCCAAAGAAGAAAATTCTGATCAAGAAGGAGAAGGCGAAATTATGAACCAAGAGGAAGAAAGACTTTTTCGGGCCATTTCCAAGATCGGGAAAAGACCTAAGATTGAGGTTCCCGCATTTTCAAGAAATCTTAACCCAGAGGAATTGATCAATTGGATCAATGAATTAGAATAATATTTTGAGTATGAAGACATCGAGGATCCTGATCGAGTCAAGTTTGTGAAGGCCAGACTAAAGGGTCATGCGAAGATTTGGTGGCAAGAGATTCAATTGGAGTGAAATAGAAGAGGCAAGGATAAAATCACAAGATGAGATCAGATGGTGGATAAATTGAAGAAAAAGTTCATTCCTGTTGATTATGAGCTTGACCTACTGAAGAAAATGCAAAGTTTGAAGCAAGCAAGAAGATCTGTTCAAGAGTATACGGAGGAGTTCTATTGAATCCTCATCAGAATAGGCCATGCAGAAGCTGATAAAGAGAAAGTTGCCCATTACCTTAATGGGTTGAGGTCGAGCATTCAAGAAGAGTTGAATTTGGTTCGAATGAACAATATTAAAGAGGCATACCAGTTTACCATAAAAGTAGAGGAAAAGTTGAACAAGAAGTTTGAGAGCAGGCGAAGCGGAAGAGGTCGTGGTGGAAGATCTGGTGGACGGTCATATGGAGGCCGAAATGAAGATCTGAAAAAGAAGGATGAGGCCAGTAGCAGTCAAAATTAGAGAGGAAACAATTCCAATCATTTTGATGATTAGAATAATAGAGATCAGAGAGGATGAGGAAGATGACAAGGTTCAGGAAGAGGAGGCTTTCGTGGAACATGTTTTCACCATGGAGAAGAAGGTCATAGGGCATATGAATGTCCTCAATGCCAAGGAAGGATAGATAGGAGAACTGAAGGCCAGGCTAGAGTTGCACATGTAGATGAAGATGCTGAAAGAGGAGAAACACTAATTAACAGAAGAGTCTTGTTGAGTGGTAAGAATGAACCTGAGAAAATGAGGAGCCTGTTTCACACCAGGTGCACATGTGAAGATAAGTGTTGTGATGTGATTATTGATAGTGGCATCACTGATAATTTCATGTCAGAAGAGATGGTTACAAAGTTGAAGCTCAAGAGACAAAAACACCCACATCCATACCAGATTGCCTAGGTATAGGATGACCACAAAGTCATGGTCAATGAACTGTGCCTAGTAAAGTTCAAGATTGGCGGATACCATGATGAGGTACTATGTGATATCATACCAATGGATGCATGTCATATGTTGTTGGGTAGACGATGGTAGTTTGATAGATGTGTTGTACATGATGGCTGTGCGAATACCTATTCCATGACAAAGGATGGAGTGCAAAATAAGCTAAAGCCATTGAAGGACATAGAAGAAAAGGTATGTGGTAATGCAAGAATAACTTTTGTTGATGGAAGACAATTCCTAGATGGTATGAGGCATGAGCATGTGTGTTTTTCTCTAATTCCAAAAGCTGGTAAAGAGGAAGTAGAAGATGTACCTGTAGAAGTTGTAGATTTGTTGAATGAGTTTTAGGATATTGTATCCGATAATGTACTTGATGGATTACCACCGGTAAGGAAGATCAATCATCAGATGGACTTGATTCCAGGAGCCAGTTTGCCAAATAAGGTAGCACACAGAATGACCCTAACAAAAAGTGAAGAGTTGAATAGACAAGTACATGAGTTGTTATAGAAGGGGTTGATTTGGGAGAGCCTGAGTCCATGTGCTGTAACTACAGTATTAGCACCAAAGAAGAATGGAGAATGGAGAATGTGTACAGATTCCAGTGCTATAAACAAGATCACAATCAAGTATATGTTTCCATTGCCATGAATGGATGATATTATGGACTGTTTGAGTGGAGTTGTGTATTTCTCAAAGATAGATTTGAAGAGTGGATATCATCAGATTTAGATCAGAGAAGGAGATGAATGGAAGACTACCTTCAAGATAAAAGAAAGAATGTATGAGTGGTTAGTCATGCCTTTTGGGCTAACCAATGCACTGAGCACTTTCATGCGGCTCATGAATGAGGTTCTGAAAGAATTTTTGGGTAAGTTTGTCATTGTTTACCTAGATGATATTTTGATCTTTAGTAAGACATTGGAGGAGCATATGATGTATATTTGTATGGTGTTTGAGAAGTTAAGGGAAGAGAAATTGTTGATTAATTTGAAAAAGTGCATTTTTGTAAAGGAGTTAGTGTATCCGGGATTTGTAGTTTCAGTAGAAAGTCTAAAAATGGACTTAGAGAAAGTGCAGGCTATCCTTGAATGGCCTACGTGAAGGAGTGCTATAGACATAAGATCTTTTCATGGTTTGGCTAGCTTTTACAAAAAGTTTATCAAAAATTTTAGCAGTTGTAAGATGAAAAATATGGATGGGGTCCTAGAACATTGGTTTGCACATAAAAGAGACCCCAAAACCAATATTTTACACATACACTTGAATTCTAAGGGGATGGAATGTAAATCTGGAAATGCTAATATTGAAATGAAGAAATAAAAGTACTCACCTCCAAAAAAGAACCTACTGAAAACCCTGTCAAATAGTCTTAGAAACTGTTGATTTTTGCGATCTTGAACCAAAACTGCGAGATCTACAAAACCCTGAAATATTTTTATTTTATGAGGGAGGTTGACCTTGACCCAAATAGCGGGGCACAATCTTACCCTAGGGCACAATTGTACCCCTCATTGAAGGTCATCCTTGACCCAACTACTCCAATAGAAATTCTATTCGTGGATCCCTGAAGTTCGATGAAAAAGGTATCTAGATTTGCACTTTAATTTGCTGTCCCACACATGTACCTACAAGAAAAATAGTTTTGTTGATTGGATGAGGGGTTTTCCTTAGTCAAACCCCAGTTTGGAATCAACCTTAATAATGGAATTGAAATGGAGAATGCTAGCAAGCAGTAGAAGTAGATCTAACAACGAAGCTATGATATTCAATAGATATGCAATTGTATTTGAAATGTAAACAAGTATATTGATATGAAAGCTTGGACTCAACAATGTAAATCAAAACCATAAATGTAAATAAAAAACCTCCATGATTGTATGCTTGGAATCCACCTTTAACGAAGAATGAATGGATCTTGAAGATGAACAAAAGATCTTGAAGGAAGATCACACCACCATGATGGATAGATCTAGGGTTTGAATGATGAATCTTGAATGCTTGAGCCAAATCACTTCAAAGGCTTCAATGCTTGAATCCTTGATCTTTAATGGAGAACTTGAACACTTGAATGGATGATTGCTTGATCTTGCTTGATGAAATGCTTTGATCACCAATGTCTACTTGAGAATGCTTGATGAACAAATGGATGATAGATCGAGAAAATGAGAGAGGAAGGTTTCATTTTATAGTGATCTAGGGCACAAACTTCTAGAGAGGCTGACATTAGAGAATTAAATCCCAATTAAACTTAACCCCTAGAAATGGACCTAGATTAAATACAATTTAAGACTTTACCATTCTGAAACCCGAAACAGTCGACCTGGAAGCGAGAAAATAAAAATTTCTGAAGCCCGACATTCTGAAACTCCCAGAATTTGAAATTTGGACCTAGGGTGAAGGTCGAGGTTGACTCTGACCTAGGTCAAGGTCGAGGTCGACCTTGACCCATCAAGTCGTCCTTGATCTAGAAAGTCAAAATCTTTAAATTCTTAGAGAAAGTTGTCAGAAAGAGGCTAGAAACAGGGAGAGAGAAGCAAAACAAGGGGGAAACAACCAGATCCATGCAAAGACCTATTCAAGGCACTTGACATGACCCCATACCATTTAATCAGAGGGCTAAACGTTCTTAACATGGAAGTGCTTCCATTTTAAGATGATACATTAAGCCCCCACTTTAGCAAGAGTATGGACTCGATGCAAACTCTTGGTAAAGGAGAAGAAAGATTTCAGTGGATTCGCAATGAGATAAAATAACACTTAGCTAAGGACACAAGCCCCCATACTAAGGATTCTAACTCATCATACACACACGAGGGTGTGAAAACAAAGAGAAAAACAAAAGCAAAGCTAAAAGACACAAAAAGAGGGGTTAGTACTAAAACAAACCCAAATCAACTAGTATAGGAAACCTTGCTAAGAAATGCTTCCTATACTAATATCATATTTGGAAAGCTATCATAAAAGCATAAATGATTACATAAGAAAGACAAGAGCAACACTATAAATAACATAGCTTCATGATCCAATCCTACTAGCATGAAAGTGAAAAGAGAGAAAGAGAAAAGAGAGAAAGGGAAAAGAGTGATTACCTCGCCCAATATGATGCCCACCTTACTGTGAATCACTAAGGAGGGAGAGCCCAATAGGTGGCCAACCTGACAGTTCACCCAAAAATTGCACTTTGAAATTATAATGCGTCTTCTGCAGGGATAACTTTAAGAAACCCCCTTTTAGGAAAAAATATAAAATCTTGGCGAATCATACATCATTTTAGGGGGGAATTTGTTTTAATGCAAGCGAATTTTTTTTTCAAATCCATGATTTTTCATAGTTTTTATTGGCGATTTTTTCCCTGCCGAATGAAAATTTCATAAATTGCTGGCAAATAATTTTCTTTTGAAGTAAAAAATTATAATATATGAGGCGAATAATTTTCCTTGCAAGTAAAAAATAATAATATATGAGGCGAATGATTTTCTTTTGAAGGGTAAAAAAAATATTTGTATTGGCGAATTTTATGTACCATTTGAAAATTTATTTATTTTATTAGCTAATCATTTGTTAATTATGACAAAAAAATATATTTTGTTGGTGATTTTAAAAATATGGGAAATATTTTCTTATAATACCTTAGACTAACATACCTAACATACATACATTATTTTATAATGTTAAATATATTATTTGAGACCGTCCGATGATCCAAGATCAATGGCTAAAGTTTAATTTTGGCCCCAATTTCTTGAAGGAAATAGAGTTGTGGAGGAAGTCACCGAAATGTTGACATGTATCAAATAAGGGTTACTGTTCTGGAGACTACAATGTACACATGTTGGTATTGATATTCATGGTTCTATTACTATAGTGCAAATTGTAACCTCTTAACTCGGTAAGCAATAAATGCCTTGTCAGTGACAAGCGACATTATTTAACTTGTCACGCAGAGTAGACACACACTACTTCCAAATTCGTACAGACGCTATAACTGATATCTGACATTTTTTGCATTTATGGGAAAGATTTACTGCCAGATATGAAAGATTAAGTCCAAAATTTTAATTTCTCACATGCATGCATTTAGGGAAAAGATTTACATGAAAGATTTAGAGGCATGTTAAGGACAATGGATTTAATACCATTAAAGATAGAATAATTTATTGCAAAGTAACGATCAAGAATTCAAGGGCTATTTATAGACGATCTAGCTTCATTATTCATCTATTCATCCTGACCTTTGCTAGATAATTTGTTTGTTTAGGGTCTGCAGTCTGCACTCTGCAAATAATTTGTTTTTAAGTTTTTTGAAGTTTTACTATTTCAGATGGACACTCTAATTAGGCTTATATGCACATCTAAGGAGGCCCGAAAGGCCTTTCTAGGTTCCTTTACTGATGAAACCTTAGAATCTATTTGTAAGGAGGGTGGGCCTTTCATTATAGAGGTTGTGAAAATGGTGTTGGACTGAGAGTTTCTGAACAATGAAAATAGGCACCGGATCAACATGGACATTACGTCCCATTTTTTGGCATCTCTTCTCGACCTCGGAGGAGAGAAGGTGGACATGTTAATGCTGCTGAGGAGGGTTTTTAAAGAAGAATACCTGGGGGATAACGTTAATGTTGTCGTGTTCACAAAAATAGGGGTGGGGATCCCTTGGGCAAGTGAAATACCAAAGCTTCTCCTCCCAAGTCAGAATCTGGCCATGCAACCTTTTCTTTTGGGTCTCAATGCTGGGCAGTATAAGTGCCATAGGAAATGGGCCTTGATTGCTAGGGATTTTCTTCGAAAGTGGTTTATGCTTGACAAAGCGGAGGCTGAGGCAGGGCAATTTGGGTGGCTCGATGAATTCTCACAGATAATCATCTCTCGTGAATTCTACTCAGATGGAGCCAAAGGGCAAAATCAATAGTGGACTACTACTTGTTTTTTTTGATAAAAACATACCTCGTAGTCATTTATGGGTTTTTTTTGTTTATAGTAGGTTTCTTTTTGTAGTATTGTACTCGAAGTGGACATTGGACTACTAGTCTACTAGTGGTTTTTTTTAATAAAAACATACCTCATTTTTTTGTTTTTTTTGTTTATAGTATGTTTCTCTTTGTTCTGGAAGTGGAACTAGACAATGTTTATGTAATTATAATTTTATGAAAAGAAAACAATGAAAATTTTGCAAGCTTTAGCTCATTTCAATTTGTACAAAAAATGGTTCTTAGACTTCTCGGTCATTGTGATTGCAATATTTTAATTAGTTGCTTTATGATTTATTTGCGTATTAGATATGTATGATTTATCACTGTTGTACAATGTAGATAGTTGTAGTTAATAAAAGAAATGTCTTATCAGTTATCACTGATTACTGACATTAAGTTTGGGTAATGTTACCTGTCAAAATTCACACACTCGTACATTTAATATGAAATATTTATAGAATTTTGAAGGACAAATGAATTAATAAGGTTAGAGAAAGAATTTATGGTATTCTAATTATAATGTATGAGAATTATATGTGAATATGTGATTATAATTATCAACGTTAAAGTTATAATCAATAAAAAATATCATTTTAACTTTAAGAATACTATATAATCAATTTTTCAGACAAATGAATTAATAAGGTTAGAGAAAGAATTCCTTGTTTTCTAATTATAAGATATGATAATTATATGTGATTATAATTATCAATGTTAAAGTTATAATCAATAAAAAATATCATTTTAACATTAAGTATACTATATAATCAATATAAAATATTACTTTAACTCATGTTTGGGAGACCCAGTGAGTCAGTGACCACATAAATCTCGTTATCTCTAAACACTAACCTTAACTCCGACCTTTGAAATTTATTAGAATTTAATATTATTAAAAAATAGTGTATTTTGAATTTGATTGGCTAAAATTGTTACTATTCAATTAAATAACTTTAAATGTTATTAACTTATTATCCATTATTAATTAATATTTATAAAGGAAAAAATAACATTATAACATTTAACAATATCTGTTGCAAATAACTACTGTTGGATGAGCACAGATCGACGATGTATGATGGACTTCGGGATAAAAGGTAAAAGCAACCCCATCTTTTCAAACCCATTCCAGAATCATGACACGTGTCACTAAACACATAACACATTCCACTTGCAGTCTCACATGGTCCTACCAACAATGCCATTTGATGATTATGTGACATGTCTGACTCGTAGTCGTGAGGTGAATCAGCCGTCAGATGAGTGGTGACGACTCTAGATTGTACAATTTTGGCACTTTAAGTTTCACTTTCTAGTAGTCTGCGGATTTAGAAAGGGTTTACAGATTCTAAATTTCTATGTTGAGGAAAGAAAGTGCAACAAAGTCTCTCAGTTGAAGCTTTGTTCCCAGTCAAAGTCTGCAAAAATTGAAACTAAGGGTAACGAGTAACTACTAAAATCCTAAACACCTAGGTCCCACATTTTAAATTTTTCAAATCTCTTGATTTACAACTTTACTATTTATATTATATAAAAAAAAATATCCTGTTACTTGTTAGGGTTTAATTTTGATTCTTGAATCACCCCTGTAAATTGTAGGCTTGTAGCTGTGTATAAATATTTGAATTTTCCTACGAGTAAATAGTGATACTGGTTTAGGTTACCACTTACTAGCTTACCATGATGGGCAAAAAAATTATCAAGAATAAGACTATGAGTAAAGAGACAAGTCAGATAATAGAATTCCACAATCTTCTTAAAACACCAGGTTTCACTAATTTATTCCATGATATTTATGATCCTGTTATTCATGGAAATAAGGGAATAATGGAAATTAGATTTGCAATTGAAAGCAAGTGGAACGATCCAAATAAGGGTTCAAATTTTTCTTCATTTAACCCCAAGGTAAATGCAACGGCAAATAAAATTGCATCGTGGAATGCTGGGTCAGCAAGCATGGCGTTACCTCAAGTATTCCCTTGCCTAGAAATTGTCATGGTCTGCGCCAAAAATTATGATGAAAATAAAAAAGCAATTGTGAATAAAAATACTCAGGAGGGAATTTTGTCCATAACCGAGAGTGAATTTGCTAGTCTGTAGAACATAGGGTTTGAACAACAAAACTCAAACGTGCAAATTGACCTGAGAAAGTTGGCAGAGGATTATGAAAAAATAGATGCAACACAAAGAGATTCTTATATCAGAGGAATAACAAATGGTTCTAGCCCGAGTCCAGATCATATGCCTCCTTATGATTATGAAATTTTTGTGCCATGGGTTTAGGAGAGTATTTCCTTGCTAGCATTTTGTTTGGGATTGGATAGTAACAAAGAAGTGGGTGCCAACATTCTTGAAATGCTTTTTCATATTCATTTTGAAAAAGAACCAGTAAAATATTGTTTTATTGAGCACATTTTTTGTTGCATGCAAGAACAATTACTAATGATTAAAATAGGTTCACAAAAGACATTTAGATTCACAACCTACTTGTGCTATCTTCTCTTAGCAAAGCATCATGCAATATTTCAGACAAACAAGCTTTGCAGTCAGGGCCAAAATCCAATATATGAGTGGACACCTCAGATAAGGATGATTGATAACAAAAGGAACTACAACAATTTTGTAGACTTCTTTTTGGCACCAATGTACGATAAAATTACATGCACTCCAATGCCTAGATTACCTGCTACTTTTAGAGATTTAATTCAACTTGGAAGTAAAATACAATTGGTTGACTGGTACTTCATGGAAGAGTACACAATGTTAAGGTTTTATGGTTCAGTAGTAGAACCCTACAAACTTCCAATACATGTCACAAAGAGGGTATTTGCATTGGAATATGTACGACAGATGGAGAGCATAGATGTACTCTTTAATGGTCAGCAAAAGAAAATGATATTTCCTTCCTTGCCTTTCTCATTTGGAGGGTTCACATTTGAGAGAAGAGGATTCAAAGTGGCAGAAGCCTTTTTTACAATTTTTTGCTTTGATGTTGACAGTCACTGGTAGTATGATCCACTCAACATAATTGGAAAAAAGCTTAGAGAGAATGGGAACTCTGCAAGCAAATGTCAACATGAAAGTATGCCATTGATTGAAAAATTAAAAAACATGGATTCCTGGGAGGAGGTCAAAAAAGAGATGGAGAAATATGCTGCTGAAAATAATATGTCAATACAGGAATTGTCATCACAAATTATGGCATTGCACAAACAGAAAGGAAAAGTGCAGGCCATGACATTGTACAATTTCTACCAGAAAGCTACTCAATCATCTACAAAATCTATTCCAAATGACCTAATGAATGAATGTATGGATGATAATTGGACTCGAACCAAAATTAAAATTTTTTGGGAAATGAGGAAGAATCTTGGTGAGCCAAAGACCTCTAAAGATCTTTATGAGGTGGAAGAGAATAAATTTTTTAACAACTTGTGGAATAAAGAGCATCCAGCTGAAGCAAATGTCACCGATGATGATGACTATGAATAGGACTATGTGGATCCCACATCTAGTGTGAATCCCACAATTAGTAGAGGACTTGATAAGTCCACAAAAGATAAATATACCAAAGGGGCAAATATTATACAAAAAATGGGATACCAAGGTATTGGTGGTCTGGGTCCCAGTGGACAAGGGGTTTGGTCTGCACTTGACCCACTAGCTCCACCAAAACATGGTGCGAAACCAGGCCTTGGGCTTGGAGTTCAATCATCACATTCATCAACTCAGTCAATTCCATTAGTTCCAGCTTCAAATACAGTTCCACCTGTTGCAAGCATTCAGATTCAATCTCAATCAATTGCCACTCCCACAGCTATGGATATCATGGGTACAACTACAACCAGTGGTCTGAAAAGGACATTGCAGATAGACATGAAAACAAATGTTCCCAGAGATCAAGGCAGGGTAAAGAAGAAAAAGGTTATGACAACTACAAGTATTAGTACAACAATGCCAATGGTGACTGTGAGTCCAACAATTGCCCAACCTTCAGGGAAAAACCCTCAAAACATTCCAAAAAATCCACTTGTAATGGGTCAAGGTGTTGCTAATCCTCATGGTGGAATTAGCAAAACCATAGGAAACATAGGTGGAAGTTCGTACATTAGTGCAAGTGCTATTTCACCATTCAAAAATTTAGTTGTGTCACAAAACCCTAATTTTTGTTACAATGATTTTGTAACTAACTATGAACAATAAAAAAATAGGAATAGAGAAAATAGTAAGAAAATGAAGATGGAAGTAGTTGCTATAGCTCGTGATGCAAAACATGCATCCAATAGGTTATTTCCCACATATGACCAGAATAAAGATATGATGGAATTCATGATTTTTATGCCCCCAGCTAGAGATAACAATCCACCAGAGAGTCAGTTAGATCCATCTCAATTTCAAGTTAGCACCCTCCAAATGGATTTATCCAAAATTAAAAATGTGGGCAAGATAAATGTGTCAAAAATGACCAACCAAGTTGTCTACAGTTCACTGATGAAGTTGGAGAGAGAGAAAGGAAAGCTTCAGGGCACAATAGATAAGTTAAAGGTAGACCTGGAAAATGTAAAGGCAATTGGGAAATCAGCAGAAAATAGGTGCAAAGAATTAGAGAGAAGGATAAAAAATTCATCCTCCAAAGAAGCAATTGGACAACAAGAACATATGGATGCAGAACTAAAAACTCTGAGGGAAAAATTGGAACAGAGCAAAAAAAACTTGAGGATGAAAAAGCCTCTTCATTAAGTTTTTACAAGAAATTAGAGAATGCGAGACATGCAACCAATAACTTAAAGAAAGAATTGGAGAATGAGAGGGTAAAAACAAAAGAGTGGGAAGAGAAAGCAAAAGAGTGGGAAGAGAAAGAAGAGAAAATAAGACAACATGGTGAACACCAGTTCTCAGAAATGAAAGAAGACCTAAAGAAGGCAAATAATACAATTAAAAATTATGAAAACATCTTGAATGACAATGTAAATAATACAATCAAACAAATAAAAAAATTCTTTTGGGGACAAATAAAGATGTTTGGTGATAGGTTGTGTGATTGGTTTGAACTGAATGAAACTCTTACAAATGTTTATGGGATGTTGAAAGAGCACATTGCGAAGAACAAAAGTTTTTGCCAGAGACAGAAAACTGCAAAGTAGATTATACAAGAAATCAACAGAACTAGTGATAGGCATTTGGCAAGCAAGGGAATTCAAGACCACGTTGGTGCAACATAAAGGCGACCTTTGTCTTTCAAATATAGCAAAAACTAATAGAAGCAGATGAAACTCTTGCCTTATTCGGGCCAAAGCTTGCCAAGATGAATAGTAAAACAACCAAATTGATATCTCTTGGTTTGCCGAGTCCTAGACCTGATTACTCATCAACGAATTTCATTGGAAGAGAAGCTTACAAAAAAAAGTTGGAGGACACAATGACGTTTGATTTAGGCAACCTTCCTTAGGACAGAACTCATGAAGGCATTGCAAAGTGTATCAAAACATTCACAATTTTGAATGCAGTAATGGAAGGAACATTGCTTTCAACTCACTCTTCCAAGTATGGATGGCTAACGAAGTTGCAGGTCATTTACTATAACATCAAAATTTTTTCCCTTCCAACCGACGAAGAATGGAGCATACTAAAGAAACTGACAGAATCATCTTGATCTCATCAATCATAGTATGTGGAAGTACTTTTAGTTTCAATCATCTCTATATCTTTAGTATATATCTTTGATATTATCCTGAATACTAGAGTCTAGAATTGAGTTTAAAGTAACAAGTGTGAACTTTGTTTTTTGAACAAGATCAATGTTGCAGTCTTGCAGTTGCAGATGCTATTGCCAATGCTAATTTACTAAATTGGTCTGTCAAATGCAGAAATGTACAACTAAAGTTGTAGAGGTGTTGTAGACTTTTAGTTGTTTTACTGATTTAGATTTTGAGACTTCTCACTTCACATTAGGCAAATCAACCTGAAGTTGTTGTTGCTCCCTTGTTTCTATAAAATGGAATTCAGGGTCATTGGCTTAGAGTTAGGGTAATGAAATTGAAATTGGGCAATGTACCAAATTGCCAATGGGTATTGAGTCATTGACTTTTGTAAACAGAATCACAGAGCTGTATTGAAGCATTGTATCATATTTGTAATTAAATTAATGAGAATCAATATTTCTAACTCTAAGAATTGTAACATATGAATTGCTATGTTGTAAAAAAGAATAATGAAAAATCTATAAGAATTGTACCATATGAGCTGAATAATGAAAATGAAAACCATTATTAATTGTGGAATTAAATCTTGATGACATTATCAACCACATTCATGTTTTTGACATTGGAATATGCTATTATGCATGATTGATGATGAGATACAGAAACTGACAGTAGACTTTAGGAAAAAGCTTAATAAATACCTAGGACCTGCTACTTCTACAACGGTTCAACTTCAAGCTGCCACATCATATCATCATTGAGATCATCGGATTCAGTGCCATCAACTTCATAGATTCCTTGGTTCTTCAATATGTTTTCTTCACTTTGCATACCACTGCTTAACTGATGTTCATCGCTTGCAGTACTAGTACCAGTACATGAGTCAATGAAATCATTGTCTCTGGCATTCCCACTCCCAGTCCCACTTTGGTTTGAAATGTTTCCCATCCCTCTTCTCCAACATTTCTTCCTCCACAATTTCAGTGCCCTTTTGTAAGGAAAAGTATTGACTTCATACCTGGATGTATAGAGCCTCAAGAAATTTTCCAGATTCTTGTCTAGTTTGTTTCTTAGCTTTAACTTTAAGAATCCCAAAGCACTGAAAACTCTCTCATCCTCCACCGACCCCAATATCATGGTCAAACATAAATCGACAAGCTTGAAATATTCTTAAATTGAATCAGTCAACAATTTGCTCTTAGCTAGATTTTTCCAAAGCCTTGATACTGATCCATCTTCGCGAGGGTTCTTCATAATATTATATTGTTCCCTCATTGTCAGTGAAAAATGACCTAATTGATCTCTCAAATGATTTGCATCTAAAATTCTATTTAGAGTTACTCCATTTAACTCTTTGGTTTTGTAGAAATGATCTATCAGAATTAGTAGCTTAGTTTTAAAATCTTTTAGACTATTCATATTCCAATATCGAGGAAACATAATAACCATGGATTCATGTAGTTTGACTGGAGGGAATCTTGCTCTAATCTATGTGGAAAGATCAAAGGCAATGTGCTTCATAGAAGCTGTTACAGACTCAACGATCTTGGTAAAGTCTTCCCTTTTAATACTTGATACTCACCTCATGGGGTTCTTTCCTGGTTCCTCAGACTCGATCCTGGCAAAGTAGTGCATTGGTATCTCAACTCTGTGAACTTCTACACATACCAAAGAGATCCATTTGGTATCATTATCTTTGAGAAGCTTGTTCTCATCCGTTAGTCCTTTGGAAAAGTGTTGAAATTCCCTCAATCATTTCGGACTTCGACATAAGTATTGGTAGAGCTCTTTGATTAAAGTTTCAATTTTTTGTACTGGAGCATGCTTGCTGACAACTCCAAAAGCTAGATTCATTCTGTGGGCCATGTAGTGAATGGGAGTAACGTAGGGTGCACAAGAAGATTTTATCCTTATGCAAAGACTACCCCTATGGCCTTGCATTACTGAAGCTCCATCCGCTCCAACACACACCAGCTTTTTGGCAATGGTCATGTCATCTATACCTCCATATTCAATTAGATAACTCTTTACTAGTTCAAATAAATTTTCCGCTGTCGCATTATCCCTCATTTTAGCAACAGTTAGTAGATGAGGTTGGCAAACAAAATTTTGTATAGTATAAAGATGCATGCATACCCAGGAAGTATTGTCTACTACTGTAACCTCGTCTAAAGACAATGCAATAAAATTTGACTCTCTAATTTTTGCCTTCAGATCCTCTTTTTCAACCTCGGCAAGACAACTTGCCCATTCCCATCCACTATTTACTGACCAGTGACTGTTAGGATAGTTATGAACTTTCAGAAAGTGTAATAAAGCACTCAATGATGGGTAGTCTGTCATAGGACGCCCTCTGCTCAAAATATTAAACACAACACTTAACTGAACAACTTTTCCCATTAGTTCTACTTCCAATGCTTTTCTAAAAAAAGCTTCAATAAAGCCTTTAACTTCACTAGGCTTCGTCTTTATATTATGCTGAAATTCATATAATTTTGCATTCCTAACATGCTCAGATACCTCCTTTGTTTTCCATCTTATCACTAATTTTTGAACTCCATCTATGGTTTTCTTTTCGTAAACTTTACCCATATGCTTCTCTATGGTGTCGATTTTTAGCTGCAACCTCTTTTCCTTCTTATTTATCTCGCTGCAAATCTTACATCTACATTCTACCAGAGGCTCCCCTTCAATTGGATTATCCACTGGTTCAATGAATGGATACTTTGACACCCATTCTATTTGAAAATTCCTCAACAGATCCCACATTCTATCATTCTTTGATTTGTATTTTCTTTTCTTCCCTACACCATCATCTTCTCTGACATTCTTAGTCTCATCCAAGTCGATTATATCATTATGGATACTCTAGGTATTTAACTAAAAATATTCTTCAAGTTCATCGTGACCTGAGATATCAGGTTTGCTGACTTCTTCAATATGTCATGTAGGTTCAACCTCAAGTTGTGAATCTTGAAAATCTTCTTGTGATGAATTAGCTTCCCGATTTTGGCCAGAAACATTTCCAACACCATGACCAAAGTACGATGATAAGGTTCTACATTTTGTTGGCCTCTCTTGGCTTTCCCCATATGCCAGAGCCTTACCCTTATTCTTGTTCGACATCTTGATTCTTCAACGAAATAAAGGCTACCAACCTACCAGTGAAAAAAAATGTAATAAAAATGTTTACTTGTTGAAGAAGTGACAAATGACAATAGAACTATAATATACAATGTTTACATAGTCGTAGAATAATAATCACTTACCTTTGCCTCAAATTCAATTCAATCATAGTCGCGACTCGCCAAAGCAGTCAAGACTCAATAGCCTGAACTTCGCTATCGATCAAATTGAACCGATCCAAATTGTGTACAATAACACTGATTTATGAATGTATTTATACTAATCTTTTTTGGCAAATTGGCCGGGAGGTATTAGGTCCGTGTCCAAAAATTTGGCGAAGCCCACATAATTATAACACATCTTGTGTTATTTCCTAGGCGATGATGGGTCGTCCAATACCTTATATGATTAATAAAGGTGGTGAAAACCCATCGGTTTGAGACATGCATCCGTAAAATGGCTGACGAAGTTGAGGCCGCCTATATATATATATATATATATATATATATATATTGGTGAATATGGGCCATCCATTTGGGGCCGCTTTGAAATTATAGGTGAATGTTAAAAATATATTGTGCCCAAAAATTATATACCATTGGCGATGATCCCAGGCATTGGACCTAATTTTCATAAATGTGGGGTGATATGATCATTCCCATATGGCCAATATATTCACCAAATTGGGGGTTGGAGTCAAGCGACATTCGCCAAATGGTGAATAATCACCACTAAAGGACTCTTTTGACGGCTTCTGGAATACCCATAGATCCACCTTCTTGTATCACCATGAATATGAAATGCATGTCTCCTCAGGATTTAGCAACTTATGTGCATTACCTTCGGAAGATTTAGCATATTGAAAATTGAAAAATGCGTGTCTCTTCAGGATTTAGAAACTTATGTTCGTTACCTTTAGAGGATTTAGCATATTGAAAATAAAAAACTATAGTACAAGGGAGACCCTATATATGCCCCCCTCCTTATCATGGCAGTCTACTAGATAGGATAAGGAAGAGGAAGAGGATACCTACTTGACAATGTAAGGAGATATCATGTTTAACAACAATGTATACTACATTCTTAGCGAAGGGTATTTACCCCTACATCCAAGAGTATAGATAATCGTAAAAAGGATATGTCGCTTATGGAAAAAGGATCCTCAAAGAGAAAGAGATCTTATCAACAAGACCCCCACCATAGAGGAGTGCTTTAGATAAAATATCATCTTTCAAGGAAGAGGAATCTTTGGAATGAGGGAAATAACTCTAACACCAAAGCAAGGGTAAGAGTTTATAAAGAACATAATTTGAAAAATAGAGAAGAGTTGATGACCTAGGAAAACAACCTCTCATATAAAAAGGATATCCATGGTCAAAACATCAGTCAGTATAATGAAATAGTGTTGTAATATAAAAAAATGCCACTAAGCTAAGGAAAGTATACCCCTAGACAAAGAGAAAGAAGGAAGAACCTTGCCCCCTAGGAATGAAGACAAGGGATACCTTTGCAAAACAAATGTCTTAGGAAAGATATCTTGAATAGAATCTATGGATGATTATAAAAATAATACAAAACCATAAAGAGATAGGATAGAAAGAATGCCAATTAAGCTCAAGACATAATATATGCTAAAATCCTAATGGATCCTAGGAGATTGGATGGAAATACACCTCTTGCCCTCGAGTCTAGAGACAAGAGGAGAAGATATCTATATTATATCAGAATGAGGAGTAAACTTATGAAGAAATTGTAATACCGCACAAGAGTGAGATATAATTCCTAAAGAAGCTCTTTCTGTAATATATATCTTGAAATGCACATAATCAACAAGTAAATGTGTATTACTATAGTGAAGAGGATATTTGTATGTGGGGAAAGCATATTTCAGCATAGATTTAAAGATTTCCATGTAAGTCAAAGAATTCAGATAAAAAGGGGAAGGTAAAAAGAATTCTTGCACATTTTCATCATGAACCATAGTTTGAGCCCATCATAAGTGTGGGAAGAACTAGGAATAACAGATGGAGAATTAGGAATATTAGGAATGTTAGGAATCAAATTAGGAAGGATAGGTTTAGGATTAGGAAGATTAGGAAATGGATTAGGAAATATAGGATTAAGATTAGGAAAGATAGGATTAGGATTAGGAAGATTAGGAAATGGTGTATCATCTACCAAATTCTTCGCATAATCCAAAAGAGTAATAGGTCAGCCACACAAATTCTTAATGAAAGTTTTGAAAGTAGGAAGGCAAGTATTAGTCAATCTCTTAATAGCTTAGTCACTACAAAGGATTTGAAATGTTTTAACATGAGTGACAGGGTCTCCCTTACCATCACAATTCTCAAGATGCGTCATATCGGCCTGCTAAGGAACATGAGCACGAATAATGTTTAATGATAAAGGACTACCCATGTCACATGTAGGAATACTAAACTTGGATTGAGTTAAGGATGCAAGTTGTTGTTGTAAAGAAGACACAGTTTGAGCTAGATTAGTGATTGTGGAATCAATAGGAGACATAGAGACATTAGGAACACTAGGAAAAGTGTAAGAAGTGGTGGGAATGGAAGACACAACAGAGGAACACTTGGAACCACAGTTGGAAGAGGGTTGGAATAGGTATAAGAAACACTATGGTAAGAAGGTTTTGAGGTAGGTAAAGATACCGGTGGAACACTCACAAGAAGAGATGAAAGAGATGTAGTCACCAAAGGGGGAGTGTAAGTAGGAATGTTTTGTAAGGGAACGGAAGAAGGTTCCACACTAATGACAGGAGAAGTGAGTCCTAGATCTTGAGCTAAAGGTTTATTATTTAAATGCACAAGATGAGTGATATCACACAAGAGATTAACACCTTGATCACTATCACGGAGGACTTTCTTAAAGGCCTCTATAGCTTGAATAGGATATTTAGGATATGACATTCTAGGTGTATCAATATTGTAAATAGTGGAACATGAAGGTAACCATGCACACACCCTATGATAAAGGTCAATTGAAGAGGTTGTAGAGGAGGATGAAATAGGAATAGGATCAATGGAGATCTTATTCAAACAACTTTAATTCTCACTTCCATGTACCTCATTAAGGGATCTATCCTCTTTTGAAATAAAAGCCTCATCAAAGTATTCAAAACAAAAATCATACATTTTGAACACAAAGTAAAACTACAAGCATGAAAAATGGAAATATTTTTGTATTTTTAAAGAAATTTTGTAATTTATTTATATTTTTGAAATAGAAATGCAAGAGCATAAAAGAAATCTACTTTTATAAGCATGCAAGATCTAACACAAGATGCAAATCTAACACCAAAAAAAAAAGAGTTGTCGTAAATGGGTTCACCAAAATGTAAGATGAAGGTGAACACACAAGATAATACAACAAACACAATAGGACATCTAATTACACAAAAGAAAGGGGTAAGCTTGTCGGGTTCACCAAAATGTAAGATGAAAGTGAACACACAAGACAATACAAAGGGAAATATAACACAATAGAGCATCTAATTCCACAAAAGAAAGGGTTAAGCTTGTCAAGTTCACCAAAATGTAAGATGAACGTGAACACACAAGGTAATACAAAGGGAGATCTAACACCATAAAAGAAAGAGTTGTCTATCACAAGTTCACCAAAATATAATGTGAAGGTGAACACACAAGATAATACAAAGGTAAATCTAACACAATAGGGCATCTAATTCCACAAAAGATAGGGGGTAAGCTTGTCGGGTTCACCAAAATGAATAGTGGTGGATAAAGATGTAGGAGATCTATCTTTACCCTTACTGCAAAGTATATTGTTGTATCTATGTAAGGGGAATATAGGACCTATCCCTAATCCAAATTCCCAAAAGAGAGATCCAAATTGATTAATCGCAAAGAAGTGATCAATGCACAAATGAATCAAACAATGGAGAATATGAAGAAAGGATGAAATCCTATAATTATCTATAGAAATTATATGCTTGAAACCTTAGAAGGTAAATACTAACCTCAAAATAGGGAAAATCTAGAAAAGACTAATTTTTGATGTCTGTGCACAGTTTCAGGGAATTTTGCAACCTACTCCGGACTGGAAATGCCGAGACATAGAAAACCTAGAAAACTTTTGTCTTTTTGAGGGAGGTTGACCTTGACCCAGATAGCAGGGCACAATCTTACCCTGGGGCACAATTGTACCCCTCACTGAAGTTCGTCCTTGACCCAACTTCTCCAATAGAAATTTTGTTCGCGGATCTTAGAAGTTCAGCGAAAAGGGTATCCAAATCTGCACTTTAATTTGCTATCTCGCACCTGTACCTACAAGAAAAATGATTTTGTTGTTTGGATGAGGGGTTTGCCTTAGTCAAACCCCAGTTTGGAATAAACCTTAATAATGGAATTGAAATGGAGAATGCTAGCAAGTAGTAGAAGTAGATCTAACAACGAAGCTATGATATTCAATAGATATGCAATTTTATTTAAAATGTAAACAAGTATATTGATATGAAAGCTTGGACTCAACAATGTAAATCAAAACCATAAATGTAAATCCAAAACCTCTATGATTGTATGCTTGGAATCCACCTTGAAAGGAGAATGAATGGATCTTGAAGATGAACAAAGGATCTTGAAGGAAGATCACACCACCATGACAGATAGATCTAGGGTTTGAATGATGAATCTTGAATGCTTGAGCCAAATCCCTTCAAAGGCTTGAATGCTTGAATCCTTGATCTTCAACGAAAAATTTGAGCACTTGAATGAATGACTGCTTGATCTTGCTTGATGAAATGCCTTCTTGATCACCAATGTCTCCTTGCGAATGCTTAATAAACAAATGGATGAGAGATGGAGAAAATGAGAGAGGAAGGCTTCCTTTTATAGTGATCTAGGGCACAAACTTCTAGAGAGGCTGACATTGGAGAATTAAATCCCAATTAACCTTAACCCCTAGAAATTGACTTAGATTAAATGCAATTTAAGAGTTTACCATTTTGAAACCCGAAACAGTCGACTCGAAAGAGGGAAAATAAAATTTTCCAAAGCCCGACATCCTGAAACTTCTAAAATTTGAAATTTGGACCTAGGGTCAGGGTTGAGGTCAACCTTGACCCATTAGGTCGTCCTTGACCCAGAAAGTCAAAATCTTCATATTCTCAGAGGAAGTTGTCAAAAAGAGGTTGGAAATAGGGAGAGAGAAGCAGAATAGGGGGGAAACAACTAGATCCATGCAAAGACCTATTCAAGGCACTTGACATGACCCCAGACCAATTACTCGAGGGGCTAAATGTTCTTAACATGGAAGTGCTTCCATTTTAAGACAATACAACAATATTTGTGGACCCTTGACTGAAACAATGAGAGGGGATAGAAAAGAGTTCAAGTGGACTAATGAGGCGGAGAAGAGTTTTAAACTGTTGAAACAAAAAGTTACAGAACAACCTATTTTAGCACTTTCAGATTTTAATAAGGTGTTTCAAGTAGACTGTGATGCTAGTGGTACTGCAATAGGAGCTACTATGAGCCAAGAAGGTAAATATGTTGCTTATTTTAGTGAGAAGTTAAATGATGCCAAGAGAAAATATTCTATTTATGATCAGGAATTTTATGCTATAGTTCAAGCATTGAAGAAGTGGAGACACTATCTTATTCCTAAAGAGTTTATTTTGTATACTGATCATCAAGCTTTGGAATATTTGAATAGTCAAGGAAAGTTGAATCAAAAGCATTTGAAATGGGTTGAGTTTTTGCAAAGTTATACATTTGTTTTGAAACACAAGAGTGGAAAGTCTAACAGGGTTGCAAATGCACTTAGCAAAAGGAAACTATCGTTGATAGAGATGTAGATTGAGGTGGTTGGGTTCAAGGAACTCAAGAATTTGTATTAAGAGGATCCTGATTTTGGGGAAGCTTGGAAAGCTTGTACAAAACTAGTTACTCTAGACATAACAAAGTGGTTCGATTTCATCATCTAGGATAGTATGTTATTCAGAGGGAGTTATTTGTGCATCCATGAAGTTCTATGATGGAGAATCTCATTAAGGAGAAGCATAGCGGAGGATTGGCTGGACATTTTGGTTGAGATAAAACCCTTGCTTTGGTTAGTGAGAATTATTATTGGCCACAGTTGCAGCAAGATGTCAAGAAGTTTGTATAGAGTTGTAGAGTATGTCAGATGGCAAAAGGAGTGAAGCAGAATATAAGGTTGTATCAACCATTACCTATACTAGAGAAGCCATGTGAGGATATCAGTATGAATTTTGTTCTTGGTTTACCAAGGACTCAGTGGGGACATGATTCAATTTTTGTGGTAGTTGATCGATTTTCAAAGATGACACATTTTATTCCATGCAAGAAGACTAATGATGTGGTTCATGTGGTAGAATTATTTTTCAAAGAAGTGGTGAGACTACATGGTTTGCCAAAGAGTATAGTTTCTGACTGGGACACTAAGTTTGTTGGATATTTCTGGCACACATTATGGAAGAAGTTAAAGAAAAATTTGAAGTTCAGTTCATCACATCATCCATAGATTGATGGATAGACAGAGGTCGTGAATAGGAGTTTGAGAAATTTGCTGAGATGTTTGGTTGGAGACAAGCCAACAGGATGTGATTTAATTTTACCATAGGTAGAATTTGCATACAATAATTATGTTAACATGACCACTAGTAAATCACCATTCCAGATTGTATATGGAAGTAGTCTCATAAATACTTTAGAGTTGAGAAAGATAGATAAAGAAGAGATAAGTAGTGTCGAAGCTTAGGATTTTGCAGAACACTTGAAGAACATCCATGAGGAGGTGAGGAAGCATATTACCAAGATGCATGCACAATATAAGGCTAAATCATATGAGAAAAGGAGACATAAAGAATTTTAGGTTGGAGATGAAGTCATGGTTCACTTGCGGAAGGAGCAATTTTCAGTTGGTACATATAACAAGTTGAAATTGAAGAAGTTTGGGCCATGTAAGATACTGAAGAAACATGATTCAGGAAATGCCTATGAGGTAGAATTGCTTACTGAGCTAAATATTTCACCAGTGTTTAACATTTCAGATTTGACAAAGTATCATGAAGGAGGTGTTGAAGATGAGATCACAACATCACAGTGGAGTATTCCAGCAACTATTTTAGCTACCAAGGAGATTTAGGACATACTGGATAGTCATGTTGGCAGAAGCACAAGGAAAAAGACATATGAAGAATATCTGGTCAAATGGAAACGACGACCTGTTGAAGATTCATCATGGATGTCAAGGGAGGAGGTTAACCGTCTTGGTTTTCCTCTTCACACTTGAGTCATGACAGGGTCACTTCTCAAATTACCTCAGGTGTCTGATGCAGGAGCATCCTGGGCGTAAGAGCAATCTTGCATCACCCAAAAATATTTATGGTTTCTTTTCAATAAGGGCTATCTTGTGCAGAGCTGCTATTTTTGGAAAGTTACTATTTTTAGTAAGTTTTCCGTTCGAGCTCAGATTGGTCTATTTTCTTTCTTGGAGGTTCATTTTGGTCATATCAGTCTGCCAATAAAGTTTCATTGCCAGATCAAGTCTAGTTTTGAAGGTATTGAAATTTTTTGGTAGTGGCAACAGGGTATAGAAACTTTGAACTCAATTTTGAAGGCTTTAGAGGCCCTATATGAGGTCTAAACTTCAATTGAATGAAGCTTGCTTGATTCAAGTGTTGTAGGGCACCTCACACCCTTTTGAAAATGGGGTCATAATAGTCAATCGGGTCAACGGGTGATGACTTATGGTCTCCGGAAGTTGGGCCACCTGAAATGGCATAAATTAAATTTCCTTCAAAATTTTTGTTTGGGTTTCAAATTTGTTTTGAGATGAATTTGATGTAACAAATTGAAAAATAAAATAATTCTAAGGTTGGTCGGCCTTAATGGCTAATTTTTTGGAACCTTCCCAGGTGGTGGAAAATTGCCTATATAAGGAAGACCCATAGTGTTGTCTAGGGTAGTTCAGAGCAATTCTGGGTAGATCTGGGTAACAATTCAAGGCTTTTTCCTACAAAATATTGTAAAGGAAAATGCCCATGTGGCTTTGCATATTGTAATTCTGAAATTTGTAATTCCACCTTTGTGGAGATAATAAGAAGCCCAATTTCTGTTCTTGCAAATTGTTGTTGTTTCTCTGTTTCTGTTATGTGTTTGTGCTATTAAGGGGAGCACCCTTCATCAAGTTTTTATCAGTGCTAGACCTCTTGCCCCAATTGACAAAGATTTGATCAAGGTAAAAAAAAGAGAAATTTGAGTTTAAGAATGCCATTAGGATAGATCAAACTTTTATCCCAGCTGATTATGTTAAGTATGAAATAAATGTTGGCTTGTTTTAGAAGAAAATAATGTAAAGAAGAATGGTAGGGGTGAGGCACCACAAGAGCAATTGCTGATCACTGTCATAGACTTCATATTATTTTAAGGCCATTTTGTACCATGCATTAGATCAAAATTCATGCTAACAGGGATTAGTGTAATAATTTTTTATACCTACCATGAAGAATGTCATGCAATGATCCCATTGTAGCGAACTCATATGCAAGTGCACGAAGGCTTCCATCAACACAATATCCAATTAATTCCAACACATTTTCATGTTTTAAGCTCGAAACCATAGACACCTACAAACACAATCCAAAAATGACAACAAAGTCATTCTTTAAGAAAGAAGGAAAAAGATCTAGGATTAATATTTACTTGTGAAAACAGAATGTCAAATCTACTTGCTAGTAAAAATACAACATTAGAAAAACAAACTTGTGCAAGAAATTCTTGATCTGATTGCTTGCTGGTATCAAGCTTCTTAATGGTTGCAGGGTGACCACTTTTTAAGGTTGAGTAGTACACCCGACCATATGAACCCTCTCCAATCAGTGATTTTGGACCAAAGTTGTCTGTTGTTTACTTCAGTTCCTCTACAGGGATCTCAGGTACTCCAATAGGTAGAGGTTGGAGGAATGATTCATCCTTTCTAGTTGGATCAGTAGTCTTGCAAGCTCCATTATTACCTGCAAAAATGTCTAACATCAGAATCAAAACCAATAAAGGACAAGATGGGTTGCATATATATGTTTTCTCTTAGGACTTCCACTCTTGGAAGGAGATTAAATTTGGCTTCCAATTTCCGTTTTCATATCTGTAATGTCCTATTGACTTAAAAAATGTGAAACTTCTGTCACTTTTGAACTGCCATAAAAATTAGAAACCATGTTTATTTGTACAAGCACAACTTCAAGAACATTATCATGAAAATCAAATAACATCAATGATTCAATTCCATTGGTGTAAAGATGCTTTAACATAAGGAGTTTCAACAAGTATGTTAAAGGCCAAGTTTTGCACACCAAAGAGAGAAATGCCCCTTAAATAGTGGAAAATAAACTATCATAGCAAAGAAGACCTACACATAATAGGAAATCAAGCAACTAGATCTTGAAGATAATGGATGAAACTCTACAAGTACGAGATAATATATCCAAATCATACAAAGAAAAAACTAAAATGAGAACAGGGAACCAAATGAAAGACAAGTTTTAATTGAAATATGTGATCTCAAGTGTGAAAACAGTCTTTGGTTTTGATTTCTATTTTCATTATGCAATAAGGAATTACTTCATACATTCATACTTAACTATTGAATTCTTTGGAGATTGTTGGTTTGACTGTCCATGCGTTACCAGTGACTGAGATTCATTAAAGGATACACAATCCTTCATTTTGGGTTATTGTGTGTGGATTCAAATATAGATTTGGCTTGGTTAATGTTTTGAAGAAACTGATAAAGTATTTAAAGGCAATATTACATGTTTGGAGAGGTTTGAAAGTCACTTTACATGACTGTACCCTCACACATAGTGGCATAGACTAGTTTATTCAGTTTTCTTTCTTTATTTTGAAGTTTACTTGTAAATAATAACCATTCCATGGACTCAAAGGCCTAGAATCTATGGAATAAATATTATTAACCATGTATAATATTGATCTAACCTTGAAGTTGCAGAAGTTTGAAAGAAAAGAGTGATCATTGGTTGTGACAGGGAGTGTTCCATTGAATTTCATGGCACAAGTATAGCAGTAGGTGTTTGGGTTGAATAGAATAGTGTTTTTATGATTGGAATAGTCTTATCTTGTTGAGTGAATGGTGAATCAATCACCAATCGATCTAGGAAGTGCTTGGAAGGATGAGATTGAAGAAACCCTTGAATCAAGGGTTTGGTTTGGTGTAACTAATTTGGGGCTTTTGACGTTCCCTATGGTTTGGGTCAATTTACTCTTGGATTTAGAGGTTTTTTGTCATAAAGAGACACTGTCTAGAGTTTGGAGGCTTGAGGTTACAAACAACTAGGTGTTGCTTTGCTAAATCACCTATTTTGGGGTGCACTAACAAGGGTACAGTCCGAGTACTGTAACTTGGTCCAAAAAAACTATATCCAAATCTTTGATATGTTCATGCATGGCCAAAAGGGCATCTGAATATGTGTTTAGATCTTCTAGTGTTTTGGGAAAGTGAGTAGTTTAAAGACCAAAAATGTCTCTGTAGGGCTACAAGGTAGAGCCATTAGGCCTCTATGACAGTCAGAAGGTATTTGGTGATTGGATGCGTGGGATAATTCTTGAAGCCTTGAAATCACCTTGATATAACCACATATACCTCAAAGACATCAAATCCATCATTGGTTTGCATTGGGAGGAGTCTTGGTTGGGTTGAGTTACTGAAGAGTAATTGGACATTGTGGGAACTAGTTCATTTGTGAACCAAACTTGTAAACCTTACCTTGTTTATATTGAGATTTGAAAACTTGCAAACCTCTTTGCATGAAACATATTCATGGAAACTCATATGAATAGTAAACCTAAATCAAATAGCTCATCTTTTTATCAACATGTGTAGTCTCTGTGTATATGAAAAATGAATGAAATATGAAGCTGAAATAAAACAGTGAACAAAAATTCAAATTGAAGGCCTAATTTATCAAGAGCAACAAACAATGCGGAACCCCATGAAAATAAAAAAAAGAAACACTCTTTGTCAACAATGTTCAAAATCTTGTCACCAAGCACAGACATAGGAAATCAAAAAGGGACAAAAGACAAAAAATAAGAAAAATCATTAGGACTATAAAAAAATGAAGTTCTAGAAATGGACGGTTCTGATGCTTTGCTATTACAACAATGGAGCATTCATCATTTGGTACTTCTTGGTGTATTCTATTTAAGTATGTCAGGCACAAAGTATTACATTTACATTTGACAAACATGCAGATTTGACCAAGCATTACTGGGAACTAGACCTGACAACAAATGGACTTGTGATGATTTTCACAATAGTACATGTGTTGTTGGGTCAACTCCAAGTAGTGCTTAGGAAAATTTGCATGTTCATCACCTGTTTCTTTGAAAAGTTTCCAGATTCTGAGAAGAGGTATGAATGGAGGCCAAAGAAGGGATATTTGTGAAGGTTTCATAGAGCTATGTTACTTTTGTCCCACCTCAACTTAGTAAAGAAGATATTTTGTAGAATTTTAGAGATCTACCAAATCTTCACAAATATCCCTTCTTATAGCCTCCACTGAATATACGTGTTCTCCAAATCTAAAAACTTCTATCATTGATCTATTTGGTTTTGACACAAGGCAATGATCTTACATCACTATTCACTGAAGAACACATTTCCATAAGCAATTTAATTCATTGTTGTGGTGACTGTACCCATGGGCAGAGATTTATTATTGCAAGGATGATTTTTATTTATTGATTCAAATCATTACAAATTTGGTCTCTTATACATCCCACCCTACTTATCTCCTTCCACTCATGGTGTAGGAGCACCAAGGTCAAGGATAGGACCTAAGGAGTGCATCAGGGTCATTGATAGATCCTTGGGTAGAGGTGAAGACAACATGGCCCTCAAGGGTTATTTGATGATGTAATAGTCCAATAATGGTCATGCAATGATGTCAAAGACTTATAAGGTCAATAATATTTCTATTATGGCCAATTGTAATGACCCTTGTTAGTTTGTAACCTTGGATCTCATTTCTAGTTATCATACTTGTAATTCTTATTTCAATATTATTATCAAATATATATAATTCCTATTTCAATATATATATATATATATATATATATATATATATATATATATATATATATATATATATAAGCCTAAAGGGTAACTAGGGGTCACTAGGAATGGCTATGGATTGATCCTAGGTTAGGGGATGGTGGAAATGACCTATGAGGGTCTATAGATATGTAATCAGGCCTTTAGAGCCTTTAAATATTGTTAAAAGCACTAAAGTGCAAAACTTGTAAATTCCCTATTTTGGCAATATAAGCCTAAGAGGCTCATGAATGGGGTTATAGGTTAGTTGGCTTTCAAAGGTTGTCTTTAAACCTTTTATAAGTCTTTAGAATGGGCAATAGGTATTGTGTTTTCGAGTTGACAACTTGACAACAATCTTGTGTTTTGTTAGTGACAGTCAAATAATGCATTGTAAACCATTAAATGGCATTGGATGGGCTAGTTGTAACCTTGGGGTCACTTGAGTGATCCAAGGATTTATGTAAGGGTCAAGGACCTATAGGTATATCTAAGTTTTTTATATGGCCATTGATGCCATTATTATCATGTAATTGCACTTCAAAGTGCAAAGATGCCAAAAAGATGTAAAATTACATTTTTATGCAATTATGGCCTAAAGGGCTAAATGAGGGTTTAGTAGAGGTTTAGGGAGTTTATGGGATTAGGATAGGAACCTAAGACCTTTTGAAAGGTTAAAGATGATGCAAGAAAGATTAAAGTGGTCGAAGTTGACAACTAGCTGTCAACTAGACAACAATGTAAATGAATAACTAACTGTAACAGTCATATAAATGACTGTGCAGGTTAAGAAGAAGTTGAAAATCAGTTTGTAAGGGGATTTTGGTTAGTTTTGTTCATGATTTTTATGGGAGAGGAGTCTTAGAAGTTGTGGGGTGGTGTGTATGGTCGAAGAAGACAATGTAATAAACTATCAAGCAATAAACTTTTAATTCTTTACAAAGAGTCACTTCTCTGCTCGTGAAGACACAACCTGGTGTTTATATTATTAAACTCTCTATTCAATACAACATTGATAGGAAAAGAATTCATTGATTGGTATTATAAGTTTTGATCATTCCATGTACTGATTATATTGTTTTGAAGTCTTAAAATCAAAGAATTTCAGTCCTTTTATTGACTGTTCCTGTACAGTGCTTGGCATGCAAACAATCTTTCTCTTGAAAAACCAATGATTTCCTAGGCTCTCCCACTTTTTGTGCTTAATGTGACTTGTGGGAGAAGCCTTGCCTTGTATTACATGGGCCTATAAGTGTTTATGCAGGGAAGGTGAAAGGAGGCAAGGAACAGTGATTGTCTTCCAACTTTTAAATTACATTTCTATTGTACTACTAATGTTGTTGAATATGAAACCTTCATTCCAAGTTTCTAATTTGGTGTTAACAAGGGAAAATAGTAACTGCAACATCACTACCAAGATATTACAACAAACTTGCAATTTTTTTCAAGTATAGCTTACAAACATTAGAAGTCTCGTGAAGAGTCTTGGTGAGTTTAAGCACCCTTTTGAAGCACTTTAGAAATATTGAATGCATCATTACTTTGTCAAATAGTTGGAAAGCAATGATGTATTGAATATTTCTAAAGTGCGTCAAAAGGCTTAAACTCACCAAGACTTCTAAGTGATTTATTTGGTGTTATTGACTTACATTTGCTTGGATTCAAGGACTTTATAATATACTCCAAAAGTGATTATGTAACGAAGGAAGTGAGAGGGAAGGATCTTGATTTAGGTCAATGGATATTTCAACACGATTTTGGACAAGATCTTGACATGAGTGGATGAGTGTGGATGGTGGGATGGGGGGTGCATTGGTGCAGGGCACCTAGGCCATTTAGTTTTGCTTTGGGACTTGAGTTCTATGTTTTGTTTTGCTTTGTAATAAAGGATGTCTTCTAAATTCCTAGACCATCCTATGGTTTGGTTTTAGTCCTTGTGTGGATAAAGATCCTTTGGTATGTCTATAAACCAAGGTTCTCTTAATTCTTTGGGCTGTCCTTAGTTTTGGTGTTTAGGTTGCAGAAGTGTTTTAGGGTCATTTTGACCATTTTATGCTTTTTATAGTTGTTTTGTGGCATTTTCCCACATTGGTGGGACGATTGAATGTTTAGTGTTGTTAGTTTTTCCAAAGGTTGTCATTTTTTGACAATGTTGTCGACAACAACTTTTCTGTCTTTGTGCAACACAATATTGTCGACATCAACTTTTCAAATGTTGCTCCTTTTGTTGCAATCTGCTCCTAAATGGTTACAACCACCTTACAATCGGTTGAATTGGTTGGGGGAGGGTTTTTTTTAGATGTGAAGAACTTTGTTCAATTGGTTAGATTGATCAAGAGTTATAGTTTGAGGAAAATTTGAATGAAAATAAACCATTTTTCTGAGCATTTGGTGTGTTACATGAACTCAAGTATGGATTCCAACTTTTGAACTAGTGATTGTATAATTTTGGTTGATGAGTTAGCTTTCATTTACATTTTATTTGAGGTGATTTGGTTTCCATTTGCTCGAGTTAGAGGAAGTTTTGTGCTTGCAAGTCGGAGGACCACAAGAATTGAGGCCGGGTTGGAAGATGTGGCCCTAACTCACATTTTCACCGTTGGGATTCAATGCCACTATGTGAAAGGTGAGTTAAGAAAATGCTTTATAAGAGTTCAAAAGCTCAGAGTTGGGAAGGTTAGTTTTGTTCTTCAACAATGATGCCCTAGGTTGAAAGTACCCAATATGGAATGGATAGTACAAACTTTAGTTGTGGACCCATACAACATTCTAGCAGTGGTAGTAGCTGTGGTTCTGTAGGTGGAATTCTTGCTGGACACACGATTGTAGCAAATGGTTATCATCATGCACATCAAGGTATATTTGAACATTAAGAGACTTAAATATTGTTTATGGTTTATTTGTTTTAAGGTTGGAAACTGGTTCCATAAATGTCTGATCTCGCCCTACACACTCTTTCAGACTCCCAAGATCACATGGATAAAGGATTTTATTCAGATTCACCAACCAGTTTTTTTCATCATCTCCCACGTGCGACATCATAAGGAAAGGAAGAATTATTAGAATCATCAAAATTTTAAGGTCACAAATATGGATTTGAATGGAAAATCTAATCCAACTGCTATTCGGTAGCAACCTATGGATATTCCAAGAGGCAAAAAAGTTGCTGATTGCAATGCCCAGGCATGTGTGAATTCACTTCAGATGAATAATTGCTCAAGGAGTCTTCTAGCTAATGGTTGTGGAATGGGCAAGAAATATGTCATAAAAAATGATATTAGTGATGTTGCAGGGGCAATTTTTGAAGGACACATCACAGATGATCTTGCATCTGCCAAGACAGATATAGACTGTCATTTAAGTTTCAAAAGTTTCTAGGGCAATTTTTTGCCAGGTGGACGAAGAGAATATGACTCTTTCAACTACTTCAGAAGTGCTTGTTAAGGGTATCTCAACACAACATTTGATTGGAAGCCATATGTGTAGTATAAATGGTTCTGAAAACCAGTTACAAAATGATGATGTGGTGGGGGATGCTAGGTGCACTGATCGTTGTAGCACAAATGAGGGTTCCTTGAGAGGGGAACATGAAGAGGATGCCTGGGAAGGAGGCATGTTCCCTTTCTGTGATGAAGGTAAGCTTTATCGTCTGGATTTAGAATTCTAAGATCTTTATATAGGGATATACCTATTTTATAGTTATGAAGTATAATTGTCTTATTTTATAACTATTATCCTGAGAATTTTATGTATCTTTCAGACAAAAATAGAATGTGGTTTTTATATCTGAAGTGCAGAATAATTCAATCTTCTGCAAAATGAATCTCAGAATACAGACATTATAGTGTCACAATCAATTTGTCTAGGGATTGTGTTGATATGAATGCTTTAAGAACTACTATAGAACTGATCATATTTCTTGTTATAACAGAGTGAACATGGGAACTTTCTGAATGAGCTATTGGGTGTGTTCGTATGAACCAACACTTAACCTACTGCAATTGATAATGCTTAAAGGATGTTTAAAGCTACAATGTGTTAAATATTCTCTGCTCCTAAAATCCATTTGACAACATAAACTTTAACCCTTCAGTTGTAAATTAAATGAAGGAATTCTAATCAACTTTCTACGTTGTAGGGATTGTGAAGAGTTCTATAGGCTATTGTTGATTTCTTGTATGTGGAGTCCAAAAGAAGACTCTTAATTAGATTTTTGGGCATTTTCATCTGCTGGGCATTCCTGTGTGTCAAGCCAATCCGGAATCAACTCAACTTGCAGATTTCACTGCCATGATAGGGATGATGAAACCCATAGTATGGATTATCATGATTATGTTTATCATGTATTAGCTGACAAACAATGGTTTTCAGTTAATCATTTGGCAGTCCAAAATGCTAAAAAGATATTGAGTGAAATTCGGATTATAATAAGGCAAAGTGGCATTATCGCGTTGTGCCTGCAGGTCGGAGGACCACAAGAATTGAGGCCGGGTTGGAAGATGTGGCCCTAACTCACATTTTCACCGTTGGGATTCAATGCCACTGTGTGTAAGGTGAGTTAAGTCAATGCTTTATAAGAGTTCAAAATCTCAGAGTTGGGAAGGTTAGTTTTCTTCTTCAACAATGATGCCCTAGGTTGAATATTTCATATGTATTCAACCAGACAAGATGAAACTCGACTGTAGCAACAGACAAAAATCATGTGGGATCAAGTTGTTGGATGAATTGGGCCTTTATAGTTCATGAGATTTCCATATATTAACAAAAACTTAAGACTGTTACAGCCGGATAAACACAAGAATTAACACCAGGCGTACAGATTTTCAAAGCAGAGTTCATAAATAAATGAATTAATAGCAGAAAATGAAGATTTTATTGCTCACCGGTCCGCACTTCCGTGATATTCAACCACTGGTTTGAACTTACATATACGCACGCGGTGTCGACGTAGTGCAGCTTTCCACCTTATACCACCTCCTCGCGGACTATGCCAAAATGAAATAAAATGAAATGTGCCGGTGGGCAGGATATATGTATAAAATTTGACTTTTTTTTTTACTTCTATTCCCGTGTTGGTCGAAATTACGATCACTCTTTAGGGTCGTAATTTTGACCAACACGGAATAGATTTAAAAAAAATCAAATTTTTCTTCTATAAATCGACCATGGAAAATCATTTTATAGCTTGGTCGGAAATGTTGGTCTAAAAAGTAGGTCAAATGTACTAGTGTTGAGTTCTTGGCATCTTTCATTTTTCCCGTCTCGCTAATTACTCACATCAATGGTGTCATTGACTCATCTATCAAAGTTATTGCGAATGGTATACCATTGATCTATGTTACCCATTTTGGATAAGATTTTCTTCCAATCATGGATTTTGAATTGTTATAGTGTGCAACAATTAGTGTTGGTGTCTAGGACTGCATGTTTTGTTTTTTAATCTTTTTGTGAGGAGGTTGGCTTGGGCTGTGGTTTTTCATACATTAATGAATTTGCATGGAATACATCAACACCATAGTCTAGTCATAGAGAGATTGCAGATTTGTGAATTAGAAGAAGATTTGCATTGTAATTAGATCTTGTTGTCGAATGTTTGTATGACACTTTGTACATATTCAAGGAGTTTTTTAGACATAGCTAACAATTTTCCTTTGCCACTCTTACTTGCATGAGTGTAATTTTGGGTGAGATGAATGTAACAATATTATAAGAATGTTGCTGGTATTTGATGTAGGAGCATTTGAGGTGTAAGAGTAATCTTGCATCACCCAAAACTATTGTTTCTTTTTCAATAAGGGTTAAAAGTGTCATAATTACTATTTTTTGTAAGTTTCCATTTTTACATACTAGAATCTAAAAATTGCCAAGGATCAGAATGCGAAATATAATGACTGGCTAAGGTCTTGTATCATTTGGGAGATATTAATGTTTTAGGGTTAAAAAGTGCTATAAAATATTCAACTTGAATTTCAAACCTTTAAATGATTGAATGAGACATTGATGAATCTCTAATCAAATGATGATCTAGGTAAAACATGGTGTAGATCTCTTCAAGATTTTCAATTTAGAAAAAATGTTCTCAATCGAGTTCTTAGATCAAAATTTATGGCCCTTAGAAGTTGTGCTACTTTATAGAGAAAAATAAAAAAATTCAAAATACTTCAGTGGAGCTCAAAGCCCGTTTTGGACATATTGCGAGGCAATAGAAAGGAGAGAAAAGTGGTTGTTTACAAATCGAAGAAGTGATACTTACTAGAGGATTTTAAGGTGGTTATACCCTCCAAGATAAAAAGAAAAGGAAAATAGAGATTACATAGGTCAATTCTAGTAGAGTAGACAATGGCTCTGGCTTGTAGATTATTGTAATGAGAAAGCCCATGTGGATGTATCATGTTATTTTCAAAATGTCGTAATTCATTTCATTGGGATAATAGAAAATAAGTGTTTATTTCTTACATTTTTTTCACTTTTCTATTTTTGTTGTGTGTTTGGATTTGTAAGTGTAGTACTCTTTGTCAGTATTGTAACTATATTTCTCCTTTTATATATTAATACATGCGGCTGTGTCTAGATTACTAAGTATGTTTTATTATAAAGTTTCATGATAATTAGTGAATGTAAATGCATAGCTGCATATTTTTTATTAAAATAAGTAGCCTAACAAGGGGGTTGACCCTTAGACAACCACAACCCGAAGGCATCAAAGAGAACAACATAAAATCAAGGATGTTGGCTTTTATAAGTAGAGGCCATCAATGACTTATTAACAACACATGAACAAAGGTGTTGTCAATACATAACTGCATGTTCTTTATTCTATTTTTAGTGTGTGACTTTATTGCCCAATAGATAGGTATTGGTCTAAAAAAATTCACCAATCTCAAATCATTGACATCAAAACATAAATTTTTAGTGTAGGTGTATGAAGTAGTTTCTTTTCATTTGTAACCTAATGATATACTCGGGAAACTATCTTTAGTGAGTTGTTGATTGAATCCATTTTATGCAAGTTATATGTACAAATTCATATTAATTATATAGGAGTTATATGCAACCATATTTCTTAATTCATTGATAGTCTTTAGGATTGAGACAAGAAGTTAAGTTTTGTTGTAGGTATCATTTATTGTCTATTTGTGTGAATTTAAAACCTATTAAGGTATACCCCTAGGAATACCCTCTTGATTCTAAATTGAGCATGAAGCATATGAGATCCAACCCACTCTCATAGATTTGTCCATTAACTCTCCATAGCTCTTTTAATGAGTTTATTTCACTTGTATGATCACAATCATGGCCATGAGAGTGAGCTTTGGTTCTAGAAAGTGGAGTAGTATTTGTGAGACCAACAACCATCACAAGGTGGTCCCACATGTTTGGAAAAGAAACAAAGTAAAGTCATGTAACGATTCTACTGTATTTTCACAACAACAAACCCAATAGGGAAACACACATGTTAAAGGCATTCAAATGATCATATATGGATCCTCCATCTTCTATCCTTAAAGTGTACAACTTCTTTACCAAGGATAATTTGTTTACCAAGGATTTAATTTCACAAACCTCTCCTTTCTTCTTCCACATTTTTTCAATTGTAGTCTCATTAGGGTGTTCAATAAAATTTATCTTTCCAAAAATTTCCTTATGAGACCCTTGGCCTTACAATCTATTGGTTTCCAATTTTCTTACATCATGCTAGTAGGGTTGGTACTATATATCATAGCTCATAAGTCTTGATCAGTGAGCATTCTCTCCATTTTAGGTTTCAATAGCGCAATATGTCATTTTTAAACCTCTCCATTTATATGAACTCATAGATGTGTCATCCATCTCTGTATTACAAAAAGGACTTAAAATAATTTACAACAAACTCACACTCAAACAAAAATTAGCTCAAGAAACCTAATATCCGACAATGGAACAAAAACAAACTAGACTTTGATTCCAATTGAAAGGATGTAAGGTGTGTAGAAATAACTTTTCAAACCAATCTATTTAGGAGAGAATAAATTATTTAAAACACCCTTAAACAATTTTAGAAGGAGATAAACAACTACAAAAATAAACATGCAATATCATAACACAATGTTTACATGGGGGAAATCCTTTTAGGAGAAAAACCACACTCTCCAAAAGCACAACTTAATGTATTAATATGTAAACAATGTGGTTACAATATATTTGTAGAGCCAAGATCTTATAGGAGTCTTTAACACAAATAATAATCTTAGAGTAATTTCAGTAGCATAATGACTATAAATAATCTCAAAATACTCCACAAGCATCAAATTATAATGTTACAATTACAAAATATGGATTCTTCTAAAAATGGATGCCTAGAATGGACACATGACATAATCATACCATTTGCATGCATTCAAACTACTAAATTGATCCCACGTGTGGTAGAAATTCCTATTTTCAACTCCATTCACATGAGTTAACTCCAACAGAGTTTGTTCACAAAAATGCAACATCTACTTCCTCACTTTGAGTACACATGTCATCCTAGTCACCTTAGATGTAGGATGTCAACTCAATGTGGTAAATCCCACAAGATGTCATCGTTATATGAACATAAAATTATAAGCATATGCTAATAAACAATTAAAGAAACACACAAATCAATGTTAGGATTGCAAAGGTTGAGACACCCTTATCTTGACAACATTGATAGTTGCAAAATGATTTTTAGAAAAAATTTCAACCTAGACATGAGAATTGAGTAGTGGAGATAATTGAATATTATTGGTGGGCACTTTATGAGTCTAATGATGATTTTGGATACTCAACTTGGAATATAGGTAATTATTTAGGACTTACAAGTCAAATATGTCATCTATTATTGGTAAGAAAGTTTTTTCTATTTCCAGATCCTTGGGGGTTACATTTACTATTCTTGAAAGAGCCTACTCATTTTGGAGATGGAAATTATTTTTTCTATTCCTATCTCTTTGGGAGCTCCTTTTACTATTATTAGAAGAACCTTTTCATTTTGGAAGTGAGAGTTTTTGGATTTTACCTTAATTTAATGATACATTATTTTGATAAATCATTCATAATATTCTTGTCACATTTCTCTATAAATTGGAGAATCAAGATATTAATTTTATGAGATTATTTTAAAGGTGTACAAGTTCTATTGAAGTATTGCTAGAGTGAAGATAATGATAGTGTGTGGTTTTAATTCTTTCTTGTGTTGATTTTTTTGAAAAGGGCTTGCCCATCTAAATCTTGTGTTAACATATTTTTTTAATTTTTTGATTGCCAATTTATAAAATTTCTTTAAGAATCTTATGATACCCCTTGTTTAAATAAATAATTTCTTTTTGTATTAGATATAAGATGTCTAAAAAATAAAATATGTCTGATACACTATATGGTTGTTATCATCAAAACTTAATAAATGCTACCCGTATCAAGTGTTGAACTAAAACTGATACATCAGATATCTAATATAAAAAGATATAAAAGAGATGAAAGTATAACATCTAGGAACTATCATATCAACATTAACTATAGTCTCTCTATTCATTATCTCCTTTAGGAACCCATGCAACCCAACCCATTGGTCCATCTAACCAACAAATGATTCTATCATCTAGGACCATTTGTGCATATGGATAAATAAGTCTTTCAGAAATTGGGACTGGGACAGGTTCATCTTGAGGATGTGCCACAGTAATAGGGGCCACTGCAATAGGATCAATACCTTCTTTCATTTTCTTATCTCTGATAGCCTAGAGATCTACCATAAAAGTCTCAAGAGCTGCCTCAAACTGGGTCTTGATTCCTGTCCTTTTTCCCCAGGTATATCCATGAGAAAGTTCTTTCTTTTCTAGAAGAATTGTGTCAAACTTTAGAATTTCCATAAACTTTTTTCTTTGAAGCTTGATCACTGCTGTAAACTACACATCAATTAAATGAAAGGCGAGTCTCCTTTGAGACTTAGAAAGGGATCAAACTCTTCCATTAAACACATAATCATTCCTATTTTTTCAAATGTACCACAAAATTTTAGTTGAGAGACAAGAGAGAAAGACAACACATGATTTCCTAAGGCCCAAATTGTTTCCAACCAACAAATCAATATGACTGACATTCTTGTTAACATCAATCCCAAACATATTCCAGATTTATTTTGCATAATTAAAATCAAAGAAAAGATGATAAACGGTCTCAGGAACCCTGCATATCTCAGATATGTTATATTCTCCATTGGGTTTCTTAATAGGTAACTTATGCAACAATAACTTCGAAAGGAAGCATTTCTTTTTAGGCTCAACCGGTCTTTTCCAAAGAGCCTCAATGTGTTTACCCCACCACTCAAGGTTAGCTCCTCCCCCCAAGAGGAAAGAAATGTGCTGAAGAATAGCAAAGTTATTAGAGAGAAGGGAATAAAGGAATTTTCCTTTGGTGTTGTTTAGTTCCATCCATCTAGCTGAGAGAGAGAGGACATAATCTTGAGGATCAATGACTCTCCTAGGCATTCCAAGGGAGGTGCAAGCATCTCTAATCATTACATATGTTCTCCATTGTGTGATGGGGATGTCATACTTGGTTCTGAGTTCCTCCCAATCGATCAAACCTCCCACTTGAATGATATCACTAAATATCTTAATCCCTCTAAAGGTCCAACATTTAGTAGAGTACCATTGCATTTGAGAAAGGGGTTTGTTATTATGCACTAAGTTCCACCAAATAGGTCTTCCTCCACAAATGGTCTCATCTATAGATACAACTTTGTTATGGAGAGTGAAAGCTTTGGAATTTTCCTAGCCTCTCCAAACAACTTTGAATACTTTGGATCCCTCAACCTTTATCAGGAATGAGATAACAATGATGTCATCCAATGGGAGGTTCCTCCAAAGGAGATCTTGTTGGGGTAGGCTCTTGATATGTTGTGTCTAACCAAGACTTTCCAGGGTTCTTTCCCTAAAAGAGCCTTGATAATCTATTTGGTTGCTAAGGAAATGCTTTATTTCCTTAGGTCTTTGAGACCTAGACCTCCAACTTTTTTACTCATAGTTCACCATTGCCACATAACTGAACATTTTTCTTGTTCCCTTTACCATCAGACTATAAATAGTCTCTAATTATCTTTTGAGTCTGATTAAACTGATATTGGGAAAATAACCATGTTGAAGTGTAATAAATATTGTATGCAGAGAAAACCTTCTAGCACACTTGCATCCTTCCTGCCAAAGAGAGATACTGATTATCCCATTTAGTGAGTTTCCTATAAATCTTACTTCTCACCCATTCCCACTTTTTTATCAAGTCTGGATCCATAGAAAAAGGGATCCCTAGATATTTGACTTGATGTTTAGAACCTCCCGAAGCAATTTGAGTCTTGTTAAACCATTTTGGGGGAGAGTTTTCCCATCCCAACATGATGGATTTGGTCACTAATATATTGTTGCCTGAGGCTTTACAAAATATCTCTATTTTTCTCATCATCTTGTCAATATTGGCCTTAGATAATTCTACTAATATAACAGTATTATCAACAAATTGTACATTGTTGAGGTCTCCCCCATTTGGAAGTGTGATCCCTTTCACTCTAGGGGAGATGGAGTCATCCCTTAAGAGATAATGAAGAGCCTCAACAACAATAAAAAATAGTGTATGGAAAAGCGAACACCCCTGCCTGATGGATCTAGAGAGAGTGATCTCTTCCAACTTACACCCATTTACATCAACCCTTGTTGTAGCATCAACCATGAGAACTTTCACCATATTTTGAATTTGGCTAGGAGACCCTAGGAAATCCATCATGAGCCAAAAAACCTTCCATTCCACCCTATCATATGCTTTCTTGTGATTAATGAGAAACATGCTTTCTTCTTGACCCTGCAAGGTTTTAGCCCTATCTAGGTCTTCCTAGCAAGTGACAAGATTCTCAAGGATGTATCTTCCTTTGACGAATCCATTTTGGGTGGGACTAATAATAGCGGGGAGCAAGGTTTCAATATTCTTAGCAATAATTTTAGCCATAATTTTGTAGGATACATTGAGTAGGGCGATCGGCTGCCAATTTTTAATGAGGTTCTTAACCCCATCTTTAGGAGTCAACTTGATTACACCCGAGTTCATGTCCTTACCAAGAGAGCCCATGGAAAATTCTTGTTTATAGACCCTTGAAATTTATTCCTCAATCCAAACAAGGTTCTTTTTATATAATTTTGTTGGTAGTCTATCAAGTCACGAGGCTTTATCTCTACCAAGAGTAGCAATAACAAATCTAATTTCCTTACTAGAGATTTCTTGGCAAAGAGTGTCACTCTCTTTCCTTCCAATTTTCTTTGGGATAATATTTTTGATTTGATCCCTAACTGATTCAATTTCTCCCCCACTATCCTCAAATGAGAACAACTTAGAATAGTATTGATGGATAGTCTTAGATATGTCCATTTGACTGGAATATTTGATACCCTCTTCCCAAATGCAATCAACTCTTTCCCTATTCTCCTTGCTTTTAAGGAATTGAAAGAAAAATTTGGAGCCCTTGTCTCCATGTGAGATCCAATTAGTTCTAGATCTAACTTCAGCTCCCTGAATTCTATAATTCTGCAATCTCCTAAGAGAGTCTCAGGCAACAAAGAGGGCTTCAAGAGCATGATAGTCATTTGGGGAGTTTTGTATATTCTCCTCTACATAGGTCATTTTCTTGTGAAGATCAAGTTTTTCATCCCTCTTGTCCTTAACCATTTTCTTACCAATTGTTTAAACAACTTCCTCCAACTGGATACATTTTGGTTCCATTTTGCAATTGGGCAGTTGTGTGTAAAGTGCAAATGATTCACCTTTGGGACACACCTGAGAGGGGTAAGAGCAAAATGAGAGAGTAGAAGAGATGGGGTGATGGTTAGAGAGGGTTTTTCTTGTAGTATTTTCACCTTATTTCTCCATAACAAGCACATAAGGAAAAGCTAAACCTTGGATAAATTCAAGCCAATAGGTAGGATCACATTTCTTAGACTAGATAAATGAATGCACTCATGTCCTAAAACCTATAATTGTCAAATTCTATTCATCTTGTCTCTACAATTTTGGATCAATTCCTAGATTTTGATCTAAATGGTTTTTTTTATATGAACACAATTGTCAATGTCAATATAATACCAAGGTAAACCCTAATCCATGTTTCAACCATTTTAATTTTATGCTTATATTTTTTTTTTTTAATGTCTAAGATATAAGATAGTTAATTAAATCAGGGTTTAATTAAATTATTGATTTAATATCCATTAGTTGTTTAAATTGGTGTAGGATGCATTTTATTTACTCCAATCCTTAATTCTCATAGCTATTCTATAAGTTAATTTTTAGAAAATTATGGTGATCCATCTATGGATACATTGCTTCAACACATTTATAATTTTTTTTAATCATTTATAGATATTGTCATCACTTTTCCTTCTGTGATAGAGTAGCTCATTTTATTTTTTCATGAGATTCATGATTACTATACTCCTTCCATGACATATGATAATGACTTATCCCTAAGCTATATTACTACACATAGATACCACATGACTCAGTTGATACTACATTTACACCTAATAATGGCATCCTTCCTCTTTATCCTTAGATTCATGGTCTATAGATTATATATTCATCGAGGTTCGTGATTCTTTCATATATAATGAAAATCCTTCATCTTCTCCCTCATATGGTCTTATTGATTACTTTATTCAAGGTATTTTTAATGCACATATTTTTATAGAACCAATGGTAGATTCATTTATTGGAAATGAAGATATGACAGTACATGTTAGGTAATTTATATCTTCTTCAAAAACATATACAAGATGATTTTATATTTATGTATACATTTGGAGATGCTTTAATTGATAGAGTAAGGTAATATTTTTTATTCATTTTATGATTATTCATCCATCATTCAATTATCAATATATGAATTTATAGATTACTTTACTCTTGACCCTCAAAATATTTTTGTATAGTGATTCTAATATGTTAACCTATAGTGACCATTCCATAGGATAACTAATAGCTTAATCTATATTTAGATAGTTACAATGGTTCTCCTATGAACCATTTTATTCCTTCTAATGTTCATCTTTTAAGGACTATGAAATACATGCTTATCATGTTGTTTCAATTTCATATTCTATCAACCGACATGACATAGACACATATAAAGAAGAACTTGATGATGATAACTTACTATTTTACAAGGTTTACTTGAGAATGATGTCCAAATCATTTATGACTAATCCATTGGATCTTTCTCAACCCTTACACATGGCATGCATGTTTAGACATATAGGGTAAATCATTAGTGATACATAAAATCATCATATTATATGCCAGAATTATCATACCAATATTTAGATCCTACTCCCAAATCTCATAGTTTTACTTAATGTGTCAAATTAACCTCCATGTTTACTCTTACACATCTTGTGTCTTTGGACTATGATCACCATTCTCTCATGTCACATGTTATTTAATCTTTTACCATTCCATGCACAACCATTCCAATACCTAGTTTTATTTAAGCAAGCCTTATACCAATATATTTAGACACCTCCTATGAGAAAATATATCCCATTTGTCTATACCACTGCTTATTTGGAAACTCCTTCACCTAAGATATTGGATGTCTAGAGTGGTTTTTGAAAGAGAAACGATAATATCAATGATTTACAAGAGTCTCATATCAAGGATATAACATGTGAACTAATGACTAATCTAGTGGTATATGCCATATTGGATTCTATTTTATTAATTAAATTTATGATTCCTAGTTTTACAATTTATTATGATTAAGGTCACTCATTATCTCATATGTTTTCCTTTAACACAATATATTTATGATGTGTTATCCAGCCTTATTCACACTCTTACTTTAATATCCTTGATTAGAACATGCTCCACTAAGTCTTCTCTACCCATACCTTTGTTTTAAAAACCTTTATTACAACACACTCACTCTATTAAGTTTTTATAAAATATCCAAGTGTGGCATAAGGTCCATGCATGTGGAATTATTTAGTATAATGAATTCTATTTTCATTATTTACCATATTCAAATTCATTTACAAAATATAATCTAACTAATGCATGTATTTATGTCTCATACATATGTATGTACACACGTACATATGTACGTACATACATATATACATACATACATACATAAATACATACATATACATATACATATACATATACATATGCATATGCATATGCATATGCATATACATATACATATACATATCTACTATCTTATATTCTAATTTTTTAATTTCTTATCACAATGTTGTACTCAACCAAGTATCTAGCGATTACTTTTCTTATTTTACTTTCAAATTACTTTACTTAAACATCATCTAGTTCAAAGGTTAAACAATCAATAGCAATTTTACACCTCATTGAATTGAAAAAATAAACATTTACTCATTTTTTACTAATCAATATTATATTTTGACTATTAAAATGGATCACATTTTAAAACAACCCTTATAAACATCTTTTCTATTTCTTTATAAAAATATAAAAGTTCCTTTCTCACATCTATTTGTAAGTATATTTGTAGGAGTTGTTTATCTACCTATCACTGTTAAAAAATCCCCGATAAAAAATACCTTTAATTTTTTTTCTCTGATTAACTCAGTAGCAACTTGGTAGAAACATAGTTCACTATTTACCAACAATAATAAATAAACTATAATATTCAGTAAATCATTGACAACATGTAACACCAATATTTAACTTGGAAACCCAGCTTTGGGAAAAATCACTGTGGGAATTGTCACCCACTAAGAAAATACTCTTTTGAAGTACACCCGGTTAAGAGCCAATCTGGTTAAAGATTACAATACACACTATTAAGTGTGACTCAGTTGAGAGATTTAGCTCAGATCTATTAGGATCTTCACCCTATTAGGAGTTTCCTTTTAGAGGGCTTTAAACACTCTTTAGAATGTCACCTTTCTCAAGGATTTTATAATAAGATTGTTAGGTCTACTCTGTTACAAATGCTAGTAAGCAACAATAATAAAATTGACCTATAGATTTGTAACTATCTTTTCTCAATCAAATCCTTTGTTCTCTCTTCAATCTTCACTTCAATTCTTCATTATCCACTAGCATCAACACTTCATCAAATCCTTTCTTTCCACTTGGAATCTTTGTGTTCCTTCTTCACTACAACAATTGGTAACCCTTCAACTATTTAGTTTGCCAACCATTTGTCCATACAAGATCATCCTTTATATAGATAATTTTTGTCTCTCAATCTCATCTATTACGTGTTCATTTAATCAATCTTAACCGTTCAATTCATTATACCATGAATCTGGATCTTAGTAACACATTTTCTTTTCACCTAGGAACTTGACATTTTCTAAAAAATAATTCCATCTCTTTTTTCCGCTTAGATATTTCCATTTCACCTTGAATTTTCACAACCATAGATCTCTTGTAGCTAACTCTCCCCATCATCATGTTCATGCATCTCAGCATAGCTAATCATTAAATGTCAAAATTTTGGTTACATTTCTCAGTGCCTAAACCTTTCCTTGTTGTTTGGTGTCTTGAATTCCTTTTTCTTTACTGAGTGACCTATCTTTTTACTTTTACCTTACTTAGTGACTTTTCCTTCTCGGTAGCTAAAACAACTTAACTTACCAAATTGTCAAATCTTCATCACCATGCTTTACCAACTTAACATAATCATATGTTAGGTAGAAAAAAATTATATCAACATAATCAAATCATTGTCTGATCTGTATTAGTTTCCAATTTAATTTATACAACTTCAAAACTTCTCATTTCTTCTTCTCCTTAACTCATTCAACTTATATCATTACCAATTGATATGACAACATAATATAAATCAGAAATCAATTGCTTGACATCAATAAAAAGACAATAACTAATCTAACCTTTCTACTATCATCATTTATTCCTCTAATCTTGGTTGGTCTTCATCATTAGCTCCATCAGATAATGAATCTTCAACATTATTATTAGTTATGGTAACAATCTCCCTCTTTGGCATTGATGGAAACACTAATAAATTCAATGTTCAATTGATGATGGTATCCTTCACCGTCATTCATATTTTGTACTCCCTTTGAGTAGTAACTTCTTTTATATTCTTCTATCTATAATATGTCTACACTATCCCTCTTTGAAAAATTCCTTTTTGATTCCATCAGTAACACTTTCCTTCTTTGTATTAAGCAATACAATCTCCCTCTTTTAGTAAACACCTCCTTCTTACATCAACTGACTTATTCATCACCATTCATCTCCCTGCTATACTCATCTCACTCTTTTGTTCTTCTCCTTCTTTGAAAACAATGCCAAAGAAACATAAAATTCTTGTAGTATACCTCATGTTTATAGATTTTCCATTGTAGTTTAGGCTTCACCTAAAGAGTGAACACTAGCATTTGGTTTCTACAAAATTAGTTATGAACCTTCTTAAAAAAATTACCTACCCAAAGAAGGATTGGATTCCTTTAAAATTTTTGGGTGGAGGTACTTTATCAATTGCAGCAACCCTTTCAGGGTCAATCCTAACTCTGTCTTTGGACCCAATGTGTCCAAAAGCTTTCCTTTTGTAACCCCAAAGGCACATTAAGAGATACTCTGTATTCCAAAGCTATTATAATTTTTTTAAAAGATGATCATAGTGTTGATCCTCTTTCTTTGAATAAGTAGTTAGATCATCTTGCTATACCACTAAAAACTTGTTTATGAATTCTACAAAAGCTACATCCATAGCTCTCTGAAAAGTGGCTCTAGCATTTGTCAAGCCAAAATGCATCCTAATATATATACATATGTGCCCCATGGAGTAGTGAACGCAGTTTTATGTTGTTCTGATTCCTTCACCATTACCTGATTGTAACTTGGGAATCCATCCATCATCGACATTAGTTCTGACCCACTGACCCTCTGTAACATGCCTTCCATGTTCGGCAGACCATAATTGTCCTTCAGTGAATTGATAGTCAAATTCATAAAGTCTACATAGAGTCTAATGTCACCATTCTTCTTTCTTACTAGAATCAGATTAGACACCCATGTTGAATGTCAAATAGGTGCAATAATTCCAACATCTCTCATCTTTTTGAGTTCTTCCTACATTTTGGGCACCAATGTTGGATTCACAAGTCTCAGCTTTTGTCTAAAAGGTTTGGTGTTCTCTTTTAGTAGAATCTCATGCTGAAATAAATCTTCTCTCTAGGCCTTTAGGTCATCATATGACCATGAAAACACATGCCTATATTTTCTTAGAAGATCTATTAATGATTTTCTAATTTTGGGAGAAAGCTTCTTACTAATGAAAACATTTTTAGGAGCCTCCTCTGTTGCCAAATTCACTTCTTACAACTCCTCTATTTTATTCATAGATTTTGTAGAATAGGGCTTGTCTTTATTATCAAAAGCCTTTTCAAGAACCACTAGCCCTTTTGGGACTCTTTTTGATTTCAATTGTAGGACCTCTTTCCCCAAAATAGTGTCCTTTCCATCCATGGTTTCTACAAATCCACTGAAATCAATCTCTTTGTTTCCAAAACTTGCTTCACAGTGCAAGAATCTTAGTATGTCTAGGTCATCATCAAAAACTTGCCAATTTTCAATATTGTCACGTATAGAAGGCCTAGATTGAACCTCTATCTCAGAGATTCTTACAAATGTTATATCATTAGGCCTTAATGCAATGTTGGCTAACAGATCAGCCATTCTATTCTAACCTCTATCAATCCAATCAATACCAAATGCTTCAAAATTTTCCAATTCATCCCAAACTACATTTTAGTATTGTTTCAATCTTTTGTTCTTGGAAGCATACTTTGACCTAATTTGAGAGATTACTAGTTCAGAGTCACCGATGATTTCATGTCTTTAATCCCATATTTTGAGGCTAATCTCAATTCTATTAACAATACCTCATACTTTGCAATATTATTTGTGCATGTGAACAACAAACTAAAATAAAACTTAAAAGTTTTTCCACTTGGATCAATTAACATAATTCTTGCTCCAACACCTTCCTTTGAACTTGCACCATCAAAGTACATAGTCCACAATCCATTTTGGTCTGATAAGTTATTTTTGTCCTCAGACAAAAGCACAGGCTTCATCTTTTCTTCAACTACCTTGTCTTGTACCTGAAAAGAGTCCATATTTGTACTAAGGAAATACTTCATGCTTTCATCTTCATTTTCCTCAATCATATGAGGGGTTATGGTTTCCCTATACACCTTCACATTATCATCAACAATATTCAAAGTTGCAAAAGACAAGTCACACTGAATACTTCCTCCCATAGATGCACTCCACTTTCTTGACAACAACATCCCATACTAAGGACGAATGTCAACAACAACAACACTCATTGTCAACAACTTGTCAGGGTAAGAAGCTAGCCTATAAGGCAAAGATTTAATATTAAAAATGACTGGCACCTCTTTAGAATCCATGGCCTGACACCTCCTATGTGGAGTATCAACTTGTAGTCCTATTGACTTCATCACCTCAGTAGGTGTTAGATGTTCCCGAATCAATCATACTATTTTCAACATCTTTCCATTTATTACTAAAGTAAGAAAAAAGGGATCCACAACACCTAAGGAAGTGTTTATGACATTTGTATCTAAGTAGATCTGAGGAATTTTGGAAACAATTTCTTTTGTCTCCTTCCCTTTATTCTCAGATTTATCTCCTGCATTGTCAACTTTTTTACTCCCTTCTGATTTTTTTATTTTAGTTGAAGGTACATCATTTACCCATGAAAGGGCCTTTTCCTTATGTTACCCTATCCTCATCATTTCCAATAATGGGACCTTGATAGTGATCTATGATAATAGCTAGCCCATGTCAATCGGATTATATCTTACATCAGTAAAATCTTGATTTATAATACCTTCTCAACATTTCCATTCTCAGCTTGAATGACAACATTTGGTTCATCTTTCTTTGGTTTCTTAACATCCTTTTAGGGAGGGGGGACACTTGTCTTTGCTATTTTGACCTTTACTTTATAAATAAGATTTTGAGGTTTTAACTTATTATCTGGCCTAATCTTAACCTTCTTGACACCCTCAATTTACCTTTTCTGGTGTTTGCTTGGTGTCATTCTTGTTTTCTTTGATAAACATACTAGCTGGTTTACCATATGCCTTACCAATCGTTCTATTCCTTAATACATAGTTTATCCTTGCTTGAGTAACCATGTTAGTAGTTATCTGTGCAATTTTTTCATTAGATGGTCTTCTTAACATAACAATTTTTGCACCTTTCTCAACATTGCACCTTATATCATCCACTTCCTCTTCATCTTCATCATCAGAGAAAACTTGTTGATGATATACCTTTGTTTTGCTTTGTGAGACAGAAACATCTTGATTTTCATCTTCATCTGCAGAATCAACTTCATCCCATAGATGTGAAGAGGTCATGACACAACTACTGTCATCATATGATTCATCCTCCTCATCCCCTTTCTCTTCACTAGCAGACATACTTAGAGAAACAACACAATATTCAAGGCTATGAGGTGATTGGTAGGCTACACACCATGGCATGTCATCACTCATGCTAATATTTTTCTTTTGTAAAGGGTCAAGAGTCTTGACATCAGGTTTATCCTTCTTATCTTGAGAAACAGGTTTTCCATCTTTCCATTGAGTATTATAGGGAAAGTTTTGCAGCCTTCACTATCTATTAAAGTTATTGAAAGGAGGCCTCTCATCATTTTTTGCAGACCTATTATTATTAATATCTACAAGCTTCAAAGATTTCAAGGCATTCAAGATGAATTTCATATTATCCTCCTCTTTACCCTTTGTATGAGAAGGCTTACTTGTTTCCTTCCTATTTGACACAGAAGGTTTCCATTCTTCCCTTCTACCCAACTTCCCTGCAACTCTCATGTTACTTTCAATATTAACTACAATCCTATATGCTTCCCTAAAAGATCTTGGATTCTTATCTTTGAGGAGATATCCCATCGTAGCATCAAAAGAATTCATATAGGTTGCAAGGCACACCTTATCATCTAGTCTCATCACTTGGAAGAGCTTGCGCATGGCTTTCTGAAATCTCACATTAAAATCAACAAATTCTTCATTTTTTTTCCTTAATGTTATTGAATTCACTTAACATGAAACCTTCATTTATTTTATCACCATATTGATCCTTGAAACAATCCATAAAATCATCGCAAGATCCAACACAATTATGTGGTAATCCCCTAAACCAATCTCTAGCATCTTCAATAAGTGATTGAACAAATAATTTCATTACTACATCTTCATATTCAATCTCATAATCATCCACCATATCTATAAACTTCTTAAAATTCTCTTCACACATAATTACATTATTACCAACAAATTTGGGAATTTTTTCTCTAATTTTATTTGGAATAACATTTGGGTAACCAGGAATGCCAATAAAAAATAGTTGTTTATACCTTTCACCATGGACATGTCTTCTTTGAAAAGATCCATCACCTTGAGAAGTGGAAGTTTTGGTGTTTGTTGTAACAACAAATTTTGCAGAAACTGGTGGGGGAACAGTAGTTGTACACTTTGCATTATTTCCACCAGGAGCTGAGGTAGAGGTAAAAACATTAGAAGGCACCAAGGACTGTCTTAGAAAATCTATTTTCTTCTTCATTTCAATTTTAGTAGCCTCCAATTCTTCTTTCTCAAGTTCTTTAGCTAAGATCTCTTTCTCTCTCTTAGCCTTTTCAAGATCCATATCCAGTTTAGGCATTTGATTCACTGGGATCTTATTGTTGTAGGTTTATTTATGGAAATTCCAACAGCCTTTTGTTTTTCTTTATCTTTAGGTTTTCTAGTTTCAAAGACTTGTTGGACAACATGTTGTTCTTCACTTTTCTTAGGTGTTGGAATCTCATTCATTTCTTCTAAGTTCTATAATTGCCTTTTCAATTGCTCAGTTCTAACTAGAGTTTGTCTAATTTCATCCTCTTTATATTTTTCTCTTTGTTGTCTAATAGCAATTTATTCCCAAATTCTTCTCTCAAAATCATGCACCTCATCACAAATATCATCAGAGTCAGGGAGAGTTGTTTCAGACTCTGAATGTTCAATATGGAACCCATCTAACTCATCAATGTGGACATAAGGGATCTCAAATGGTGTAATAGTAGGAACACAAGGAGGATCTCTATCTTCTCCACCTCTACATCTACTCCTTGATCTCCTATCATGTCCTAGAAAATTATTTTGAGTCAATTTCATAATAGGACATGATCCCTCTTCTCTCATCTTATCTTGAGAGAAATAATCTCCATACATTCCCAATCCCAGGTCTGTAGCATTTTCATTATCTACTACACTCCTTTCCTGATTTGATAGGATTGAGATTTCTCCCCTAGCATCACCCTTTTGTTTCCAAGTATGTGATGCATTTTTTTCATCTTTATCTTTCCTTGGTTGGGTATTACTTGAATTAATTGGAAGTTCACCATGTAACTTATCTTCAAGATGATCTCTCCTCCAAGATCTAGTGTTCTTCATATTTAGAAAGCGTTAATAAAATAGAAATATAACTAAGCACTATTGTAGAGATTCTTTGAGTCACCACCCAATAGAAATTGGGAAATATAGCACTTTCTCAACAATTTGAGTATTTGTAACCAAGAAATATCTCAAGAGAAAAGACATCAGCAAAAGGAAATAAGAAAATCTTGATAAATCCTTCATTGATAACACAAATCCATGAGATAAAAAAATACAGCTCTATACTTCAATGGTAATTGACTAGTTTAGACAAATAAGAAGGCTAGGAGTCTAGCTCAACTTGTACCTTTGTTATTTAACAAAATTTGTAACACCATAGATCTCAATATAAGTTCATCATAACTATTTCATCTCTATTCCCTAGCAGATTCACCATCTTGTTGGTTCCTGAAAATTCCTAGGACTTTATGCTCTGAGAGCCACCAATACCTCAAACTAATTTTAAGGAATGGTAAGAGTTCAATATGGTATTTTAAAAAAATGAAAGAATCTAACGCTACTCCACCAGACATACGTAAGTATAGAAAATAATCGCTTCTGATCAATGCCTTATCCTCTAGGTAATATACTAATTTATAAGCAGAATACAAGAACCAAATTCTATCAAAGATTCAAAGGCATAAATATAACCACCCAAAACCTCACTACTTACAAATATCCTTGTGTAAACCCTAAGAGTCTATGCCCTATCCAAAGTCTGTTAATTTGATCCAGATCAAAGCTAAGGAATACCAACATATACATAGATACTTTGTGCAATGAATTAGCAAATTCAAAACTCATAAAATCAACACAATGGAGAGATAAGAATCTAGATACTTATATTAAGTATGAAGAATGATGTTTTATATACAATTTCCTTCAAATATTTACCACTCCAATATGACTAAATAATTTAAAGGTTTCTACTTCTATAACAATTAATGCCTAGTTATAGTCTACTACAATCCTGACTGAAAAATAATATTCAACAACTTGCTCTTTCAATTTTCCCCATTTCTTCTACATGATCTTGGAAATCCTTTTATAGAATAAGGATTGCAACAAGCTTCAGATCATTTAGGAATATGACAAAAAGGTGTCACATTAGATAAGACAAAAGACCATCAGTAAAAATAATTAAATTGTTGCAAATTTACAATGATATCGTTTGATTTGTTCGCCAAGATCTTGCAACAACTCCAAAATCAGTTCATCTCCTGCCGAGTGGTGTCTTTGTGTTCATCATTCCTTTGCACAAAATTTTCCTTTTGCATTTTTTTCCTTTCAATAAACCGGGGAAGTGCCATCTATTGCAACATCAGTGGGGAATTCTTCTTTCTTTGTTTCTTCTGAGGCATACTTGTCTTCCCAAGATTTGAACATTTCATCATTTGGCCAAGGAAAAGCAACAACCTAATCCCTTTTCCTCTGCAAAATATCCCAATCAGTTTTAACTTGATGAACCTCTTTTCCTAGGAATCTAAAATGTGACCCAGCATCCTCAATAGACTCAACTGTTTGGACAAAAAGAATATTGCTATCCATATTCAAAATAATACTCATCCTTATTGACAGTTCATCATTCATTTGTTTGAGTCACTTCCTTTTGTTCCTTAACTTACCATTTTTTCTAAAAATGCTAGGAAATAATTCAAAACAAAACTTGAAATATTCCCTTTTTAATACCAATTGTTTCCTTTGAATATTCTCTCTCCTAGCTGCAAACTCCAACAAGCCCTTAACCAACTTGTGAGTACTCTTTATTGTTGCATCAACATCTTGTTCAACCTTTGACAAATAATAAAAGAATTTTAGTTTATTCTGCCTCAAAATCCACTTGTCCAAAATTGGTTCCACAGTGGCCTTTTCCCCCTCAAAAGAATTCAAAATTTCTATCAACTTCTCTCCACTCAAAAAGATACCCCTTGGATCAATGCCCTCAATGGATTACAAAATTGTATCTCTGAGCTTCTCCTCATATTTCATGTCAAATACTAATTTTCCTTTTCTGAATCATTCTCTTTCATCTTTCAATTCCTTTCCCCTCTCTTCGTGGTGACATTTTAAAACTAGGGTTTAATTAGCAACTTAACCAGAATTACACAGAATAGCCTCTTCTCCAAGCCCTAACAATAATATTTGCAAACAAAAGATGGCAGAAACACAACAGTTCTTAGAATCACTCACCCATTTTAAAATGTGCCAAAAAACAACTAAAAATTACACAACTCCAAAAATTGCTTTGAAATCCTTTGTTGCATTTAGTTCTAAAATTGGAGTGTCGACTAATATACTACACAAGAAAAAGGCATTAAATCATGACAACCAAGCCACACGTTTCTGTCATTGCTTATTTGAGAACTTGAAAATTTGTAGTTCGACAGGCATAAATAATTTCACACTAAAGAATGAAGTTTAAAACAGGATCATTGATCTTGACTTAAAACACATCAGACAGTTGTCGCAATCCTGTGATTGGTAAGTGTCGATCAACTTAGATTCAAGGTATTATGCGAACTATAGGATTAAAATAGATTTGATAGTACCTTAATTACTTAACAATCGGGCCCAAGAAAACACGCACCATTAGATGGAACATAATCAAATGACAAACTAAAGCTTCAAAGGCTCGATCCTACAGACAACTGGGACATGTGGTGAGTAGTCGCGATGCTAGAATGGATAAAGAACCTACATCTTGAGGATAGCGGTATCACGCCTACTGTCAGGAAAAACTTGATTTGACGGTCATGATATAAACTTCTTAATCTCTTCGCTTTATTTTCCATTATAGCCCCATCGTTCGATTAGAATGAATCTGACAGTCTCCAAGGTATCGAGTAAGACCTAATGAAAAAGTGGATTCAAACGCAACAAGGAAAACCAAACTTTGCAATTTTCTAACCTTTTAAACAACAACTTAATGCACATGTCTGATTCCCAACTTAAGTGACCCAAAAAGTTAGTGAAAAATTAGACCTTTCAACAAATACTTATGGTTTTAAGACATAACGAACATTTAGGGATAGAAACAAGACCTCACCTAGGGCTTATGAAACAAAAACAACCAGTTTCTTTGAATAATGAATGCATGGATAAAATTTTCAATTGGGTAGCCATAATTAGACACAAAAGACCCCTCTTCTGAACCATGAAGAAATTAAAACACAAAGCCTTGAGCTGAGAAAATAAACGGTACTAACAGAACTAGTTTATTGAATTTGACAGGCTGCCCCATAGGCTATGTTTAGCCTCGTGGACATTAAAATTATCTTCTTCTTCTACCTCAAGTTTCTTTGAAATCAAAGTCTATTAATTACCTCTTAAAAAAATTCTATCTTGTTTAATTAATTAATACAAAATATTTTCTTCGTGATGCTATAAAGTTTGGTCCAATATGTTATTTTTGCATGATGTAGTAAACAGGGAGCCTTTAGGTATGTCATAATCCTAACATATTTTTTCCTTTTTAATATTCTCTATACAACATAGTATGTCTATATTATGGTGATGAGATTCACAATAGTTAAAAGATATTAGATATTCACATTTTATGATGATAAGTAGTTTTTAGTATTGATTGTTTGATTTGTTTAGTATCAATATTTCAAGTTACATTCTATCATAAAAAGAGAGGATGAGAGGACCTGTGACTGACAATAAGGAAGAGGACCTAATAGTTGAGCATGGTCCAATAGTTTTGATAGCATTTGTTGATTTAGTACCCAATATTTTTGATAATATTGCATTAATATTTGTGACTTTAAAGTTTTTAATGTTGATAATGACTACCCATAATTGCATGAAATGTATTCCTTGGATCTAAAAAATAACAAGTCTATTGGAAGCTACAATTGAAACAATTGTTATATTGTCATGATGTCAAACCTTAATTGGTGAGATAGTTTCTATCTAGTAGAGTTCCATATCTTTGATTTATGAAGACGATTTGAAAAGAGGAAATAACAAGAAGACCTAGAAAAAAGGTTGAGTTATGAGAAACTACAATTTGCACTTGATTAGTTGGCACATTGGAGAGATAATTGGTAGCATGTTGTATGCACCCTAAAATGGTCGCCTAGACTTTGGGCCCCCATTCAACAATTTATCAAATCCCTAAATCAATATTTTCAAAAATCAATATTTTTCAATTATATCAATTTCATTGATCAAATCCTATTCTATCATTTATTCGATTATTTTCCATGGGCTAACCATTTTATCCTAAAGTCTTTATTTATTTAAAATTAATTTCCTCCCCTTTTATTAAATAAAAGCCCCCACTTTTCCTCTTATCCTAAGTTGCACAAATAAAACATTATTCTTATTTTATAAAAAGAAGAAAAGCATTTTTTTGTCTCATATGAACACAAAAGTCAACTCTTATTTTCTCATTGGAGGATATTTGTGCACATGGATTGCTCCTCTTTCAAGCTCCACCCTTGAATAAATCTTTTGCCTCTTAATCTCCATGGTCCATTCCTTTTCAATTCCTTTAAAAGGAGAGCTCTTTTCTCATTCTAGGATTCCAACTTTGAATACTAATCTTATGTTGTAGGATTTTTTGGAGACTTTTGGAGCTTTTGGATATCTTCATGCATTTAGTTTCATTCTTGGATTCTTAGCTTAACTTCATGGCATCTAGCTTAGTTTCCTTTATGCTTTAGCTTAGATCACATAGATTAATTAGCAAGGCTTGTAATACTTTCATTTTCATAGCTTAGATTGCATCTTCATTCTTAGTGTAGTTGCATTGCATTTTCATTGTGGATTCTTGAAGATATTGGCATTCTTGCCCTTGTCTCTTTGAATCTCCCATTGTGTGGTTTACTAGCAAGGTTGCATCCTTCAATAGCTCTAGCCGAGAGCACCATCAACATCCTTGTGACTCCATGCCTAGGGAGCTCTAGGTCACTTTCTCAAGGTTTCCCATTCATGGATTCCCTTGGAAGTAATGACTTAGAGAAGCACACTATTTAGTGTGTACACATGTTACTAGTGGTTTTTCCCAAATTGGGTTTCCATGTTAAATCCTGGTGTCTTACTTGTGTGAATGTTATTTGATGTGTTTTAATATTAAGTGTTTTATATTCTGTAAGCTGATTACTTTTGGACAGTGGACTGAAAGTTTAAGTTACTGGTTATATGCTATAGAGACCGAGTGGATTGTTGTATAGATCTAAGTTGTTTGAAGTGTTTAAAAGTTCAATTGGTACTTCTAAACCTTAGGATAACCGATTCAACCCCCTCTTAGTTATTCTAAAATCATTCTAACAATTGCTATCAGAGCTTGTGGTGCTTGTAAGGAAATTTTTGAAGGTACTTGGAGCTAAAGATCAAGATGTATAAAAAAGAGGTACCAAAGCTAAACAAAGAGAACTTTTTTGCATGGAAAAGTTTGATGAAGCTACACCTAGTTGGAATTGGAGATGCAACAAAATACTATGTGGAAAATGATTACATAGTAGCACGTACACCTTTGACATCCCAACAGATGAAGGAAAAGAAAGAACACAATCAGGCAATGTTGGAGATTGCATCAGCCCTAAGTTATCTTGAATTTAAAGACATAAAGGACTGTACTAGTGCAAAGAAAATGTGGGACACACTGATAGCTATCTATGGTGGAGACACAAATGTACTAAGAGCCAAATCTGAAAGCTTGAGAGGAAAGTTTGATGAAATGAGAATGTTAGAAGGTGAGACTATTGCACAATATTGTGGCCGAGTTAAAGAGGTTGTGAATGCTATTAGAGGAGCTAATGGAAAGATTGATGATGAAACTATTATTAGCAAGGTATTGAGAACCCTACTTCATATTTATGCTATTAGAGTATCTTAAATACAAGAATTGAGATGTACTCGTGGTAACAACTTAACTTTGGAAGGTTTGGTTGGTAGACTTACTACTTTTAAATTATCAAATTTTGATAATTTCACCTCTCCTACTATTGAATTTGCATTCAAATTTCAATTGGCTCTTCATAAGTCTAAGAAAGGAAAATAAAGGTGTGTGAATAGTGATAGTGACACCTCTGATGATGACCTTGGTGAGCTTGAATCACTAATGGCTAGAAGACTACCTAGAGGAAGAGGAAAATTCACAGGTAAACTTCTTGTAATCTATTTTTCATGTAACAAAGTTGGCCATATTTCTACAAGATTTCCTAACATAAATGAAAAGGATGAAAGGAGGGAAAGAAAGTAAAAATAAAAAAGGGACGATAGAGACTACAAAAGGTACAAGGACTACAAGGATAAAGGTAAGAAATCTTGTTATATTTCTGAAGAAGAAATAGATAGTGAATCTGATGAATCTGATGATCATGATGTAGAAGTTGTTTATGTTGCCATGAAAGATGATTATGATGAAGATGATAAAATTGCACTTATTTTATATGTTAGTAAAGGTGATAGATGGATAATTGATAGTGGTTGCTCACATCATATGACTGGTGATAAAAGTAAGTTTGAAACCTTAGAACATTACAAAGGAAGCAATGTTAAGTTTGGTAATGATGCACCATGTCATGTGAAAGGTAAAGGATCAATAATATTGACCGATAAGATCAGATGTGATAATGCTTATTGGGTTGAAGGAATTAACTATAACTTGTTGAGTGTTGCATAGTTGAACAGTTCTGAATACCGAGTTGAATTCCATCACAAAAAGGCTAAGATCTTTGATGCTACTGATGAACTAATTGGAAGTGGAGAACAAGCTATTTTTTATTTGGTAAAATATTAGGTAAGATTTTTTTTTTATTTGCAAATCATAATGTTTATGAGGAAGGTGAAATCTTAAATTTTTACATTAATCTCATTTCTCAAATTGTTTTCTTGTTTTCTCAAGGAGTGTCGAAAAGATGAAGATCAACAATCACTTAGATAAGCTAAAGTATGAAATATTGTAGCTTCATAGATAAAATATTTTGTATTCAAAACAATTGTAATATATGTTAAAATATAAAATTAAAAATCATGTTTGTTTCCTTCTTTCAAGCCAATGTATGTAGTTGAATTATTTCACTAACTTTCTATCAAGGTGTGACTTTAAATAGATTTTATTTATCTTTACAATGAAAAAAGAGAGGGCCCTTACCCAACTATTATCTAGAAAATAAAAATGGTATAGGTAAATATATTTGCAAGAAACAACACACACACACACACACACACACACACACACACACACACAGATATATATATATATGTATATGTATCTATATATATATATATATACATACATACATACATACATATATATATATATATATATATATATATATATATATATGTATGTATGTATGTATGTATATATATATATATGTATGTATATATATATGTATGTATGTATATATATATATATATGTATGTATATATATATATATATATATATATATATATATATATATATATATATATATATATATATATATATATATATATGTATGTATGTATGTATGTATGTATGTATGTATGTATGTATGTATGTATATGTGTGTGTATGTATATATATACATACATACATACATACATACATACATACATATATATATATATGTATATACATATACATATATATATATGTATATATACATATATATATATATATATATATACATATATATATGTATATATATATATGTATGTATGTATGTATGTATATATATATATACATACACACATATACATATACATACATATACATATATATATATATATATATATATATATATATATACATATGTATATATATATATACATATGTATACATATATATACATATGTATACATATATATACATATGTATACATACATTTATATATATATATATATATATATATATATATATATATATATATATATACATATATATATATATATACATATGTATGTATGTATGTATGTATATACATATACATATACATATGTATGTATGTATGTATGTATGGAGAGATGGGGTGGAGGGAGAGGGGGGAGATAATGTTGTCTTCCACTTTCCACTTTTCAATTTTCTCTATTATGTTGTGTTTTGGAATTATAGTAAAACATTTTCATTTAATATTACAAAGGCAAGGGGTTACATGTAGCTTTCAAGAAATTGTTATATGGCTTTTCTCAATGGACCTCGATGGACCCTTCTAGCTTTAGTAATCTCTTATTTTGAATTCTCTTGCAAGTAAAATCAAATATGTTTGTATAACTTATTAAATTAATAATTTGGTTGGAAAATTGTGTATGGGTCTCTTTTGTCAATTAAAATTTATATAATTTTTATTTATAACATGATTATTTATATGTTTAGCATGTGCTATTTCATCATATAGCTACAATTACTGTCTTTCAACCTCTATTTGTCACATCCATCATTATAGAAGTATAAATTAAGTAGCGTAAACTTTAAATGAGATAAATAGTAGTTTGATATAATTTATATCTTACACACTACATGTTAGAATGATTTTAGAATAACTGAGAGGGGGGGCGAATCAGTTATCCTCAGATCCAAATGTACTAATTCAACTTTCTAGCTCTTCATCAAACTTAGATCTAATAAACAATTCACTCAATCTCTATAGCATATATCAGTAACATAAAACTTGGAGTCCACTGCCCAAAAGTAATCAACTTGCATAATATAAAACTTTCAACAACATTCACATCAAATAACATTCACACAAGTATAACATCAGAATTTAACGTGGAAACCCAATTTGGGAAAAACACTTGTAACATGCTACTAATTTTCAATCTTTTGAAGTGAGCTTTGTGAGAAGCCAACCCTATTAAAGGTTTACAACACACACTATTAGGTGTGACCCTGTTAAAGGATTTAATCACCTTGTTAAGAGTGGTTTGGTTAGAGGGCTTAAGAATATTCCATTAGAATGTCACCTTGATTAAATGGTTTACAAAATGACAGTTAGGTCAACCTTGATTAAAGGATTTTGATTGATACAATGGTTAGAAAGTAACAGTAGGTTCTGATCTAAAATATACAACTCACTTTGCAAATACAGATCCAATGCACTCATATGTTGATTTACTAAATGAACTTCATTTCCATCTCCATCTCTGATCTACTCAGAATTATCTTCAAGCAATCACGTCAACTCTATTCATCTCTTCATAGCTTCTCCTTAGACTTCTTCTTAGATTCATTAATCAATAACATCAACCTTTTCTACTCACTCTATAACCCATAATTAGGTCATCCTTATACCTCCTTGATTAGGTAGATCAATCTTTTGCTACTTAATCTCTTTTGTAGATCTTAGGTTTAGGTCAAATTCATCGAATCCTCCCATCATGTTATTCTCCTCCTTTTCCTTCTAGATACAACTCTAAACTTCTCCTTGAATCCACAAGAAAATGGTTTACCATGCATTAAATGTTCCATATCATTCATTAATAATTTCAACACATTTTACATATTCCAAGAATTCAACTGTGTCACATGGGATTCTCAATTCTTTCACAAACTATAAATTATCGACACTCAGTCAATACTATGTTCATCTCCTCGGTCATCACTGGATATTTTGGTCATCACTAAAAATTTCCTTCTTAGAAAATATTATCTTCGCTTGGTTAATTATCTATTGCTCGGCAATTACTGATGCTCAGTCAACACTAATTTTTCTCAACTTATACTGGCACTCAGTCGACACTAGCATCACTCAGCTTAAACTAAATTTCTTCACTTTTCCTCAGTTAAGCCTATGCTTAAAATCAATTGACTTCTTCACTTAGTGTTAAAGATAAACAACACATTACCTTGTCAATGTGCCAACTAATCAAGTACCCATTAAAGTATCACATAACTCAACCTTTCCTTAGGTCCTCTTGTTATCTTCTCTTTTCAAATCCTCTTCAACAATCAAAAGATATGGTACTCTACTAGATAGAAATTGTCTTACCAATTAAGGTTTGACAACAATGACAATATAAAAATTGTTTCAATTGTAGTTTCCAACAATCTCCCTCTTTGGCATTGATGGAAACACCACATTATATACCATACAATCCAAAAAAATATGCAATGAAGCAACTTCTGTCAACTCTCTTTGTGTATTAGATCTTCATTAATATCCTTAGCTTCATTCTGATCTCTAGCCAAGTATCAACTCCCTTTTGGATAGATTTTTCTTTTTATGTTCATCTTTTCTAAATCTCTCCCTCTTTCTTATCCAATCTCTCTCTCAAGTTTTCTCTTAAATCCTTTTGAATCTCTTTTCTGTATCTCTCCCTCTTTCTTATTCTATCTCTCTCTCAATTTTTCTCTTGACAAATCCTTCCGAATCTCTTTTCTGTATATCTCCCTCTTTGACAATAATGCCAAAGAAAATTTTATCTATCACTTGCATCTTTACCATGTAGATATCTTCATGTCAGTTATCTAAATTTTATTACTCCCTTTGTCATCTTGCTTATGACTAATCAACATCTTGCTTATGACTGATCAACATATTTTTCTTTACTTCTCACAACTTTAAGAAAATCCTAAAGTGTGACCTCTTCTGCATCAATTTGTCAAATATTTTGATTAGCACATTTGATGCAGTGCTCCTATATGTTATTAGGCAGCCTCAATTGGGGGAATCACCCTTAATTTACCTCTAAGATATTCATGAGCATCTTTAGGTAATGCTTTTGTGAATATATTTGCTAATTGTTCCTTTGTATTCACATATTCCAATCTCACTTCTTTATCTTGAACTAGATCTCTCAAGGAATGATACTTGATAGATATATGCTTAGTCGTAGTGTGCATTACAAGATTCTTTGATATGTTGATAGCACTTGTGTTTCACATAAAATAACAATTGGCTCAATAATTTCCTCCTTCATACCTTTAACAATTGCTTAATCCACACTAAATTTGAATAATTCACTACTGCTGCTACATATTCAGCTTCTGCTATAGATTGGGAAATGTAGTTTTGTTTCTTGCTTGTCCAAGAGACTAATCTCTTTCCTAGAAAGAATGCACCACCACTTGTACTCTTTATTTCATCCACATTTCCTGCCCAATTTGCATCAGTGTAAACTTCAGTTCAAACTTGTCATTCTTCTTGTAATATAATCCATAGTCTTATGTTCCTTTTAGATATCTCAATATCCTTTTCACTTCCATCATGTGAATCTCTTTAGGATTTGTAGAAAATATTGAAAAAAATCCAACTGCTAGGGCAATATCCGGTCTGCTATGGACAACATATTGTAGCTTTCCAATCATAGATCTATACAAGGTTTGATTTACATTAGTTGTATCATCAGTTTTTGATAATTTTTGTCCAATAGCCATAGGTGTACTTACTAGTCTAGAATCTTCCATACCAAAAAATTTTAGTATCTCCTTGACATACTTAGATTGAGTAATATAGATACCTTTCTTCATCTAATAAACTTGCAAACCAACAAAGAATTTGATCTCACCAAACATAGACATTTCAAATTCAGTTTGCATTTCATTTGAAATCTTTTGACAGGGCATCTTGTCCTCCAAATATGATGTCATCAACAAATATTTTAGCTAACAATATCCCTTTACCATTTTTAGTCTTCAAATACAAATTGTTGTTGGCATCTGTCCTTACAAACCCAATCTTTATCAAATAATTGTGCAGTCTCTCATACCATGCTCTATGGTCTTGCTTTAGTCCATACAGTGCCTTATGTAGTTTACAAACCATATTCTTCTTGCTTGGGTCAAAAAATCCTTATGGCTATTCAATGTATACTTCTTCTTCCAGTATTCCATTCAGAAATGCAAATTTGACATCCATTTGATACACTTTGAATCCTTTAAAAGCTACATATGCAAGTAGAGTCCTCACTCCTTCCAATCTTGCAATTGGGGTAAATATCTCCCCATAGTCAGTGCCTTCTTCCTATGCATATCCCTTGCATACCAATCTATCTTTGTTCCTAGTGACTTTCCATGTTCATTTAGCTTATTTCTAAATACCTAATTTGTTCCAATAATATTCTTGTCTTCTAGTCTCGGCACTAGTGTCTAGGTTTTTTTTTTTCTCTATCTGCTCTATTTCTTCATTCATGGCTTGTATCCAATATTCATTCTCTAAAGCGTCTTTCATTGTCTTAGGCTCAAATTCACATAATAAGCATGTTTGATCTTTCAACTTACTTCTTGTCATGACTCTAGATTCTTTATCTCCAATGATTTGTTCTAGCTTATGATGTCTTCTTACATACTATGCCAATGTAAGTTCAGATTTCCTTTCTTCCTGTTCTTGATCTTCATGTTCATCTTGTAGATTCTCTGTCTCATCTTCTGATTGCTTAGCAACATCCTCTTGATGCTCATTATTTTCTTGTTGTGGCTTGATAGGTTCATGTTGTTGCTCAGCATCTGGTTTGGGTACATTACTAGCCTCTCCTTCTTCCATGTTAGTGTTATAATTTAAACACTTGTAAGCTTTTCTCTTAGTGGAATATCCTAGGAATATGCCTTCATCACTTTTAGCATCAAGTTTTCCATTCCTATTGTCTTTCAATATATAACATTTTCTTCTAAAAAATTTAAAGTATTTCACATTAGGTGCATATCCATACCATAACTCAAAAGGTGTAGCATTTGTACCTTTCTTTATTTGTACTTGGTTCAAGGTATAAATAGTTGTACTTATAGATTCTCTCTAGTATTTTTTTGTAACATTCTTCTCTATCATCAGTGTTCTAGCACAATCCATAATTGATCTATTTTTTCTCTCTACTATACCATTGTGTGGAGGTGTCCTAGGTGCAGATATTTGTCTCTTTATTCCTCTATCATGCAGAATATAGTGAACTCATTTGATATGAACTCTCCTCCTCTGTCAAATCTCAAACATTTCAATCTTGTACTTGTTTCTTTCTCAAATTTTGCCAAATACCACTTAAACAACTGAAAGACATTGGATTTCTCTTTTAGAAACATCACAGTCATCATTCTAGAATAGTCATCAAAAAACAAAATGAAATATTTATCACCACAATAGCTTTGCACACCCATAGGTCCACAAAGGTCAGTATGAACCAATTCCAAAATATTATTAGAAATATATGTCTTGCTCTTGAGACTAGACTTTGTCATTTTTCCCAATTGACTCTTTTTACACATCACATTATCAGGTTTCCTCAATCTTGGAAAACCTCTAACTTTCTTCATCTTACTGATATTTACCAAATTGTCAAAGTTCACATGACACAACCTCTTATTCCATAACCATACATCATCCAATTGTGCAAACAAACATGTTTCTTCAGATAGGTCTAGATCGAACAAATTACTTTTTGTATGTTCTCCACTTCCAATTAGTTCACCAGTGGCATCAAATATTTTAGCCTTCTTGTGATGAAATTAAACTCAGTAACTAGTACTGTTCAACCTTAAAACACTCAGAAAATTATAGTTAAGACCTTCAACCCAATAAGAATTATCACATCTGATCTTATCAGTTAATATTATTAATCATTTTCCTTTCACAGGACTTGGTGCATCATTACCAAAGTTAACACTTCTACCTTTGTAATTATTTAGGGTTTCAAACTTAATTTTTATCACTAGTCATGTGATGTGAGAAACCACTATCAATAATCTATTTATCACCTTTACTCACATATGAGATAAGTGTAGTTTTCTCATCTTCATCAAAATCATCTTTCATAACAACATAAACTACTTCTATATCACATTCATCATATTAACTAGTTTCACTATCAATTTCCTCTTCAGCAATATAATAAGAGTTCTTACCTTTGTCTTTGTAGTCTTTGTACCTTTTGTGATCTCTGTCATTTCTTTTTTCTTTATACTTTCTTTCCCTTCTTTCATCCTTGTTAGTCCTGTCAGGGCATCTTGTTGCAATATGGCCAACTTTGTTACATGAAAAATAGATTATAGGAAGTTTACCTTTGAATTTTCCTTTTCCTCTCAGTATCCTTGTAGCCATAAGTGCCTCAAGATCATCAAGATCATCATCAAAAGTATCACTATCACTGTCATTGTTACTGTCACTGCTCATACATATTTCTTTTCCTTTCTTGGGCTTATGACCCTGTTAAAGGATTTAATCACCAATTCAACTATGTCGACTGGGATTCTCAATTTTTTCACAAACTATAAATTAATGATACTCAATCAATACTGCGTTCATCTCCTTGGTCATCACTGGATATCTCAGTCATCGCTAAAACTTTCCTTCTTGAAAAATACTATGTTCGCTCGGTTAATTATTTGTTGCTCGGCAATTACTGATTCTCGGTCGACACTAAATTTTATCGTGTTATACTAGTGCTCGATCAACACTAGTATCAGTTAGCTTAAACTAAATTTCTTTACTTTTTCTTGGTTAAGCCTATGCTTCAAATCAATTGACTTCTTCACTTAGTGTTAAAGATAAACAACACATTACCTTGTCAATGTGCCAACTAATCAAGTACCCATTGAAGTATCACATAACTCAACCTTTCCTTAGGTCCTCTTGTTATCTCCTCTTTTAAAATCATCTTCATCAATCAAAAGATATGGTACTCTACTAGATAGCATCTATCTTACCAATTAAGTTTTGACATCAATGACAATATAAAATTGTTTCAATTGTCATTTTCAACACTACATTACATAAAACTATTCATAAAGCTGCAAGAAATTTTCAAGAAATCAGTGCTGGCTCAAACTAGTAGAAATCCTCATAGACATCTCCAAAACCAATACAACCTTATCCAAGATCACATTAGACCATACCTAAGCTTCTTTCAAGATTGCACAACTTAATGCATCCATATAGGGGCTCTGTATATGATTGGTGATAATCTGTCATGCTCCTCCTAAGGCATACATTTCCCATCATGAAGATGGTGAAGCAATTCACCCTAGAAACAATTCAAAAAGACTCTTAAGACTCTTCTGAATGCTCACATTCTTCTTTTCATCTTTCTTTACCTTAGATTCCACAGATTCATTTTGTTTGACCCATTTCTCCTTAAATTATGCTTTTAGCTCTGCTAGCTCTTGATCTTCTTCACTCAACTTCTTTTTCTTTGCGAGTGGCCTGAAGGAATTCTTGATTGGTCCTGCATATATACAATACTTCACTACATGTCCATCATTGTTCCACTTGAAATATGTTACCTTCTTCTTAGGTTTCAATTAGCTATAATCAATCTGCAACTTACAATACTTAGCAATATGACCAAAGTTATTGCATTTGTAACACATAATATTTCTAGATCTGGAAATAGGTTTCTTAACTTCTTCAAATTTCTTTTTAGAATCATCCTTACTAGCTTTAGAAACATTATCTTGCACAATATCATTTTCTTTACTTGTTTCCTTAACCTCAGGTTGTCTAAGTTCAACGTCTTTACTACATTCATTATTTTCCATCTTTGCCTCATTCAAGCTTTTCTCTTTTTGATTCTTAAGGAAATCATCCAAGTGATCATATGTAGGTCTGCTAGATCTCATATCTAGTTTTATACATTCTTTTATCTTGTGTCCATACAAGTATTAATTAAAACAAAATCCAGTAAACTTGGGCTTAGAAGTACCTTTTTCCATTTGCTTCTTTGATTGATCTTCATGGATGCAATCCTTATCATTGTCCTCACAAGGAGGTGTCTCAAGTTTTTCTATCAGAACCTCAGATTCTAACTTCTTAGGTGAGTCAATATTCACCACAACTCTATCTTTCCTCTGAATGAGATTGTCAATAAATCCAACTCCTGTCTTATCTCCAATAGGCTTATGCATGTCAATTTTCTCATCCAATTTATGCCTTTTCTCATGAAGTTTCTCTATGCGACCTTTAGTATGATCAAGTTCACCAGTAATGGTAATGCAGTATCTCTCTAACTTGTAATAGTTTGTCTTTAATGCACTCAGTTCACTCTCCAAATTTTGCATCCTATCCCTTGTACTTGATAGTTCATTTTGCAACTTTTTATGTACCTCTTTTTCAACGTCAAGTTCCTTCATCAGGTTCAATTTTGTGATCTCCAATTCATCCTTAAAAGAATCCTTTTAATGCTTCAACTTCTCAATCTAATCTTGATCTGATAACTCTTCAGTTTGTGCTTCCATAAGATCATCTCTCAATTTTCTCTGATGTTCAAGTTGTTGCTTCAAATTCTTGATAAAGTCATCTTCCTTCCTTAGCTTGTACTTTAGATCCACTCTATCTGCATTAGCAATGTCCACATCTTCCAAAGCCATTTCATAATTCTTCTTCAATATTTCCAAATCCATCTTGATCTCCCTAAAGTTGTTAAGATTTTCCTTCAAGGGTCTGACACTTTGATACCAATTGCTAGGATTTGGCAACATAGAGAAGGGGGGTAAATCAGTGTTACAATACTTTACTGAATTCTTAAACTTCTTTACTTTCCTTAAGAAAAAAATAAATATGTAAAAAAAAATTAACAACCATGTAACAAAGATAATATAGAAGAATTTATAACACCATATTTTTATTTGAGGAAACACTGGCCAAGGGGAAACCCCGGTGGGGATGGTACCCATAGTATTCTGAACTATGAATCTTGAAACCCTGTTAGGGGATGATTAATACAATATAGGAAAATCCCTATTAGGGGATGTATACAATAAGATCCATATTCATGAATCAACCTTTTTAAAGGTCCTAGCTTTGTTAAAGGAAAACAGAAGTTGTTTGGGGTGTACAATAGGTGCAACAACACTTACAAAAAACTTATTGTCTAGAATAAAAAGAGTTAACAAAGTGTCTCTAGAAGAACTCCTCTTGTTCTCCTTGCTCTTGATCTCTTCTCTACACTTTAGATGTCTTCACAATTTGCATCCAATAGTATTACAACCATACATCATCATATTACATCATTACACACTTTTACAAAAGTGTCTACATATTTATACCTTATCAGGAGTATAATTAAAAATTTAGTCAACATCATTCTAGATAAAACATCATATTAATTCAAGCACAATTGCACGCTTCATCAACACCCTTAGTCAGCCTCAAATCCAAGATAGCACCCAAAAATAAGTTTCCAAATGCTCATAAAGTCGGCCTTAATGTTCGCTAACACATTATGCTCTATTTATTGTCTTCACGTCCAATCAACTAAACATATCTCTCTAATCCTTCAATACTAACATGTGCAACCTCACACATGTGTTCATTGGTGTCTTGCAAGAATTTCATCAAGATCGCATGCCTCAATACAAATTTTGTGAAGCTCGCTAAGATTTTCTCTCGGACTGGGTTATTGAAATAATCTATGGACTTAGGCATTTTTCATTCAACAACTGCATTCAAACATAATCATCTTATCCAATATGTGCGACCATAAACTGATAAGTGTTGCCATAAATGACAACATTCCATACACGTGCATATGTGTCTATGTGTTGACCACTTGCCAATAACAAAATGATATTAAATTGAGATTGCTAGCAATGATTAAAGAAGTGGTTGTCTTTCAAGATTATCTCAAATATATGAGTGCATTTCACAATCCTTCTCTTAATTAAACTTTATATGCTCCCAAGTTATCTCCAGTCTAGGAGTGGTTCAACCAGCCAAAATAACCAAAGCTATCAAATTTCTATATGGAAGGGTGGACATAGTAAAACAGGAAGAAATTATGCATAGTTTGCATTTTCTAAATATTTTAATTGCTTCTCTTTTTGGTATGTTCAAATAAATGATTCACGTTATTTTTTGTCATTGTGATATTTTCTCATGAAATTTCCATGTAATGTAATTAGGCCTTCTACCTTCCATCAAGTCATTTGGTTTTTGTGAGGGAAAAAATGGTAAGTATTTTTGCATATTTATTAATAATTGATAATAAATCTAATTTAATTATTAAAATCTTATAGTTAAAACAATAACTATTTTATTATACAAATTTAAAATTATTTAGAAAATATATTATAATGTTGATTAAAACATAAGATATGAAATAATTAGATTTTATTATAATTAATCTTTAAAATGATATATATTTTATTGTTAACAATTTTGTTGCCATTTGTTTAGGATAAGTATTGTTTACTTTTCTTTATAACTTTTGATAATAAATTGGTATATATACACATGTGTCTCTAAAGATAGCTAATTTATATTCAATAATTAGAATAATTTTACTTAATATGCACAAATTCAACGATGATACAATGTATATCATTTTGGACCATACAATTTTGTGATATATATGACAAGTGTAAACTAACAGCCATAATGCAAACACAAATTAATGAGTAGGTGGATAAAAGATGGGATATGTAAATATGCACCAAACTTTGCAATGATAATGTATTGATGAAACATGCATGAATAATACATGAATCAATAAATGTTAATCTAAAAACCCTAAAAGGAAGGAGAATCCAAACATGGGCTTAGATGCGAATGGAGAATGTTGCAAAAGGACAGAGGATGAACAAAAGTGATCAAATTTTGACATTATTGTGTCATTTACCAATCTATTAGCCATTATATAAAAAAGGGCATTAATATTAAATGGAAAATGATGCAAGTATACAAATTTCACAATTATGAATATCAAGATTGATAATAATTTAAGTTATGAAAATTTTAAATTTACTTCAAAAGAAATCATTAATGCTTTTAGATTTAACTACAAAGGTTTTCACACCAACCTTTCAAATTATCTCCATGGTTCATCATCAATATGAAAAAATAAATGATAGATAGTAGAATAACTTTGTTATATAAGATTCAATAAGAATCTAAATACAAGCCTAGATATATGTGAATGAAAAAGGTTACAAATAGTTAGATTGGTGCAGGAGCACCTAGTCCCAGGAGGTTAAAAGACATTTCATGAGTAATTTCACTTGTGTTTGAGTTTATATGGTCATTTTAATGTATTTTGATTTCATTTGAATCATTATGCAAGGCTAAGTAACACCATTTGTAAAAGTTGTCAAGTTGTGAAATTAATGTCTTGAATTGGTCAAGTGGTCAAATATGCCCATGAAAGTGTAAGAATATTGTAAATGGTCATTTATAGTCCATTTTTATTCTCTACTGCACTCCTTTCCTGATTTGATAGGATTGGGATTTCTCCCCCAGCATCACCCTTTCGTTTCCAAGTATGTCATGCATTTTTGTCAGCTTTGTCTTTCCTTGGTTGGGTATTCCGTGAAGTACTTGGAAGTTCACCATGAAACTTATCTTTAGGATGATCTCTCCTCCAATGTCTAGTGTTCTTCATATTTAGAAAGTGTTAATAAAATAGAAATATAGTTGAGCACTTCTGCATAGATTCTTTGAGTTGCCACCCAATACAAATTGGGAAATATAACACTAGCTCAATAATTTGAGTATTTGTAACCAAGAAATATCTCGAGACAAAAGATAGTAGCAAAAGGAAACAAGAAAATCTAGGTAAATCCTTCATTGATACACAAATCCATGGGATAACAAAATACAACTTTTTACTTCAATGGTAACTAACTGGTTCAGACAAATAAGAAAGCCAAGAGTCTAGCTCAAATTTTACCTATGTTATTTGACAAAATTTGTAACACCATATATCTCAATATAAGTTCATCATAACTATTTCATCTCTATTCACTAGCGGAGTTGCCATCTTGTTGGTTCCTAAAAATTCCTAGGAGTTTATGCTCTGAGAGCCACCAATACCTCAGGCTGATTTTAAGGAATGGTTAGTTCCCAATATAAGGTAAATCTAAAGGTTAATGGACCAACTATAGGGACAAGACTTCCCTCTACACTTCTGGTTCTACAAAACCAAGGCGGGTATACCTAATCTAGCTTTACACACAACATAATATAATTCATTTTCTAGATTCTACAAAGTAGATGATGATAAGAGAATACTAAATGATAACCAGTCATTCATTGGTCCTCCATTATCATGTAAGATATGTTGCAAATATTCAAGACTAGCTAGGTTACTGAGAGGGGAGGGGTGAATCAGTAACTTCAAAACTTTTACAAATTTTAGATCTCAACCATTTTCTCAATGACATTAGATTGATAAGCTAACTGTATGCATGAGTAATAGAAAGAATAAAACATTCATAACACTTTGAACATAGAGATTTGGTGACCCAGAAACCTTCCAAATAGAAAGTAAAACTGGGGTGGGGATGAAACCCACTAAACTTCAATACTGCAATATAAAGTTTGCCGGTTAAGGCTTACAATGATCACTTCTGATGATCTGCCCTGTTAGGAGCAATAAGGACTGCTAGGTCCACCTTGTTAGAGGATTTACAAAAATACAAAGAAGTATGCACTCGGTTAAGAGATTTTTGCAAAGACTATTAAGTCTACCCGGTTAAAGGATTTGGGGCTGATTCACCTGTTAGGATGAAACAATAGATCTCTTACTTGCAACTGTACTTGTTGATTGAGATTCTCTGATGTACTGATCACCTTCTGTGATAGATATGTCTCTGCTACTTCTTATACTGTTGTATCCCTTTGTAATTTGCTTATCTCTGCCTTTCTTCTCTTTTTCGCTTCTCCCTTTTTTTTACACTTTGGATATAATACAAAACATTGTTTATATATCAATCCAAAATAATTACAAAAAAATAGCAAAGTCAGCTCTAAACAAGAAAATACAAGTATTACTGAGCTGACCCAAATATAGTGACTCGGTTACTACAAACTAACTCGGTGACTTTCTGATACTCGACATCCACTACATTACTTGGCATCGTCATGCACTTGGTAGAAGTGGAGGCTCGGTCCATACTAACCACTCGGTTGTAGTTTCAAACTTGGTATATACTGGAGACTCGGTACATATAGTGTCACTCGGTAGAGACTGAATTCCATGTTTACCGTGCTGCACTCGGTAAACATTGCTCATCTCATCACTCGGTGATGATAACTCGGTAAGCACTATTCTGCTTGGTAAGCACTGTTCTGCTAGATAAACACTGTTCTGTTTGGTAAACACTGTTCTGGTCAGTAAACATTATTCTGCTCAGTAAACACGTAGAGTCTGAATAAGTGTTGTCACTAATGACAATCATACTTAATGCCAACAATCTCCCCCTTTGGTATTAGTGACAAAAACACTTATTGCCCAAAAAAAATAAAAAAAATCATGCTGAATCTATCTCTTTTTTAAAAAATTTATCTTTGTCATACTGTTGTATATACATTTCATGTCTCCCCATATAGTATATATACAAATATCTTGTATCACCTCATACTCATATTTCCTATTTATACTTTCTCCCCCTTTCATATCTCATATATCTTATATACGTTCTCCCCCTTTTTGACAATAATGCCAAAGGTGTATATACAAATATTTTACACAGAGATGTCAAAATGTGAGAGAAAATTAGAGTATACCTTACTTATTAATGCTAGAGTTCTATCCCAATTCTCTTGCAGAATCTTGCATGTATGGAGTGCAACTTGGACTTCTGCAGAGAGTTCAATCATGTGATCTGCAATTGAAAACTGATTGTCATGGATCAATGTTTTTGAGTATGCAATATGCTTTTGCATTGTATCCATGATGGGAAGGATCATGTTCTGAATATCTATTAATGTTGATCTGATCCTTGCATCTTCTCTCAATAATTCTAACTGCTTATTGGATAGGAATCTAATTGTCATATGATGTGCAGAGCTTGAACTAGGTTCAAGTTGCAACTTTTGTGCACTGATCTTTAGATCCTCGTCAATCTTATTTATTTTGTCTTTGATCTCCTTTGAGAACTCGGCAACATTACAGACTTTGACAAAAAGAGATGTTACCTTGGAATGGGAGGACTCAATGCTAGTCAAAACTGAAGATAACCCTGCCTAATTGATAGCTATTTGCTGAGCAATGTGCTCAAGCACTTCATTATCAAACTTCTTCTTAGCCTTCTCAAGCAACTTGTCTGTTCCAAAGGAATCATCATTGAACTTGTTAACTACTTCTACCAACTGCAACAAAATGTGTTGAGAGGAATCAACTTCAACACCTATAGCTTCTGTCAAAATGTTCTTGGCATCCTTAATGATCTTATATTCCTTATCTCTTTCTTCTTTTAGTTTCTTCTGCTTTGCTTTCTTCTGGAGGAGTTCACCAACTGTTTGCATTTGATCTGTAGTGAGGTTTGCAAAATCTAACTGGGGAATTTCTATCTCCTCATCTAGATCTATACCTTCTACTACACTCTTGCTCAAAAATTTTGCACTTAGTTGAGTCTTTATACTTAATGCTTTTGTAGTAGAAATTATGGTAGACATAGTAGGACTTGTAGTGAAAATTGATAAACTTCCAACTGATGGGATGCTAACTGGAATATTTGATAAACCAAACACTGAAGTATTTACAATTGTAGAATCTGAAGTACTTACTGCTGAAAAAATCAAAATTGAAGAAGGTACAGAAGACTGCAACTTGGTGGAAGAAGGAGGCTGAAGCTTCGTAGATGAAGTGGTATCCACTTCTATCATTGATACATTGAGCTGTGCTAGTGATGATTGGACATTTGATGTATCTGAGGGAGTTGTCACAATCACACTTGAAGTTTTCTCCGGGCTAGATGTAACAATTTTTACTGGAGAGTGAGGAAGTGAGGCAATTACCTCTGCAGCTATCCGAACTGGATCATCTTCCTCAACATTCTTCTCAGCTTCCTCGGTAGCTTCTTTTCCTGCTTCTTCTATCTCAACATTATCAATCTGAACTGTTTCTTCATCTTCTTCATCACTGTCATCTTCAATATCTTTAATTATCACAGTTTCAGTACTCAGTTTGTGAAGATGATATATGTTTTTCCAAGTAGATTCTGCACTCTTCACAACCGACTCTGTATCCTTGATCAAAATTAAGCAACTGTTGAATTTTAGTGTCATCTTGGACTCATTTTCTATCAATGCCTTATTTATTTCAGCATTTTTCAAACTTGGCATCAATTGCCTTAAGGTTTGAGCATAGATGTCCTTGACAGTTTGCCTTGCATTGGACCATCTCATCTTGATTGGGTTTAATAAAGCTCCTGGGATTTGAGAAGCTATTTCTTCAGGTGAGTATTTCCATCTTCCCATTTTCTCAATAACAACATCTTCAATTTCCTGCTGCTCTACCTCTGACCTTGTTTCATATTTGAGAGATTTGAAATTTGCAATTCTAGATCCTTCTCTCAAATCCTTAATCTTTTCTTCAAAAGAGGGAGGAGGCCTTTTGAGTACTATATCATCCTTGACTTTTCCTGCCTTGGCCCTTGATCTTTTCCTTGTGAATACTGCAGTGGGTTGCTCGGGTTCCTTGGTGATAGTTACCTTTGCTTTCTTCTTTACAGGCACTTGTTCTTCTTTACTCTCATCCTTTTCTTATTCTTCTACAATATCCTCTCCTTTGTCCTTGATTAACATTAGAGGTGTGCTAGATTGCATCTTGGCCATCCTCTTTCTACCTTTGTTAACCACCTGTGGAAGCTTTATGCTTAGCTCAATTCTTACCTTAGCTTCATCATATGTTCCAAAGTATGGAGCTTTTGGATCAACAGGTTAATTTACTAGGGCTTTAATTATATCCTTTGTCTCATCAATGTTTACCTCATAAGGAAGAGGTTTTACCCATACAATCCTGGGCCTTACTGCTTGAATATATACTCTATCACAATCAACCATAAAACAAACATCATCTTTATAATCTTCCACCAAATTTAGTGGAATCTGGAATCTGTTATTCATCTTCTCCTTAAAAGATTCAAAATAGTTATCCATTATGCTTGTAAAATTCTCACCCATTTCTGCAATATACTCATTTATCTGATAAAGAATAGGCACATCCTTTCTCCATTTTATCGTGCCTTTAGATGGGAAAAACTTTTGACCATAGAAAAATAAACAAACCAACAGCGAGCCAAACTTACATGGATTGTTCTTTGAGGTTTGGATGCTCTCCATATTCTTGTTGAACTATTTCAACAATAGATCTGCTAGGTCAAATGACAGATTGTTGTTCACAATTTTATAGGCTAGGTCAACTGCTTCACACGGAACACTATTCTGCCAACTTGAACTGTATATCTTGTGAGCTATTACATATGTG